>OX457051.1:27771476-27773976 GCA_949752735.1 Lumbricus terrestris
TCCATCCACTCATCTGTTCATCGATTCCCCACCAAATCTAAACCCATCTATTCATCCTAGCATTCGCATAATTATATATGTAAATATAATTATATTTAGTGTAAGCCGCTGTTTAGTAACGTAAAGTGTTTAATATATTCATATGTATATTTACAAACATACACAATTTATGCATAATATATGCATATTTCATGAAGTAGGCTAATTGGCAGTAGAAAGTAAGTAGTACACATAGTATAAACATTGATAAACATTAAGTATTAATGTTTCCTTTTAATACTTCTCGTTCAGTTTAAACTGTAATAGTCAGACAAAACAACTCAAATAAGTCCTTTAAGTTGAAAGTCTGTTGATCCGATCCAAAGAAAAACGCTTTGGTGACATGATGTAAGATAACTGTATAATGCTCTTGTTATCGGGATAAAATTCTTCAATTAACCGAATTACATGCATGAAGGTAGGTCAAGATCTTGTGTTGTTAGTTACGTTGCAATATAAACACTTAATCACAGATGCGATAATTTACAACGTTTCCGATATTCAGGTGAAACAGATCTGATGAAAAAACTAGGAGGGGCTGACCGACCACTCCAACTGACAACTTAAACAATGGATTGGTGTTCTGTTACGTATAATAAGGGTAAAACAACAATAATAATATCATTGAGAAAATACTTGAACTAACCAATAATTCGAGTATAAAACTGTACAAACTAAAAACAGGCATATTATACTGTACATTATTCAGACTTGTATATGATGCAAATTAACCGGTTTACCGCCACATGCGGATGTATCATAGATCTGAGTAAATATTGTTAAGTGCTGTATGTCTGTTTATACTTGCTCAGCAAATGTAAAAAAATAATTACGCAGCTAGCAATAAGCCACACAAATTTCGTTATGTTTACCAATATGGTGGGGCGCCAGAAATTTGTTGCTTGCGGAGGCTAAGCGGTTAAGTAATATTGCAAACGACCAATGAGCTGATGTGTCTGTTCACTAGACATATTATAGATATATAATATGGCAGCACACTAAAACCAAATCCTACTCCTAGAAAGTCATTCCATCAAACGCGAAGAGACAGATGGAGACAAAGGCAGAGACACTGACACAGACAGAGACAGAGAGACAGCGGAACAGAGAGGGTGAGGGAGACACAGGAAGAGAGTCAGAGGAGGGACATATACAGATATAGAGGCAGAGGCAGAGGCAGAGGCAGAGGCAAAGGCAAAGGCAGAGGCAGAGGCAGAGGCAGAGGCAGAGGCAGAGGCAGAGGCAGAGGCAGAGGCAGAGGGAGAGACACAGGCGGATAGAGAAGTATATATTATGCGAAATGCTGTCATTGAGCCTTTATGGTGATAACGTTGGTGATATCGTTGGTGATATCTTTGGTGACATCGTTAGTGATATCGTTGGGGATATCGTTGGTGGTATCTTTGGTGGTACCGTTGGTGGTATCGCTGGCATTACCGTTGGTGGTATCGCTGGCATTACCGTTGGTGGCATCGGTGGTGGTACCGTTGGTGGTACCGTTGGTGGTACCGTTGGTGGTAGCGTTGATTGTGGTGTTGTATATCTTCGGTATTGCATTAGTCAGCAGACGTCGCAGATCCATTGTTCTGGATTTTCCAACGGATAAGATATCGTCATGTTCCGCTTTTTCATCGTCGTCGTACTCAACGACGCACATGTTCGTCACGATCGAGAAGCCGAGGACGCGCATGTTGCAATGCACGGCCACCAAGACTTCTGGCACGGTACTCATACCTACACACACACACATGCACCACACACATACGCAAAATCAAAATTCAACTCAGCACCGTAATGCAGTAGAATGATGACGATGATGATGATGATGATGATGATGATGATGATGATGATGATGATGATGATGATGATGATGATGATGATGATGATGATGATGATGACGATGACGATGATGACGATGACGATGACGATGACGATGACGATGACGATGACGATAAAGATGATGACGATGACGATGAAGGTGACGACGACGACGACGACGACGACGATGACGATGATGATGATGACAATGACGATGACGATCATGACGATGACGATGACGATGACGATGAAGATGATGACGGTGTACATACCTGCAACATCGACTCCAACCATTCTCATCAGTCGGCTCTCTGTCACCGATTCGAAGCACGGTCCTGTCTGGTAACAATAGACACCGTCCTTGATGAAGTCGAGTTCCAGTTCCTTGGCCGACTCCGAGACAATGCGACGTAGAGTTCGGTCGTAGGCCTGTGTCAAGGCCGGAAAACGGGGTCCGAACCTAAAAGGAATACAGCTCAATGGTTATTGTATTGTATTGTATCTGACCATTTGTAAAGTGCTTCTAGCAGGAAGAGCCTTTCAGATGCGCTCCCAGTGCGTGCAACCTCGAGAGAAAAGGTAAATCGGTAATCCTCAGTCACTCATTCTCTATCTCTGTCTGTCTGTCTTTCTGCCTGCCCTT
>OX457051.1:27776476-27926476 GCA_949752735.1 Lumbricus terrestris
ACACTAATACATGATTATTATGGATGGAAGTAACTGAGCAGCAAAAGAAGATAAGGAGAAGAAGGAGAAGGATGGGTTATTATGATCGTCATATTCACGGTGATATAATAATGTACTTCCTCCTGACTCTACATTTCAAAGGTTAAGACACGTCAAGATCGCCGTTCTCTACATGCAAAGGAATTTCCGTGGTGACGTGGTGAGTATGTTGTCGCCTCTCAACGCTTCTTTTCTTCGACCTACGGAGACCAGACTTCTTGAATGACACACCAAGCCAGCCCAACGTTGTATGAGAATCTGTTGGCTGCATGGTTCTCCGTGTGTGCGGGACCTCACCATTGGCGACTCTTCCAGTAATCTGTCATTCGAGCTGTGCTCTTTTTCGACTGAATGTCTTGTCATAGTTGGATTAGCTGAGGCAGACTATTCAGTATATGAGAATTGTCGAAAAATAACTGAAGAGGTCAGACGCTATAGTTTATAGAGAGCTAAGTGTGCAATAAATAGCTTGCTTTGGGGGTGAAAACAAAGACTAGGGGGTTGAACCGCCACAGCCCAGCAGCAATTCTCACCTCGAGGGCGTCTGAATAGAAATCTTGAAGGGGCGTTAAATAGAGTTTCGTTAAGAATAAATGTCATGCGTTCTAACCTTCCACATCGGATGCCCTTCGAAGGAATGGATCCTGCCCTGCATGCATACGACCTCGACCCCGGCCAGATTGCCAAACACAAGTCGTCCGACATGTCCTTTAACTGTTTCAAAACAGACGAAATGGTATTCGAAAGCTCCGGTGGAGGACAATTTTTAAAATGTATATTCACACAGTCTTCTTTATTCCAGACACTTAGTCTAAGGAAAGCTACATTTCAACAGTATATGCCCCTAATAGCATACCTAGGCTCTGTAATAATAATATTATTTTTTTATATTATTGGCTCCGTAATTATTGAAAATGTCCACTACATCTAGTTCAGTGGCGCCGTAATAATTAGGCCTATAGGCCTAGGTAGCCTACTTTAGCTTAGTTATTTATGCGTACTGCTTTCGGGAAACAACAGATAGTCTTAACAGCCATTTTTAAAGGAAGATCTTGTGTTAGCCATGGTATATCGAATGGTAGTTCCATCCACGCGATGATGTTAGCGATCCATCCCATCCTCGGTCTTCCCCTTGCCCTTGCTCCCGAAATTGTACCCTGTATTATTTCCTTTTCTATGCAGCTCCCCTGTTTCCTCATCAAATGAGGAAACAGGAAAGTGATGTAATATGCGAAACAAATTTCTGTCGATGTCAACGGTCTCCGTTGTCATAGGCCTTCGTCAAATCTGGATCCATCCACACCAGGTCAAGGATGAACATCTTGGCTCAATAACCACGCGCGTGTGCTAGGACAAAATGTCCGTCCACGCAATGCGCGACCCCCATGCCACTCAATGAAACCAGGACACTCGCAGCGGCCAACCTCTTAACTTCTTGACTCAACTTCAATTTTATTTGCACCGTAAATGTGTATGATTCTGTGCATGTTTATGGTGTATGCTTCTATGCATGTGGACTTTCATGAATCGCATTTTTTAAACCGATCAAAAGTGCCACTTGATCTAAGCAGTTGAACATTGTTTACTTTTAGTATTTTATTATCTAGAAAAGTGCATGTTAGACATCGATTTTCGTTCTCAGCTGAATTCAGTTCGCTATTTCATAATTCGACTTATCATTGGTGACTACCAAGGTGGTAGTATAGAAATCTCGAACCAAATTTTTCTGCCTGCCCTTGAACCCCGACCTCGGGATTGACAGCAATTATAGTGAAGCCCGGTGGTGTAGTGGGTATGTTCGTTGCCTTGCAGCCGGAGGGTTGTAGGTTCGAATCCACCTCAAGCCGCCACGTAGGGACCTTGGGCAAGTCCTTCACTCGCAATTATTGCTCTTACGCTTCGGCGTGAAACTCCGATTCAGCGTCCGTGCTGTAGTCGGAGCGCATATGAGTAGTAATCTTAAAGTGGTGCTATATAACAAGTGCCAGTGGCGTAGACATTAGACAAGGTGGGTTTCGTGGGTTAAACCCCCCATTGGCATAGGAAAAGTTTTTGTAAAGGTTATATATCCACTTAAATAAGAAAAAACAATTGCTTGTAGTAAAAATTGTTTTTCTTACTTTATTCACTTTTTATTTACTGTAATGCTGTTGGGTTGGTGTCAGAAGGGGCATCCGGCCAGGCCATAAAACCCCCCAAACCCCTCATAAATTCCTGGCTACGCCACTGACAAGTGCACATACATTATCGTAATAGAAGCAGCATAGTATGGACGAAAGTATTCAGAAAGCGCGTTTGACTCTGCAAAGCATTCTAGTTGCGTTCAGAATTTCAGCTGTGTGCATGGCGACGAAACTGTTGTTGGTTAATTAAATCAATGTGGAGATTCGATGGGTAATAAAAATTTATATTGAAGCACTCCAAGTCCATAAACGATCGGCTCCATGGATCTGACATCTGATTAATTTTATGGACCACCTGACCATAAGAGAAATGAGGGAGGCTCGCGATCGATTGAGTTGACTGTTGAATCGCTTGTTATTTTGCGCGACAATAGATCGATCATCGATTTCGTTTTATCGATTCTCCTCAACCTAATAATGTCAAGTGGTTTTGTTTACGACTCATCGATCTTTCGTTACAACATCGTCTCTTTATCTAGTACAATGGTATTATTCTGCATCAAGTAGACGCTAACAATGTAGACCGATGATTATCTGTGTTTGTGTGTGTGTGTGTGTGTGTGTGAGTGTGTGTGTGTGTGTGTGTGTGTGTGTGTGTGTGTGTGTGTGTGTGTAGGTCTATCTATCGATCGAAGTGTTACTTAACTGTTATCGCAAATTCGTATAATAATTATGTAATGTTAATGTAAGTATGAATGTATGTAGGTCTATGTATGTATGTACGCAAGTATGTATGTATGTATGTATGTATGTATGTATGTATGTATGTATGTATGTATGTATGTATGTATGTATGTATGTATGTATGTATGTATGTATGTATGTATGTTTGTATGTATGTATGTATGTATGTATGTATGTATGTATGTATGTATGTATGTATGTTTGTATGTATGTATGTATGTAGGTATGTATGTATGTATGTATGTATGTATGTATGTTAGTATGTATGTATGTATGTATGTATGTATGTATGTATGTATGTATGTATGTATGTATGTATGTAGGTATGTAGGTATGTAGGTATGTAGGTATGTATGCATGCATACATATATGCATACAATTGTATGCAATGCATGTATGTATGAATGTATGTAAGTAAGTAACTGACCGCTTGAGGCGACGCAATGTGGGATGTCCTCGTAGGGGAAATTGTGGCAGCCTTTCAGCTCCTCGGTCAGTGTTCCAAGTCCCGTTCCGCAGATGATGGCTATCTTCGGGCGGTAGTCGGTTCTTTCCAGCAGGTATTCACAAGTCTCTTCCAGCTCCGACAAACGGTTGCTACGTTATAATGATAAGCATACAATCAGTTGTTGAATCCGCTGGGGGTTTTACCACAGCTAAATAATAGTGGGGCGCGGTGGTGTAGTATTGGGCAGGGCCGGATTAAGAAATGTGAGGGCCCTGTTCGGGAAATCTTTTGCGGATCTTCGGCCATAAATTCTGATGATTGTTTTAGTCGTTTGGTCGAAAACTGTGTAGAAAATGCCGATTATTCTCCTCCAAAAAGTTGCTGACCTTTTTAAAAGTTGTTTGGTTAATTTGCTAAAAACTCTACAATTTTCGGGAAAAAACTTGTTTTCGCATATGTGGGGCCCTCTAAAGTGCGGGGGCCCCTGTTCTACCGAGCATGTTGAACATGCCTTAATCCGGCTCTGGTATTGGGTTAGATGCTGGAGGAGGGTTCCAAGTTTGAATCCACATCGAGCCGCCGCGTTGGCACCTTGAGTAAGTACTTCACTCGCAATTGCTCGTGCGCTTTGGCGTGAGACTCCTATGCAGTGTCCGCGCTGTTGTCGGGAGCACCTCTGAGAAGAGAGCTCGAAGGGCACTATAGCATATACGAGAAATAAACTAAATCGAACTTCGATTAATAGATGAATGAATGTGATTAGTGTATGAAGGTTCTACAGTAGTTCTCTTTCCTTTATAAATATATCACTCATTAGTTGTAGTTGTCTTTCCGTTATAAATATATCACTCATTAGTTGTAGTTCTCTTTCCGTTATAAATATATCACTCATTAGTTGTAGTTCTCTTTCCGTTATAAATATATCACTCATTAGTTGTAGTTCTCTTTCCGTTATAAATATAGCCTATCACTTACTAGTTGTAGTTCTCTTTCCGTTATAAATATATTCACTCATTAGTTGTAGATTTTAAAAGACGAACGCTTCCAACACAGACTGTTGTATACTTAGCGTATAACCAAAGAAATACTCTGTGGTCTTTAAAGTCTGCCTAGTTTCCGCTACATTAATTTTCAGCTAAAATATGACACGTAATGAAGAGGCACACAGAATCGGTAAGCTTACAGATTTTAAAAAGTAATCAAATAACCCCACACACAAATCTGACTTTGATAAGTTTGATTTATCTATTAGGCTAAGTTTTAATAATTAATTTGGCATCTGTCACATAAAGCGAAAAACTATTAAATGTTTTAAACTGGTTAGCTACAACTCCCGACAAAAAAATTAATTACTCCGCATGGTGAAGGTGATGGCGTATACGTCAGCGACAGTGTTTGAACCATGGAACACAAACTTTTAGTGCAGTAAATACATTTTATTTTGCCAACATCTTCGACTAAATATTATTATCCACCATCGTTTAAACACAGAAATAACAAAATAGCGATTTTTCTACTCAACGTTTCACATTAGCGGGGTGGTGTAGTGGGTATGCTCGTTGCCTTGCAGCTGGAGGGTTGCAGGTTCGAATCCACCTCAAGCCGCCTTGCATGAACCTTGTGCAAGTCCTTCACTCGCAATTGTTCAGCGCTTCGGCGTGAAACTCCGATGCAGTCTACGCGCTGCAGTCTGGAGCCCTTATGAGTAGAGATCTTGAAGGGGCGCTATAACAAGTGCACATAATATAGGCCTACATAACAAGCGCACATTGGATACATTAGCACTGTTCGCTTCAATGTTAGTCTGGAATTATTGGGCGGCTCGATCTTAAAAAATTAATCGAACAAGCTGAAATTTACCGATTAAATTTTTACGGTTAATCGCTCAATTACTAATTAGTAGGCCTATCCGTAGGCGGCTGTCCTAATTACTACTATAGTCAGAAGTTCCCTAAACTTATATGCCATGCAAATTTCTCTTTGCCATGCGATTACGACTAGCTTTTTAATTTTGAAGTTTCGATATTAATAATTGGTAGGCTGCGTTTTCTTCACGGATGCGCTTACTCAAAGCTTGTAGAAAGTCCGATAACCCCCATCGACTTGGATCTCGTTGTTCCGTTCATTCTCCCTGACGACTGTTGTTGACGAAGATCCAAGACTCGGTCCTTAAACCTAAGAATGTTACCGTAACTCAATAAACAAACAGCTGAGTTGAGCCTCGTTTATATTCGCGATGACTTAACTTGGTGTGGGAGGTGCAACAGAGGAATGATTGGATCTCTTACGTCACCTTGTTTACAAGTTTTCTTTTATCAAGGACGAAGGTGACATAGCGACCAGTCGTATTTAAATAATTCTGGTGTAAATCTACTTAATGACACTTCGCCATTCAGCACGTGCAGGTTGCATGAGCTTACTTTACTGCGATTCTCTTGTCACTGTTCTCCTCCTCGACCTTCGGCCAAATTATATTGATTTCGAAATCGTAAACGATCTGGTTGTTTTCAGCTAATTCCTGTCCCGTTTCTGGACATACTGGCCTGGCTGTTGACTAAACGTTTGTCAAACACCCGACATGCAGTCACGCAAGCCAGTGCTTCTTAAAACTGTGGCTCCGGCCCGGTTCGGTGCCGACAGGGGCGGATCCAGGGGGGGCCAATTCGGCCATGGCCCCCCATTTAAAAATTGCATGGAACGTGGCCCCCCACCCATTTGGTTTCAAGAAGCCATTAAACACATGTAGTGGGAGAGAAAAACAGGACATCTGGTCCCCCCTATTAGAAAATGGCATCTTCTTTTCCTGAAAAATGAATGGATGACTAAAAAAAAAAAGGTCATCAACTTTTATGGCGGATAAGTTGGTATCTTTTTCCCGGAAAAATTGGTCGATGACTAAAAAAAAGGTCATCAGCTTTTTTGGCGGATAAGTTGGTATCTTTTTCCCGGAAAAATTGGTCGATGACTAAAAAAAAAAGGTCATCAACTTTTTCCCGGAAAATTTTTTCCCCCTGTTCCACCAACAAGACCGAAAATTTTGGCCCCCCCCTTCGAAACGTTCTGGATCCGCCACTGGGTGCCGGTGTCAAGAAATAGAGTATACCCCGTATTAATCGTATCCCCCAAATGAAAAAAGTCGAAAAAGCAACTTTCGCGTGTATTTATTTTTGCAAATTAATTTTCATCTCAATCATCTGCTTTGTTTTGAACAATGACACTCCTACTAGGTAATTTGTTTTGCTTTGGTTTTAGAGCACTTAAAACATTTAAAACACTTAAGAACACTCAGAGTCACTAATTAAATTCGAGTTACCTTTCTCTTTAATTGCTTAGGACACTTAAAACAATTAGAGTCACTTTAAATTTTGATTTAGAGCATAAAAATTTTAATTATACGCATTTTCAAAAAGGGGGGATAGAATGGTTTATCCCCCCCGGATAGCATATACAGGTTAGTTCCATCCGGGGGGATAGATTAATTCATCCCCCGGATAGCTTTCAGGGGGATTCTCTGTTTCGTGACACAGGTCCGCAGATGACTGGTTGCAATGTCGCGCAATGAGAAGTTTGAGAAGCAGAGAAAGAGAAGTTTGAGAAGCACAGATTGAGAAGTTTAAGCTGCACAGAAAGAAAAGTTTGAGAAACACGTACAGAAGGAGAAGTTTTGGAAGCACAGAAAGAGAAGTTTGAGAAGCACAGATTGAGAAGTTTAAAAAGCACAGAATGAGAAGTTTAAGCTGCACAGAAAGAAAAGTTTGAGAAACACAGAAGGAGAAGTTTTGGAAGCACAGAAAGAGAAGTTTGAGAAGCACAGGAATAGAAGTTTGAGAAACAAAGAAAGAGAAGTTTTAGGAGCACAGAAGGAGAAGTCCTGTGGTCTAGTCTAAATGGGGCGCGACGGTGTAGGGGTATGTTCAGTGCCTAGGAGCAGGAAGGTTGCGGGTTCGAATCCATCTCAAGCTGCCGCGTATGGAACCTGAGCAAGTCCTTCACTCGCAATTGTTCATGCCGATTCAGTGTCCATGCTGTAATCTGGGGGCGCCTTTGAGTAGTAAATCTTGGAGGGGCGATGAAACAAGTGCTCATTATTATAATTATACAAGGAAGGTTCCGAGGCGCGGTCTTGTGGCCGTGTCATGCAGTTGCATTACTTTGGTAGCAGAACAAGGTGCACAATCACGGAAGCCATGAAGCACCGCGTTTCAGTTGCCATGGCACAGTCAAGGATTAGGTCAGTGGTTTCACCCAGGGGCGGATCCAGGGGGGGCAATCCGGACATGGCCCCCATTTAGAAATTTCTTTATTTTTTCGACCAGCTATTCTGGCTCGAAAAGTTGACGTGCCCCCCCTCCCCATGAGTAGTCCCGCAAGTCCCTCCCCACGCCCACGAGGTCCGTATGCGAGGTCCGTACGACTAAAAAAGCTATTTTGGCGGATAAAATGATATCTTTTTTATTGGGAATTCGAGACAGATGACTAAAAAGAATTTTCCCTGTCTGAAGACCGAAAATTTTGGCCCCCCTTAGAAAATTTCTGTGTCCGCCGTTGGTTTCAGCTTAATCTACAACTTAATGAGGCTACCGGATTCATCTTACGTGAAGCACTCACATTCGAGAAGTTTCAGTTATTTTAGGTTTGAGCCTAGAAAATTATTCCAATATTCTGAAATGTGGTGTAAACGAAAGAATGGAATAGGAACTATCGAGTTCCAGTTCATGATAGATACTGTTTGAACGCAGAGGAATGGTCAGACCACCGATCCTAGATCAAATGGCTCCCCAGACAAAGCATATATTTGGTGCCCTCTGATTCTTCCCCCTCCACTCAATTGTTGACTCCACATCACAACTCAAGGATGAAGCAGCCATAGCATTTTGTAAGCGCCCAACTAAGTTACTTGCGATTATTTTTATTAGTAGGGCCTGCACACAACTTAAGACTGAATAATATGCAACTTCTGGGAAATTGCAAAAAAATTATTTGAAAACGAGACTGTTAAAACACATTTTTTGAAAGTGGCGCCCCCAGAATTTGCGCCTCAAGCAATTGCCTGCTTTGCCTTTGTGCTGACCCTGAACCAAATTAGCTAAGATGTTTCAAGGTCGGGTGTATCTATATATGTCAGGATGATTTAAATTTCATCTGTTTGAAACGCTTCGGCCTACTTCTGTAGCCCGGCTCTTACCTGCGCTCTTTTATCCTTTGCATCGCAATTTTGGACAGCAATAAATGTTCGCATTACGCCAAGGTCGCCGTGAAGGTTTCTGAACCAACTCTTATTTATTCTGTTTGATACGATTTTAGAACACTCAGGGCCGACTTGGCCACTTAGGAGCGGCGATCAATAAAAGGCCACACCAATATATCATTTGCATCAATAAACTAATTCAAAACATTATTACAAACAGATCAATTGAAATGCTGATAAAGTGGCTGCATAATAATAATAATATTATTATTATTATTAATCCTCCTCGTGTGCGTTTCGCTGACTTGGGGCGATGACTTTTGAATACGACCCACACAGGGACCTGGGTCGAATTGTTATTAGTTATTACCACGCAGCTGACCAGGTGGCCCGTTGGCAGGGCTTGTGTATACTCACCTACGAAAAACGATGGTATGCGCTGGTATAGCCTACAGCGTATAATCTTACTTACCTCACAAAGATCAAAGTAAAAAGTTCATAGACAAAAAATTGCGAGCAGAAAATAATATAAGATCGCGATTTTCGAGGGAAAATCATGAAAATGATGAAACTAGATCGTTTACGCCGTGGTCAAGGGTTTTCGGGAGAAAAATCTGTGGAAAAGCAAAATTTTGCCCCAAAAGTCAATTTTTCCCGGTAGCGTGAAGGCCCTACTCACCTAAAATTTTATGAGTACGCCCCTGTCAGTTGGTCTTCTCTTTTGTTTTGACAAATGGCCGTGTTGCGTACCCTACAACCATGGGCGCCCGCGATAGCCTACTTCCCACCTCCAACGCCCATGGACGCCCGCACAGGGGCAAAATATAGGGCAATTGCAAAGCAGTCCCCCTGAAAAATTGATGTCTATCTTTTAACTAGGGCCTACTACTATTTTTTATTTTAACAAATTCCTACGCATTAAATCACTAATGGCAGTACTGTACTGATGCACAAAATAAATGTGACAAATTTATATTTACGAACCGTTTTAAAATAATAATAGCTACACACGTTCTTAATTTCCTGCTTTGCAAAAATTTCAATCGCTTGGTAAAAATTTAAGTGATCGTTGTGTTTTTGCCCTCGCCTGCAATGAAATTTCTCTGCGCGCCCATGCATGCGCCGGTTTAACTTAAATCTATATTATAGGCTATCAGTCACTATATAGGCTTAAATATCTCATTGAACGATCTGTTAATCTGAATCCTTTTGGCCATACATGTACAGTAGGGCCTATAGATGTCATGAGCCGCTCTAATTATTTACATTCAACGTCATCGTCTTACACTCATGAAGCAAAAGATATTTTTATACAAAAACACTTTTTCATCGTTTATCGTCATGAACCGGCAACAACAATAATATTTATCTCTTGATTAACTTTTCGAAAAGAAATAAACGACGTTTTATGATCGCCATAGGCCTACATCATTCTACTTAAGTCGCTGTAAGCTTAGGCTATATAAACTTTTAAAAAATTTATAATCCTACTAATCGAGTTGACGGCATTATTCACTACTGATAAATAAATATATCCCTGGAGTTAATAATAATAATAATAATGATAATAAATAATAAATTATCTTCTTGCTCTACTTATAACGCTCATCTCAGCAAGCAGATCTCGTGGATAGTCCACTTGATAACAACAAGTTGTTCTATGCATGGTTGATATATGAAATCGTTTAGAAATTGTTTCAGTCGCGTTCTCGCGGACGTACGATGCAGCCACTGATTCTACCAAGCACGGTCGAGTCCCATATCAACGCCCGCCAGTTAGGCCTACTCCAGGGATTGTGGGGTGCGCTGGTGTAGTGGTCATGTTCGTTTCCTTGGGGGTCCGTAGCTCAGTTGAGAGAGCGCTGGTCAATAAACTGAGTAGTCATTATCGCGGCCTGGGTTCAAGCCTCGCTCAGGGCAAAAAATAATTTGAATTTTCTGTTAGCTGCCAGTGGCGCTTACTGTTGTGTTGTTTGCCTCGGGTCTGTTGAAAATAAGATCGCCCTCCCACTCATGGTTTGGCCGTCCCAGGAGCGTTCCAGCACCTAAGCCATTAGTGTTTCGCTACCTAGCCTTTTGTGTAGCCGACCTGCGTGTCGTGCGAAGCTGGCCGTATTTCGTATAACTTGTATCTGTAATCATTCTGCGGTCTGTCAGATTGAATGTTAATAAACGAAGAAGATTATTATTAGATTTGACCATATAGGCCTTATATCTTGTAATCAGTCTCTAACTTATTGTAGTTCTACTGAAAAAAACCCAATATTGGTCTATTTAAAAAAATTAAATCTGTGAATATTGCCACAGTTTATTTGCTTCTGCTATAGGTGTACGTGACGTTGAGGTCTTTATCGACGAAGTACGCTGTGTACGTCGTAGGTTCGAAGTCGAAAGCCACAAAGCCATGCACGTAGCCGAAGTAGTCGACCTGGAACCCGATTCCGTTTAAGTAGTCCTCATTAACTTCGTACTTCCGGTACCTCATCTGCCCGCCTGCCCCGCTTACGACGTAATCGATGGTGCGGTCATCTACGGCTCCCACGTGCTGAAGGTTGTGGTCGTGTCCACTGAGAAATAAGTCGACGCCATATTGAAGGCAAAGAGGCACAACCTAGAGAAATACAGAACGGTTGTTGAAATTCTAACTCAGTATTCTGACGGAGACTAGGGTTCGGCAACCGCCACTCCTATAAGTGGTGATGACAGACAACAACACTTTTTTCGTACTGTGCTGACATAGGATTAGTTTCTTGCAAGTAGACAGTGTCATTTATTTAGACATATAGACAGACAGAGCCATTTAGTATTTTACCACAGGGTTTGGGCAGATCGCACAAATAGGGATGGAAAGGGAAAGGGAAGGGAGTAATAGGGAATGGACTACGGCACCTTCGTACTACTCATTTGGACGACCCTTTTGTCTAAACACAGTGCTCCTGAATAGACTGGTTCCCTGCGCTTGTCTTTCAAGTGAAGCTTTAGAAATGTGCAGATCACCCTCATTCGTTCATTCATTCATTCATTCATTCAATCATTCATTCATTCATTCAATCATTCATTCATTCATTTAAACGATTTATATTGCGCCACTTCAAGGCTATCCACTCAGACGCACTCCCGACCCAACCCCCGCGGCACCTAAAGTGAACAGTCTGCAGCCGTGTTGAGTCGGTGTTGAAGCGCCGCATAGCCACCAAACACTTTTCGATTACAAGATGGGGAAGAAGAAGAGAGGAGGAGATTGGTTGCCGTTCACTAAGTGGGGCAAAGAAAAGCCCTTGCTCACCTTAATGGATAGCTTCTGGTTCCCCGCTCGCGAACTGCTATCTGACCGTGCCGTTCGTTTTCGGTCGCTGGTCCTACTGCGCTTATTGCTAAGGACCACTCCGCTCCGTTTCTGAAGAGTATCGAAACTGTTCTATTTTACTGTGGCTGGGCCGGGAGCACCTCTGAAAAGTCATCTTGAAGAGGCGCTATATAAAACTTCATAAATAAATTAGAAGAACATGATTCAGCAGTTCAAAGGTATAAACCAATCAGCGCACCTCGGCAACGATGGTAGGTTCAGTCGGTCCGTGGTCTCCAGCGGAATATGGTGGATGATGGTCGACGACTATTTTCCAGTCATCCGTCGTCGATCCAGCCAAGGTCGTCTCCAGCCAACTCAGTTGTGCAGCCGGGTCATTCCTGTCTTGCCTAAGAGACTCAGAGTCGATGATGATCAGATGGAGTCTAGTGATTCCATCCGTGTAATGCAGATCGTACCACCGCGCCGGGAAGTACCATCTGGGTTCCGTGAGGGCAAACTCAAGCTGGAACTCCTCTCTTCCGCCATCCGGACCGTGGTCGTGGTTCCCGATGGCGATGTACCACTGCTTCAAGTCGATGTTCGTCAGGTTGTAGATCCAACGCCAGGACGTGTCGAAGCGAGGATCGTCTGCGCTTATTACTCCGTCCGGATAGAAGTTGTCTCCTGTGGTTTGGATGAAGAGACAGTCGTGAGATCCGCACCAGTCGCTCATCGCCTGAGCCACGGCTTTCTGTTGGTAGGCTTCGACTGGAACGTCATCGCCCCAGTCTCCGAGTGAGACGAAATGGAGTCCTGCAAGAAATCAACATGACAACTAGACAGGATTTTAAGCTGTCAGTATTCTCTATCTTGTCGCCCAATGTTCTGGGAAGAACGGAAGGAACTCTGAGAGAGAGAGAGAGAGAGAGAGAGAGAGAGAGAGAGAGAGAGAGAGAGAGAGAGAGAGAGAGAGAGAGACAGACAGACAGACAGACAGACAGACAGACAGACAGACAGACAGACAGACAGAGAGACACACACAGACAGACAGAGACAGAGACAGAGACAGAGAGAGAGAAAGTGAGAGAGAGAGTATTCAGGGGCGGATACAGAAACCAAATGAGGGCCACGTCCTATCCACTTTTTAAATGGGGTCCATGGCCGGATTGGCCCCCTGGATCCGCCCATGTCTCCATTTGTCATCATTCAACGCTTTACAAGCCCAGCCTAAAGTCGTCGCTCGCTATCGGTCAATACATGAGACAGCTTTGCAAAGTCGTGTGTTATTCTTGCATTCTTAGAAATGATTCTTAGAAATTGCTTTGACTCAGAAACACCAACAACAGAAATTTTCTTCAAGATGCTTTACTTTGGAAGATGTTCACGATAATTGGTTTCGTGTAAACAACTAAGCATTTTCTTTATTACTCCACTTGCAAACGCACAATAGGACACAAACATCATCATTAAAAATAGAAGCAAAAGGACCTAATTGGTAAATAAAACGTACAAATTAAATCACTAGATGGATAAAGTTACTAAAATATTAATGTTAAACAAGTCATCTGTAGCCTACAGCATTCTGGTGACAAATGTCTTTCGAAAGTGTATATATTTTATGCCAATATAATAATATTATGTCCAGCCAAATGAACTTTTTTCAAGTCAATGTTTTATGGACATTATTAGAGGCACACATCAACATTATTGTCGATAGAAACGATCAGTTCATGGTCATCTTAATTTTTGGAGTAACTGTGGAATTTCTGCAGCCAGGTAAAATAAAGAAGAAAGATAGGAAAATATTATTTACCAGACACATGTCGATGAAACAGTGAGGCGAATATTGCCACAACCAGCAGCGATTGCTACAAGAAAAATAAATTAATAAGCTAAATTGCCAGACAGTCAGTTTATTCTCTTAAATGCCATAGGCCCTACCTGTCCAAATGAACGTCAGGCAGACCTGTTTATAAAGAATTTTTAGAGCTGCACATCTTCTCTCCTTTCTCATCCTCCATGGCAAATTACTCCCAATCTGATGAAAATGACCTATTTTTATAGTTTTAACTGCACGGAACGTGACTGAAGTGCTTCTACAACTGCACGAATCCATTTAGAACTGCACATTTAGTGTAGAACTGCATGTTAAAAAAGGCCCTGACGTCCGGTTCATAAGATAAAAGCTAGAATCTTCTTCAGAACCGACGATCTATATCTATGCATTCTCTGATCGGCTTAGCCTCTCTGTTTCCCCGCGTCAGGACTGCCATGACTCAATCCAGATGCTTTTCCTGCATAGGTCCCTCACTCCCTCACCATGGAATGGATTTCCACGTCCGTTCGCTCCACCTTTCTCTCTATTAGTATTTCCTCGTCTTTCTCTCGCCTCGAATCAATTGCCTTTTCTCTCGGGGGTCGATCTCACTGGAAGCGCTTCTGAAAAGCTTTTGTTTAGAGAAGCACTCTATAAATGGTCACGTACATAACAATACAATACATTAAGATACAATGCAATACAATGCAATACAATACAATGAGGCATCCGACCATTGGTCACAAAAGCAAAATCACAGGCCAGTCAGATGGGGGTCACCTCGGACTCTCCCTACGCGGATACAAAGAGACAGCCCATCGTGAATAGGCCAGCTGAATGTAGAGAGGTCTTAACGTTTTGATTGTGTTCGATGTAATGCTATGTAAAAACGCAGTAGTTTGGTAGTAGCCTACCCTCCTTGTATGATTACATATAGCAATTGATTCACTATAATATTATAATATCATCCCCTTGATCTTCACATCCTAACTAACACTGAATGTCCGTTACTTAAGATGACTTTTTCAATACGTTTCTGTATTATTTTCGAAATCTCTTCATGTACCCATGTGCGGTGTGTCACTTGGTTTTGCCATTAAACGAGTATCTTATTATTAGATAAAATAAATAAAGAATTGTTACCATTTTGACTGATCGTCTTTCTCATAGGTTATCCCAATCTAGAAAGCTAGGTTCAATGTTTGCATTCGTGCAGATATTTATACGCTGCTATAATTATGGCATATATGCTGATTGTCGGCAAACATCTGCCATTGGTATTGCGCGCCCTACACTTCAAAATAGAAACTTTTTAGTTTGCCAAAAATTAATGATTATTATAAGCCCTAACTTTGCGGTCTAAATGTTCCTCTATAATTCTGCATGTTCTGACACAGCGCCGTTCAAATGAATCCTAGAATACTGCACGGTAGCACCTCTAACGTGAAACACAAACTCGGTCTGGTTTTGTTCATCGAGACAGTCTCATTCTAGAAGTGCTTAAATTATTAATCTTGAAAGAGCGCTATATAAGTTCATGTGAATAATTGATTGATTGATTGATTGATTGACACGCTTGCATGTAGAAGCAAGAGAACCGGTTGATTCGCAGCCATAGTCACCACAGAAAGACTCATGCAACAGCATTTTCACTCCTTATCTCTTCTTGATGGTCTAAAAATTACGAACTCACGCAGCTCCAATTGTGAAGGTGAATTCATGTTGGATAGTTTGGCGACATAGTGTTTGTTTGCAGCTTGAAACCTTAGCAGCAGTTTCCATTGTGTCATGGAGCACCATAACTAGTCTCACTTGAAAGTGCTATGGACCTTCGAATAGGCCTAGCATCGTTAGTTTACGGTAATGTCCTTGCGTTTTATACCGATTCTTATCTTGCTACTTGAAAATTTATCGCATTGGAAAATAAACCCTCATAGATAAGTCAACTGAATGGTTTTATACAGATTATATAACGTGTGAAAAAGCGCGTCTGCTTTTGCTATGAAAAGACGTTCACCACGTTGGAGATAACAGTTTGGGGCTTGTAGGTCGTTAGCCTACTCATTAGACCATTTACCAAGATGCAATTATAGTAAAATACTTTTTGATCAAATGCGCTGTAGCTCTGTTTTCTATTCAATTCAATTCATTTATAGATACCAAGTATTATATACCAAGCATGTTGCAGTGTAGTTGAATAATCTCTATAAGTGAAATCTTTGCGTCCCCTACTGTTGCTATAAATAAGCTTAATGGAGCAAAAGGAATCCGAAGCCGGCTAAGTGCATGGGACTCAATATAGATATCGTAATTATTAACAATAGCCTACTTATGTGCCAACAGATAGGCCTAAGTTAATAGTGGCACGTACCATAGGCGGAGACCTGGGCCGAGAATTGGGGGGGACGGAAAGACGCGAGATTTTCCGAAAAATTTCTGACGACCGGCGAAATCTCGAAAAAAAATTTATATTTTCGCCGCCAAAAAAGTTGATGACCTTTTTTTAAAGTCATCTGGGCAAAATCTCGACGAAATATTTCTATTTTCGCCGCCAAAAAATGTTGATGACCTTTTTTTTTTAGTCATCCGGGCAAAATCTTGACGAAATATTTCTATTTTCGCCGCCAAAAAACCAAAAAAGTCTTGACACTCAAACATTGGGGGGGGGACAAATGCATGGGCCGTCCCCCCAACACTTTTATTGGGGGGGACCGTCCCCCCTGTCCCCCCCTAGGTCTCCGCCCATGGCACGTACTAGCTTGGGAATCCAGCAAATAACTGCGTTGGGCAACCTTTCATCGCCTTAAATCAGATAAATAAGACCAGAAAACCAAACGAGCAAATCAAATATAATTTAATATTCATTCTGGAGATGGTTGATGACTTCCTCTAGCGCACGTTCTTGAGCTCTGCGTAGCCATGAATTTATGAGGGGGTTATGGCCTGGCCGGATGCCAGAAAGACACTACTAACACAACAGTATTACAGTAAATAAAAAGAGAATAAAGTAACTAAGGGAAACAAAAAAAGAAAATCAATTGTTACTACAAAGAATTGCTTTGTTTTTCTTATTTCAGTGGCTAAATAACTTTTTCAAACACTTTTCCTAAGCTGATGATGGACTGAGCCGTCGGTACGACGGATCTCACGTCGCGAGTAGTGTTCTAGTCCTGGGTGTTCCCATGTTCAGCGCATTGCTTTCCTAAGCTAATGGGGGTTTAACCCCGGCCCGAACCTCCCCCTTGTCTACGCCACTGGTTCTGCGTCGTAGAATTTGAATTCAGTTGTAGTCCCGTGTTTCTGGCGGCGAAACAAAGTCATCCCATGCCATTATTCTAAATTTATTAGGCCTCCATTATGCATTACCGTCTTGCCGTAATGTTAAATTATGGCTTAGCAAATGGGTGTCGCTGGCAGTTTAAGGTTCTTCCTTGTAGCCATCAGAACAAAGTGAAATGTAGTTTGGTTGTTACTGTCAGGGCTATTTTTAACGTGCAGTTGTGCACAAAATGTGCAGTTCTAAATGTATTTGTGCAGTTGTAGAAGCACTTCTGTTCAGTTAAAACTAGCAAAAGAGGTTATTTTCCTCGGATTGGAAGTAATTTACCATGGAGAATGGGAAAGAAAAGAGTGGTTTGTGCAGTTCTAAAAATTCCTTTAAAACAGCCCTGGTTACTGTATTAGTGCGTCAATAGTTAATATATCACAATGTCTATTTTGTTTTAAGTCTGTTCTATTCTGTTCTGTTTTGTTCTATTTTGTTCTGCTACATTCCATTATATTCTATACTGCATGTATATTTGGAGGAGCGATTAGAATTATTGCTGTTCTTTGTGATATTTTATATCGCGCTTCTTCACGGTAGGCTACTCAGAAGCGCTCCCGGCCCTACCACGGCTATATAGGAAAGCTATGATATTCCTAAGGTACAGAGTGGAGTGACCCTGAGCAGTTGAACAATCTTCAACTTGAATGGCTTGTAAGTTATGAGGAATCTGTTCAGTTCTGAAATCTATGTATACGGGTCTACGTATAATATCCTTACCAGAAGAAAAACTACAAGGATCCGCACCAACAACAACAACAGCAACAACAGCAACAACAACAACAACAACAACAACAAGTAGATCCAGTTTGCAATAGTGCATACATGTATATAACTATACAATGTACATGCACAATTGCATATTCACTATGTATTACTACTTAGACTCTAAGAGAAACGTCACAAGAAAGAGGGATTATAATAAGCTTTGATGTCCAATCAGGGGCGGATTCAGGGGGCAAATCCGGTCATGCCCCGCATGCATTTAGAAATTTCCTTATTTCTCGCCAGCCATTCCAGCGGGGAAAGTGGACATGCCTCCTCTGAGTCCCCCCATCAGTTTCGTAGGCTCCTCCCAACGAGATATTCGTACATGCTTTCAACAATATAGTGGGTATAGTGTTTGACTAAAAAATAAGGTCATCAGCCATTTTGGAGGGAAAACGGTATGTTTTTTGGGAAATGGTATCTTTTGCGCGAGATTTCGACCAAACCACTTAAAAAGATCAATTTTTTGGCGGAAAAACAACGAGAAATTTTTCCAGACTCCAGACGAAAATTTTTGGCCAATTATAAGTAACTTTAAAAATTGGACTATTTCTCTATAATAGGATTTTTAAACACAGTTAAAACGCTAGCAGAGCATACGTTTGACACACTGCAATTGCGCAGACCCGCTGGTGTAAGCATAGAGACAGACATATAAACCATGTATAATGCCATTCTTTATTATCTTTATTAAGCTTAGCCTATATTCTGGAATATAGGACATACAGATATAGCTGTTCCTCTGAAAGTATTACGGTACTTCGGCAAACAGGCTAAAACCTAAGAACCAATTCGAAATAGAATTTGCATGTAGTCTACTATGTTCAAATAATTATATTAAGGTCCAGATCCAACGAAATTCTATTATTTAAATGCAGATTCGGAGAGTTTATTTGCTTCTGCTGTAGCTGTACACGATGGTTCCGGCGTCGTCCACGAAGTCTGCTGTGTACGTCGTCGGAGTAAAGTCGAAAGCAACGAAGCCATAGACGTATCCGAAGAAGTCGAGGTTAATTCCAATGCTGTTGAGATAATCCTCGGCGGCAGGGCGGAATGGGTACAGATTACGTGCACCTCCGCCACTCACGACGTAATCAACTGATCCGCCGACCAAGGATGTTAGATGCTCGAGGTTGTGCTCGTGGCCGCTCAAAAAGATGTCGGCGCCATATTGCTCGAGGAGCGGCACAACCTGAAAATACACTGCTGCTGCTTTTTGAAATTTTAAAAGATATTATTGATAACTAATAGTAATCATACAGTAAAGATTCTATCTGTTACTCTCTTTCCCTCCCTCACCTCATCTCTCTCTCTGTCTAGGCTATCTGTCTGTCTGTCTGTCTGTCTGTCTGTCTGTCTGTCTCTCTCTCTCTCTCTCTCTCTCTCTCTCTCTCTCTCTCTCTCTCTCTCTCTCTCTCTCTCTCTCTTTCTCTCTCTTTCTGTCACGCATTGCCATCTCAGAGAAATAAGGGCATTGTTCCAACAATGCGGCTTAACTGTAAGATCTATGTACCCATTCATAAAAACGTTCTCTGTCTATTATCTTGTTCTCTATCGAACTGGTTCTCTATAATATAATGGTTCTACGTGGACGGGTGATTATCTCAAATATCAAATAAATACCATCCATAAGTCCTTGCAATATCTATTCATATTTAGGGAAAACAGGGTAAAATGCATATATGTATAATTGTATATATATAATATATATATATATATATATAATATATATATCGGGAATTTCCTCAGCACTGACTTCTGTATACCCTAGGCGAGAACTGCGGGTATGGGCTTTCAACCCACAGTCTTTCTTAGGCTCCCAGAGTGGAATGTTCTTTGCACACCCGAACTTCACAGTGGACCTGACGCCATAGTTAGTTTTCTACAATTTTCGCACTGTGTGTTACGGAAGTCACCCCACTTCTTACGCTTGCTATAGGTTGAAGCGACAAATCCATTATAAATTAATATTATAGACGTGTTTATTACAAAAAATTAAACGCATACATCTCTGACGATAATTGGTTCCCTTGGTCCGTGATCTCCAACGGAGTATGGCGGATGATGGTCAACGACGATTTTCCAGTCATCGGTTGACCCAACCAGCGTCGACTCCAGCCAACTCAGTTGGGCAACATCATCATACTTGTTCAACCTTATAGACTCGGAGTCGATTACGATCAGATGGAGACTGGTAACGCCATCCGTGTAATGCACGTCGTAGTACAACGACGGAAAGTACCATCTCGGTTCCGTCAGGCCAAACTCGACCTGGTACAGTTCCCTACCGTCGACCGCGTGGTCGTGGTTCCCGATGGAGATGTACCACTGCGTGGTCTCGATGTTCGTCAGGTTGTAGACCCAACGCCAGGACGTGTCGAAGCGAGGGTCGGTGGCACTTGTGACTCCGTTCTGGTAGAAGTTGTCTCCGGTGCTTTGAATGAAGCGACAGTCGTGAGATCCACACCAGTCGCTCATCGCCTGCGCCACTACCTTCTGACGCGCAATTCCATCGGCTTCGTCATCGCCCCAGTCGCCTATGCTCAGAAAGTGGAGGCCTGAGATAGAGAAACACATACATGACCTTTGGCGATGTCGCTGCTGCGAGCAGGGCTTTTTTAACGTGCAGTTGTACACAAAATGTGCAGTTCTAAATGGATGTGTGCAGTTGTAGAAGCACTTCTGTACAGTTAAAACTATCAAAAAATGGTTATTGTTCTCCTATTGGAAGTAATTTACCATGGAGGAAGGGAAGGAAAAGAAGGAGTTGTGCTGTTCTAAAAATTCCTTTAAAACAGCCCTGGCTGAGAGTTAATCTGATGAATGTGCTTAAATTTTGACAAGTCAAGAAGTGAGGATTGACAATGGACGGTCCCACACCAACTATAAACATTGGGGCAGTCCTACTCTCCCCTAAGTCTCCGCCCATGCGTCCAGCGCTTATCTGCTCCATGTCCAGCCTGGATCTCTCGTTCATTTCGCAAGCAGTTCTGAGGATGAATGAAATGTGAGTGAATAAAGAAGATGGAGTCGCGAAATGATAATAATTAATATACCTGATGCATGTTGGTACAACACTGCAGTAGCAAAAACCACCAGTAGACTCGTCCTCTGAAACAGACAGCTCGACAAGCTATCAAATCAAATCAAATCAAATCTTGTTTATTCCAAGAGATCAACAAATCAAATCAAACAGAGCCATAAAACACAACAAAGAGTGTACAGAGGAGCTAATAACATCATCTATCGGGTAAAAGATCTCTAAGAAAGGGTAGCCCAGAAAGGGAGTGATCCCGCTGAACCTGGGCAACCACAACAGAGTTATAGTAAGATGGCGATGAGAAAAGAGTGGGGTAAATATCTATCAATATAGACGATACAAAACAGTAAATGAGATATAGGAGAGAGAGAGAGCGAGGGATAAAACAGATCATAAGCAGGGTGAACACAGGGAGATCAGCATATGACTATGTAAACAAAAGAAACATAGCAAAACGCAATACGTAAGACCAATCAGTAGTTATCCTAAGACAGTGAATGAAAATATTAACAGAAATAGCAACAGATCACCATGTAAGCAAAAAGAAACACAGCAAAACCTAAGATCAATCAAAAGTTATCATAAGACAGTGAATGAAAATATTAACAGAAATAGCAGCAGGTCACCATGTAAGCAAAAAGAAACACAGCAGAACCTAAGATCAATCAATGGTTATCATAAGACAGTGAATGAAAATATTAACAGAAACCAGGTATTAACACAAAAGGAATAAGATGCTAAACTATAGAATTGACATCATAACCCACTAAGTTCAATGGGAACATGTCGGTCAGACAACAAAAGATGTTAGTTCTCAATGAGAAATTTTTTTAGGCGATTTTTAAAGAGGGTGATGGACTGTAAGGCCGATATATGTGCTGGAAGGCCATTCCAAATCTTAGGACCCAGATATTTTATTGAAAACTGTTTAATTTTTAGGCGTGCATGTTCACTGCGGTAAGAGCTGGCATGTCTAGTCGCATGGTCATGAAGTGAGGAACCAGTTATAAAATAATTATTAAAAGAGTAGGGCAAGAGTCTATGGTGGTAGCGATGCATAAACAGACATATTTGGAACCTGTTGATATTTAGCAGAGACAGTAGCCTATGATTTATGTAAAGAGGGGCAGAGCTGGACCTCCAATGGGCACCACATATTAATCGTATGGCACGATTTTGCAATATAATTAATGGGTTAAGTCGGGAGAGATAATTAGAACCCCAAGAAATATTACAGTAAGATAGGTAAGGAAAAATAAGTGTATAATAAAGATTAAAGAGAACTGCTTTGGGGAGGCAGTGTTTAATCCTATGAAGGACCCCAATGTTTTTAGCAATTTTTTTTACAATAGTTGAAATATGATCCTACATTTTATGAGCTGCAAAACATCATCAGCAGTTGAACGCGAAGAAAAACTTCTAAAGGCGTAGCCTACCATCAAAATATGGAGATTTGTCATTGCTTAACAATAACTTTGTGGTGTTAACATAATATTATGTTATAGTTTTTCCTCTTAGATGTCTAATGCCAATGTTAACAGAATTTGGACTTAGCCTATTATATCGTTTTGATTATATGCTTGTCTCTTTAGAAATTTTATCAGATTTTGTGTTTATAATAATAGCGCGTATATATATGTATATATATGTGTATATATATATATATATATATATATATATATATATATATATATATATAGGGCCTACTCTTAGTCTAAAACGTACCAATGTAAACAATTTTCAACTGAAAAGCGTGCCTAACCTCGTTTATACTTCTGCTTTTGTCTGGCTCCGTTTGCACTTTAATTCATTATGTTATCTGATAATGATGTGGTCTATTGTAATAAACTAATAATTCTTCTACAACTGCTACAACCACACTACTACTGCTACTGCTACTGCTGCTGCTGCTGCTACTGCTACTGCTACTGCTACTACTACTACTACTACTACTACTACTACTACTACTACTACTACTACTACTACTACTACTACTACTACTACTACTACTACTACTACCACTACTACTACTACTACTACTGCTACTGCTACTACTATGCTGCTGCTGCTCCTACTACTACTACTACTACTACTACTACTACTACTACTACTACTACTACTACTACTACTACTACTACTACTACTACTACTACTACTACTACTACTACTACTACTACTGCAGCTTAGGGCCCCCAGAAATTTGCGCCAAAAATTTGAAAAAATTGCGCACCAAAAACGATAAATTTGCGCGAATTTTGCGCAAGTTAAAAAATCAAAATGTTCGTTATTTTTTCATTGAATCAGTGTACCAAAGTATCTAACAGTGTTTTTGTCATTTAATGTAGAGCTTTGGCGTTCTAGAAATTAGACAATCAAGCCAAAAATGCAGTTATAAAGTTCCTATAACCATAAGATTAATGTATTCAGACGATCGCAAATAATTTGAATGTTGCAAAATTTACGCCCACCGAAATCTACGCTCATTACAAAATTAATATAACTTCAAAATAGTATTATATAGCCTATATTATAATGAATCACCAAGTTACACAACGTGCTGAGTACTAGCTTTCCCGTCTTTGTGTGCACGCCTGACGCCTGTAGATTAAATGCGTTCGTTCTGTCATAAGCCGAGACAGCAAGCGACGCTGCTGTATGACCGCCTTGAGAAACTTCGTCTAACACATTTTATTGTGTGGCCGTGAAGTTCTGGAATTTTGTATACTATAAGTTTGTGCGTTACTACCAAAAATATCGATCTTTAACTAAAAATTGATCTATGATTTCATCCCATTCGGCGGTCGCCATTTTGATTACCGCACATTGGTCGTCGTTGTTATGTTGAACTGTCATGAGCCGCGGTGATTTTAAGTCAATCAAAGCCCAATTTAGATAAATTATCAAGATTTTGTCAAAATTTGCGCTAAAATCGCGGGATTGCCAATTTTTGCGCTGTTGCGCTAAACCTGGAAATTTGCGCAAAAATTGCGCTGCGCAAGATCGCGAATTTCTGGGGGGCCTAACTGCTACTACTGCTACTACTACTGCTACTACTGCTACTACTACTACTACTACTACTACTACTACTACTACTACTACTACTACTACTACTACTACCACTACTACTACTAATAATAATAATAATAATAGTAGTAGTAATAATAACAATAATAATAATAATAATAATAATAATAATAATAATAATAATAATAATAATAATAATAATAATAATAATAATAATAATAATAATAATAATAATAATAATAATAATAATTAATAATACCACCACCTGCTGCTGCAACTACTACTATAGTTAAACCTTTTCTGAAAAGATAAAAAAAGACCTTCACCATTTTTGGCGAAAGCTGCTCCTTCTGATGGTTGTACAAGGTGCCCAACCGGTATGAAGCTTGTTTTCGAAGGGCCTATTTATACAAGAAGTCATCAGGCATGCTTACCATAGTCTTCATAAGAGAAGCCACAGTTATATCGATGAGTGGTTGCTTTACTTGTGTGGCCAACGTGATATTAGGCCTACAGTGGCCAAGCTAAGTGCCTCATCATTGTCTATTTCAGTTGTCTTCGAAATTTCAGTCAACAGTTTACAATCTAATGACAATCTGATCTGCTGCGTAAATATTTTGCAATTATCTATCGTAGTCTTTACTGTCATTTTATTATCACTTTGTGCAATTTCATTATGCAGTATTTTCTTAAATACCTCGCTAAATAATATGTGGTTAAACGCTGTCAGTCCATTTAAAAGCTCTTTTCTTGGTAATCGCTATGAATTTCTTTTCTCCGGCAGTCTTTAATCTTTACTCGTTATTGTTTATGTTCCGTATCATAATTTTGTTCTGTCACTGTAGGCTATAATTAATAACTTCCATTGTATAGGCCTTTGTAATTATCAATTTCTATTGCGCTTAGTAACTTCTAAATTAATTTAGTTAATGACTTCTATTGTAATTGTAGTTAGTGACTTCTATCTTGATGGCAATTAGTAACTTCTATTGCGCCAGTGCACAGTGTGTCAAACGATGGCGCATAAAACAACCGTAACCCGGCGTAAAGGTTTCAAATTACCCCCTCCCAAACATTATCCCCCCCCGGTAACTTGAAACCGGTTTCAGATTGCCGGGAGGTAGGATGAAACCGGTTTCAAGTTACCCTCGGGGGTAATCTCAAACCGGTTTCATTCTACCCCCTACGGTTTCAGGTTACCCCAGTGAAGACGTTGTTTTCGTCAATCCAGCTTCTATTTCACCTACAGAGGACCTTCATCCAGCTTCTATTTCACCTATAGAGAACCTTCATCCAGCTTCCATTTCTCTAATTTTCATCCAGCTTTCATTTCACCTGTAGGGAACCTTCATCCAGCTTCCATTTCTCTAACTTTCATCCAGCTTTCATTTCACCTGTAGGGAACCTTCATCCAGCTTCTATTTCACCTACAGAGAACCTTCATCCAGCTTCTATTTCATCTATAGAGAACCTTCATCCAGCTTCCATTTCTCTAACTTTCATCCAGCTTTCATTTCACCTGTAGGGAACCTTCATCCAGCTTCCATTTCTCTAACTTTCATCCAGCATTCATTTCACCAGTAGGGAACCTTCATCCAGCTTCCATTTCTCTAACTTTCATCCAGCTTTCATTTCACCTGTAGGGAACCTTCATCCAGCTTCCATTTCTCTAACTTTCATCCAGCTTTCATTTCACCTGTAGAGAACCTTCATCCAGCTTCCATTCTCTACACATGGTCTATCCCAGGGGTCTCAAACACGCGGCCCGCGGGCCGCATGCGGCCCGCGAACCCGATTAATGCGGCCCGCGAACAACCTCCTGGTTTTTGATTTTTTAAAATTAGAAATCGGTTTAAAAGAATTTTGCAGTTCTTTTGCGGTTTGAACCTAGGTTTTAAACTGCTTTCTACTCCTTTTGCTGTGGACATTGAGTCCACAACAGCAAATATTATAGGCATATTATGTAAATGGATTTAATAATAATAATAACGACAATTTATATGGCGCCGTAACGCGGCCATACCGCTACAAGGGCGCATCACAAACGGCCAACTGCGGGATACGCCTTAGCAAACAGATAAGTTTTAAGCTTTGTTTTGAAAGAGTCCACTGAGGCGGCCAATCTAATGTCCGGTGGAAGACTGTTCCAGCAGATGTTCCAGGATTTAGTGGACCTTCAGTGCGATGCAACGTTGAAGCAGAAGTATAATGCTACAGCGAAGTTTGTATGCCTGTATCGCAAAATGTTTATTTTTGCAAAATTAATTAACTTTCATTTGCTTCGTTTTGAACAATGACACTATATATAATGTTGGCCCTATGTTTATTCATATAATTTTGGTGACTTTGGTTTAGAGTTCTTAGAATATTTAGAATAGGCTACTTAAGAACACTCAGAGTCTCTTGGCTTAACTAAATCCAAGTTGAATTACTCTGAACATGCCTAACAAAATTAGAGTCATTCCAAATTTTGATTACAGCATAATTTCTTCAATTATAGCGCCCACGCATTTTTCGATAATTGGGATAGAATGCATGGTTTTTCAATTTTTTTTCAGTACCATTATAGTTACACATAAAATATAATATTATGTGAATTTTACAGGATTATATCATCATTGCAGTATTGTATGCTGCAATGACACATAACTAATTATATATTTTCACGTGCAGTGTCGTGCACGAGAATAATTTTATGATGCGGCCCGCGAGTCATTAAAAATTTCAAATGCGGCCCACATGCTGACTTGAGTTTGAGACCCCTGGTCTATCCTAAGGTAAATTCAACAGACAAGGACAAAGACAATTTCAGGCATAATATTCTATTTGATCGATTGTTTTTTGTACCTGAAAGCTGAGTATCAATCAATATTTCTTTCCAGTGAACGAATATATTAATAATATATTTTTCATCAGGCAAGGATGACCTCGCTGTGTGTTGATAAGACTATTATTTAGGCCCTGTAGGCTATTATAGTCTGCGCACGTGGAGTCAGAACTGATAGCCATCAATCGTGAGTAGACGCGAGAGGAAAGTGAACACCTGGTTATTGTATAGGCCTACCAGCCAACAGAGTTCAGTGTCACCACAAACCGATTGGCTGTTGTTCTGCAGCTCTGAAATCTAGTTGGGCCAACTACAATGGAGCGCCTCTGAGTAGTTTCTTGAAGGTGCGCTATATAAATGCTCTGAATGAGTGAATGAATGAATGAATGAATGAATGAATGAATGAATGAATGAATGAATGAATGAATGAATGAATGAATGAATGAATGAATGAATGAATGTGAATACCGGACTTTATTCTGCATGAGAATTATAGACAAATAACTGGAGGTCAGCCTTTGATCCATATGGTGGCCTATTTGGATGCGCAACGTAGACTTTATACTACGGGTCATAAGAAACTTTAAGAAAGACTATAGGGGCTGAACCCCATGCACCAACTATTTTAACTGTAATTCTCACCAAAGCTTTAGTGATTTTGGTGTCCACACTGTCACTTATGTATGCATGCAGGTGTAAGCCTATCCTATACATTGTAATTTGTTCCCAAATAATTTGCCCACGTTACACGTTAGGGCTACATTTATATAGATCAATGTAGGCCAGGGGCTTCTATCCCCCTAAGCAACCGGGCGCAATCCATCTTCTTCCCCCCCCCCCTTTTCTGGAGCGGCCTTCCTCTATGTATGCAAAATAATGTAATCTTAGCGCATGCCCTCCTCTAGTGTGGGAATGAAGGTTTGTTTGGAGGGGGACAAACTAGCATCCAGCAGACAATCCCGAAGCATGTGTAGTGCCGAGAAGGGGCCTGGTATGGGGAGGGAATGTGCCCCTCCCCATAAGAAATTTTTGCAATTTCCGAATTGCAATTTCAGCATCTTAAACTGTCCAATTAGCAAGATTACTCTACTATTTCAGTGGAGGAATTGCTGCCAAAATTGAGCAGCCATATGTTTTGCGCCTCTGATCAGTGTGCACTCGAGAGGCGTTACATAAATTTTTAGAGCACAATGCAATACAATAAAATACAACGTAGGTTCTACATTGTAATACCACCCAATAATGATGTTGCTTTACTAAGACTTGTTCAAGGACCAAATTTGACTGTCTGAAATTTGAAAGATAACATTGGAGAGAAGCCATTTAGTTGTGCAAAATAGTATTTGTATTAACATTATTATTTTCAATTAAAATATGATTGTATTATTTATTAAAATAGTAAAAACATAATTATAATCATGCAATAGGAAATTTTTTATCATGGTATATTATAGCTGTTATAGCAGTTCATGTAATTCAAAAATGCAGATAGTAGCCTAACTAAAAACTCAAAGTGTATAAAGTGTATACATTTTGCTAAAAACTATTAGGCCAACCATTTTTTCGAAATTTATATGGAGGGGAAGTATTTTCTGGGGGATCTTCCTTTACTATCTTCCTTTAGTGATGCCTAGATTGAACGCTGCCCTCCATGTCCGACCTTCCCCCCAACCGACGTGAATTTTGGCTGTCTTCTGATCCCCCCCCCTATTTTTCACTGGGCGCAAGCTGCGCCCGCCATGTATAGGGATAGAAGCCCCTGATGTAGGCTATAGCCTATTATATGTGCATCTGTCTGTATGTATGTGAAAGCATATAATAATTATATGTGGGCGCGCGTGTGCGTGTGTGTACCCTATCTGTGTGCCTCTGGAATTGATGAAAACGAACAACCGGCGAATATTCTCTCAGCACACGAGCCACAAAACATGCAACTACTCATTAAATAAATTCCCAATCCTCATTCTGGTCTCCAATTATTCTACAACGGGATCTTGCCCCAAATATCTAGGCCTATAGCTCTGCCGACTGATCGCTAAGCTGTATAGAGTGTACACTTTCACTGATTTCAAAACACGTTACCGATTGTTCTTCACGTGATATGATAATAACTATGATAACCATACAATTAGCGGTGTAGCCAGTATGAAATTAAAGAAGAGGCGACTCCAGGCGTCATAAAGGTACACCTGGTATAGCGACATTTGTGGAGGGGGCGCCGGAGGTATAATCCATAGCAGTGGCGGAGACCTAGGGGGGGACAGGGGGGGACGGTCCCCCCCAATAAAAGTGTTGGGGGGGACGGCCCATGCATTTGTCCCCCCCAATGTTTGAGCGTCAAGACTTGTTTGGGCGGCGAAAATAGAAAATTTCTTCGGGATTTGGGCGAGATTTGGCCGGATGACTAAAAAAAAAAAAAAAAGGTCATCAACTTTTTTGGCGGTGAAAATAGAAAATTTCGTCGGGATTTGGCCGGATGACTAAAAAAAAAACAAAAAAAAAAACGTCATCAACTTTTTTTGGCGGTGAAAATAGAAAATTTCGTCGGGATTTGGTCGAGATTTGGCCGGATGACTAAAAAAAAAAAAAAAAAAAAAGGTCATCAACTTTTTTGGCGGCGAAAATAGAAAATTTTCCGAGATTTCGCCGGTCGTCAGAAATTTTCGGAAAATCTCGCGTCTTTCCGTCCCCCCCAATTCTCGGCGCAGGTCTCCGCCTATGATCCATAGAAACTGTTGTATACGTACATTTGAGCGTAGTTTTAAATCCTGTTGCACATGCGACACAAATCCGTGCATCTCATCATTCACGTCTACGTGTAGGCCTATGTCACTTGGGCCTACCTTTTCAGCTATAGGCCTATACATGTACCTGATAGGCTACTAAAAATGGCGAAGTCCCAGCCGCTGGATGTTTTAATTAAGAAATAGAGAATAGCAATGTGAAGGCCTATATAATGTTGCCGATTGATTCTATGAGCTGGGAATTACACTGTCTTGATTGAGTCTTGGCTGGCATATGACAGGGTAGGCGCCCGTAAAATGGGGGCAAGAGGGGGCACTTGCACCCCATGGAAAATTGACACCTATTTTAACTACTACTCGACTTTTAGCTTTTTAACACATGTCTTCACACAAAGCTATCAATGATACTATAATCATTCACACTAGATTATCAACGATACTAACAGACCAGTCAAAGAAACCGAAAAGTGCAGTCTACGTTTTGAAACCTCTGTGAAAAATAGCCATACTTTTAATTTATTTAATTTTTAAAGTTTTTAAATAAAAACATTTAACCCATGACCATTGACCAGTGTGTTTGCCCCTACTGTAAAAATGCCAGCGGGCTCCAATGGACGACAGCACATTGTGCCTACGTTTCTTTTTGACAGACATAGGCCTAGTGACGCTATATTAGCCTACAAACATCGATACCAAATTACAATTTTTAATTGAAAGATCTGCGCATTGGAAATGAAGCTGTACCGGTATCAGCGATGATAAACCGTGACAATGTTCGCTGACTCAGTGCAGTAAGTAAGTAAATTGCTTGCATAGAGTTACCGGGGATGGAATACCTGACTAAGAATTACCGAAACTTGAATTTTCGGTCACTTTGGTTTTAGCAATTAATCCTTACAGACCATAGACAAAATAGGGCCTACTGGATTCCTGTTCACTGGTCAATCGAAGTTCCAGGATCTGAAAGCTTTAAAAAGGCAAAAGGAGCCCGCACATACGGGCAAGAGGGGCACTTGCCCCCACTGGAAAATTGACACTCATTTCTTTAGATTAGGGTCTATTACTTTTGGGGTTTTAACAAATATCTTGCCACTAATTCGTTAATGATAGACCAATTTATGTTGCACAACTTTAAATTGAGAGAATTTACTTTATTTTTTTAAATTTTCTTCTCCAATTGCTGTATACAGCCCCTTCAAGATTACTATTCAGAAGCGCTCCCGTCCACAGCGCGGACACTGCATTAGAGTTTCACGCCGAAACGCACGAGCAATTGAGAGTCTCTACGTGGCGGCTTGAGGTTGATTCGAACCTGCAAGGCACCGAAAACACCACTACACCTCTCCGCCCCACAAAGCTGTGAAAACAAACTTGTAGAAAGTTCTATGAGAAAGGACTTTGTTCTTAGTTTTTCAGTTTTGAATTTTTGCCAGCCCTTGCTAAAGACTTTAGCCGTGACCATTCGGCCTATGTTTTGCCCAGATGAAAATTACCGCGAAGAGGAGGCAATTGTCATTTCTTGCTTCCTACTGGCTACGACCATAGGTGCAGTATCTGGATATTTCTATTTTAAAACTAAATTGCATCATGGACATTACATGTATTAGTGAGATGCCTAATTGACGATGCAGTAGAATTATTCTGGTCTGTGCGAATATGCCACATGAATTTTCACTTTGAATGAACTGCGCTGTTAGTGGTTTGCTTAAGAAGTCACCGAGTTCAGGATCTATAGTAGGCTGCGCATGCGCGCAGTCCTGCAGTCGGTTCTACGTCGTTTTTCAAATGACTACAGCCTACAACGTCTATAATTGAATATTAATTTTCTCAGTAATTTCAGTGGCTCGGTTTGTGGATACCTCGGATTCATCTTTATGTGGAGTTTATAATAATGCAAGGTCATCTACATGCCTTCCTAGCCGCAGATAATATTATAGGCTATAGCAGTGCTGTCCAACCTTTTTGACACCACGGGCCAGCGAAGAACTTTTTTAAGCCGAGGACCGCAACGTCGAATTAAAAAAACAGCAAACATAATCTGAGGTAAATTGTTTAAGCTGTATTAAAATTTTCTTTCAAATAATTATAACTAATGCGACGTGGGACTGGATTTTTATGTTCACATCGTCAAATAACTAATTTTCGAATTATTGTTTTGCAAATTAGCCTGAGATTTGTTTTTTTTTTCATTTTCACGAAATTTGAATCCATCTCATTAGCTGAGGCGGGCCACTTAAAATCAGCTCGCGGGCCGCATGCGGTCCGCGAGCCACAGGTTGGACAGCACTGATGTATAGCCTATAATTATTAGAAAAAATTACTCGCACAGCTTTGTCAACTTTTATTTCAACGTTTCGAGGTTTTAATTAGGCTATTTATAGGCTAGTTACGCACAGAGTTAGTGCGACGCTGCAATCATTATCTTTGGAATTTCACCATTAAAAAGACTGTCTAATAGCCTACTCTAATTTAAACAATACCATCGTTTAAATTTAGAGTTGACGCATCGTTATTTGCTTTTGCTGTAGCTGTACACGATGGTTCCGGCGTCGTCCACGAAGTCTGCTGTGTACGTCGTCGGAGTAAAGTCGAAAGCAACGAAGCCATAGACGTATCCGAAGAAGTCAAGGTTGATCCCAATGCTGTTGAGGAAAGCCTCATTGGCCGCGCTGGCTTCGTATAGGCCGCGTCCTCCTCCGCCGCTTATGACATAATCCATCGTACTGTCGACCGTGTTTGTTAGATGCTGAAGGTTGTGATCGTGTCCACTCAGAAACAAGTCAACATTGTATCGCTCGAGAATCGGCACCACCTACAATAATTGTTACACTGTTGTCGTCAAAATTAAAAAATATAGGCCTAACGTGAAACCTTACAAGGAAGACTCTCTCTGGCTGTCTGTCTGCCTCTGTCTGTCTCTGTCTCTTTCTCTGTATGTATGCATGTCTGTTTGTCTGTCTGTGTGTCTGTGTGTGTGCGTCTCTCTCTCTCTCTCGTTCGGTCGTTGCCGGGTCCAAACTTGGTGTTGCTCTAAACATGTGATGCCAACTGCCAAGCTCATTTATCTAAAACCTTCCAAATAAGAGTACAGTTAGGTGAGGTCTCTCGAAGCTGTGGAACCCGTGCTCCCAGTGCTTAAACTTGAAGTGTAGAAAAATGAGTGTTTGTATGCACCGTCCAGACACGATATGCTGGCCTAATAAGTGGCAGAGCAGTTTAAAAGCAAGTGCATGAACACAGAGCACCGTTGATTACCGTCCAGCCACACTCTAACGGTGTTTCCAAACTTACAGTACACCACTGTTTGTTTGATCGTATGTATGTGCACTTGTTATAGCGCGTCTTCGAGCTCTCTACTCAGAGGCGCTCCCGACTGCAGAGCGGACACTGCATCGGAGTTTCACGCCGAAGCGCTGAGCAATTGCGAGTGAAGGACTTGCCCAGGGTTCCTACACGTTAGCTTGAGGTGGATTCGAACCTCGAACCTTCCGGTTTCAAGGCAACGACGCCACCACTGCACCACCGCGTCCTACAATAGACACTACCCAGGTAGCCTACTTATAGAAGACTGTCGGTTAAAAGTTGCATATCAATCATAGGTCCTAATTTATAGGCGTGTATACATGGTATACATGAAATTTAATGCATACGTCTCTGACGATAGTGGAATCAGTTGGTCCGTGGTTTCCAACGGAATAGGGTGGGTGATGATCGATGACGATTTTCCAGTCATCGGTTATTGACCCAGACAAGGTCGTCTCCAGCCAATTCAGCTGGACAGCCGGGTTGTTCTTGTCCAGCCTCAGAGACTCGGAGTCGATGACGACCAGGTGGATCCTCGTGACTCCATCCGTGTAATGCAGATCGTACCACAACGATGGATAGTACCATCTGGGTTCCGTGAGTCCATACTCGATCTGGAACTGCTCCCGTCCGTCGTCCGGTCCGTGGTCGTGGTTCCCGATGGAGATGTACCACTGCTTGGTTGCGATGTTGGCCAGGTCGTACACCGAACGCCACGAAGTCTCGAAGCGAGGATCATCGGCGCTTGTTACTCCGTCCGGATAGATGTTGTCTCCAGTGCTTTGGATGAAGAGGCAGTCGTGAGATCCGCACCAGCCGCTGATCGCTTCGGCTACTGCTTCTTGACGCTGCATTCCGGCCAACGAGTTGTCTCCCCAGTCACCCACGCTAACGAAGTGCAACGCTGAAATGCAAAGACACATCAGCTGCGTTCAGATAGGGACAGAGTGAGAATTTCCGGGGGTTTGAGGGGTTTCAACCCCCAGTTTTTCGTAGAGCCTCATAGTAAAGTCTGCATTTCACACCCCAATTCTCAGCTGATCATTGTCAAACTTCCACCAATTATTTTTCCACGATTCCACACTGGGACCCAGGTTGCTTTGGGTGATCAAACTTTAAAGAGATTATTCTAAATTTGAGTTGTGATTGAATTTGAAAAACCCAGATTAAAATTGAAGTGCGCAACGAATGTAAGACTATCGAAGCAGAGAAAGCTGGAGTGCACAACGCTATCCTCGTCCGGGGTACAGCCATAAGTGCAATCACGTCCTAAAAGTTGGGGGAACCATAATGAATCACGTCCTAAAAGTTGGGGGGCACCAGAGGCGTAGCGACCGCCCTCCGTACCCTCCGACCGGAGGGGGCCCCGCAAGGAAGGGGGCCCCGCAAGGAAGGGGGCCCCGCAAGGAAGGGGGCTCCGAAAGTGGCAAAAATATGTAAGGTGTAACTACAGGAAAGTAACATTTATTGACGCTATTGCACAATCCATGTTCGAAAGTACTGTCAGAACAATATCAGCAGCAGTAAATACTGAATACATGCACACTTTGAGCCTATTTATACATTATACGAACCCTGTATAGTGTACATGTATATTGCATGAATATAAATATCGCATAATCCGCATTCCAGCTTGTGCATTGTAAGAAGCAAATTCTAAGAACCAAATTTTGACCGCTGAAAATGCAACCGAGTTTTCAGATGCGCAGTGCTGGATCAAGACAATTTGATGCCAATTCTAGAAAATTTCTTAGAGAATAAATAATATCAGATTTACAGCTTAATGATAATAATTATTATTATGAAAAGAAATTACTTAGAATAAGCATGCTACTGAATTGTGTACATCGCATACCAGTTTCTGCAATGTAAGGGCCCCGCCACCCTGGACATATGTTCGGAGGGGGCCGCGTTCTTTATTGCTACGGCCCTGGGGGGCACCATAATAATAAAGTTAGGGGGCCACTCAAAAGTTGGGGGACGCGTCCCGTGGGTCCCATAGGGTGGTTGCGCCTATGGGTACAGCAAGTCACCGTGTTCATTAATAGAGCGCAGTAGGCAAGGCCGCAGGCAGGATTTTATTTAATTTCTATTTGTTTTCATTTGGGGGCGTGTTCAAACACATACACCCCGTTACGGCCTTGGCAGTAGGTCTATTTGGTGCGCATAGATCAGAGCAGGACAATTTACTTAAAGATCACTATTGAAATACGCATGCAAATTTTAAATTGCAATCTAACGATAGCATATATATAGGAACAAAAAATTTATGGATAGAACAGAACAGAATAGAACAGAATAGAATAGAACAAAATAGAACAGAATAGAACAGAATAGAACAGAATAGAACAGAATAGAACAGCGTGGAATAGAACAGAATAGAACATAACAGAATAGAGCAGAACAGAATATAACAGAACAGAGAATAGAGCAGAATAGAACAGAACAGAATAAAAAATAGCATAGAACAGAACATAGTAGAATAGAGCAGACAGAGTCGAATAGAATAGAATGTAATAGAATACATAAATTTGTAAAAATAACTTGGAAAATATCCTACCTGATGCATAGTGGTGCAACAGCGTCACGGCTAATAGAGCGAGAGACGTTCTCTACAAATAGGCAAACACGTGACGATAACGTCGTTCCCGTTACAAACTGCAACCACTAATAAATAGCATATATAGGTAATGTAATGTAATGTAATGTAATGTAAATCTTCGAGAATTTCTCAGCGCCCGTGCACAAAAGCCACGTCAGGGAGACCAGCTTATCACCGGCGCTATATCAAATCATGTCCGCAATAGGTAGCCTAAGTGCAAAACAGCACACTTGCATTTTCGCAACAAGACTGCATACCGTAGGTAGTATGCCAATCTATGTATGCAATCATGGTTAGGACTACAGTTGTATTATAAAGCAGAAACTGTACACCCTAATTTGTGTGAACAGGAATTTCTAATGCATCAGTTTATCGATTTGGGGGACTCTAACCAACTGAAAAAATTACATAATTCTCAAACGCTTTGCCAGAAATACAATGTAAGAATCTCTTATTACCATTCTGATTTAGAAACTGTTCCTGTGGCGAAGCTCTTACGATAGTCAGGTTCTTGCATGCCGTCGGGTTTTATACGATGATCAACAGCCACTATCGAATTTACCATAGTCTTCAAAACAGAAGCCACCAACTAGCGAATGATGAGAGTAATGGATGCTACACGATATTTGAGTTGATTTCATTGCATTTTAAAAGTGTCAACAGTGGTTTTATGGTTTTACCGCGCAAAGGAAACCGGATATGAATGTGAAATTGAAGGAAATGGCGGGTCATCTTTCAAACTTGTATTGTTTTAAACTAAAACAAGATTTGATTAACTGCACCCAAACCTCTGGTGTTTCCTGGCAGTCTAAAGAGATAACAAGGTCAGGTCTTAACAACGGGGGGGGCGGTGGTGTGGTGGGTATGTTCGTCGCCTTGCAGCCGAAGGGTTGCATGCTGCAGGCTCGAATCCACCTCAAGTCGCCGCGTAGGGACCTTAGGCAAGTCCTTCACTCGCAATTATTGCTCAGCGCTTCGGCGTGAAACTCCGATGCAGTGTCCGCTCTGTAGCCTGGAGCGCCTCTGAATAGTGAGCTTGAAGGGGCGGTATAACGTAATGTTTATGTGTGGAAAACTGTTGTTGGTGTCTGAGGAAGGTTTGGTGATAATTCCATATGAAATTCCAATCTGAGTGAACGCTATCGCAGTCTTTCAGAAGAGGCCGGGAAGGATTGGTTTGTGTATTATGCATTTCCAATTAAGACACTGCAGTGCTTGTGGCATAAACTAATTAAACTACACCAGAAGCGGCTCTTCGTCATGTTATGGTTTGTTATCAAGTTTTGCGCTCTCCCATTTTGTGCTATCGTCTGTGAAATATTGGTAAAAAAACCGCTTGCTGATTAAGAATCTGATTAATTAATTTAAACGATGAGAAAGCAAACACCTGCTTCACAAAACGCTATAGATAGCCCTACAGGTATGAGACTTATGCCCATTAGCCTACTGTGTAGACTAGGCCTATTAAACCCCCCCCCCCACCCCCAAATATCAGTCGTGTCAGCAACGGCTGACATCCGCAAAACGTGATGCTAAGATAACATTCGATTGCGCTATATAGCCTACCAGCAAGGGCTGTTTTAAAGGAATTTTTAGAACTGCACAACTCCAAGCTTCTTTCCTTTCCCATCCTCCATAACCTACAGTGGTGTGAAAAAGTTTTGCATCACCCATATATTTGGCGTTTCTATGCATCATTTCTTCTGTATTAAGTTGAATAATGTACTGGTAAGCATGTGGGCGTTAATTAAAGGTTTTCTTATTGTTTGGTTCGAGTTTACAAGCATATTTCTTTTAAATTTGACATGATGAAAGTTCGTTTACCACCTCGTGACTATACCAGTATGAGTAAGGCCATACAGGCTTGTAACCCGCTAACGCTTGTTCAGTACATAGTGCAATGTGTTGGGATGAAATGACCGGTTATGTGTGGTCGCAGGCCTTCTTTATGATTTAGAGGCCTGGAAAAAGCCATTTCCGCATGTCAGTGATGCACCAATTTTTTTGGTCCAGCCCTTGTTCTTCACCACTTGTCTGCAACGTTTCGGCATCGAGTTGACCAGCATGACGAGGTGGTCATGGGACACAACGCGGTTCCAGGCGGCGATGAGCGATTTGATGAGCTCGCATTTGGAAGTTGGATATCTCTTTGATATCTCCAAGGCTACTTTATGCCACAGATTCTCAATTGGATTGAGATCCGGGGACCGGGCGGGCCAGTCCAGCGTCTTAACATTGTTCTGTTTGTTCCAGTTGGTCACCAGTTTGGCACGATGGCATGGTGCATTGTCATGCTGAAAGGGGAACTGGCCTGGGAAGAGTTGCTGAACTGATGGCACCATGCACTTCTGCAGTATGCCGATGCACTTGGTTGCGTTGACCATTCCATCAACGATATGCAGACGTCCGACGGCACTGGCAGCCATGCGATCCAAACCATAACGAAAGAAAACAACGCTGGACTGGCCCGCCCAGGCCCCGGATCTCAATCCAATTGAGAATCTGTGGCATAAAGCAGCCTTGGAGATATCCAAGAGATATCCAACTTCCAAATGCGAGCTCATCAAATCGCTCATCGCCGCCTGGAACCGCGTTGTGTCCCATGACCACCTCGTCAAGCTGGTCAACTCGATGCCGAAACGTTGCAGACAAGTGGTGAAGAACAAGGGCTGGACAAAATAATTATTGTATCACTGACATGCGGAAATGGCTTTTTCCTGGTCTCTAAATCACAAAGAAGGCCTACGACCACACATAACCGGTCATTTCATCCCAACACATTGCACTATGCACAGAACAAGCGTTAGCGGGTTACAAGCCTGTATGGCCCTACTCGTGATGGCATAGCCACGAGGTGGTAAACGAACTTTCATCATGTCAAATTTAAAGAATAATGCTTATAAACTCGAACCAAACAATAAGAAAACCTTTAATTAACACCCGCATGTTTACCAGTACATTATTCATCTTAATATAGAAGAAATACAGAATATATATGGGTGATGCAAAACTTTTTCACACCACTGTAAATTACTTCCAGTCGGTTGACAATGACCTTTTTTGCTAGTTTTAACTGCACAAAACTTGTGACAGAGGTGCTTCTACAGCTGCACAAACCCATTTAGAACTGCACATTTTGTGTACAACTGCACGTTAAAAAAGCCCTGCTACCAGCCATGAAGCGCAAACGGGAAAGAACGGACCATAGCAACGTCTGACACGTTTCTGCTCATGGGCGTCCGCCCATATAGGCAAGGGGTCACTTGCCCTCTGGAACATTGACAACTATTTCTCTAACTAGGCCTACTACTTTGGATTTATTACAAATTTCGTCGTGTTAGAGAATTACTGATAAAAATGGTGCACAAAGCAAAACTAAGAAATCTACGTTTATAAACCTCTGTAAAAATAAACATGCTTTTAATTTTCTGCCTTGCATTTCTCAGGCTCTTGATAAAACCGTGACAATGACCATTGGGTTTTACCCCCTCACGCAGGGCCGTCGCAGGCCATACAAATAGTAGGCCTATTGATTATAGGCTATAGCCTACTTAATTGAAAGGTAGGCTAGGCCTACTCCTCTCCAGGACGACAATAATATTCTAAGTTCTAACTTCATTCATTCTGTGGACATAATATATAATATATCTCACCCCTTGAGAGTGGCCTATTGGTTAGAGCCTTCGGCCTGTAACGCGGGGAGTAGGCTCAGTAGGCCTAGACCTATATAGGCCCTATGGGTTCGATCCACGTCCTAGGCGGTTACTATAGGGACCAGCTAGGGCTCTTTTAAAGGAATTTTTACAGCTGCACAAAACAACAATTTAAGTCTATAGTGTGCTCTTTGGTCCGAAAAATTTCTCACTACCTTATTTTCTTTTTTATTCGCCATGAAAATGTTGAACGTCACTGGCTGTAAAATCAGATGACCTCTCTTTTAGTCATTCGCATTGAAAATATTGAACGTCACTGGCTGTAAAATCTGACTTTATTTTCTTTTTTATTCGCCAGGAGAATGTTTAACGTCACTGGCTGTAAAATCTGATGACCTTCTTTTTAGTCATTCGCATTGAAAATGTTGGAAGTCGCCGGTGACACGAAACGGAGTATCCCCCAAGAAAGCTATCCGGGGGGATGAATTAATCTATCCCCCCGGATGGAATTAACCGGTCTATACTATCCGGAGGGATAAACCATTCTATCCCCTTTTTTGAAAAATGCGCATAATAAACAAATTTATGCCGTAATCAAAATTTAAAGTGACTAATTGTTTTAAGTGTCCTAAGCAATGCTCAGATAAAGGCAACTCGAATTTATTTAGTGAATCTGAGTGTTTTTAAGTGTTCTAAATGTTTTAAGTGCTCTAAAAACAGGGGAAAACAAATTATCTAGCAGGAATAAACATACCTGTTAGTGTCATTGTTCAAAACAAAGCAGATGAAAATCTATTTGCAAAGAAAAATACACACGGAAACGGTTTTTTCGACTTTTTTTAATTTGGGGGGATACAATTAATACGGGGGATACTCTATTTCGTGACACCGGCTGTAAAATCTGACCTTATTTTCTTTTTTATTCGCCATGAAAGTGTTGAACGTCACTGGCTGTAAAATATGATGACCTTTTAAAAAGTCTTTCTCCTAAACTTACATACAATGCAGACCTTTTAGCATATTTTCCACTGCACAACCTCTTCGTTCCATTCCGGTCCTCCATGTCAAATTCCCCCCCCCCCCAACCGCATCGACAGACAGTGACGTTTTTAATGATTCTCACTGCACAAGATTGCTTTTACAACTGTACAAATTCTTTTACAACTGCGCAGTCTGTGCACAGCTGCACGATAAAAAAGCCCTGATAATCATGAGCCTTGAAATTAAAGTTCTTCACTCACAATTGCTCTGCAATAAAATAATTATTGTAGTTGCACCGTTGTGGCTTGTGTGCACTTCTGAGTTTTGTAAGAAGGGTGGTATCAAACTGCAGTTGAATTGTTTTGTTATAGGACTATTGTATTCAAGAAACCTACTCAGAAGCGCTCCCACCCCAGCCATGGAAGAAGAAAAAAGTTTGATTTGTCAGATGTAATAAACGCAGCTTTGAATGAAGTTTATTCCAGATGGACGACTCTACAACCGAGAAAGCTCAGCTTTGCCTGGCAACTGTAAGTGAGCGCGTGGTCCATGGAACTAGGAGTTGCCCTTCATAAAATATACCTAAGAACCCCCTACACCCTTTGTGGGGCGCGGTGGTGTAGTGGTGGCGTCGTTGCCTTGAAACCGGAAGGTTCGAGGTTCGAATCCACCTCGCCGCGTAAGGACCTTGGGCAAGTCCTTCACTCACAATTGCTCAGCGCTTCGACGTGAAACTCCGATGCAGTGTCCGCTCTGCATTCGGGAGCGCCTCTGAGTAGAGAGCTTGAAGGGACGTTATAACAAGTGCACATACAAACAAACAAAATATACCTAAGACCCTGACAACCCCGGAACCCGTCACCCTAAGAAACAGACATCCTAAGAACCCGACACCCTTCAATGTCAAAGACTGGGCCACAGACACGTAACTGCCAATTGGCCACCATTGCCTGGATACTCCCCCCTTCCTCCTGGATGACAATCCTAACCGGTAACCTCGCGAGCGCTTAGATTATGCAGATCCTCGTCACGTAACTGTAAATATAGGGGATCTTACATCTTGACTGCATGAAGAGGAAGGAAGTCGTCAACTTTCGTGCGCTGTGGATTGTACTATAATTAATCGAGTGCAACTTTTCTACAGAGTGTATCATAATACATTAATCATATTTTCAGTCGCAGGTCCATCTCAATCAATCAATCAATCAATCAATCAATCACATAAATATATACATGGGAGAAGAGTTTGGTTTCCGTTTGGGGGGGGCTAAGAACTTGGTCCAGAAGGCGTGGCGCCGAAACATTTTTTCGTTTCGGCCGGGAAAAGGTGAATTTTTGTCGTCAAGTTCAAATCTCATGAAACTTACTTGGCCGAAAAAGTTGACCTTGTCAAGTTCAAATTTCATGAAACTTACTATGTATTTCCCGGCTGAAAAAGTGGAGTCGTCAGTTGGAAGTCCTTGGGGGGGCTAAGCCCGAAAAAATAGACCATTTACACGATAAAAACATGATTATGGGGTTTCTTGGGGCTTTAGCCTCCCCTAGCCCCTGATAAACTCCGCCCATGAATATATATTTATCTGTCTGGCATAGTCTCCCATTGCAGATACGCTTGTTACTTAGAGTTGATTCATCAGTTTTTACAGGCTCCTTAAAAACTTTTTGTATGATAGTCGTTGGACTGCGAGCACCTCGGAGTGGGCTTCTTGAAGGGGCGCTATATAAATTCTTGAAATGAATGACAAAAACGTACTGCAACGAAATCATCAAAAAATGACAACAAAGACCAGAGCACATTCCATAACGTTTGACCATTTTATTATAATGACCAGCAACGGTAAACATGTAAAAATATCAATTATTATTATTATATAGTCTTAGGGTAATAAATTCTACAGTTTCTTTTTTATCTCTAAACATCGATGCACGGATGATAAGAATGCTCACGAGTAGTAGATGTTTTAGTACTGGCTCTACACGAACGATTATTACAGCACATTACGCCACGTTTATAATAACTGCTGCGAAAAATAGCATGTGGTAACAACAATAATATTACAGCCATGCCATCATCATTGTAGTCTTCTATTGTAATAATTATCGGATGCAGATCTGTGTAACACCAGCGAAACCATCATCATAATCATCAACATCATCGTTTAAAGCTGCTCTTCATGCTAGTCAACAATATTTATAATCCTGAACACAGATCCGAAATCAATGTCAATATCAACAAAAAGATGAATTCGAAAGAAAAGAAAACAAAATGCCAAGTTCTATAAATATTTACAACTTGTACAACATTCGCTGAGCCAAGACGGACGCAAACCATAGTCAGCCATTTCCAAGACAACCTATGTCAATGACTCTCTCTCTCTCTCTGTGTCCCTGTGTCTCTCCCTCTCTCTGTCCCTGTCTGTCTGCCTGTATCTCTCTGTCTATCTATCTGTCTGTCTCTGTTTGTGTGTGTGTCTCTCTCTCTATCTCTCTCTGTCTCTGTCTCTGTCTCTCTCTCCCTCCCTCACACTCACAACATTACTGACCTCAGTAACACAACCACAGGAAAGATATGCTCCATGTCATTGAGTCCACGACAACCTAGGTAAGCAACAATCCCAGTGTCCACCATATCCATGCCAACCACAGAAAAACCACAACCATGGCGTCCAAATCATCTCAAATACAAACACGGTCGCTATGGTGACGAGATCAGTGATCCTACTCAATTACGCTGGGGTCTGCTGGCAACCATCAGCACTCATTTTAAAGACAGGGACTGAACGTAAATGATCGTCAAATTGAAATTACATTGGCCCCTACATGTAAGTTCTACGGATACCATTCCAGATGAAAGAAAATATTTTGCCCCACTCCCGACAAAAAAAAAAAATTCCAAACTATTCCCTGATCTAAGATTTAGAAGCAGGGCTCTAGAAAACACCTCAACCAATTGCAAATGCCAATGTCATCACTCAAAACATCACAACAATGTACGACTGCAGAGTCCAAAAAATCACTGTAGCCAGTCCAAGCAAGCATAGATCTGGGTCTGCTTAACATAGTGTCAAACTTTCGGCTTAAAAACTCCATTTTAAGTCAACTGTTGGTGCAACCAATAGATGCAGCAGTGTACCAAAATCCAGTAGTAACCATGCCTAACGCTCAGAAAACTGACCCAGTCATCGTCATTGGATCAACTTAACACTTACTTTAACAATGAGTGTGAACTAGAAGTTAATGGTATGGAGCAGACCTGCTGACCGGACCTGTTGAAGCTGGGCAGCATGACGCAAGACACTTAGACAGAGAGTGGCGTCGGAATCTTACGGGCATTGAGCCCAATGATATTGATGATGAAGTGAACTAGAAGTAATTTGGAAACTAATGCAGCCTGTCATTAAAGCACCGAAACCCCGTTTAGCTCAGCCACGTAGAATCAAGACACAGCATAATACTCATCGGACGGTAGTCGTACAAATGCCCAAATAACCCAAAATAAAATATTTCCACACCTTAATCAACCTCACAGTTCGTTCATCTCAAGTCGCAAGCTCATCAGCATCCAACCCAGATTTGCATCAGTCTTGGTTCAAGCTACACGCACGCACGCATGCACACATGCACGCACGCACGCACAATGGCATAAATATCAAATGATTATCAGAGCAGAAAGACTACGGCACAAAAACTCCGCCATCGCACTTACAGTCCGTCGGACTTAACACCGCCAACAACCGCCACATGCTCCGACTCTACAACCGACACACTGACAGAAAAGAAGCAAACCAACAGTACAGTAAACCGACAGTACAGTAAACTGACAGTAAAGCAAAACGACAGAAAAGTAAACAGACAGACAGTAAACCAACAGTACAGTAAACCGACAGTAAAGTAAACCGACAGTAAAGTAAACGGACAGACGGTAAACTGACAGTAAAGTAAACCAACAGTACAGTAAACGGACAACGTACAGTAATCTGACAGTAAACAAAACCGACAGCAAACAAAACCGACAGTAAACAAAACCGACAGCAAACAAAACCGACAGTAAACAAAACCGACAGTAAACAAAACCGACAGTAAACAAAACCGACAGCAAACAAAACCGACAGTAAACAAAACCGAGTGAACATTGAATTGGTGATCCGTTTCACACATTCAGCCGCATTGTATAGCAACACCGACCAAAGCCACATACACTCAGAATGCTCAAAGAGAACAAAAGGCCGACAGATATTGTGCCCAACAAAAGTTATTGCTCTCAGAATGATCCTGATGCTGTTTCCATATTAGTTCGTCAACAAAGCTTCCTAAAACTGAACAATCATCTAGCGGATAAGAAAAGATGACTCCTTCCTTATTCGCTCAAAGACATTCGCAGTGGCCCTTACTCAGTAATTATAGTGTCTGCCTGTAGGCCACAATACTGCGTTCTCTGTGAGCATTCTGGCCAAGTGGTTCCTCTTCAAGATGCCAGGTTATGCGTTGGAAGAGTTTTCCCACAGTTTATTAACTGAACAACAACATGTGTGCTCCCAATGATCTACATGTCCACATGCAAACAAACTCAGTGACATGAAGCACAATGAAACAGTGAAGTGAATTTCTCAACACAAATTTAATTGAACAGTCAACAACAAACGCAATGAACAGCCGTCTTCACACTATTCCACACGCATCTCAATTCGAGATCACAAAGGAACGTAGGAGGAAGCATGAAAAACCAAAAAGACCACACGGCAAAGATTCTCACAAGACATCTTTTCGCCAAGACTCGAGTTCCAATCAGCGAGAGTGCAAAGCACGCATGACAAACAAACTTACATAACTCCCGTGACATTAAATTAAACTGACAGAATACGAATACAGAACAACTGTGCAAAGCATACCTCACAGCATCATCTATGAAACCAAGAGAAAATTAAGCCTCAAGTTACCCAAGAATTTTTATCCAATGTGACCAAAACTCATTCATCAAAGTTGCATTGAAGATGTCATACCAGATGCATTTCTGTCAACTTTTATTTTCACGCTGTTTACGGCACACAACGGCACAGAAAGCCCGTTAATTATGATACGGTAGCTTTATTTAAAAAAATACTACTTCAAAATGCCACCAAGCATCGACCAAGAATCATAAATATGACATACATAACAAAAACATTTACAAAAACGCTGTGCCTCTATGTTGCTTTCAACATGACTCAAACAAACATCCAGTCACAAACATTACTCATCAGCGTTAAAACATTCTGAAATTTGTTCCAAACGGCTAAAAAGAACTAAACATGCAAAACCGAACTTAAAACATCAATGAAACGTTTAAACCAAATGATTGCTCAGTACAAACGATAGTCCCAACACGCTTACAGCTGAAGGTCCATCACTAAATGTTTCGACCACATAATCAAAAGCAACTTCCTTCGTAACATTCAGTAACTTACAAAGTCCACTCAGGTCTCCTGAAAGCACGAACTGTGAAAAAATCTACAAGCCGTTCAAAGTCAGAGCGTTAAGAGTTCCTCTTCACGACGGCATTTGCGTCTTATGTCAAGCACTTGAATAAACCGCAGACAATAATTCTACGCGTGTTTGCGCCGACCAAACAAACTGCCAAAATCTTCTGCAACATAAAATTTACAGAATAAATAATATTGCCGTTGTGAAAAGTCTCGTACGTCCGACATGCCACGAACAATTACCACGCGCACTTGGTAAACAAAATTTGCGTTCCACCGCCGAGACAGCTCACCCGATTCTAAGTTGAAAGTTAAACAGTCGTATTTATTGACACTAAATCACAGACCGAGTCTGAAGTACAAGTGCGACAAAATGTAACACTTCATGGACTACAAAACCCGATGGCATTGATCGTAGTTTTGCAACCTGCTTGACAGGTTTATTGCTCCACACAGAAACCTCAGAACGACAGGGGAAAAAAGCCACGAACATGGACTGCCAGCAAATCCAACTTCTGTGTCTTGCCACACAAGAGTAAGGTACCCAGGCCTCTCCCTTGCCAACTGATCACCCAGTGACAACCCATATGGTCCATATAATCAACATCGCCACAGTTCGTTGTGAGTGGCATGCGCAGCAGGGATTTTACCCCCACCTCTAACTCGAAAATTCCTAACCAGTAGAAACTGTACCCCTACAAAACCTTCAGATCACTTCATTCTAAGTAGGCTTAATGCATGGAAGGTATCATTTCCTCATGGAAGGTATCATTTCCTCATGGAAGGTATCATTTCATAGGCCCTTAAGCAGGAGACATGACACCATGCTAAGACATGGGAATAATGTGTAGTGGTGCCCTTAACCTCCTCCCAGCGTATGCAAATGTAACAATGCCCAAAAAACCTCCCAGCTGAAGTCAGTAACATCAGCATCACTTTCAAGATACAATTATCAATTTGTTTGCATTGTTTGAATGTGCACTCGTAATAGTGCCCCTTCAAGCTCTCCCTACTCAGGGGCGCTCTCGACTACAGTGCGGACACTGCATCCATTGGGTCCCATCCATAAATTACGTATGTAAATCGTATTTTCAAACCCCTTCCCCTGTTGCAACTCTTACATTTTACAGAAACCCCCTATGCATAAGCACAAATATCCATCTCCACCCCACCATCTCCCCCCTACAAAACTTAATTAGCTAGCCATCTATAAAAGATTTATTAAAACCATAGCTACTATTTTTTTTTCCAAACATCATATTTGCTGGCTAAAAGTTGTTCACCGTTATGGTCTACCATATAGATCTGAACAGAATTTAATTCTAATGTAATAAAATGCTTTCCGACGACCACAGGACAAACATGCAGAGTTACAAATAGGCGATTGTGAACGTCGCAAATTTCAAACTTATTTCGAGTACATACACCTTGCCAATACCTCTCTCCCGTATGCACCCATACGCAAATCACCCAAATCCTATTACCTCCTCTCCACTTGTTCCTAATATCTGGACAGACCCTTACTATTTACGTAAAGGATGACATCATCACCAACATCATCTGCTTGTGACAATCAAGCATCCTGCATCAGAATCTTACGTTCAATCTGCCGGCTAAGTTTCAAATTCAGGTCGTACGGTAAAATCGCTGTCCCAACAAATCGTACAGAGGGCGAACACCAAAATATAGCGAACCTCAGGCGGTTACAGTTTCCCGCAGTCACCCTAAGGTGATCATGAATGGCATAAAGAATCAGGAACGAGAACTTACAACAGTTACTGGATGGTTAGTCTGACAAATTACACCGAATAAATTACTGTTCTGCGACGAGCAAACGGGGAACATGAAAGACTTGCTGAGATATGTGACCCAATGCGTGTTGTAAAGTTAAAAAATTTAAATAAATTACAATGATACCGACAATAAAAATAATAATAATAATATTTAAGTCCCTGAGGGATTCTAAATACCTTGGGCCAAAAACAAATAATAATGATATTTAAGTCCCTCCCTGAGGGATCCTAAATACCTTGGGGCAAAAAATAATAATAATGATGTTTAAGTCCCCGAGGGATCCTAAATACCTCGGGGCAAAAAAATAATAATAATAATATATTTAAGTCCCTGAGGGATCCTAAATACCTTGGAACAAAAAAATGATATTTAAGTCTCTGAGGGATCCTAAATACCTCGGGGCCAAAAAATAACAACAATAATAATGATAATACCAGCTGTTCATGCATTTGAACATTTATGAGACCCTTGGTTTCTTGACCATTCTGCCAATGCTTCGCTTCCATCAGTCAAAACAAAAATATGGAATATTATTTTACATAATCTGTTTAACCAAAATTATCATGAACATTGATTTATTCCGGTAAGTTTCTTTGCCAACTCACTTCCTTTAGAAGCAGTATTTATTTATTTGATTTATTTCTCCCATTTGCTATAGCACAACTTCAAGCCATCTACTCAGAGGCACTCCAGACTACAGCGCGGACACTGCATCAGAGTTTCACGCCATTAAGCGCACCCGCAACAGTCAAAGATATGCCCAGGGTCCCTACGCAGCAGCTTGAGGTGGATTCGAACCTGGAACTTCCGGCTCCAAGGCACCAAAGACAACCACTATACCACCGCACCCCCCCCCAACCAAATACTGTAACCAATCCACAGCCATAAATCGACACATGACTCACAAACAGCACACAATGAGACAAATGACAGAGACCACAAAGTCTTCTAAAGACAATAGACCATAATATACAAATACCAGACTTCCTCAGACATTTTCAAGTTGTCAAGTTGACAAGCTCCACATCAGATCAGCGATCTTGAATCCATGCTGAGCAAATAGAAAAACCAATGCCCTAAGAGTTGCAGCCTTTTTTTCAGCCATGACCTAACCTGCACTCTATAATCTAATCTAAGGTACGTGTTCTATCCGCTATACAGTCTGCATAAATCCTGTAGTACAAAAATCGCTATTTCGCTACACTACGTACTGAAAACTGACGGGTGGCAATAGAAACACACCACTCAAAGAATACAGAACGCAAGCCGAAGGGAACACAGAAAATCAAACAACTTAAGACGAGATAAACACTGCGGAACTAAAATACGGGAAGCTCTTCCTCCACAGCCTTCTCCTGTGAGCGGCTCGAAATCTAAGCTAAAAAGACTAAGAAAAAGTATGATAGAGCCAGGTAGGAAGAACATGGCTGCACCTCGAGGTTCCCTCCCTGCGGAAAAAGAGACAAGATTCCAAGCAGTGCAACACAGCGCAACAGACAGAAAACGCGCGTCTAACACATGACCAAAGCGTCCACAATCGAACGCGGTGCAACATCACAGTCAAGCGGCAGAACTTCCAACAAACATAGCACATTGACCTTGCAGCGTGACAGATCTGCAACTCAACCAAACCGTAGCACAATGCCCATTCGCACTGCTCGACATTCACCGGCACATCATCACTCCGGCACCCACGCTCAACAACACTCCGCGGATACCACACGACCCTACGGCCCGCGATTGCACGACAACGACTCAAGATTAGGAAATAACACAGACATAGCTGCAAACGACAACTCTTTCAAAATGCCTGAACAGATATCACAATTGAGGGTTCGCCTCGGACTTAACGCACGCACGTGCGGCCGATGATCAGCGGACAGTTAGCGCACACCCATGCGAACAGCACATGTACGTCGTCGTCGCGTCTCAAGAGAAGATCGTGCGATTCGGCGGCGGACCCGACGTTCCGACGCTCCTCGACAACGCACTGGGTTCTCCGACGCACTTCGTCCAGTAGCGTTGCTCTTCGCCGTCCATCGATCGGTGAACGCTCGGCGGAAAAAGATGGTGCAAGTGCTTCTGGGAGAATTGCTGCGAGGAGTTCGCTGCTGATGTTGGTATTGTTCTCTGTTGCTGCGGATGTTGATGATGATGGTGGCAGGGTAGATGTTGTTGTTGCGGGTGGTCGCCGCGGACGTGGGGCGTTGATGTCGGATGTGGTCGGTAAGGCAACTGGCGGCAGAGATCGCGCTGATCTCCAACTCCTTTCGTGTCCGAATAGATGTTTGGTTGAGACTGGAAATTATTCTCGTATGGGTTGATGTCGAGTAGCGGTTGGTACTTCTTATCCTACAACGCAAACAGAAATCATATTAAGATACGGCAAGATGAGGATATTCTTTTGATAGACCGCTTGCTATCCACATTATGGTGTTTGTTTGTATGTGCACTTGTTATAGCGTCCCTTCAAGCTCTCTCTACTCAGAGGCGTTCCCGACTGCAGAGCGGACACTGCATCGGAGTTTCACGCCGAAGCGCTGAGCAATTGCGAGTGAAGGACTTGCCCAAGGTCCCTACGTGGCGACTCGAGGTGGATTCGAGCCTCGAAAACAATCGACATGGTACATACAATAAACGCACATCATCCATCTTAAGAACCACAAGACTGTCATTTTTAGGCGTGGTTGGGCCAGGCCACTTCTGAGCAGCCTACCTTGAAGAGGCGCCATATAAAATTTAATAAATAATTAATGTTCGTTTAATTTCAACCTGACACAACGCAGTATGATTACAATTCACAGTATGAACGGATGATCACATGTAAATGTATATACAGGCGTTGAATTGAACTGTCTGGCAGCCATGCAAGGCTCTCATCACGTTCAACTGCTCGGTTTACCAACGCTATCTTCCGAATAAAAGGTCGAGCTGAGCTTTGGGACGCTAGCAGAAAGTGATACTGTATCCATGTGCTCTTTTGGCCAGAGTGCTTGCCATTGCGCTAGCCCCCCCTAATGTGCAGTCACGACTCGTTGTGGGTCACGGTGGTGAACGGGTATGTTCGTTGCGGTTCGAATCCACCTGAAGCTGCCGCATAGGGACCTTGGGCAAGTCCTTCATTCGCAATTGCTCAGCGATTCGGCGTGAAACTCCGATGCAGTGTCTGCGCTGTAGTCAGGAGCGCTTCTTAGTAGTAACCTTGAAGGGATGCTATAACAAGTGCACATACAAACAAACAAACAAACTCAGCGATATACATGACTTTAACAGTTAATTACTATACACAGAAAATATTCGGTAAATTACATAGAAAGCTCCTTTTGCTGAGCACTAACGCTTCCTACACAACCGTCAAAAAGAACCCAAAGGATACATGACAGCACGGATGCCATTCTGAATTCTAAAAAAGGTCAGATCCGTCCGAAAAAAGGCTAGAAAAAGTTAGATTGAGAAATTTCGGAGAAATACATGGAATTTTCGGTCTTCAAATTTCTGACGACCATTCTTTTTGTCTTCAGTTCCTAAAAGTGTCCAAGTTTTTCTATTATTGTTTCTATAAAAATTGTTGCTTTTAAAAAGTTTTGTTAGTCATTCACTCCAAAATCTTGAATTTCTCCACTTTTAACTCGTCTCTTCTACGTTTTTACCCCAGTTGTAATTTTTTTGCGTAAAAATTCAGAAAATAGCTAGATCCTGACCAAAAACACCTAGAAACCTAAACAAGACAGAAAAACCTAGATCTAGGTGGAAAAAGCTATGAGTGGCATCCCTGCATGACAGTCACTCAGTAATGTTTGTTGTCAAGTGTCAGACTTGATTGATTGATCCCCGCGAGGGTAGATACATGCATTTCAATGCCTTGACAAAAGACATTTCAACAACTGTCACACATCAATGTCCCTAGAATACACAGTATAGCCTACTCACCTATGAAAGTGAGTACACACCACCCAGGAGTATTATTATACGCACTGTTGCAGGGGCATGTTCTGTGCTATGGAGCCGGAGGGTTGCGGGTTCAATCAATCTCAAGCAAGTGCTCAAGCACATTTCTATTCATGAATACATATACTGCACAGTAGTATACTGATCGAGTAACATTCCCATTCATTTCCATATATACCAGAGCCACCACCATTGGGTAATGGTACCAGACTAACAGTTTATCCATCATCCTCCCAATACCAAATTTCCATGTACGTTTCACCAACTCGGCCGCAACGAGTAGTATAGTATGATGAATCGGAAGTTATGATTGCCTGATGATTAATTCTGTAATAGGTGTCAGCAGTTACTCCCCCCCACCCCTCCCCCACCCACCCACACACACAGCCGGTGGGAAGATGATGTGTCAAGGAAGATAGCCTGACGGAAGGACACCTGTCCTCATGCACCGATGACTGCCGAGGTTGAAAAAAGGACGTCGCCAACACCTCATCATAACTCCTGGCTGCCCCACGGCTATAGCTAAAGATCCCACCTCCTGCTTCACATTCGCAATATAATTTATACAGACAATAAAAAGACAGGCGTGCTGAAATCATAAAATAAAATATCCACCATGCACTTGATCGCAGAGAGCTGTTAAAAACATTCACAAAGCCCTCATGATGGTGTGTCATCGAGCGTCTGCTCGCCTTCCCTCCCCTCCCTCGCACTCCCTCCGTATACCCTCCCCCTCCTACCCTAGGCCCAGCAGTGAAACTACTCACACAGAGCCGCCGCCGCCACCACGCATGGCCAGACCATAACCCTAGACGCTCAGACCAGGAGGTCTTTCAACCTGCTTCTCGATTTAAATCATCTCCGGCCCAAGCCAAGACATCACCGCAAAAGGCCAGACAACGGGGCGAAGACTATCTCCCCTTCCTCCACCCCTCCCCTCCTTAGCCCCTCCCTTCCTTCTCCTCTACACAGATACTTCTAATGGTCGGTTTCGGCGATCAATCACCAGGCGGCGGAGGCCAGGCCTTCCTCCGTCTGACCGACCAAAAAACCGCTAAAAATTTACTATCCACTTTGGTCGACGCCGACCAGACATTGGATTCAGATTGGCAATCAATTCACATTTAGACGGAAAGCAGTCTGGGTTAAGGACAGGCCACTCCTACTACTATCCACTACCACATCAATCAATCCATCCGTCCGTCCGTCCGTTCATTCATCCTATCTGTCTGTCTGTCTATCCATAGATCCATCCATCTATCCGTCCATCCCTCTATCTGTCTATCTATCCATTTGTCCGTCTGTCTACCTGTCTGTCTATCCATAGATCCATCCATCTATCCGTCCATCCCTCTATCTGTCTATCTATCCATTTGTCCGTCTGTCTACCTGTCTGTCTATCCATAGATCCATCCCTCCATCTATCCGTCCCTCCGTCCGCCCATCCATTCATCCATCCATCTATCTGTCTGTCTATCTATCTATCTATCTATCCATTTGTATGTCTGTCTGTGTGGCAATACAAAACAGTCATAATACAATACAATACGACAGCAATAATACAATATAACAGTCATAATATAATACAATAGTCATAATACAAAGCAACACTACAGTCATAATACAGTGCAATACAACAATCATAATACAATACAACACAACAGTCATAATACAATACAATACTACAGTCATAATACAATACAATACAATAGTCATAATACAATACAATACGACAGTCATAATACAATACAATACAATAGTCATAATACAACACAATACTACAGTCATAATACAATGCAATACAACAGTCATAATACAATACAACAGTCATAATACAATGCAATACTACTACAGATGAGGCCAGCACAGAGTCCATCCGTCTGGTCTGGTCTACGTGGCTTAATACCAGACAGCACTGAGCACCACCACCATCCACTCCAACAATCAGACACAGATGTGCTGAAATAAACCACTTCAGACTTAAGTCCGTGCTTGAGAGAAACGAAAGTAGCCATAGCTAAACTAATCAGCAGATCGTCTGTGTCATTGCACCTAGCTTCTCTCTACCCCTCCTCCCCCATTCTCTCCAACTTACACCCCCCCCCCCGTCCTCCTCACTCTACACAATCTGGTCTCGCAACGTACTATACAAGAGGGTCGTCTACAAACTGATTGTTAGCACATACAGGAGACCATGAATGTGTGCAGCATTGCTAGACAGTTGTGTCAGCGAACGTTAATGCTGCCTGCCATTGCCAGACATGATTGTTGTATATGTGTCTATGTGTATGTGTGCAACACCGTACGTGCATGTCTCGGTGTGGGTCTTGTCTTTGTGCGTCTTGTCTTTGTCTGTATCCTGACTTTGTGTGTCACGTCTTTGTCTTTGTGTGTGTGTGTGTGTGTGTGTGCGCGTGCGTGTGTAATGTTCTTGCGTCTGCGTCTACATGGCTATGTTCTTGACCCCTGTCTCGACCTACCTCCACCTACGCCGGCGCCTGTGGTATATGGATCGTCTCAAAGGAAAAAATATTACTCCAGCTGATCTCTCTACCTCCCCTTCACCTCTCCCTCCCTCCCTCTCTCTCCCTCCATCTCTCTCCCTCCCTCCCCCGTCTCTCTCTCTCTCTCTCTCTCTCTCTCTCTCTCTCTCTCTCTCTCTCTCTCTCTCTCTCTCTCTCTCTCTCTCTCTCTCTCTCTCTCTCTCTCTCTCTCTCTCTCTCTCTCTCTCTCTCTCTCTCTCTCTCTCTCTCTCTCTTTCTCTCTGCCGTTGCCCTGATAAAGGACGAATTTCCGATCTGACAAAAGTCTAAAAGCCAGGACTCTAATCCTAACCAAATATGACGAATGGCCAGAAGAAAAACAAACATCAAACCGACAGAACACAAAATCATTTATTACTACAGATCAATGGAAATACTTAACGTTGATGCAAACCACAGTGTCACCTCTGACCAAGATTCGGAAACTTTACCAGCTCGGCCACGAGGAGTATAGGGGCCTCATCAGAAATATTTTTGAGGGATTCCATTTGGGGGCGGAGGGAAGGGGTTAATAGACGTGCTTGCAAATACACATATAGTCCTCAGACTCCGTGGATTTCACTGGTCTATTTCACCTGATGCTATCTTGTGTGTCTGTCTGTCTGTTGTCTGTCTGTCTGTCTCTCTTTCCCCATCACACCTCACCTGGTCTCAGTTTTGTCCGCACCATTACCCCAACGTCCAAGCCCATCTAGTCTGTTTACTGGCCTCCAAGTACAGTTCTAAGCAACAGCAGCTGTGAGTCAGACAAGCGAAGGCAAAAACGTCCGCGAAAGAACGTCATCAGCATCGCACTGAGCTGCTGCGAGGACTCGACACAACAACGAGGCTTTTCTTCCTCGTATATAGCTACAGGTGGTTCAACTGTAGTTCGAACCGCACAACCCCAGTGCACCGCCGATTATGTATTCCTCCGCAGACAGACTATTTTCCTCGAAAAGGTTAATCGCATTCGAATCGAGTGCACCATCTTCGCCTCCCTCCCTCTCCCTCCCCCTCCTTCCTCCCTCCCTCCCTCCTCCCTCCCACTACACCGCAGTCGACGCTTTATCCGATGCCTTAAAAATGGCGGCTGGTTCTCTCCTGTGCGTCATGCACTCGAAGGCAAGTTGGCGAGCGATGCAAAAAAACTATTGAGAGTACTGTTGCGGTCCATGAGGAATCCCGTCCTGTCTAACATCTGCTGGAGGCTTATTATTTTTTTGCGAACAGTCTCGATTGTAGTCGAACTTCGCTTGATGCCACGTGCATAAATGTATGTATGTATGCATGTATGTATGTGCACTTGTTATAGCGCCCCTTCATCCTCTCTCTCTCTTCTCAGAGGCGCTCCCGACTGCAGAGCGGACACTGCAGCGAAGTTTCACTCCGAAGCGCTGAACAATTGCGAGTGAAGGACTTGCCTAAGGTCCCTACGCGGCGACTTGAGGTGGATTCGAACCTCGAACCTTCCGGCTTCAAGGCAACGATGCCATCACTACACCACCGCGCCCACAAATTAATTATGGGAACAGCTCTACGTCTGTATAGCAGTAGAGATGTTCTCCTGCTAATGGTGCTGTATGAAGTTGAATTTATTCTTATGGTGCTATATAAAGTCAGTGACATATATCTAGAGCTGGCATGCCTCTGATGACAACATGACAGTTTCTCTGAACCAACCAACAAGCCAGCCAGCCAACCAAACAACCAACCAGTCAACCAAACAACCAGCCAGAGCCTGCCGGCCTACTTATTTACATAATACAATTAGGGCAGGGAACATGGTGATTGACATTGTTTTTGGTTATCTAGGGGGGAGGGCCGAACCAAAAAGGAATGGGCAATCTTGCTAACAGGGTAACCTAGTATATAGCCTAATTGTGTATATATACAAACCAATAGAAGACTACTAACATAACTCTTGAAATTAACATTAAGCCAAAACACCAAATGAATAATTAATTATTTAATCATTTCAGTAATTTGTTGGATAAGTTTTTCTTGAAGATCATTTAGACTTTATACTTAACTTCTACATCAAAAGTTTCTAATGACAAGTCAATGAACCATCTGTCAGAGAGATAGGTTACTTCATGTCTTGCACTAAGCTATTAATTTTCACAATTTAATAAGATGTTTAAATGGTTAAACTTGACTAGAGATGAAAATTGGCTCAATCCTTGATAGTAATACATAGACAGTACAAGGGACATCAGACAAAAATAAAATTAAACAAATAATAGCAGTTAAATAAAAAAAATAGTTAAATAAAGATAAATACAAAAAATAAGAAATAAGATATCGGAAAAGAGCGATGCTAAGTTGAAGAAAAAACGAAAAAAAGAGATTTGAGGGAAGAAACCCCAAAGAGAACGGTATTAACAAACATGGTTTTGCAGACCTGGCATGATAAAGTGGGTTAACAGCAGGGGTTATGGAGCCAAAAGGAAAAAACTAGGTGGAGGAACATCCTCCAGAAAGCAGAATTCACAGCGGGTGAGTGGAAAAGTAACTGGGGAGGGTTATGACAAATGACATGTTGAAACCAATGTGCCAACTTCACAGGTCTAAGGCAAACTCCCAGATAGGTGGAGAAGCCGACTGATCTGTCTGCATACTATTGGAATCTAAAAGACTGCTCACAGTGTGTTCGTGTGTGCGTGCGTGTGTATGTGTGCATGTATGTGTGTGTATGCACGTATAAGTGCACGTGTGTATGCGTGTGTCTGCCTGTACTTGTTAATGTGTGCGTTTGTGTGTATGTGCAATTGTGCATGCATGTGTACATGCATGTGTGTGTGCATGTGTATGTACATGTGTCTATACACATGCATATCTCTGACGGAGTGTGTATGTGTGTGTATGTGCGTGTGTATGGGTGTTTGTATTTGCATGTAGATGTGTAATTGTGTATGCGTCTCTGTCAGTGCATTTAGGTGCGCGCCCACATTTTTGTTGCTCGTGTTTTTGTGCATGTAGGTCTGCATGCGAGTATGTATGCATTTAAGTGTAGGTGTGCATGTGCCTGTGGGTGTGTGCATGTATGTGCGTGAGTGTCTGTACATTTGAAGAGTGCCATTGTTTTTGCATGTAGGTGGGCATGCATGTGTATGCATTCCTGTTGGTGGTGGCACTGGTGGCTAGTTGTGTTGTGTGTGTGTGTGTGTGCATGCATGTACCCATGTGTGTGTGTGCATGTGCGTGTGTACGTACGTATAAGTGCATGTGTGTATGCGTCTGTTCGCATGTAGACCTGAACTTGTTAAATGTGTGCATGTGCGTGTGCATATGTGCGTGCATGCGTGTACGTGCAAGTGGGTGTGCATGCATTTTTACATGTAGGTTGCACTTGTTAATGTGTGTGTGCAGGTAAGTGTATCAGAATCTGCCAGCATGCCATGTGTGTGTGTGTGCGTGTGTGTGTGTGTATTGAAAAGATTAACTGTTTGCATAGCAACAGGTTGTTCAACAGCATCTGATCATCTTACACAGACACTGTGCATTCATCGAGTACAAAAGGTGCACTTCGACTAGAGACCATGTATTTTTCCGCGACAATATTTTTGGTAATTCTGAAACCGCTGTCTGTAAACCAGTGGCCCGCATAAAAAAGAATGAACTGCGTAAACTCAGGCCGTGGTATTCTCATCAGCGCCTAGATAAAAATAACGCTGATCAGGGAGCCAGCACAAAGCCATAATCGTAATTGGAGTCGGATCAGTGAATATATCGTGTTCAGACGTAGAATTATCATCGTGGAAAATTTCTCAACGCCCTAACAGATATGTTACTACATCATTACATCAGCAGCAGCAGAACAAGGCTTTTTTAACGTGCAGTTGTACACAAAATGTGCAGTTCTAAATGTATTTGTGCAGTTGTAGAAGCACTTACGTACAGTGAAAACTACCAAAAACGGTCATTGTTCCCCGATTGGAAGTAATTTACCATGGAGGATGGGAAAGGAAATAAGAAGTTGTGCAGCTCTTAAATTCCCTTAAAAACAGCTATGCAACAGAAGCAGTTCCACCGACACCAGCCATTTGGCAGCAAAGGGTATGAATAAATTATCTTCACCGTCCTCGGTCATTTGTAAAGTCCATTGCTACCCTAAGCATCAATAATATTAGTGATGCGATGTTCTCATTTATATAAATTCTGATGCAGAAGGTAATCCAAATGAAGACAGGACTGTTTCAGGGCTGTGTTTAAGGAACTTTTAGAACTGCACAACTCCTTCTTTCCTTTCCCATCATCCATGGCAAATTACTTCCAATCGGAGGACAATGGCCTTTTTTGCTAGTTTTAACTGTACAGAAGTGCTTCAACAAAGTTCTGCACAAATCCATTTAGAACTGCACATTTTGTGTATAACTGAACGTTAAAAAAAGCTCTGGACTGTTTGGACATTATATGCAGGATGAATGATGACAGAAAAATCAAGACGTGAATGTCTGGAAGGGTGGATGGATCAAAAAAAAGGAAGACCTCATAGGGAATGGCTGGACGCCATCACCAGATGGAGTGGACTACTACTTCAAGAGCAGAGTCATGCCACAACGGACAGACAACAGTGGATGAGAATAGTGATGATGGCATCGGACACCTAGTCCATGGTTATTGATGATGACGATGTCAATAATTACCATACACATGCTTTTGCAGCTTATTTCTCTATCCAAAGTAATCTTGGTATGCGTTTGTGTTTCTCTTTCTATCAAATTCAACATGTAATTAATTGTGTGGCATTTGGTTAACTCTCATTTCTCTCTACATGTCCAAAACATTCGAAGTCATTTACCACGGCAAATCAGTGTAGCTGAACCTCTAGTTGGCCGCTTGCAATTATTCCTCCAATAGGGGCAGATTCAGCCAAGCTAAGCATAATAATAATAATAATAAAAATTACGATGATTTGTATGGCGCCATAACATGGTCATGACGTTACAAGGATGCCTAACAAAGCAAAACCAGCGATGGAACAGACTACAAATTGCAGACTCATAAGCCTCAGAGGTAGGCATCTGAAGCGGCACAAGTCTCGCACTCTTCCCTTCGTTGTTCCAGCACTACGGAATCAACTCTCTCCATTGGCATGCTCCACATTGCTAACGAGTACTCCAAGCACCACTTTCCGCTGTCTGAAAACTAGTTCATCTTCTGCATCTTTCACACTGGGAGTGCCTCTGATTGGTCTGCACTGCGCGAGGCACTTTGTAAATATGCACATACAACAAAGCAAGTGATCTGAATGATAATAATAATAATAATAATAATAATAATAATAAAAATAAAAATAATAACGAAATTTTATATGGCGCCATAACGCAGCCATAACGCAGCCATATTGCTACAAGGGTGCCTCAAAAACAGCTGATTTGACTGACCAAATGAAATTGCCCCAAAACGTTTTATTTCAAAGTTCCTAAAAAACATGGTCATAAACCTAGGACTTCATAATAGATGCCAGCATTGCAGAAGCATTCTTCGCAAGTGTTTATTCAATCAGTTCCACTGCCATCATAACTGGAGATTGTCCAACCGTTGATCATATTGTGGCCTTTAACGTCAAGATTCAGGTTTTATGCTTTCAAGTCACTAGGCAACATCCAAAGTTTTAAAACCAGGACAGCTAAGTTCCTACCATGTTAATAACCATGCTCATATGCAGGCTTTTGCAGCAATTTTGGGGCAAATATACACCGACACACACACACACACACACACCAACACACACACACACCGACACACACACACCAACACACACCGACACACAAAGACACACATGCACTCCTGACAACGAAAATGGCCTGTGGTGAAATAGCGCAGCATGAAAGAAAGTGGCAAACATCTAAAAAAAGGTCCAGACCTTCATCACAACACTTCCGAAAAGTTCAAGAAAGGCGCTATATAATGAACGGTAACGTACTACACAGAACCCATTTCCCCTGTACAACTAGATTGCTAATCAAACCGACCCATTACAAACCTGTACTACCCTGCCATCGAGGGCAACACGGGCAATCACATCCCGCCGTCAGACAATATTTACCTAGCATAATTGACCGACTAAAAGAAACTGAGTCACTGACCTTGGCAAAACTTGAAGCGGTTATGGAGCAGATGTTCTGTGATTGTAAGATGTCTGGTAGGCCCCGTCTGCTCCTCTCCGTTGTCCGATGTCCCCGGTTGCCCTCGGCGGGCGAACAACCGACCGAAAACGACCCATGGACGGGACAACCACCCGCCGCACAACTCGGAACGGCGTCGGACGATGTCATGGTTGTTGAAGATTCTTCCCCACGCAGACATTTCTTAATGAAACGAACCACTTTTTCGGCGCACATCGCGCCCCGTCAGGTCTCGGGGGGGGACCACGGTAACTTAACAAGGGCAACTCGCCCAACGTCTTCGGGAGCAATCGCAGCCGAAGGAAGGCTCTTTCAAACGACAAATTCTTATCACCCTGACTCACTCGGACGGAGACGGTTTACTAGTTTTCATTTTCTTACTTTCAACCCCACGTTAACGACAGAAACCGAACCCCCAACCAACGTCCATTAGATCACCGCCCACTCTGGCAAAATACCCAACACGCGACCGAAACATAGACTTGAGTCCACAAGCGAGAGAAGCCTTCGTAACGTTCGCTGTACAACGGACTGCCTTTTCTGAACTTTTTCTTATCGAATTCTTGAATAAATACTCTTCCTTCCACTTATTAAACCCTACAGAATTCTTTCATAGATAAAAATCTGTTTAACTATGATTGCTAAGTTTGGGTTGATATTCGACGGTTAACGTGCGCATGCTGTCGCTTCTAGCACGAAGTCTAACGTCTTTGTGTGTGTGTCGCCCGACGGATAGCGAATGTCTAGACGTTGTCTACGCCGAACTGAAAGGTACGATCACACCTGCTGTAATAAGATATATGGCGGCGATGAGTTAGGTTTTCGATCACGACCGTCGGTGATACAACCGCGGCCTCGTTACGGACGTCACCACGTGCGATTTACGTGTTTTCGTGCCAGTCTTTCGCAACAGACAGAATTAGATTGCAGACGATGGAGACACACGCTGTTACAATGACCCACATTCCAACCAATCGCACAAATCACCGCTCGATTCGATTACGAACACGTTGAGTAATCGTAATCGTTATCGTAATCGTAATCGTTATCTCGTCTAAAATATCGTCTCTGGTAGGAGGAGGCTGAAAGATTTTCCCGATTTACGGAGAATAAATTATTATTGCTGTTCATAGGCTAACCATAGGCTACACAGGGAAAGGAATGATTAATGTTTTGTTGGTTCTTTTCTGCCGCAACCTGCTTTGTAAACACAGAGGAGAATGGCCGCCATGTTTGTGTATTCAGTGTGTTGGCAATTTCTTTCTTCTTGGCCTTGGCACCTTAATGACGGACGACCAGTCCTCCCCTCGCCGTCTGTTCTTCCCCGACAGTTTATGGTCAGTGGATATTCAATACAATAGGCCTACATGATTGTGTTGTAAGGCAGACAGGCCTGCGCTGTTGAGACCTAACAAAGGACCTGTGCCTCTTGGCGACAATCTGTTGCTTAAGACGTCGCAACAATCGTTTTCTATGCACAATGGATCTCGAGGCACGTATGCAGGTGTGAGCGTCCGACCTCATTTACGTGACACTTGAATTTTTAAATCCAGGTTGTCGAAACCTTTTGAATGCAGATTTACGATGTTCGATGGGTAAACGTCTGAAATTTTCAGACAGCTTAGAGTAAAAATGAGGCAATGCATATTTTTCAATACATTTGTAATGCAACTAGTAAGCAGCCTAAGTAGGCCTAAGTATGCATCTTTCAATACACTTATATAGTATGTAGCCTAAGTAGGCTAGAACTAAGTAGTCTATGCATCTTTTCAACACACTTTTAAAAGTAAGTAGCCTAAGTAAATAGTGCATCTTTTCATTACACTTGTAAAGTGAGTTCCGGTCTATACCACTATGTATAATATGCATCTCTTTAGTTACACTTGTAAAGTTAGTAGGCCTACCGGTAGCCTAAGTCGGCTAAGCATGTACTCTACTGACTGCCTCAGAGCCTTCTATCACAGTACATGTATAATAGAAGGATCTGGACTGCCTGAAAATGCGGATAACGGAACTCGGAGGCCATTATCATCACCTTGTAAGCGGTAAGCCGACAAAACGCTTGTCTGAGGCTGCGTGGCAGCTCCAGAAAGCGTTGTGTCACAAGTATGACAAGCTGGTATAAAAACAGGGAACCAACAACGTCCCTGTGCCGGTCCTAAGCCCGGACAAAATGAGGAAGGTTTGCCAGATGGGTGGCGATACACTGGCAGTAAAAGACAAAGACGATTGAAATCCGCAAAAACCACGACACAAGTGTCATAGCAACCCAGATGCCTCAAGGTGTCATGATGTGGAGCAGACATGCACAGGCCGGTCAGGACAGACCCGTGGAGAGAGTCGGAGGAGAGAGCATGGGACACATACGGGCTTTGACCCAAGTTGTCCTTCATGCCTCTCTCCCCCAATATTCTCTTCATTTGGACAAGGTGGTCTAACTGCTCCAAGATGTTAATGGTATGGAGCAGACCTGCTGACCGGACCGGTTGAAGCTGGGCAACATGACGCGAGACAGACTCAGACAGAGAGTGGCGTCGGACTCCTACGGGCACTGAGCCTAAGGATGTTGATGATGATGATGATGAAGCTCTTCCAGAAAGCACTGTCATTGCACCCATCAGTTCTTGCCACCTCTTCGTGAGGACAAGTATTTACTCCTCAAGAGAAGACATCCTCTCTTGCTGCCTCATGATGAGTCAAATTTGTTTAACAATTATACAGTTTCATCAACAGATGCATTTTCAGTTAGGCGTCAAGCTACGAGTAAGTGAATTTAAAATATATATATGTATGTATATATCCTATATATGTCACAGTATGTGCACTGTTACAGCGCCCCTTCAAGTATCTACTCAGAAGCGCTCCCGACTACAGCGCGGACACTGAATAGGAGTTTCACGCCGAAAGCGCATTAGCAATTGCGAATGAAGGACTTGCCCAAGGTCCCTACGTGATGGCTTGAAGTGGGTTCGAACTTGCAACCCTCCGGCTGCAAGGCAACGAATAAATCCACTACACCACCGCGCCCCACAAATGCTGTTATCTGTCAAAGCTTTTTAAAATGTATGCTGTGTAATCGTTTATGCAATGTAATGCATGTGCGCTTGTCAGATACAAGTAAAGGCTATACTTAAATTTTTTTTGAATGGTCTGTTGTATATAATTATATATTATGATCCATCGTATAGACTAAGGCACAAGACAGTGACAGATTGGAACAAACAGACAAACTGGCATGCATGTATTGTATTGTATTTGAGCATTTTTAAAGCGCCTCTATTATGATGAACCGTAGAGAAGAGCTCTTGGGGCGCAACGCCCCCGAGACAATGAGCAAATTTTTTTGGAAGAGAGAAGGAAGAAGAGAGAGAGAGAGACAGACAGACAGAGAGATAGAGACAGAGACAGAGAGAGAGACAGAGAGAGAGAGAGAGACAGAGAGAGAGAGAGAAGAGAGAGAGAAGGGAGAAGAGAGAGAGAAGGAAGAAGAGAGACTGCCAGACAAAATAAATGCTGAACGATTATTATTAATGCGTCTGTATGCGGCCATTTTTACAGCGCTTTCAAGCGTCACAAAGGCATGAGAATAGAAGACTAGCAAAGCAGACCGCTGAACTGAGCCAGTAGGACCTTCAGAGAGACTGAATCAGACCGATAGCCACCAGCCATGTTAGACTGGCAGACAAGAGGGCGTGCTGTCGAGCCTGTCAGGTCCCTTCAGCCATTTCATGCGAATGATGGATGGAGGGAAAAAAATGAAATGTATGGGTTTAACGACTCTTTTCCATTACGAAGATGAGGGATGGCTGAGCACCTGTCTTAAATGTCGACACTGTAGACTCGACCGTGGTCTAGGGGCGTGGGCGTCGGGGTCATAGGGTCAATTAATGGCAATGATGTCTCCAGACAAAAGACGGACCGCAATTCCCCCTCCAGCAGGAGCAGTGGGTTGGTCCAGATGGTGCACACCAATTCCACTGGTGGTGGCTAGACCCGCGGTGCGGAAAAGTGGGTCGAGTACTGTGCTGTACATCGACCTACTTACATATTTGTATAGGGGTATATATATATATATATATATATATATATATATTCATTCATTCATTATAGAGACATATATAGCGTCCCTTCAAGGTTACTACTCAGAAACTCCGCCGCTGGTTGCATTCTGCCAGTGCCAGTCCCAAGCCTGGATAAAGTAGGAGGGCGACACTAATCATCTTTGATATGGCGTGTCGTTAAACATGCAACAAACTAAGTTAGCCTACTACTCAGATTCACATTTCAATGTGACCTTGTGCGCGTTCCCGGCCCATACGACACCCGCCTTAGCAGCTGTCCCGCCCCCTGATCCTATGGTTACTCGACCCGGACCACCACGGACTACTCTCACGGACAACCCTTCTAACTCAACGCAGCGCTCGTGAATAAGCGGGTTCCCCGCGCTTTGCTTTCGAGTGGCGCTGTAGAAATTTCGAGTTTATGAATGCGATTACGGTTACCAACATTTATTTAGCAATAAGGAGCGCTCCCAAGTTCCAACATCGGCTGATATATATGGGTCAATACATATGTGAGTATGTGTGTGCGTGTGTGCGTTAAAAAGTGGGTGGGCTCATTAAAAGTGATAAAGCTTGTCTTCTGTTTCAAATATTTCGATGAAATTTGGCTGCTAGGCTACTTGTAGATTGTAGATATGAATGAATTACCCTTAAGCCCGTGAAACTTTATTTGAAAATTTCTTATTTTTTGTCCAGATATTGACAAAAATCGGTAGGGGTTTACATTTTATGGCCCACCCTGTAGGTAACTTTTCTTAAATTCCAATATTTAATGTCGTCATATGACATCAATGGTCGTTGACGACAAATGAAATTATATACAGTACATTCAAAGCATAAATTGTAACGCATTCAAAGCAAATTGTAGATGAGTACGCATAGTATACTTTGAGCTTTTGTTGTAAGCCAAAAAGTGGTGTTCTATTATTCTATTTTATTCTACGTAAAATATAGCCTACATAATTATGTATAAAAGTACACTGTACACATATGTAGGCCCCATGTAAGCCTGTTTATTTATTTGCTTGTATGCATGCATGCATGCATAGGCCTACATGTATATCTGTAATGTGTGTATATAGGTATTTAAATGCAAATGCAAATTTTACGAGCATCAGTTTAAGCTACACATAGGAATTATTGTGCTCCTCTTCAATTCAAATGAATATTCGACCGATACACAAATACGACGACAGCAGCAATCCATGGACAAAACACGATAAAGCCACAGCCTTGATGCTCCATAGCGACCCGATTGACGGAAGGCAGAATCTAGCACAAGATGGCGCTATATTATTCTGCGGACGTTCAACCATCTATAAATAACCCGGGTGTCCTAGAACGGTGTTGCTTAAGATCCCTCTGCGTCTTCCAATCGCAGCATCTAATTCTAAACCAAGCTGCGCAGGGACCAACAACTGGCAATGTCCTCATTAAAAGACAGGTGTGTGTATATTAATAGATATAAACGTTTCTGCACGAACTACGACCCACTTTATAATCGTTGGCTTTTGGAATTTCATGTCACAGGAGGAACAAGACGAGTTTTACTGCATTTTAATAAGACGCGGCGGCTTGGTAGACATAGGTCAAGTCATTTTCCGTTGTACGCTAACGATGCCCTATGGGCCTACTCTACGGCCATCGAGAAATCAGCAACAGCTGTCAATGTCCTCGTTAAAAGACAGCTGGCCCATTTGACTGGGTCAAACTACTCCACCGCTGTCTGTTCTCTCACAGTGCCAGTCCCAAGCCTGGATAAAGGAGGAGGACGACTCTAATGATCAACGTTATCGCACAGCGTCGATAGACTGAAACTCGGTCTACTACTGTGTCTGGGCCAAAGATCAATCCACACAAAGGACCTTGGGCTGAAGCAGGGCCATAGAGATCAGCTGACGTCTGCGTTGAGATCGCTGAGGTTGGGGTAACGACGTCCGTCTGGGCAAGAAGCCGTAGTACATTAAGGAGGTCATTAATTGGGGGACTCTTCACTCTCTCTCCTCATAACACGAGGATCCTGTGTGGCCGAGTGGGTTGTAGCCCGCTCGCCGCGCCGGCGGAGCGGGTTCGATTCCCCGGTCGGATCTTTACATACTGCGGGTTACTCGGTCGCAATATAAACGTGGAGTCGACGCTGATATCATCTTCGTAATGGAAAAGAGTCGTTAAACCCATACATTTCATTTTTTTGGGGACTCTTCCGTAGTCACTGCCGACTGCCCTACCCTCAGGTGATGCCAATCCAAAGCCTAGATAGACAGAGAGACAGACGATGCCAATCATTACGATAGCAGATTGGCATGTCGTCATACAGAAAATACCTTCATTATGAAATGCTTTAGGGCTAATGATGTGTGTGTGTGTGTGTGTGTGTGTGTGTGTGTGTGTGTGTGTGTGTGCGCGCGCGCGCGTGCGTTTTCGCGATTTTTAAAAATATTTGATATATGACATGATTAACATGTTTATATTTCCTGTTTATCGAATCCAAAAAAGGGTCAATAAAAGTAAATACAGATTGGCATAAAAATATTAGCAGAATATCTGGAAGCAATAACCCAAAAGGCCTCTTGGTGTTTAGCGACACTCCGTCATAGCATGGATGAATAGTGTCGCCCTCCTCCTTTATCCAGACTTGGGACTAGCACTGTCAGAGTGCGAACAGTGGCGATATATGTATATATATATATATATATATATATATATATATATATATATATATATCATTCAGCCCGTACATGAAGGAGGGGTTGACATGGGCGGAGTTTATCAGGGGTTAGGGGAGGTCTAAAAGTCCCCCAAGAAGACCCAGATTAATTTTTTACCGTGAAGATGGTATCTTTTCTCGGGCTTAGCCCCCACCCCCAAGAAGGCGCAGACTCAGAAATTTGTTCGGGGAAAATGATTCTGTTCACTAACGCGAAACTTCCGAATGACTAAAACAAAAGGTCATCAACTTTTGGGCTGAGAAATATAATGTCGGCGCCGCTCGTTCTGCACCGAGTCTCAGCCCCAACAAATTTAGCCCCTCCAAAAACGGAAACCAAACTCCGCCCATGGGGGGGAGTTGATCAGAATCGACCTTCTCAACCTTCGTCGTGACGTGTTCGAACCGTCTGGCCCTCCGAATGAACGGCCGAAGTAAGTACTTCCTAATAGACGGCTGTCTGGTTCTCGGCGGCGGCCATGGCGGGGTCAGAGGTCACGAGACGTCTCAACCGCGCCACCTAGCGCCGACGACGACGACGATTCATCTCTCCACCGTCTCAGTAGGTGGCGCAAGTGGCCGCACCAACTTCGTCTGCTCGCCGACCTCCCCGCCGTGCACGACGCGCCAAAGTAGACTATCCCGCCGAGTCACGCAAGTCGTCTGCCGACCCCCTCACCGTCCCGTGCGCGGCTGATATTTATTTAACCTTATGACCCCGCCTTCCGACGGTGAGTTAGAGATCTTGTGGGCACGTTCAATAAGTACTTGTCGGATATCTGGTTCGTCTGGGTAGGCTACTTGTATTCTAGCCGACGATTCGTATGTGGGCTAAAATATAGGCCGACATGTAAGTGAAAAATTTGCCGACTCCGCGGCGCCAGTGACAAGCCAGGCACATGCTGCAGCAGACTGTCATAGACGTAACGCCCAAAAAGTCAACAACGCGTCTTGAAATCCACGCCCAATGTGAGTGGCTGCAAACGCGTCGCCTTGAAGGTCTGTCTCGGAGCACGCTTCGAATGACGCATCGTTTGCTAGAGTGTTGAAACGAAAACGACGAAAGATAAAGAAGGTTTTTTTCTCTTCAGAAAATCCTCTTTCACTTAGGGCCTATAGATCAGTACACTTTAGCAATAAAATGTGCATTTAGGCAGTGCTTAAAGTGGGGGAAAAAAGTGCCTGGACCGTGGACGCCCCCTATCTTCCCATAATAAGTGCCTGGACGCCCCATACCTTCCCAAAAGAAGTGCCTGGACGCCCCTTGCCTTCTCAAAAGAAATGCCTGGACGCCCCATACCTTCCTAATAGAAGTGCCTGGACGCCCTTACCTTTTCAGGCTCTGCTGGAGAATAAGTGGCAGGACGGCGTTCATATTTTAAAATAACTGCATGGACGCCGTCCATGACCGTCCAGCCGCACTTTGAGCCCTGCATTTAGGTCGAGTATTCAATCTAGTCTAATTCCCTCTGCTTTGGATGGGGGAAACCCGGGAAAATTTAGATTTCTGAGGGGCCGGGGAAAAAACCGTCGTTTCGGACGGTCGGTAAACGCTCAGCCAGACAACCGCGTAACCTTTGGACGCAAATTTTTCCGACGACCGTGTTTTCAGAAACATGCGGTGCGTTCACTGCGTTGTATAGGCTACTTTCAAAAATCTTATTGCTTTTTTGTCTTTTCGTCTGAAATTCGGAGAAAAATGCAATAAATTCTGTACCTGATGTGCATAACTTTTGCCTTGCATTATTTTTAACCCCTGCTAAATTCTGCAGGCGACATGCATAAGCTTAGGCCTACAGGTCTGCTCGTGCAGCAGACACGCTTTGTCTTTTAATGATCCTTATTCCAAGGACAATTTTATTGACTACGGAAGGATGCGATGAAAATTTACAACTTAGAGACTGCGTGTCTCTTGGACTATATCGACGAGTAGGCTGTATACGTCATATACAAACACAATCATGTAGACCTACAGATCCATATTTATATCATTATGCCGTCTATCATACATATAATATATATATATATATATATATATAAGATTAGGCCTAGCCTATATTGATCACCACATCTGTTATTGTCTGGCGCATATATATATATATATATATATATATATATATATATATAATATAATTATACATGTACAGGGTGGGCCAGCATAAATGTCCCGACTTTGCAGGCGTATAACTTCGCCAATTTTTAACATTTATTTATACTTGATGCATCAAATTAAAGGTATTTCACTCTAGTATTAACTCTAAAAAAGTCGAACTGATACTAGTTTAGGTTTTAATTATATACTTGGATCAGCGCTAGCTACCGTTTTTTGTCATTACTGACGCATTATGACGCCGTTTCCCGGGAAAATTCTATCGTTTTTTGCTAAAACGCGCGTAGACACAATCATTTTGAGTGTTTGTAGGGTCCCTACCATGAATATATTCTAATCGCAAAACCGCGTCCTTTCAATTTTGCCAACAGCCGTGCACTGCCATGCGCTACTTCAGACGCTTGCACGCTGCCAGTCGTTTCTTTGCGTAAGAGCTGGAGAGTTCGTGGGACTTCTCGTCGACAAATTACTTTAACTTTAGGTCTATAATCTTTTCCAATACGCTATTCAGTGCTTCTAAGACGGCCTGTTTTGCGCTGAATTTGCATTTTAGAGGTCATTGTCTTGACTGCAAATGTAGGCGGACACACGAGCAATGTTAGCGGATGTGAGCGCCGTGCGCTCCGATTCCCATGGTTTGCAAGTAGAAAGTCCTGTTTTATTAATTTTCCGTAGCAGATAATACAAGGTATTGTTTATTCCATCCTCTGTTAGAATATTCGTTAATCATTTCAAACGAATTAAATCCCTTACCAGTTCGTAAAATTAAGATCGAAACGCGATCATCGTCTGTCAACGGCGCCAGGTTGCGTCACAAATGACAGCAAAATATGGTAGCTAGCGCTGTTCCGGGCATATAATTAAAACCGAGACTAGTATCAGTTCGACCTTTTTAGAGATAATACTAGAGTGAAATACCTTTAATTTGATGCATAAAGTATAAATAAATGTTAAAAATTGGCGAAGTTATACGCGTGCAAAGTCGGGACATTTATGCTGGCCCACCCTGTACATATAATTATATATATATATAATTATATATATATAATTATATGTACTTATATATAATATATATAAAATAAAAATAAAAATTTTATGTATTTCTGAACATTCACACCATCTGAAAGCTGTTGACGGGATTCCGTTGGATGATTCTACGTGTCTGCGAGGGATCGCCACTGATGACTGTTTCCGGCTCACTGTGACTTATTTTGCTAAATTATTGATGGAATTTTCTTGTTGTTATGACACTTGACATCATTTCGGCTAGTTAGCGCAGAGAGCGCCTCTGAGTAGGTTTCTTGAAGAGGCGCTATATAAATACTTGAAATAAATAAATAAAAATAAATAAATATGCATATATAAATTATACTATATATATATATATGCATTTGTAGGTATGATGATGATGATGGTGCTCTGCCCGAAGGCAGGTTCATTGGCTTTACGCCTCTGGGGATGAGATGAGTGAGGTGGTTTCCCGTTGCCTTCCTCACAGACAATGATGGGTAAGCAACTTGCCCAAGGTCGCTCCGCAGGAGCTTGCGCCCCTGCGTCCCACACGTGCTAGCCCGAGATATCTAAATCTCTGAATGTCAACTCCCAGCCCGGGGCTTGAACCGCAGTCCGTTGCAACCAACAGACGAATGCAGCGCGCGCTTACCGGTGTAGCTAACTAGGCTATCATTTGTAGGTATTAGTTAGTTAGTGCTTTCGGCTCGTAGAGCCCTAGCGACCACCATGACAAGCGACTTTCGCCTCTCGCCATGATGGTTTTCTTGGCAGGATACAGAGGTGGTTTGCCATTGCCTTCCTCTGAGACAATTATGGGTGAGCAACTTGTCCAAGGTCGCTACGCAGTGGCTTGAGGTAGATTCGAGAACATACCGCCATACCACCTCGTCCCATACCCTGCAGGAGCAGGGGGTTGTTTTAGGCTAACCCATAGCCGGATGCAGATTCACGTCATGCCCAAGACCTGCCGACTGCAGTTTAACGTCATACCCAGGACGGGCTGCAGTTTAACGTCATACCCAGGACACTTTGTAGGTATACATAATCTATATTATACAATGTCATATTATATGACAGTGAAGAACGGTTGTCGTGTTCAATGTCGTTACAATGACTAGTAGACTATATAGTCTATATATACATATAATATATGTATATATTTTATATATATATATATATATATATATATATATATATATTATTTTGGGTCAATGACGTCACCAGGAATAAGGCATAAAATACGATCATGACCGAGAAACATCTTAAACTGTCATCGATTTATTTTATTTAGACTCGGATGAATCTTTTATTTGGCCAGATTCAACGATCTGTATAATATTATGGTTGCAGCCTGCAAGCCCTGTGTACAGTCAGTAGCCGTCTCTTTCTGATAACCTTGCATGTCAACTAAGACAACCATTGTGCTACATCATTCGTATATCCGGGCCTCGGGGTGAGAATTGCCGTTGTGGGGCTTTCAACCCCCCCCCCCCAGTCTTTTTAGAGCCTCATAGAGTCATAGTAAAGTCTGTTTTATTTCAAACTTTTCAAGACATGAATCATTATGGTCTTATTCTTTTCTTAGTAGACTTTCAAATTTTGAGACAGAAATTTTAATAAATTTTGGACAATTCAAATATTATCAAAATGTTACAAGGGCCTAAATATTATTAATAATTAGGCAATTTACTTTTTGACTTCTTCACGGCCTTGGCGAAAAATTAAGTGAGGCATCATGAATGTCTCTGTCTCCTGGAACTTGAAATTTGCATTCGAACAATTTTGGGTGAATGACTTTCGTTCCGAAAGTGTGCGGTCAGTATACACTGTAGGCCTAGCCTATACTCATTTGATTTGAGATGGCGCACGTATCCTGCGGAGCATCACTGCAAGAACTGGAAAGGGAACACTGGAAAGGGAAGAGTGGAAGAACATTGTGAAAATGGCGTCAGATCCCTACGTATACGGCCGATGAGCCCACGGTTTATGATGATTCATTCATTCTGACATTTATATAGCGCTCCTTCAAGAAAAAACTACTCAGAGGCGCTCCCGACTCCAGCGCGCCCAAAAAGAACAGTTTTAAGTTTAGTAAGGAAGGATCCTCGTAGAGTCCCAGGATGCAGGCGTAGCTCAAAAGGAAGGCCATTCCATACCAGATGATGATGACGTAGGCCTATCCTGCATAAAAAATGTCAAGGTCTCTGTCCAGGCGCCATTTCGGCCGAATTTCCAGCACCGTAAGCCAAACCATGATAATAATAGACTAGCCTACCCATTTTTGACTGTGTGGTTAGGGGAAAGCGCGAACGCAGTCCCCCACTATCAAAAATTACGCACCCGAGTCACCCACTTTGGGTGATCGCAGGGGTCAGCCCAACCTTAGTGCAATGGAAGGGCCTCGCCCCGGGAGAACTACCTTCATGATCGCAGATTCTCCAGTGCCAAGTAAGTATGCTAAATTAGGTCGGCTGGTCAACTTAAATATGAACGTATATTTGAAAAACGGGTGTTCAAATTGCAGCCTGTGTTTCGCACGCGATTTATTGTTATCGTATTCGCCATGGAAATGATCCATTTTATATAATATTTTTATATTTCTTCTTTTACTTGCGTTAATTTTGGATGCGTGAATTTTTAATTTATATTAAGGTTTTTTATAAAAAAAGTTCAGCGCATTAGGAAGTTTCATTCCATAGGTGGCGGTACCTACGGTCACCAGTAACCATCATTATACTCTTTGATCAAGAGTTTTTTGCAAGGACTTACTTAGAAAGTAGCATAAATTAATTTGTAATTAAATTTTTATGCTTGCGGCATTAATAGATAATAATAATTATGCTGTTTAACAATAATATACAAGAAGACTATACAAGTAGACGTTTTAAGATTTTATCCGTTTTGTATTTGCCCTAACGTAGTCAATGCAGGGTAACAGCTGCAAGCCTTACCTGCAATTATTTTGAGAAAGCGGCGATTTCAAGCCATGCATTTGGGTATTAGGCCTAACTTCGCGAGTCTTGTAAATTAATCATTATTAATGTAATCTAATATACAAATGTTATACAAAATTGCTGTACAACTGGGCGTTTATCTATCCTACACAGCAGTTTGTGACCGCAGGGTTATGGCAAATTTCCATACAAATTAGACCTAATGAAAAATAGGCAGTAGGCCCTAGGCCTTCCGCAAACTAGGTCTACATAAGTAAAATTGTAATGCGAACGTCTCCTTTCAGTATCAGAATAGTTTCCATTCTGTTAATTTGTAATAGGCCTATTTATTTTAATAGGAGAATTTACCTCCTACGAAAATATGATAAAAGAAGTAAGAAACTCCTATTTTAAAGCACTCGGACTCCACACAGCGCTCGTGAACATGCTGGTGCCCTGCCCTTGGCTTTCGAGTGGCGCTTTACAAATTTGGAGATTACGATGAAATTGTAAATATAGACACTGCTACCGCTTCCACCACGCTCTTCTTGCACGAATTAAAAGCAAGAGATGTGATTGAGACCTATCAGCGTTGAAATGGGTTCCCGTGCCAGGAAGGGTCTCGCCAGACAGTGGCGGCGCTAGGGGGGCTAAGCCCCCCTACAAGAGGCTCAACCCCCCCCCTAAAAATGGCCATCTGAATTATTTTACATTGAAATATTCACGATTTTCGGCTGATGACTAAAAAAAAGTCGTCAGAAATTTTGGCGTCGAAAATGGAAAAAATTTCATGAGATTTTGGTCGATGACTAAAAAAAAGGTCGTCAGAAATTTTGTCGGATGGGAATGTCAAATTTTGCGGGGCTTCAGCCCCCCCAAACTGAAATCCTGGCGCCGCCACTGTCGCCAAATTGTTATGATCACTTAAATAAGCCTGCCAAGGTTGGTGGAGAGCCACGCCTTAACACACAGGTCTACAAGACATAGGCTGAGCACTAACCAATGTAGATTTGAAATACTGCGACCGAAATCTATTACACTTAAACAATCGGCATAACTGCTGCATGACATGTGCAAGTAACGGCCATTTACTTATATAACAGACCTAAAAGGCAGGTTCTACTGTTGGATTTCTTGGGTGACATGCAGACTAAGCAATGTAAGCATGCCATTATTTAGCAAAACAACTTGAATTTTCGTCATGGGTGGGGTTGGAAAATGATACAAGTTAGCATGACATATCAAAATTTGAATTCCACAAGCCCCTCTGATTATTGTACACTGTGCACTGCAAAATTCATTATTAAATATAAATTTATAAATACTAGATACAATACAATAAAGAACAAAACAAAGAGTTAGCATTCTACCACCCAAATAAATTTACTAGCAAGAAATTGACAACACATGCAGAACAAAACTTGGCAACACGAAGAACAACAATATGTCGCTGCACTTTAAGAGGACTCATCACCCTTTTGTATAATGCAATACGCAGAGGTTACGTCTAAAATTCGAAATAATTTTCTGTATGGTTGGTTTAATATTTTAACATGGTGCAGACAACAGCAAATATAATACAATGCAGTAAAAAAACGCTAAAAATATAAATTGATTAAAAATAGAACTGAATGAATAATACAGTGAATTCGGTATGCCAATTATTATAATAGACAAGTTACAGCATCAGTGCCTCATCCAAATTCTGTACAAGTAAGCACTGCTGAATATAAACACGAGTTTTCAGTCAAAGAATTAGACGACATCTAACCTAAGCGATCTCTGTCGCATATATCTCTGACGCTGAAGCATGTCATGCTCTTCACTCTGCAATGAAGGGATAACAAACAAGTTCCAGAGGCTCGCACAGCTACCGGGCAACGCCGAGCTTTCTCGGTTGTACGAGGCGGCTGGAGGTGGTTTTGAACCTGCAACCCTCCGGCTGCAAGGCAACGAACATACCCACTACACCACCGCGCCCCACAAAGTGTGAAGGCTATCAGGTAATAAACACAATGAAGTGCTACAGGGCTTTCTTGAACACCGCATTTCAAGACAGTTGAGTAAATCTTAGCATGGCATCAACGGACCTCAATGTGCTCTGTAAAAACCTTGCAAAACTGCACCACACAGCCCATTTGATCTAATGTGCGTGGTTAGAATAGCGAACACTTCATTACCAAACACAATAAAATCGCGAATTTATCTGGCAGTGTTTCAGTTTGAATGCTCAAATGATTTCTCCAAAGTTGATAATGTTCAGTAGAGATCTAGTTGGCCTTAACCGGTGGTCATGTATAAGAGCGAGTAAACATAATGGTGCTATAAAAATTCATGATTACGATAGTGCTATGACTTGAATAATTAGGTTCGTAGTAGTGCACCGATTAGATATATTGCCAGCGACATTTCTCCGTTAGTGGCAATTCTGACAGTTCCGATGGCAAGATTTTCCGTCAACTCCGCACCTGCATCCGCCTGTCGTGTCGCCCGAACCCTACAAGAAATACAAATGGCCATCATGATGTAGTAATGCTATTTGATCCAAATTTATATAGCACCATCTCAAGAGAGAGAATCATCAGAGGTGCTCCTGACCTAAGACAATAACTACCATAGTAGTAATGGGGCACGGTAATATAGTGGGTATATTTGCTGCCTTGCAGCCAGAGGGTTGCAGGTTCGAAACTTCTAATCCACCTCAAGCGGCTTTGTAGGGACCTTGGACAAGTCCTCCACTTGCAATTGCTCAGCGCTTCGGCGTGAAACTCTGATTCAGTGTCCGTACTGAAGGCAGGAGCACTTCTGAGTGTAATCTTGAGTGGGCGTTATAATAAGTGCACATACGTATATACACCATGATCCAAGAAAATGGTCCTCAAGTGTTTTTAGCAGAGAGAAACCGACAGTCTCTTGTCACCAAATAGTATCTATACATGGATCTCAAAGAACAGGCAGCCTGCTCCAAGTCATTTTGCACTGAATCATGAACACACAGGATCTTCAGGCAGCTATACAAAATATCTTTCTGAACTATATATCACCATGCCTCTCCTATTTTGATAGATCCCAAATATCTTTTATTGCGCAAGACTCTGATCTATTCGTATTGACTCAAAACCCTATTCCGTTATCTATTAACTTTGAATTGCCAACTAAAGATGGTAAGAACTTCATACCTAGAGTACTTTACAATAGCTTAAAGCAAATGATAAAATAAAAGAATAGTTTAAAATTAGGAAATAAAAGCAAACCTTGAACGATGAACAAACATTTTTTCTATAACTATTTTTATCTTCATCTTGTAACCATGTTGCGGCTTCTCAACCTGATTTCTGGTTAAACGAATACGTAAATATATGTGTAAAGGCAATCGGTTAGAAACAGAAACAGTTGTGTAAAACAGAAACAGTTGTGTAAAACTGTTATTAATTAACGGAGAATTTAATGTTTAGCGGTAAATTCGTTCTTACCAAGGGACCCCAACGTGGTCCTTTAGTGACCCAGCAGATCTCTGTTTTACACATCGTACACCGCAGCCAATCACAGCCATCCTTTTTCGTTACGATAATGTCACATGTCGGACATTTCATCGCATCGCCTTTCTGCAGCATTGCCTAGAAGTACAAGACAAAACACACAATACAGTGCGGTCAAACATAGAACCAGCACATTATTTGTTTGTTTGTATGTGCACTTGTTATAGCACCCCTTCAAGATTTCTACTCAGAGGCGCTTCCGACTGCAGAGCGGACACTGCATCGGAGTTTCACGCCGAGGCGCTGAGCAATTGCGAGTGAAGGACTTGCCCTAGGTCCATACGCGGCAACTTGAGGTGGATTCGAACCTCGAACCTTTCGGCTTCAAGGCAACAACGCCACCACTACACAACCACGCCTTACAATGAATATTTGTTATATAGCAAAAAAATTCTAAATCATTTGTTTGTATGTGCCCTTGTTATAGCGCCCCCATCAACATTTCTACTCAGAAGCGCTCCCGACTACAGTGCGGACACTGAATCGGAGTTTCACGCCGAAGCGCATGAGCAATTGCGAGCGAAGGACTTGTCCAAGGTGCCTACACGGCGACTTGAGGCGGATACAAATCCGGCTGCAATGCAACGAAATACCCACTATAACATTGCGCTCCATTCTGGCAGTAGTTACAAAGAATTCCCTCCACAAACCTCCAGCTTCTCTTGAGTCCGTTTAGCGGCTACGTCGTTTTTCGCTTTGATCTTGACATCATCCTGGAACTGCTTGCACGAAATTCCTTCGTGAATGGCTTTGCAGGTCAAGCAGTTCTCTTTGCTGCAGACGGCACATTTGAATAGATTGACGAGATCCTCGTAAATGCACCAACCGATGCAGTTTGGCGTCTGGCAGTGGAAACTGTTCGCCGACCGGCTCTCTGCCTCCACGAGGCTCAGCGTCAGATGCTTCTGATACATGTCTAACGGCACCAGCTGAAATAACGTTGATTCATATTTTACATTTGGCACATTAACAGCAACATCATCATCATCGTCACCATCATAACCACCACCACCACCACCACCAATGGTGTTCACAAAACGTAACAGCAATACAATAGAGCGGCACATTAAATAAGGCAATAGACAAATCCCCAAAGTAACTCACTGGACTAAACTTCTTTTAAGAGATACTCACTTATCTTGTCTACAAATTTAAATGAAAACATGAAATTTAATGGTCTCAGTGGCCCTGCTACAAGTTTGCAGTCATTCAGAAACTCCTATCACGTGACCTATCAACAACATTGAATCCTTTACAGCAAACGTTTAAGAATGGTCACTTCTAGCCTGCACCAACATACCTCAAATACGCGAACTAGGAAAAATTACGAGTTAATCTCAGTTGAAATCATTTGTTAACAATTTTTGTCATTTAATTCTCTCTCGTATCCCCAAACATTTGCCGCCAACTAAAGAGATGTCCAGCAATTATGTTCAGTTGTGGCAATGCATTTCGTGAAATACTAAACTGCTTTTATTTCGCGATCCTGAAGAGTACTCGTGCACCGACTTCGCTCATCGCTGCTTGGACACATGACCGCAGAACTATCAGCGTGACGAATCTGATTCAGAAGACATTCTCTGTCGTGGAAACAAATGAAAGACATCAACCAATCGTTAGTGCAATTCAGAGGACAGGGAGGAGAGTTTCTAATTGACTACCGACAGGGAAAGTGATGATATGGGCGACGATACAAACCCAAATAAGGCTGGGTTATATTGCAGGTTGTCTGTTCTGTCGGTATCCGGACTTTACCCCCCCCCAGCCCATTACCTCCCGACCATTACTCCCCGTAGGACATTAAAGTCCTAGACCAGTTCAGTCAGTAGCTAAGATTTGTGTCTTCTGTCATTTGCGTTCTTGTCAATTGCATATCGATAATATTATACTGTAACTGATCGCAGTCTGTCAACCAGAATGTTTCAATAAAGACTATCATTATTATTATCACTAACAGAGCTAAAAAGAAAGATGGATCTAATAACACAAGTGCATGAACTGAAGGTCCTTCATATGCATGGACATCCAGTGCTTTTTCAACTCCAGATATTAGATTCACGAGTCCAGTGAATTTAGAAATACGCCTGCAACGATCCATTATTTGATCTTTTTTAATTCAAATTATGACTTGAGTACAATCTGAGACTCGTGGAAAGCAGGAGTACAGTTGCTAGCCTTTCTTCAAATCACTAGATATATCTTAGACTATCATGTGAGGATTGAGATCTGAAAATAGAAATTCCATACGGAATTTGAATCATTATTGCTCAATCTGAGAAAAAGCTAATTACTTCAGTGACATAATTAATTTTGTCCTTCTATGTCTATTACGACCAGAGATATGTGAGTTTGACCATCACATATATTAGGCTATGTTTCCTCTCACGAGCCCAGGGGATAAGAAAAACCTAACCAGGACAGCAGGGCAAAATGGTTAAAATACACAAAGGACAATGTTTACTTGCAAAACGTGTGTAGACAATCCCGTAGGACGACTCCCTCCAAGGGCAGTACGTCATCAAAGCAGACGGGACATTCAAAGGCTTCAGTGTTCAGAATGAGGCTGTGGTCTTCAGCTGCCACCAGCTGCTGAAAGTTGCTGTTGCGCTCTTCTACCGCTTCCTAGAAAGCAGAAATTCCACAAAACTTCCAAAAACGAAAGCATTGAGAATCAGAGAGTTCTCATTGACAACACTCCATTCATTCATTCAAGTATTTATATAGCGCCTCTTCAAGGAAACTACTCAGAGGCGCTCCCGATTCCAGCATGGACAAACAGAACAGTTTTTAAGGGTGCTAGGACAAAATGTCCCGGACAAAATGTCCCGGACAAAATGTCCCTGGACAAAAAGTCCCCGGACAAAAAGTCCCCGGACAAAAAGTCCCCGGACAAAAAGTCCCCGGATAAAATATCCCCGGACAAAAAGTCCCCGGACAAAAAGTCCCCGGACAAAATGTCCCCGGACAAAAATTCCCCGGACAAAAATTCCCCGGACAAAATGTCCCGGACAAAATGTCCCGGACAAAATGTCCTGGACAAAAAGTCCCTGACAGAAAGTCGTAGGGCAAAAGTGATGTCGCTACACTCACCCTACGTCGCATATGGTTTTTGTTTATTATTGAGAATATGAAATGCACGGATACAAACCGTCTCCCCCCAATCAAGGACAAGAAACCCGCCTTCATAAAAGGAATTTAAATTTGAGCAATTTAAATTGGAGCAAGTTAAATTGGGCCTAAGATTGATGGAAAATTATAAGGTTAGGGTTAGTTTTAGGGTTAGGGTTAGTATTAAAATTTAAAAAGGTCTGAGATTATATGAAAAATTAAGGTTGGGGTTAGTTTTAGGGCTATATAGGGTTGGTATTGAGGCTACGTTTAGCCTTTAGTATAATTATGGAGAAGGTTAGGCTTAGAAATTTAGACCTTTTTAAATTTTAATACTAACCCTAACCCTAAAACTAACCCTAACCTTACAATTTTCCATCAATCTTAGGCCCAATTTAACTTGCTCAAATTTAAATTGCTCAAATTTAAATTCCTTTTATGAAGGCGGGTTTCCTGTCCTTGATTGGGGGGAGACGGTTTGTGTCCGTGCATTTCATATTCTCAATACTAACCTTAGCCAGCACCTTACTGCTCTTGCAACCTAATCTCGGCGAGATCCTGCCTCTTAGATTAACTTAGAATTATTGTGAACTCCCAATGTGATCTGCTTAGTCTGCTGTGAAACCTCAAATGGTCTCTGTTGTGATTAACTGCTTTAAATGTCGTCAAGTTTATCGTGATTAATCGCTTAATTAAGGTTTTTTGTCGAGTTTTAATTAAACATCATTTTGAATGGATCTTGGCGACGATTTCTGCTATTTCTACCATTTTAAAACAACTTTATGTGATTGGATTGGAATGGAATTGCCGTTTAATTGCCGTTTGATTTCCGAAACACAACTGTAGAAATATAATAATTTTCCTATGTTAACCCCGTCATCACTGATGTAAATGTAGGTTAGGTATAATTTTGTTGCTTAGATGTGCCACATTACATGCAAAAGGATGTCGCCTAACATAATTATGGACTCCATATATTAGGCATTGTGTATATTAGTGTATTCATTCGTTCATTTCAGACATTTTCATAGCGCCTCTTCAAGCGTTTCTATTCAGAAGCGCTCCCGACCCAACCACTGCTAAAGAGAACAGTCTTGCAACATTGTAGTGTGGTGTAGTTAATGTTTAAGGGCCCCAAGCCTTTCGAGTGTCCAGGGACCTAGGGTTGTCATGCTACTGCCTAGTTAGGCTACGTCCTCGCGCTAACGATCGAGAAATAATTTCTCGACGGATCGATTGTCTCACCAAAAAAAACTTATAATAAGGATAATTTATAAACTATCAAAATAATGAGCGATCCGGATACACACCTTCAAGGTTGCCTATATGTAGGACCAAAAAAGATACAATAAAAAATAGTTGAACCCATTGGCAAATTTGTACATTTCTGACGCAAGAAACGGAATTCTTCTAAAAGAGTGAACCAAATGCAGCTTGCAGTTGGTTGATTTGCTAAGAATGTTCTGTTATATTCAAAATCACTCGTTTTCATGCATTTAGAGAAGGTGGTTCTCTGACATATGGACTCTTTTTCTCAATGTAGGTGTGCCTACTGCTAGGCGCCCATGGATGCGCTGGGTTTAGGTAGTGTAGAGACATTACTTTGTCCGGGACATTTTGTCCGGGACATTTTGTCCGGGACATTTTGTCCGGGACATTTTGTCCGGGACATTTTGTCCGGGGACTTTTTGTCCGGGGACATTTTGTCCGGGGACTTTTTGTCCGGGGACATTTTGTCCGGGTACTTTTTGTCCGGGGACATTTTATCCGGGGACATTTTATCCGGGGACATTTTGTCCGGGGACTTTTTGTCCGGGGACTTTTTGTCCGGGGACATTTTGTCCGGGGACATTTTGTCCGGGACATTTTGTCCGGGGACATTTTGTCCGTCCACGGTTTTTAAGTGCTTATAGAATGTGTCAGAGAGTGATCTAGGGAACAGGCGCAGTTCACGTAAAAACTTCCCACTTTTTGTGTGCAATATCTAATTGTAAACCCCACACTTCTAAAGTCCCACTTGAAAACCAAGTGCTGGGCACCAGCTTATCTATAAACCTGTGCCATCCCATAGCGCAAACCAAATACCAAAAATTGCCTTTCCTGTATATATGTTCATACGACAAATATTCATAAAAGAAAACAGCTGGCTAAAATGATGAATGTAATCTTCAAACTTCTAAAGCACCACTCGAAAGCCAAGCGCAGGGCGCCAGTTTATTCACGAGCACTGACTCTCTTTTTTGATTAAAGCAACCTAAATACAGAAATGTTGAATAGAATTATGTAGGCCTAGTAAAAGCAGTAAGATATTCAGCTCCCACCTCTTCGAAGCGCTTTTCTTGTTCCAAGCGCATTCGTTCGCCGTCCGACATATCGTAAACTGGAGGAATAACATAGTCATCTGGTCTCGAAGTCGAACAGATGGAACAACCCGGTCGGGTTGGTTCGTTGATAAACGTACACTTGTGGCATTGCCAGCCAACCTAAAATCAAACGTCAAATCCAAACGTAATGCCCAAACTCCTCAGAATTGCAAAGAAACATGCTTAAGTTCAACCAGAAATTCATTAAAACGTGTACCACTCAACCTTCCACTCGGCAGTTAGCATAGGTAAACTGATACTTAGTAGGACTTGATGAGAGCCATGCATGGCTGCCGACAGTTAAATTCAACTCTTGTAATAACTTATGATCATCCGTTCAATTACTGATTGTGATCGTACTGCGTTGTGTAAGTTTGAAAAATAAACGATGATTGTTATACCATTGAATACAGAGACAGTCAAAAACGTGGAAATCAAAATAGTTCAGGAAATAAACTCTCGTCATAGCATGGGACACAGTGTCACACATAAAATCACAGTGAAATGCGAATCAAAGGTGTGGTTAGTACGTCACCACGGACAGTGCAGTGAGATACCCAGATGTTTGAAGGCCAATCAAAAATAAAAACAATTCAATATATTTCATTTTATTTGGTATCCATTTAACAAGGCAATAATACAGGCAATGGGAAAGAAAAACTAAAAGATCTGGTTATGCAGAGGAACCCCTGAAGGAATCATGGACCCCACTATCCACGGCTCCTACATAGAGCAGGAAGTAAGACAACGTCGCACCAAATCAATATTAGACTATCTACAAAATCAATGCAAGTATACAAAAAGCAAATCTCAACTAATAACTTAAATAAGGGTTTGGCGGAACAATTGAGCAGAAACAATGACCAACGTTATGATGCATTTAGTATACGTCCTGTTGAAATTACCATTTAGTAAAAATTCTACTTACGATGGTTCCTTGAACATTCCCTGGCGTCTGTACATGAGAGTTTGCTGCTTCAATCAAAAGCCGTTCTTGACTTCCAGAATCTGTGTCACTGTAAGCTGTGAAAGAATCAAACGAAACACTATTTCATGACCACTGAAATGATATAGGTTGTGGGATGCGGTGGTGTAGTGGTGGGTTCGGTGCCTTGGAGCCTTGGAGGGTTCCAGGTTCGAATCTACCTCAACCCGCTGCACAGGGACCTTGGGCAAGTCCTTCACTCGCAACTGCTCGTGCGCTTCTGCATGAAACTCCAATACAGTTTTCATACTATAGTCTGGAGCACTTCTGAAGTTTTGAGTAGCAAGCTTGAAGAGCGCCATAGCAAAAGCGATTAAATAAATAAATAAAATGAAGAAATAATAGTTAACACAAAGTGAAATTAATGGCAGACTACTGTTAGATTGGATAGATTGGCAATGACATTGACCACAATAGCCATCTCCAAACGTTTAAACTAGCACTGTGCGCCCACATTTGCCCACAAGACAAAAAAACAAAACATTCAACGACGAATCCAAACTTTCTTAACTATGTAATACACATGGGTTTCTTCTATATCTAAACACTAAACTTGTGTGCACTTCTGTTTGTGGAAGATCGAGTGGACCTTTTTTTGGAGGGTACTCGGAAGTGATCCTGCATGCGCTCTCCATGCCAGTGTTTACTGTTTACCATTACACTAAATCCACCTCCCATGCTAAACTTTAGAGTAAACCTCAAGGATAGCCCGAAACAGCCAAAGATGTGCCCTAAAAGACGGCTTCAAAGGAAACCATAGCAGGGCTTTTTTAACATGCAGTTGTACACAAAATGTGCAGTTGTAGAAGCACTTCTGTACATTTAAAACTAGCAAAAAAGGTCATTGTCCTCCGATTGGAAGTAATTTACCATGGATGATGGGAAAGGAAAGAAGTTGTGCAGTTCTAAAAATTCCTTAAAAACAGCCCTGAACCATAATAGGATTAACACGTTGGCCGCGAGGGACGTGTATACACGTCCCCCATTGAGTCATTTAACACAGCAAATCAGCGGTCAACGTGTTAACCCTATATTGCACACTGTTAACCCCAGGCAACATAACACTTTCACGGGGTGTGGGACAGTGTTAACCTGGGGCAACAAACTGATTTTCTGCTATCGCCATCTCGCAAATGCAAATCAATTTACAGAATAACGCTGCAAACCGCATATTTTTCGCATACGCGGAAGTTACTTTGATAAAATGTTAAAGTTTATCACCCATGGTTTTCGCTGTGCAAATACAAAAACTGTCATCAAACACTCTGCGTGTCGTTACCGAAAATGAACTTACTGTTTCGTCTGGGCTGAACATCTGCAGCTTCTCTTGTTAGACCAACTGACTGTGCGGACACGAGATACAAATAGATAATATCATTGTCTTTGCGAATGCCACAGTTCCGCAGCATCTCCGTGTCTTTGGCCAGTCGCTTTCCAGAAATCCATCTCTGAGTTTGCGGCGGAAACTCAAACTGATCAAACATCTGAAGAAATATTCAAACTAAGCAGCCCTGGTATTGGTTTTAAACTTGTCCATCTGTCTGTCTGTCAGTCTAGCTATATTTCTATAAATCTATCTGTAATAATAAAAAAAAAGATGATTCTCATAACACTGTAGCTCAGACTTAGACAAATCTTTGCATTTTTCTCAGACTTTTAATTCAGGGAGTTAAACCATATGATTTCTCATAACCTTCAACAGGAACACAATTTGAAATCAATTCAAATAAGAGAATTTACTCTATAAAATGGAACGTAACGTCAAAATTGCAAAAAGTTGAGTTAAGACTGGATTGGTCAGATGGGTCACATATACCAAAGCCATGGATATTACGATAACAATAAAATGCAGGCACTACAATAAAAAAAATTTTTTACCAATGCTTTCAGCTCAGTGAACTTCATTGAAGGCAACAGACTCAGCGTAACACTGACATTTGTCGTGTATCTGTCTTCTATGATAATCTTGACGCTGTAAAACATAAAAAATAATGTTATAGAAGATGAATATATATATATATTATATATACATACAGTTTTTTACACACACATATAATAATATAATATATCTATATAAATAAAAATGTAAAAAGTTACTGTTTGTTACCTCGGAACTCGGAGAGTTCTGAACCGATTGCTTTGAAAATTTTCGCAAAACGTTCCATTCGAACATCACCGGGTTTTTTATGCCTTTTGGGAAAAAGCGCAATCTTTACGACCCAAAAAACACAACTATGCGATCTATTCGAGCGATGTCGATTTCAAATCTCACCCGATGTTGCTTTCGAATGCGACCGTCTATTTATAGCGTACATACGTGCTTCCTTTTATAGCCCTTTTTATAGCGCATATATTTATCTAGCTGTTGGTTTGAACAAAATCAAGGATCTCGGTAAGTTCTTCACCGATTGCTTTCAAATTTTCACACAACGTTCCTTTCGAATTCGATCGCCAGGGTTTATAATATGCTTTTTTTTAGAAAAAGCGCAATATATCAAGGATCTAGGAAAGTTTTGCGGACGGACAGACGGACGGACGGACGGGGAAGGACGGAGGGACAAAGAAAAGGAAGAGAGGGGTGAATGAGGAAGGGAGGGGAGGGTGCGGGAGGAAGAGGGAGGGGAGGAAGGGGAGGGAAGCGAGGGCAGGGATGGAGGAAAGGGGAGGGAGGAGAGGGGAGGTAGGGAGGGAGGTAGGGAGGGAGGGAGTTTTCAGCCACAGCAACGCGTGGCCGGGTACAGCTAGTATACTATATAAATAAAGAGAAGATTCTGTGTGTCTGTGTGTGTCTGTCACACTCTTTTGAGTGGGATGCATTTCAACAGTTTTTGAGCTTTTCACTCCAAACTCACTGCTCTGTCGGTCTCAGCATGGGACACCCAGTGGAGGAGTTGGCGAATCTCTACCACCATGGGGCCCAGGGAGGGGGCCGAAAACCCTATTTTCGCTATAAAATTATCTTTGAAAGGGATGCATTCTCAGAGTTTTCACCTTTTCACTCCAAACCTTCACTACACTGTCAGTATGGGCATACGACACCCGGCGGAGGGGGTTGGCGAATCTCTACGACCATGGGGCCAGGGTGGGGGCGGCAAAGACCCTTATTTTTGCTGTTTCGCCGTGATGCATTTTCACATGTTTTAAGCTTCTCACTCCATAGTTTCACAGTTTTTCACCTCAGTGGGGTGGAGTGGGGTGGTTGTGGTGGGGTGGAGTGAGGTTGGTGGGGTGGGCGGGTTGAGAGGAAACACTTGCTTCCATCCATGGGAAATTCACGCGGGTGCTTTTAACTATTATTAACTTTTTAACAAATTTCTTTGCACTAAAGCACAAATAAAACACAAGTGAAACTGAGAAATTTATATTTATAAACCTCTATGAATAATGCCCATGTTCTTAATTTTCAGCATTGCACTTTTCAAGCTCTTGCTAAAAATTCAAAAATTCACCCATTGAGTTTTGTCCCCTCCTGCAAAAAAACAGGAGGCGCCCTTGCGGCCATCAACATATCAGTGTGCGTAGGCTACTGAACAGCAAGCTATCAACCGAAAGATTCATGCAGTTTACCTGATTTTCTTCTCAGGCAGATTCTGCGGTGGAGCTTCATTTAAGTGGAGTTTCAGGTTCAATTTCTGTTCAGCTAAAATCCTGGCTAACTCCGAAGCCACAGTTGCATTACCAGACTGAAGAGCCCGTTCCAATTCCTCTAAATACAAGTCCATTGTATTACGAGATCTTTCTACAAATCACAACACACAATTATATATATTATTCAATACCGTCTATTTACTTATTAAGAGCCTTGGCTCAATAAAGACGTCATGGTGTCCATCATGTCAAATTATGTTTTAATTATGCGCATTATAATGGCCAATACAATATATAGAAAAATAACTTTAAAGTTAAATTTTAAGTTAAATTAAAGACAGGAAACAACAGCCCTGCTAGTGCTGTTGATAACACAGTTTAGTGTCTACAAATAATTAGCCTGCAGTGTCGCATTTTATAGAGTGGATTTCGAAAATCCGGTCAAAATTCGTTTCGGGATTGAGTTTCGTTTCGGGGATTGAGTTTTGAGGATTCGGACGCACCCGAAAGGTTAACTCTTTAAGTAGGGCGCTAAAAGAAGGACATGGTACTTCTAATAAGACCCCAAACAACTGACGTAGATGAATCAAATTCGTTTTTAGCAGTAAAATAGTATTTCAGTGTGATTTGATGATTATTTTGTTGGTATATAATTATGTGGTTGGTAATGACACGATCTAGATAGGCCTAATTATGTAAATACGTGGATCTTCGGCAAATCAACGTGCTGGTTGTCAATATTTCAGTGAAGTACCTCATAATCTATGGTACTATTGTTTATAAGCATAAAATATGAAACATTAATTTGTCAAGTGTCCGCAATTCGACATTCTGGCACGATTTTATACTTACATTGTACTATACGAACACTTTCATTTTCGACATTATAACGATTCCATGCGCGGAAGCTTCTCACAGCATGTAATTGGTCAGTTCCTCGCCTACTCGGGGCATGCTCGGAGTAGACTTTCGTCAGATATAGGCCTAGGCCAAAGCCAAAGTTCCGCCACGGCGTAAATTGTAATATTGCACTGTGGTTCAGCAAAAGAATGTTTACAATCTCATTAAGATCTTTGATTCTGCTTTAGCCAGAAACTTCTATTTCACTTGTGCCCATTAAGTATGAGAATTGAGAATTGTAGAAAAATAAATAGGGCGTCACACGTACGTTGATTTACGTACGGGGACTACGAATATAGGCCTAGATCAGTGATTCCCAATTAACCTTTTTTGGCTTGCGGAACACTAAGAAAGAATAAAAATTTTCGCGGCACAGTTAATACTAATTACCTTTTGAACTATTTGTCACCATATTCAGTGGCGGATCCAGAACGTTTCGAAGGGGGGGCAAAAATTGTCGGTCTTGTGGGTGGAACAGGGGAAAAAATTTGCGATTTTCGCCGGGGGGAAAAAGTTTATCAATTTTCCGGGAAAATATACCAACTCATCCGCCAAAAAAGTTGATGACCTTTTTTTTTTTTTTAGTCATCGACCAATTTGTCGGGAAAAATATACCTACTCATCCGCCAAAAAAGAAAGGTGATTTTTTTAGCTATCGACCAATTTGTCGGGAAAAATAATATACCTACTCATCCGCCAAAAAAGTTGATGACTTTTTTTTTTTAGTTGTCGACCAATTTTTCGGGCGAAAACAAGATGCCATTTTCGAACGGGGGGGGGGCCACGTCCCGTACGATTTTGTGATAGGGGGGCCAGATGTCCTGTTTTTCTCTGTCACTACATATGTGTTTGATGGCTTCTTCAAACCAAATGGGGGGCCACGTTCCATGCAATTTTTAAATGGGGGGGGCCATGGCCGGATTGGCCCCCCTGGATCCGCCCCTGACCATATTAGGGTATTTAATAATATTCTAATTTTAATGATTTTATTGCTTAATAGTACTGTAGGCCTAGTGGGAGATCAAACAGATCAAACTGAAATGATCGAGGCTCCAGAGTCGAGACGGCAATCATACTCGCATTTCATCGTCGATTCTAAGAAGTCTCTCCCACTTTTTACACTTGATTTCAGTTCAGCCTGAAAATCTAAATTCACAAAACCACGAAGATGCAAAATAATGGCAGAAAATTTTGACTGTTCGTTGATTGATAAAAAGGATGTGATTTCTGAATGGAAAGCCAAAACTCATTCAAACTTTTTCGGAAAATGTTGACTGATAAAAAAATTTCATTTCGTAAATCTGTTCTTCATCCTCGGCTTTAAGATTTGTTGCTTCACCGATTACGAATAGGCTAATTACCGGTCAAAATAGTCGATTGCAAACGAAGGAAAGTAATGTTGCACTGCTTGGTCAATCAATGTAGGCTAGGCTATTTAGTATTTCAGGTGCAATTTTCTGTTTTAACTGAGATTCATTAGCCATGGGAAAACAATCAAGACTTCAGTTGGAGATCTTAGCCTGCTACAGTATGAGAGATTAAGACCAACTAACTTAAGTTTTGATGTTGCAGTGATGATGTTTTCGGATGTTTTGTTTGTAATCACTGCTAATTAATAACATATTAGAATATTTCTCTCGGCACACTTGCAAAGTTCTCGCGGCACACCAGGGCTGTTTTTAAGGAATTTTAGAGCTGCACATTCTCTTCTCTCCTTTCTCATCCTCCATGGTAAATTACTCCCAATCTGAGGAATATGACCTATTTTTACTACTTTTAACTGCACGGAACGTGACGGAAGTGCTTCTACAGCTGCACGAATCCATCTAGAACTGCACATTTTGGGTAGAACTGCACGTTAAAAAAAGCCCTGCGGCACACTGGTGTGCCGGGCACACCAGTGTGCCGCGGCACACAGGTTGGGAATCACTGGCCTAGTTATATGGATCGAGGACTTTACTTGGCGTCCTAAAAAGGACTTGGGGGATGAACCCCACAATCCCACCGGGGAATTATCACTCTGTGCGCCCGCCCCTCGGCTAACTCGAACAGCATTTAGAAGAACAGATGACGAGATAGGCTATACTCACTCGTAGGCTACGAGTCGTAGCCTACGTGTGACGTGTCTGTGGACAACTCAAGGGAGTAATTTAAACAACCATTTTTTCAACTGCTACTTTTTGGGTTTTAGGAACTTTAGGCTATAGCCTACGCTCTAAAGCACTAATTATTATAGGTGAGCCTATAACGAGTGCTTAAAGTGTAAAAAAGAAGTGCCTGGGAGCTCCTTAACTTTCCAGTCTGTAGCCTACTAGCGAAATAAGTCCATCCATGGCAGGACGGCGTTCAGAGTTGAAAGAAGTGCATGGACGCCGTCGATGACCGTTCAGTTTCACTTAATTTAAGCCATGCCTTAATTAGGCTGCCTATAATTAAATACTGATGATATAGGCCTAGCCTACAGTGAAACTGAGAAATTTAGGGCCTACCGTAGCCTACATTGATCTGGACACTATACAGACCGAGCAGGGCGTTTTTTAACGTGCAGTTCTACACAAAATGTGCAGTTCTAAATGGATTCGTGCAGTTGTAGAAGCCCTTCCGTCACGTTCCGTGCAGTTAAAACTAGTAAAAATCGGCCATTTTCCTCAGATTGGGAGTAATTTACCATGGAGGAAGAGAAAGGAGAGAAGAGGATGTGCAGTTCTAAAATTTCCTTAAAAACAGCCCTGAGACCGAGCTTTGAAAACATCAAACCGATTTAATTAATTCCCTGCTTTGCATTTTTAAACTCTTGCTCAAAATGGCAGGCCGGATGCCTAACGTCACGGGCGAATTTTGACGGAAATTGTGTTTTGCCCCTCCTGGAAAATAACGAATGGCTTATGATTTTTATTGTGTGATTATCACACAAGACAGCGTGGCCAGAGAGTGTTTCCGCCATCTTAAGCTATAATAGGCCTATAGTCCTATACCTGTAATCCAGGGCTGCATAGGATCAATTTCGAAGCCGCTAACCCGCTTCTGTGAGGCCGCCCTCGCCTCTTTGGATGTCGTCCACACCGTATAGTCCGTATACCATCGAACGAGGGAGATTCGTGTTGAGTGTAGAGGCTCTTTAGAGAAATTAAGTGAACATAGGAGGTGATAACTTTCGGGTTCGAATCCAACCTCACGTTCGCGGCTAGGCCTATAATAGCCTAGATTCATATAGCTACCATCTATGTTTTCATTTGCAAGATTCTAGCTTTGTTAGACTATCTCTCACTGCGTCCTAAAGCAGTGTTTAAGTTAGCCTCCTCTGCTTTGGGGGGTGGATTCGGGTTTCTAGGATGGGGCGCGAGAAAAGTTCATTTTGGCCAGACATTTTGGGTGGAGGGCTAGAGTTGGGTCGCCGACGACATTTTCATCGGTAAATTTTTCTGACGACCCTTTGTAGTCTTTCTAGTTCACAAAAATTGATCCACATGTCCGACCATCAATGCAAGCACTCGAGCCCGCTCAATTGTGGGGGGGTCCTGCACATTAAATTTTCTGGTGGGGAATGGCACGTATTGACATGAATACAGCACCTCGCGATTTTTCTGCGATCCATTTGGGAGGGACTTCCCCTCAGAGAGGTCTAGATTAAATATAGTCCTAAACTACCAGGATAAATCGGAAACGTCGAGTCTTTCAATCTAGTAGCCTACCCTGACATTCCTCCGCGTCAATGGTCAAGTAATGGCGCGTGTATAGGTCTACCTCTCCGGTAGTGGAACTGGTCTAGGGTTCAAATCCGATTCCACAGCAAAACTTGGGTAGGCCTATAGCTCTATAACGGCGAAGCGTCTAGTCTTAGCAACGGCTAGTAGATCTAAGTATGCAATTATGCCGTGTTACGGAACTATAAAAATCGTCGTTCATCCTCCTCTTCCTCCTAGTTTTATTCCTTTACATCCTCCTCCTCCTCTTCATCATGATCATGATCATTATCATGATCATCATCAGCATCATCATCATCATCATCATCATCATCATCATCATCATCATCATCATCATCATCATCATCATCATCATCATCATCATCATCATCATCATCATCATCATCATCATCATCATCATCATCATCATCATCATCATCACCAGTCAGTCAGTCAGTCAGTCAGTCAGTCAGTCAGTCAGTCAGTCAGTCAGTCAGTCAGTCAGTCAGTCAGTCAGTCAGTCAGTCAGTCAATCGATCAATTATCATTCAAACAAGAAAAATATCGTAGCTTGCAAGAAAGAGCAAATAATCAACATTTGAACAAGATTACCTTCAATTCATAGCTTCATCGGCGACCGTCTGGATAGACTAAGCTCGAAATCGTTTTTCGTCTTTAAATAAATTATACTCATAAAAAAGCAAAGCCGTATCGACAAACATACTTAATATGATATTGGGCGGCGGCCTACTGTAACAGCCCTACACGCTTTAGTTATTAGCATTAAAATCTTCCCTTTCTCGCTTGTAACTCTTCTGGCCGAAATTGCCCATTGGCCGAAAGTACCCCGGCTTCCCCTGTAATATTGAACAGAAATAAACAAGGTAATAGAAGCCGATAACGCATTTCGATAATAATTCAACGCGAAGTGTCGACCGTATGTATTATTACGCAAGTGTTATTCATTTCATTCATTCATTTTTTTATAAAGAATAAGGATACACTTTTTATACATCGATTATGTGCATGAACGCAATTCCAAAGCATATGATTATTTGACAGTATCAGTATCCGACAGTATCAGAGTTATCGACTAACCTACTGCAGCTGCATGTCTACATAATGCCATACCCTGCCAGCGTTTAAAATAATGTACTGTACCCGTATGGACTCTGTACAAGACACACATGGAGCATGTGTCTAGTTGGGCTCCGCGTTTAAATGTATTGTACCCGCATGGACTCTGTACAAGACCCATATGGAGCATGAGTCTATTTGGGGTCCACGTTAGTACGCTGGCGTATACGGTGCAAAGGTTCAATGGTCAATCCTTTCGTCAACGATATGACGTCACCTCGGACGCAACATGGACTCCTTATTCGGACTGTACTCCACTTTCACCGAGAAAACATCCTTCGACGGACACCCACTGTACGGCCTCAGTCCACCCACCCTACCCAACCGGATGGACCGACCCTGCGGCTGACACCTCTCCCGGATGCTTCCCATCTTGGAAACGGACGTCAGATCGGCCGCTCTTCCGTATCCGCCTGCTCCACCTCCCTGGGTGACGACCGGGTGACGGTAGCAGACCATCCAGGCCAACTGGTGACGAAACTTCTGTCCGGTGGCACAGTACAGATAGAAGTTGATGGAGTGATTGGCGTACATTAACAGCTCCGTGATGGTTCGCCTCAGCTGGAAGCTGGCGCGTTGGGAGAGATCACCCTGGTCGGACGGGTCCCAGAACTGAACACAAATGCTGACGACGGTCGTAGGGAGGGTGGTGAGTAGGAAGGACAGGGAGACGGTGAGGAGCATGAGGGTGAGTCGGGTGCTGCCCTCCTGAGAGGGACGCCGCTGGGGGTAGATGTTCTGCAGGGTGTTGCGCCTCCCTCTGGCGATCAGAACGTGACGGACGATGAGCGCGTTGAAGAAGAGTATGATGAAGAAGGGGAGGATCGAGTAAACGATGGCGTCGACCCACGGCCACGCCTCCTGGATCCACCGATCCATGAACGAGCACTGCGTTATCTTCCGCTGCCCGAAGGAGTACTCCTGCACGTTCACCGTCCACATGAAGTGCACGTTGAGCAGGAGGAAGGAGGCGACCAGCAGGAGCGCCATCCGCTTGGCCGTGTCGGCGCTGCACAACGCACTGGCGCGGAACGGATGGCAGACGACCAGGTAGCGCTCAACCGAGACGGCAATGATCAACCAGACGGAACAGTCGCTTACCATCGAACCGAAACCGTTCGACACCTTACAGACGAAGTTGGACATGTTCCGGATGTCGACGCCGCTGACCTGGCTGATCCAGAGCGGTAGGAGACCGACGTAGAGGACGAGGGTGTCGGTGACGGCCATGACCATGAGAAAGAAGTAGGTGGAGAACTTGAGCATCGCCTTGCTCTTGAGGATGACGAAGGAGAAGACGTTGCCGAACGTACCGAGAAGGATGAGGATCGGAGGAATGTAGAGGAGGAGACTGCGGTGCAACCGGTAACTGCCGTAACCCATCAACATCTGCAGACAAAGCAGCAACACAAACGATTATATATACATGCAGACATATATACATTATGTATATACATGTATATACACAATATATTATTATTATTATTATTATTATTATTATTATTATTATTATTATTATTATTATTAATTTTATTATTATTATTATTATTATTATAATTATTATTATTATTATTATTATTATTATTATTATTATTATTATTATTATTATTATTATTATTATTATTGACTTGTTATATAGCGCGCCGTCAAGGTAATCTACTCAGAAGCGTTCCCAGTCTAACATAATTATATGAATAACAAAATATGTACATGTGTATATCTGAACAAGATGCATGTAATTCATGCTTTGTGTAATAATTTATTATATATATAGGCCTATAATTATATATATATATATATTGTACATGTATATATCTGAACAAGATGCATATAATTCATACTTTGCGTCATAATTTATTATATATTAAATATATTCATTCCAGAGTAGGCCTATATGCATTCATATGCACATAACAATGAGCAAAGGCGCTTCACAAACAGCGAGACACACACGTCGTATACATGCAAATATAATTACAATACATAGACCTACACACGAACAAACAAATATGCATTTGTATAGGAGCTTATATATGCCTACGATTGCTTCCTGTGGCTCTAACTGAATTGTTTTTTTAATTGAACTCAAAATTTAACTTTTTGCCGTGCTACGGTGTTAGAGACGGTATCGCTTATGATTATTGTCCCTATGAAGATGCGCTATATAAATTATTGAATGAATGAGTGAATGAATATAATACATAAGTATTCTTGCATAAAGCTCTTTTGCTATAGGCACTTGTAAGAAACTTTACAGACTAACCAGTTACGGTACTAATTAGTAACGATCTTATAGGCTAGACGAGGAAGACCGTGACCATTTAATACAAATGGCAAATATTTCCAGGTTGAATCAAGGATTTTGTTAGGGGTATGGACTTAGTACAGGGTACCCCACTCATCATTGCCCTTTACCTATTCTACAGGCACACCTTTCCTAAATGTATCGAGACATTTACACTAATGGAGCTGAGGGTTAAACGGGAAATTGGCAAGGACATCGAGCGAGTGAATTTCTTGAGAGCAATTTTATAATGCTGCGTAGGCCTATACGAGGAAAATGTCGATTAGCTGATTAGGTCAACTTATTCCTCGTCCTCTTCTTCTGCTTCTCTTGCTTCTTGACGATAAAAGCAAAGAGCTTCGGTAAAATGCCATTCGAGTTACTCTCTGCAACCTTCTCAACGCTATCCTTGGTCTCATGGCCCCGACGCTGTTTTAACGCTCAGATGCATAGCCTAAATAGGCCTATACACGCATGAGTACTTTAAAGGTCATCATTGTCATCCGTTATAGCGTTTGACACTGAACGATTTTCATCGAACAACTAAACCTAGCATAATCAATCAATCAATCAATCAATCAATCAAACAAACAATCAATCAATCAATCAATCAAGTAATCAATCAATCAATCAATCAATCAATCATACACTAAAGAAGACCATCATAAAGCAGGGCTTATTTAACGTGCAGTTGCACAAAAAATGTGCAGCTCTAAACGGATTTGTGCAGTTGTAGAAGCACTTCTGTGCAGTTAAAACTAGCAAAAAACGCCATTGTCCTCCGATTGGAAGTAGGCCTAATTTACCATGGAGGATGGGAAAGGAAAGAAATAGTTGTGCAGTTCTAAAAATTTTTTTAAAACAGCCCTGTCATAAAGAGCTGAAAATGACAACTTGACCATGAAGGAAAGGATGACGTTGTGCAGCTCTACTCCCCCACTCCCCACACCCACCCCACCCCGAAAAACTCTGAGCCGTAGCGCCATTTAAAGTCTCCGTGCACGGATCTTCCAAGCGCTAGTTTTAAATCTCCCAATTAAGCCACCATCAGTTGGCTACGCGACAAACCGACACTTGGGCTCACACAGGCGCATGCGACGTAAACTCCAATCGACGCAGCTGACCGACGCAATGCAAAAAGTCCTCATGTCTCTCGACACCGCTCCCTCCCCGACCCCCAGAGGGTTGGAGCTCTACTCTAATTCCCATTCCCATTCAGTCTCCTCACTTCCCATTGACCCAATTCCCGTTGTTGATGAAGAATTGGAGATTACAAAGGCGGATATTGCATGTGAGGCAATGCACGGCAACTGCCGTATAAAGCTCGAATTACTTGTCCAGGAAACGTAGAATGCCCGCACTAACAGCCGCAGTCTTTCGTCTGAATAATCCTATGATACAGATGGCGTGGATCGAGGAGCAGAAGGCCACGCGCAAAAAATTCCAACGTCTCTAGTCTATAGAGTCCCAAGGCTACAGAGTCACATGGGGGTGGGGGGCGGGGAGTAGACACACCATCTGTCTAGTTAATGCAGGTTTTTAGTATGCAGTTCTACACAAAAATGTGCAGTTCTAAATGGATTGTGTAGAAGCACTTCTGTCCAATAAAAAATATTAAAAAGGTGATTGTCATACGATTGGGAGTAATTTACTATGAAAGATAGGAGTGGAAAGAAATGAGAGCTTGCGCAGTTAAAAACATTCTTTAAAAGAAATCCTGTCGTGCAAGTCCGAAGATGTAAATAACATCGTAATGGGGACAAGGGGTAACCCTGCAGCATGGGCGGAGTTTGGTTTCCGTTCTTGGAGGGGCTAAAACCTTCTTGGGGAGGGGGCTAAGCCCGGAGAAAGATACCATTTACACGGTGAAAAAAATCAGTCTGGGTCTTCTTCGGGGGGGCTTAGTCCCCCTAGCCCCTGATAAACTCCGCCCATGGTAACCAAGGCTCTGTATAGCGTGCAGAATTTTTGCAGCTGTAAGAGCAATTTTTTGCAGTTAAAAATAGCTAGAATTCATCATTGTCACCAGATTGGAAATAATTTGCCTTGTTTTCTGAAGGGAGAGAAGGGGTTTCTAAAAATCCTTCAAAGAAGCCCTTGGGATATAGGATAATGGGACACACCGTCTACCCCTTTCAAGTCTCTGCAGGGACGCAGCTGCTGTAGCGTAGGCTAACTGCGGCACTGCAAAAAAAGCAATGGAGCCATTTTCCAATGATTTGCACAAATGAAAAGACGGAGTGGGGCCGAGCGGCTGCCGCCCTGATATAGCTTCAGTGGGTCCAATTAAGGGACAAGGCCACGATTTATGTTGTCTAATCACGTCTCATTTTCACTGTGTTGATTCACAGACAGACAGACAGACAGACAGGCAGATAGACAGACAGACAGACAGACAGATAGACAGTCCGACAGATAGACAGGAAACCGGATGGACGAAGCAGATAACGAAAGGCAGAGAGACAGACTGGGAGACATACATATCTACATGCAGACAAAAGACAGAGAGACAAGCAGGCAGACAAATGTACAGACAGATAAACAGACAGACAGACATGAAGCCGAGTAGGCAGACACACAGACTAATTGACTAACAGCTAGACAACAGACAAGCACAGATAAAACAGATAGACAGACACATAGACAAACAGGCAGACAAACAGCTACATCCACATGCACACAAACAGGAAACATACAGAAGCAGACGCACAGAGGCAATCATATGAGCAAACGAACCTGCAGACACAAATATTCAGAATGAGTTGCATGCACACATGTAGAAAGACAGCTACCCAGACACACAGACATGCATACAAACAGACATCTACATGGACATACAGGACACAGCCGCGTGGAGTCACCGGTAAACGCAAATAGTGTCAAAAATCAACAAAAAAACTATCTGGCAATTAATTAAGTCACATCTCAAATGACTGTTATCAAACGAACTTTTTGATATTGCCAGAATTAATAATTTATCATCAGATGGATCGATCCAGATTTCACGAGGGCTTATGACAACAGAGGCCGTTGCCCTCGAAAAAACACTTCTGAACACACACGCGACACACACACAGAGAGAGAGAGAGAGAGAGAGAGAGAGAGAGAGAGAGAGAGAGAGAGAGAGAGAGAGAGAGAGAGAGAGAGAGAGAGAGAGAGACATACAGACGAACAGACAGACAGAGACAGAGACAGAGACAGACGGAGACGGATACAGAGACAGAGAGACATAGAGAGAGGGAGAGAGACAGAGAGGGAGAGACACAGACAGAGACAGACACAGAAACAGACACAAAAACAAGGACAGAGAGACTGAGAGAAACAGACAGATAAACAGAGTCAGAGGAAGAGACAGAAAAGGAGACATTGTGAACACGCCTCTGACTGCTGTTCACATCGAGAGGCGCTATATCAATTCACACATACATACAATACAAACATCACCTGCTCATAGTCGGCACTGTCGTTGGTCTCCCGTTGACGGAAGGCCAGCCACCGGTAGAGGTCGTCCGTCCCATCGACGCCCAGCTGACGGAAGAGGGCGCTCTGCTGATCGTCCGTCAACCGACCGAGTAGAGCGAGGATCTCCGACACATCAACGCTTCTCTGCTGACCCAACATGCTAAACGAACACACGGATGTATGTATGTATGTGTGTATGTATGTATGTATGTATGTATGTATGTATGTGTGTGTATGTATGTATGTATGTGTGTATGTATGTATGTGTGTATGTGTGTATGTATGTATGTGTGTGTATGTATGTATGTATGTATGTATGTGTGTGTATGTATGTATGTATGAATGTATGTGTGTGTGTATGTATGTATGTATGTATGTTGTGTGTATGTATGTATGTATGTATGTATGTATGTATGTATGTATGTGTGTATGTATGTATGCATGTGTGTATGTATGTATGTGTGTATGTGTGTATGTATGTATGTGTGTGTATGTATGTATGTATGTATGTATGTGTGTGTAAGTATGTATGTATGAATGTATGTGTGTGTGTATGTATGTATGTATGTATGTATGTATGTATGTATGTATGTATGTATGTATGTGTGTATGTATGTATGTGTGTATGTGTGTATGTATGTATGTGTGTGTATGTATGTATGTATGTATGTATGTGTGTGTATGTATGTATGTATGAATGTATGTGTGTGTATGTATGTATGTATGTATGTTGTATGTATGTATGTATGTATGTATGTATGTATGTATGTATGTATGTATGTATGTATGTATGTGTGTGTGTGTATGTATGTATGTATGTATGTATGTATGTATGTATGTATGTATGTATGTATGTATGTATGTATGTGTGTATGTATGTATGTATGTATGTATGTATGTATGTATGTGTGTATGTATGTATGTATGTATGTATGTATGTATGTGTGTGTATGTATGTATGTATGTTGTGTGTATGTATGTATGTATGTATGTATGTATGTATGTATGTGTGTATGTATGTGTGTGTATGTATGTATGTATGTATGTGTGTATGTATGTGTGTATGTATGTATGTATGTATGTATGTATGTATGTATGTGTGTGTATGTATGTATGTATGTGTGTATGTATGTATGTGTGTATGTGTGTATGTATGTATGTGTGTGTATGTATGTATGTATGTATGTGTGTATGTATGTATGCATGCATGTATGTATGTATGTATGTATGTATGTATGTATGTACATGTATGTATGTATGTATGTATGTATGTATGTATGTATGTATGTATGTATGTATGTATGTATGTATGTATGTATGTATGTATGTATGTATGTATGTATGTATGTATGTATGTATGTATGTATGTATGTATGTATGTATGTATGTATGTATGTTTGAATGCATGCAAAATTATTCAGTTTCATTACATTCAACTAGATTACTATCGTTGACTTTTGGTAGCTTATATCCCATTGTCTCCTAGTGCGACTCGGTGGCCTATCGGTAACGCGCCTGCTAACGGAGCGGGGGGTTGCGGGTTCGACTCCGCGTAACGACCTTGGGCAAGTTGTTTACGCACACTTGCCTCTGTCACCAAGCAGTATAATTTGTTACCGGCGTAAGCTGGGAAGTATACGGCAAGTCCTGCGATACACTGGCCTCGTATCCAGGACCTTAGGATTCGTCCATTGCTGGCTCAAGGTAATTGAAAAAGGAGATGAGCGCCTCCCTGTGTTCCACATGGAATTGGATGGACTTTACTATATCCTATTATCTGTTGTACCAATTAACTTTTTTGATTCTTGTACCCATCTTACAATCTGGTTTGCTTGCACGTGAGGATGACTTAATAAGCAGTTTCTGCTGCTTCTTGTTCCTCTCGTGAGTTATTATGTTTTAGTTTTCGAACAGAATGAAACTATTGACCTGTTTATATGTCAACTTGTTTGCTTATCAGTTCTGGATATCGCATATTTTTTCTGCCTAGTTCATGCGGTGCTTTTGTTCGAACAAACAGCAAAAAGTCAAGTTATGTTTGTTTGCACGTGTCCATTTATGTGGACTATAGAACATGCAATAAGATCGTCTTGGTCCGATGCAAACAACAATACCTAATGAACAGAATAATTATAATTATTATTCCTTAAGGCAACATTCACGACAAATTACACTGTCTGACAGTTCGAGTTCTGCGCTGCTTCGGATTCTTTTTCAAAAAACTGTTCTGTGTTTACAATAACACAAAACAATGAAGCTAAAGGAATTTCTTTTTCCGTCAAAACAGCAATTATAATATTATTGTGGACCTAGCCAGCAGCTTAATTTTACGAATTCCTGTGTGTGATTATAACAATATTATTCGATCAATTCTATTCGAAAATAATATTGTTTTGCAATTTAAGGTAGAATTCTGATGAGTCACTTTATATATGTGCTATATTAATTTCTGATATTTAAACAAAAACAGAATTGCAATGATATCAACGAATACAGCTGGACGCATGCTTACATATATATTCATACTTAGGCCTACATACATATATATACACATACAAGCATACATACATACATACATACATACATATTCATACTTACATACATAGATACATACAAGCATACATACATACATACATACATATACATACATACATACATACATACATACATACATACATACACACATGCATACACACACACACATACATACATACATACATACATACATACATACATACATACATACATACATACACATAATTATACATACATACACGTGTACATGCATGCAAACATTCATTCATCAGTACCTGATGAATGACTACAGTCACAACTACATTGCAGTAGTCATTTAAAGAGAGTCAAAATTGCATTTTGGATCAATTTAAAACCACATTTGACTAGTTTTAAAGTAAGCATACAGTCATTAATTATCTATGCCATTCTATGGTTATCTGCTACACGTCGTAACATAGCTACGAGCTATACTAACCTACTTTACATTATTTACCCGGTTTTACCGCCATATATATTCACTTACTGCTAGTTAAGGTTTTCAATAGATACACATGACTGTAGGCTAAGAATTATGTCGAACTCTAGAATTTATCAGTGGGCTTCCGTTTCACCATGGGTATACCCGTCTTGTCCCTCTGGAGTTTTTTTTATTACGACCTCGACTGCTAGATACTGTAGTCTATAGGCATAAGCTTGCAATGTATAATATCATGATTTTTCTTCGTGGCTGTTGCCTCTTAATGAAGGGCTTGATTTGATTTGATTTGATTTACATACATATTGAATCTTGGTGAACTGTGCGCGCTTATTAGTACCAGAAATAATGCCCCACTGGCATAATTAGTGATTACTTAGTATGATATGCTTGCAAACATTTCCGGTTTCTTGCTGAGCTTTGGAATAACAATGCATAAGTGAACAATGAACAACTGCGACATGACGAGAGAAAGACGTAACAGAAGAAGAGCGACGAAATTTCCATTAATTAGATCTATGCATTCATCTAAAAGCAATGGTCCTAAATCTATAGGCAACGAATCCAAGCTCAGCATTTAGTCTATAATTCTATACGAATCCAGATGAACGGAGATGAACGGAGGTGAACGGAGGTGAACGGAGATGAACAGAGATGAACGGAGATGAACGGAGATGAACGGAGATGAACGGAGATAAACGGCGATAAACGGAGAAGAACGGAGATGAACGGAGATGAACGGAGATGAACGGAGATGAACGGAGGTGAACGGAGATGAACGGATATGAACGGATATGAACGGAGATGAACGAAGATGAAGGAAGATGAACGGAGATGAACGGAGAAGAACGGAGGTGAACGGAGATGAACGGAGGTGAACGGAGATGAACGGAGAAGAACTGAGATGAACAGAGATGAACGGAGATGAACGAAGAGGAACGGAGATGAACGGAGAAGAACGGAGATGAACGGAGAAGAACGGAGATGAACGGAGATGAACGGAGAAGAACGGAGATGAACGGAGATGAACGGAGATGAACGGAGAAGAACGGAGATGAACGGAGATGAACGGAGATGAACGGGGATGAACGGAGATGAACGGAGGTGAACGGAGATGAACGGAGGTGAACGGAGATGAACGGAGATGAACGGAGATGAACGGAGGTGAACGGGGATGAACGGAGATGAACGGAGATGAACGGGGATGAACGGAGATGAACGGAGGTGAACGGAGAAGAACGGAGGTGAACGGGGATGAACGGAGATGAACAGAGATGAACGGAGATGAACGGAGATGAACGGAGATGAACGGAGGTGAACGGAGATGAACGAAGATGAACGGAGAAGAACTGAGATGAACAGAGATGAACGGAGATGAACGAAGAGGAACGGAGATGAACGGAGAAGAACGGAGATGAACGGAGGTGAACGGAGATGAACGGAGATGAACGAAGATGAAGGAAGATGAACGGAGATGAACGGAGATGAACGGAGATGAACGGAGATGAACGGAGATGAACGGAGGTGAACGGGGATGAACGGGGATGAACGGAGATGAACGGAGGTGAACGGAGATGAACGGAGGTGAACGGAGATGAACGGAGATGAACAGAGATGAACGGAGATGAACGGAGATGAACGGAGGTGAACGGAGATGAACGGAGGTGAACGGAGATGAACGGAGATGAACGGAGATGAACGAAGATGAACGGATATGAACGGAGATGAACGAAGATGAACGGATATGAACGGAGATGAACGGACGGAGATGAACGGAAAAGAACGGAGAAGAACGGTTACTGGCATAGCTGCAACGAACTTGCCTCGGTTATTACTGGATTATGAACGGCTCAAACAGGAATCAGGTCTATACCGTTCCCGTTGGAGTAATTATAGCCACTGGGTAATGCAGAAAAACACGTTTATTTAGCACGTGCATGCTAATACCTGAATAATTATTGGTCAATGCGTAGACTCTACGCGTAGGCGGTCTTGTTCGTGTGTGTGTATGCGCAGTTGGTGAGCTGCGTGACATCTCATTTAGACAGGCAGAAAAATGAGTTTATTAGGGAATTATCCCGGGCGTATACACTTAATTAGGCTGCATGATATGCAAGGATGACGAGAAAAATCTCTGGTCCCTAGCCAGAGCAGTCAAAAACTATTTTAGGGTTTTATGAGAAAAAGCTTTTAGAAACAAATTGATGTGATAAAAATGTAGGCAGGCAACGACAAAAAATTTATATTCACATACAAAATATGATTTTTTCAGATGTTAACTTGAAGTTTAAACTGAATCTGGCTCAGTTTCTCTGCAACAGTGGCATAGTCAGGAATTTATTATGGGAGGGGGTTGGTTTTTTATGGTCTGACCGGATGCCCTTTCTAACACTAACCAAACAGTATTACAGTAGCCTAAATAAAAAGGGAATAAAGTAACAGGGAATAAAGTAAGAAAAACAATTGTTACTACAAGTAATTGTTTTGTTTTTATTATTTAAGTGGATAAATAACCTTTTTAAAAACTTTTTTCCTAGGCCAATGTGGGGGGTTAACCCCCGAAATCCCCTTGTCTACGCCACTGCTCTGTGCAATATTAGCCTATATATAAATTCATAAATCATGAACTTTTCTTTATATAACTGCCTATCCCGGGCTAAAAAAAAGTCGCCAGACTCGTGGCATTTGCATCTCTTCACTCCACCTCTGCGACTCTGCAAATATATATATATATATATATATATATATATATATATATATGGAAAACAATTTTGTGTCCGTAGAATAGAATGGTGATGGTCGGTGTTAACGGTGATCTGCAGTGTCGCCAAATTATCACTATGCTCGTATTGCATTGGCGAGATTGCTGCACAAAGTAAGTTTAATGATCTTGTACTAAGTTGGACGAAGTACAAAACAACTGATCTATACATGCAGATGCAGCGAAGATAACGAGACGAAGTAATCGCACGTGAGTGAAATGAAGATGGGTAGAGGAGCGGAGAAGGTGGGTAGATAAAATGGAGAAGTTGGGTGGAGGAGCGGAGAAGGTGGGTAGATAAAATGGAGAAGATGGGTAGAAGAACGGGTAAATAAATGGAGAAGATGGTGTAGACACGGAGAAGGTGGGTAGATAAAATGGAGAAGATGGGTAGAGGAACGGGTAAATAAATGGAGAAGATGGTGTAGACACGGAGAAGGTGGGTAGATAAATGGTGAATAGAGTCTATGGCAGAAAAATAGAGGTGATGGGTATGGTGACGACTCAGAAGCGCTCCCGACTACAGCGCAGACACTGAATCGGAGTTTCACGCCTAAGCACCTAAGCACATGCGAGTGAAGGACATGCTCATTGCTCAAGGTTCATATACGCGGCGGTTTGAAGTGGCTTCGAACCTGCAACCCTCCGGCCATAAGCAACGAACATACCCACGACACCACCGCGCCCCACAAGGTGACTGGGTCCCACACACTTCAAGCATAATTATAATTGCTCTTTTCTGCTTATAAAGCATCGACGTGTCTTTTTTTCTATCCAGTAATAATTCCATTTTGGTCCTTTTAAATTCTATTTTAGTGTTTCTATTTTGGGCCACGATAGACAGTTATATTTGTACTTCTATTCTGACACCAATAGACTGTTACTTCAAGAATAAAAACAAGCACGAGAGGCGCAACAGACCCAGTGAAATTACTAAAACTATCACTCATTATTTTTAGCTACTGAGTCTGTTATTTTCGGTGCAATGCAAATTCATGTTTATTCCTTTGAATCTGCTTTAATATATATATTATATATATAATTATATATATATAATTATATATACTCGTCTTAATATATGATTAGAAGTTTTGTTCCAACGCTACATTTCAATCCAATATCTTTTTCGTCTCGGTCCAATATCAATTAGACTCTGATCAGAGATTTGTTTTCTGCCGATGGAACTTCCTATTCTGATCAACTTCAGTTCCATGAACAACCGTGGGCGTCATTTCTTCGTCTTTATCCGATGTCAGCGGCAGAACCTCGACACATAGGCCTAATTTATTGACAAATAACTTCTGAATCCATCGTTCATTCATTCATTCATTCATGTCAAAAATTTATACAGCGCCTCTTAAAAAGACTACTCAGAGGCGCTCCAAGCCCAGCCAAGGCCAAAAAGATAGGTCCTGAGTAGGTAGAAAGCAGGCAATTTATTCCGAGGTAGCAGGGATAGTGCAAGCGGGAGCCCATTCCATGTGGAAGGGGCAACAACAGAGAAGGCTCAATGCTGTCTGGTAGAAGAGCGGGCTCGAGGGACCAGGAGCTCCCCATTGACCGAAGACCGCAAAGCTTCCAATCGTCTCATCATATCTTGATTTCTATCCTATACCTTCCTCTGATTTTCGCTTTGACATTTTGAAATTCTGGAATCGAAGTTGGTCAAACATCCTACGTCATTCGAACTATATTTGATCATGAACCTATTTAGAATGCTTTTACGGGTTCAATGAACTTCAATCCCTCTGAAATAAAAATCTCCTAAATTTTGGAAATCAATTATGTGCATTTTGCGACCATGGGTGGAGTTTATTAGGGGCTAGAAGAAGACCAAGAAGACCCATGCAGATTCATTTTTTACTGTGTAAATGGTATCTTTTCTCGGGCTTAACTCCCCGCTTCTCACACCAAGAAGGCGCAGACTCAGAAATTTGTTCGGGGGAAATGGTTCTGTTCACGAACGCGAAACTTCCGAATGACTAAAAAAAGTCATCAACTTTTTTGGGCCGAGAAAATATTTTTCGGCGTCGCTCGTTCTGGACCGAGTCTCAGTTCGACAAATTTAGCCGCTCCAAGAACGGAAGCCAAACTCTGCCCATGTTTGCGACACTGTCCATTGTACAACACCGAAATGGAGCAGCACATCCCTTCTCGAATTTATGCCTGGCTATAGACCCATGGACCTGATTTAGAGCCGGTGAATAAGCTGACGATTTGCATTCGCAGATTTACGTGTAGCCTACATTGCATTAGGCCTACATTGCATTACATTACATTACATTGCATTACATTGCACTACATTGCACTACATTGCACTACATTGCATTACATTGCATTGCATTGCATTACATTGCATTACATTGCATTACATTGCATTACACGCCTTTACAACGTCTACTAGCATCCAGAAAACCGTCGCAAGACTCGACTGCCACGTAACTTGCAAGTCTCCTTTCGAATGAGTTAAAGCCAATTATGCCAAGAGATTCTAGTCTTGTACCAGCGCGCCCCACCCTCTGTCGTCTGCTTCATGAAAATGGGATTGTACTTATCACCCAACTCAATTTCCACTCCAAACCGAAATGTGACCAATTCAATAATTATTGTCCAGACCCCCCCCCCCATCGCCCTCAGGTAAACCTCCCAACAACTACTCTGCCTCTCTATCTCTCTCTCTCTCTCTCTCTCTCTCTCTCTCTCTCTCTCTCTCTCTCTCTCTCTCTCTCTCTCTCTCTCTCTGTATGTCTGTCTCCCTCTGTTTGTCTCTCTCTCTTTCTTTTTCTCTGGACTTGGAATTCCACTGCATATCACTGGACAGCATTTCTGACTGTATGCATCCCTCGTAAACAAGCTGGTGCTCTGATCAGCTTAGCTTCCAAGCGTAGCTTCAGAAATTCGGAGTTAACGATAACGATCACAATGAACCGGACTTCATCTGAAATCGATTTTAAAAGAAGCTAATCTACTGCATGGTCATAAAACTTACACTTACTTCGCCGCCAACAAGCAGCTTCCCCGCTAATGGCCACTTAAAGCCTTGCAGATAATGGACAAATAGATTGCGAACGTGCCATACACAGTACTCGTGTCGTACCATGGTCTCAGGGATGTTATTGGGGCAGCGACAACCAGTTTGGCATCGACACGAAGTAGGCATTAACTTCTACGATGTGCCGGTTCCGTCTTTGAAACCTTCGAATAGATCGTCGTCGACTCAAAGACCGAAGAGCAGGTAATAAGATCAACAACAACAGCAAGTGAAATCCTAAATATAGTGTGTGTATACTTGGTAGATATAATTATGCACTTGTTGAATCTATAATGATTGACAGACCTAGGCCTATTATACAGTATATACACACCTTACGCCTGAACCTTTCAGAATGTCATTGATTGATTGATTGATTGATTGATTGATTGATCTATTTATTTATTTATTGATCGATCGATTGATTATTTGGTTAATTTCATTGGTTGACTGATTGATGGATTGATTTATTTATTTATTGATCTATCGATTGATCGATTGATTGATTGACTGATTGATTGATTAATTGATAGATTGGCTGGTTGGTTTATTTAATCGATTGACTGATTGATTGGTTGGGTCATTTGATTAGCTGACTGATTGATTGACTGATTGATTGATTAATTAATTAATCAACTCATTTATTCATTCATTCTTGTGTTAGTCCTTCTTCCATATCTGCTCTCCTCCAGAGTTCGAATCCTGGTGCTTGTGGACCTGAGAATCCGCTGTCAATCCAAGTAAGTTACCCCGTTCTTTATATAGTATAGAATAGAGTATCGTCGCTTTGTATCGGCCTCAAATGAATGAATGAATAAATGAATTAATGAATGAGCGAATGAATGAGTGAATGAATGAGTGAATGAATGAATTAATGAATGAATGAATGAGTGAATGAGTGAATGAGTGAATGAATGAATGAATGAATTAATTAATTAATTAATTAATGAGCGAACGAATGAACGAATGAACGAATGAATGAATGAATGAATGAACGAATGAATGAACGAATGAATGAAAGAATGAACGAATGAACGAATGAATGAATGAATGAACGAATGAATGAATGAATGAATGAAAGAATGAACGAATGAACGAATGAATGAATGAATGAACGAATGAATGAATGAACGAACGAACAAATGAATGAATGAATGAATGAATGAATGAATTACACAGTCTTGTGATCCTCCTCTTTCTTTCTCTCCCCCATCCTCATGCACGCATGCGCCAACGATGAGCCCTCAACCCATAGCGTCTCCAAATCGCCATGTCTCTGATTTTATCGACGGCATCCTCACATCCATGTTCTGCGCCCTCAGATATTATATTTGCTCATCCAATTTGCGGTTGCATCACTCGGTGTTCTTGTTCCCTCGACGACATGTCCTTACAAAGCTGCAGCTGTAAACCTATACTGTCGCCCATTCTTCTCACGTGCCCAGCCCACGTGACCCTTCGTTTCCTTATATTATTGTCCGCCATGCACTGTCTCCCTCTGTCGCAGTTTTTCTTGAGTCAACTCATTTCGGATTCTCACTATCCTGCTTCTATGCCTGCAGTTTTCTCCGCAATCGACTCATTTCTGCCGCCAGCTCCAGTCTAATCTCATCTTCTCTATATACGGCATGCATTGTGCGCCTGCAGATTTTTTTAGCCAGAACTTGAAAACGCAAATCAGGAAATAAAATTAAGAACATGGGCATTTTTCATAGAGATTTCTGAATGAAAATTTCTCAGCTTCACTTCCTGTATCATTAGTTTCATCGTGTTTTTTAATGCGGGGAAATTTGTTAAACCAAAACGTAGTAGTTAAAATAGTTATGTCAATTTTGAGAGAGCGTAAATGCCCCCCTCTTTCCCATTTTGTGCTGGCTCCCATGCTCCTCGTGGGCGATCGGAGAGATTCAACTGCGTACACATGGTCCGCAGCATCCCATACAGATGAGTTCCTCCTCTTTAAGATCTTTTCAATCAATAGCGAAATATCCAATCCAGGAACAAATGCCGACAATATTATTCCAAGTAGAGCAGGCGAGTTGTATCAATGTATCTTCGGTTAGACATTTATGCCTTTGATTAAGTATTGTGATTGCTGAAGAGAACTTCTGGAAAATAAGACACGAAAGGAACACTGCCTTGGTTCCGACTGTTTGGTAAACACGGAGCAGGCACACTACGCATAGAAAGAGGCAGCCAGACATGCTAGGAGAAGGACAGGCAGAGAAACAGACGGAATGACAAGTGGGTAGATTTATAACCAGATTGGCAGACAGACAAAGGAATAGTTTTAGCCAGACAAAAAGACAGACAGGTAACGAGATAACCATACAAAAAGATATAATAATTATAGAGAGACTATAAAGATATAAGGGTCGGTGACCATCATTGGCAATTGCTGCAGGACGGTAATCGCCGGAGAGAGAGAGGGAATGAAAAAGAGAGAGAGAGAGAGAGACAGACAGACAGACAGACAGACAGAGACACAGAGAGACAGAGAGAGACACAGAGAGAGACAAAGAGACACACAGAGAGAGACAGAGAGACACAGAGAGAGACAGAGAGACACACAGAGAGACAGAGAGAGAGACATGCAGACATACAGAGACAGAGCGCTAGAAGACAGACAGATGGAAACCGAAAAAGAGACAGAGGCAGAGAGAGACACGCACACACAGACAAATAGACAGAGAGCAAGACATACATGGAGCAGGAGATAGAGGCAGACAGAAACAGAATCAGAGAGAGAGAGAGAGAGAAAGAGAGAGAGAGAGAGAGAGAGAGAGAGAGAGAGAGAGAGAGAGAGAGAGAGAGAGAGAGAGACAGCAGCGCAGATAGACAGTGTAGTGAGGGAGCAGTCGGCGATGATGCTTATAACTATGTATTGTTTTTATGTTTTATGACTCTTATTTGATTAATTGTTGGCCTAATGATCATAATTATAGGCCTAGATCATTTTCTGTGAACACTTAGCCTATTAGTCATTACCAATATATAGAGAGGAGAGAGTGGGAGAAAGAGATAGAGAGAGACAGAGAGATGCAATGGGCGGGCAACTGGTGCCACGCAGGGTCTGAAGGGAATGATTGACAGCTGGAAGAAATGGGTTTAAGAAGGGACGCGACAGGAGAGGAGCGATGATTCGCCGAGGATCGTGGACGGGAGAGCATTGGCCGCAGCGAGGCGAAGGGATCGGTTGCGAACGACAGGCCAAAAAGGATAAGGGCCTGGAGAGAACAAGAAACGAAGAATAGATTATGACAAGCGAATCGTTATAAATACAATGTAAATATTATAAACCGATGATCAATTAACCAGCAAGAAAGGATTGAAAACTGTTTCGGGTTAATTCTCTGTGCGATTGAAGTTGAACGATAACCCACGTGCTACGCTGTAACTAAAGCTAAAGTCCCCCGAAGATTTAGCCTGCCGCTCACGTAGCACCGCTCGCCACCAAACTGGAAGACTACGGTCAACAATCGTCTCTTCCAGTACATTGTGCCAGCTGGGATTTTGTTCGAGATCGCAGAACTTCAACGCTGCTTATCTCAGACAATTTTTAACGGAGCAGAGACTTTGTGCGACGACAGCAACGATCGACAAAGAGACGAAGCGGAACAACGATTCCAGACAAACGGAGAAGCAGACGAGAAAGCGACGTTTGACGGCGGACGATTCAGTCGGACTCCACGAGGACTGATCTCATTGGACGCGGCGGATTCTTTGGAACTACACGTCCGGAGAGATTGGTGACAGGAGGACGACAACAGACAGGACGTCTGATCACCGGAGCAAAGGACTCGGACGATCGCTGATTCGCTGGAACAAGGATTCGATCGCTGGAACAAAGGAGGCGGACGATCAACGGACAAAGGATTCGGACGATCACCGGAACGAAGGATTCGGACGGGACATCAAGTGACGCGGGACAACTTGGAGCTCTGGGAGATCTTTCCATGCTGCAATCGTGCAGAGAAGTCGAAGAGAACGACACATCCAAGACACCTGGAGAAACACCTGGTGAGCACGAGCCATTTTGTTTGACTGCTCATAGTCGCTTGGTGCTGTTAATGTTTGTAGTCTGAATGGTGTTTGCGGGAGAATTGTTTGTACTGCAGAGTCAGTAATTGATTTATTGGAGAATGTGGTTGTAAAGCACGAAAGGTGCTAATTACTGATTGCTGTGAAGCGCTCCGGAGCTCATTTTATTGCGAGCGGAGTCTGCATGCTAACTGATGAATTTGTGTTTGTTATTGATGAATGAAAAGGGTGATTGAAATAACCCGTTCTGCGAGAAAGACTGCTTTTGAGTTTATTGTTTTGTGTAGTAGCGTCTTGAAGGTTAATCGAACCTCGTGTGTTTTTGAACTAGTTTTATTGTTGTACTTTGGTTCTTCTGCTAAAAATGTTCGAGAGAATGAAGAAAGCAGAGTTGCAAGAGGAGTGTAGGCAGAGAGGCATAGATTGTGAAGGCCTAGATAAAAGGGCCATGATCGAAAAGGGAGACAAAAATGAGCACGGTGGAACGAGAGTTGCTGTGTGTAGTCTGGTCCCTTAACCACTTCCAACATTTCACTTTCGGCGCCAAAGTGCAGGTGTTTACCGACCACAATTGCTTACAATGGCTCCAGACCATGGCAAATCACAATCCTCGCCTAACAAGATGGGCGCTCTCGATCCAAAAACATGACCTTGACATTAATTATGTACCGGGAAGGCACAACTCCATGGCAGACGGGTTGTCTCGGTCATTCATAACCAATTGAAGCTATTAAAATTATACATGCATGTGTAGTGCATACCGTTCAAGATCTGAAGTTTGTATAGTTTAAAATTTGTGTATGAGTTATATTAAGCGCTAACCAATTGCTATTATGTGTAATCAGATAGATATTACTCGTTTTTGTGTTTGTGTTTTATGTTATAGATTAAATCACGTAATTAGGGACTCGTGTTAGCCCGCAGCCTGGCGACGTCGTGTAACAACGGTGAAAAGACATTAGTGCCGTCCGACGTATTGCTTGTGCTCTTGTAAATCATCGTCGACCCGTGAAGAACTCTTCTTAAAGATCCACCTGCACGACGTGCTGTTGACACAATTCTTGTGCCATCAGCTAAAGAAAGTGTGATGATGTAGTGAGGGAGCAGTCGGCGATGATGCTTATAACTATGTATTGTTTTTATGTTTTATGACTCTTATTTGATTAATTGTTGGCCTAATGATCATAATTATAGGCCTAGATCATTTTCTGTGAACACTTAGCCTATTAGTCATTACCAATATATAGAGAGGAGAGAGTGGGAGAAAGAGATAGAGAGAGACAGAGAGATGCAATGGGCGGGCAACTGGTGCCACGCAGGGTCTGAAGGGAATGATTGACAGCTGGAAGAAATGGGTTTAAGAAGGGACGCGACAGGAGAGGAGCGATGATTCGCCGAGGATCGTGGACGGGAGAGCATTGGCCGCAGCGAGGCGAAGGGATCGGTTGCGAACGACAGGCCAAAAAGGATAAGGGCCTGGAGAGAACAAGAAACGAAGAATAGATTATGACAAGCGAATCGTTATAAATACAATGTAAATATTATAAACCGATGATCAATTAACCAGCAAGAAAGGATTGAAAACTGTTTCGGGTTAATTCTCTGTGCGATTGAAGTTGAACGATAACCCACGTGCTACGCTGTAACTAAAGCTAAAGTCCCCCGAAGATTTAGCCTGCCGCTCACGTAGCACCGCTCGCCACCAAACTGGAAGACTACGGTCAACAATTAATCAAATAAGAGTCATAAAACATAAAAACAATACATAGTTATAAGCATCATCGCCGACTGCTCCCTCACTACAGACAGCGACAGAAACAGACAGAGACACTAAGAGAGACACAGTGACACAGTGAGACAGACAGACAGCCAGACAGACAGACATACATACAGACAGACATAGACAGAGATACAAAGAGAAGCCCATGTAATCCATCCTATCTGCCCCACATATCTGGCGTTGATCACGTTTGTCCAGCAGATGGATAAAAGCGCTGAAGAAGATCAATACGTGGCACGTTTACTTCGATGGCACAGACCAACCACCATATGCCATCGCTACCGTATATTTAAACCCATTCGGAACACCCGTCGCTCCCTCGTCAGTCATGTGGTCGGTCGAAGAGAGGTAATCCACCCGACCGTACGTATACCCATTCCCATCCACCCTATACCTTACGAACCCCTCCACACACACCCACCCACACACGCCCACACCCATACACACCCACACTCACACAACCACACACACTCACTCAAGCACACATACACAAGCACACATACACACACACTCACACACAAGCACACACAGTCATGCTTGCTAAAAAAAACATGTTTCACCCAAACGTATAGGCAAGTAAACTAACCATCAACATTAATGACACGGACGTATCCTATATTTAGACAAATATACGATACGTCCTTGTCATTCTGAATAGACGTTTTATGTCTTGTGAAATTACACAATAATGCCACACGAACGTTTGCAGGAACTTACAATACATGTATATAAATATATTCGTAAAAGCACTATGTACACATATACATGTATACTACATTAATTTGATGGACGTAAATAGGTCTATGTAAAATATTTATATATATATATATTATATACATATGCCTATAGACGTACACATTCGAAATAACAATTGTTTAATATTGTTGGTCCACTTCAAATGTCTTTCTATATATGCACTAGCAAATATATAAAAATAGATATCGTATAGTGCACATATGTGCATACACTCATACATATGCAGTTTTTATACAGATATACAAGAATCTATGTATGTAATGTATACATGTACATACATACATACATACATACATACATACATACATACATACATACATACATACATGCATACATACATACATACATACATACATACATACATACATACATACATACATACATACATACATACATACATACATACATACATACATACATACATACATACATACATACATACATACATGCATACATGTATACATACATACATACATACATACATACATACATACATACATACATACATACATACATACATACATACATACATACATACATAAATACATACATACATACATATTACATACATATACATACGCACCATACACTGTAAGCTGTATAGACCCCACCTGGCTGACTTTATTGGCAATCGATCAGCCATTGAGAGCATTGTGCCAGTCGATTTATATAGCGCCTTGGACGACTACACCACTTCTCAACGATCATAGATTCGCATCATTGACTTCAGTCAAGGACGTTAGTTTCTTGACAAATGATCCGAGGAGTCACGGGGCGTATGAATCGTCCGAAATTAGTTCTGGTAGTGAAGCGGTCGTTTATGAATCGTCCGAAATTAGTTCTGGTAGTCAAGCTGTCGTATATTTTTTTATTTATTTGTTTATTTATTTATCTATTTTCTCGCCTTTGTTATAGCGCCCCTTTAAGTTCCCTACTCAGAGGCGCTCTCGACTACAGCGCGGACACTGCATTGAAGTTTCACGTCGATGCGTCTGAGCAATTGCAAGTGAAGGCGGCGACTTGAAGTGGATTCGAATCTGGAACCCTCCGGCCCCAAAGCACTGGCGCCACCACTACACCACCACGCCCGACAATCGGTTTCCGTATTTTCGCAATAATTATACCGTGTGTCCACAGCTGCGATCTCTTGCTACGCTTTAAGACAGAGACAAATGTGGTTGTAATATGGTAGTACTGTGACTCGATGGTTAGACCGCAGTCCGCAGGCGTCTTTGCACTTGGAAGAGAGTGCATCCACTTTATATGCTATTCAATTACATCAGACCATTTCTATAGCGCTTGCATCTCTTGCTGTTTCCACATAGATGGATGTACCCAGATTCGACCAGGTTCTATGACAACAGAGGCCGTTACCCTGGACAGAATTTTTTTGGCATACTACAGCTTTCCGCAGCAGCAGTGTATATACAACACATATTATATTCATTCATTCATTCGAGTATTTATATAGCGCCTCTTCAAGGAAACTACTCAGAGGCGCTCCCGACTCCAGTACGGACAAACAGAACAGTTTTTAAGTGCTTATAGAATGTGTCAGAGAGTGATCTAGGGAACAGGCGCAGCTCAAGTGGGAGGACATTCCATACCACTGGGCCAACCACAGAAAAAGCACGACTTTGCATGATGGAGGTACGAGCAAACGGGACAAAGAGTACTTCCCTATATAGCATGTAGATACTTGTATTTTTCGTTTCGGCTCGAAAGCTTTGCATTCACTGCTATAGACAATCAAATCAATCCAAACGAAGATGCATCGTGCGTGGATTCATCAACTTGTGACCACGCTGTAGTCGAGGGTCGACACGTGAGTGTAGCCTATACATAGTGTACTTACTTAGTATTTAGTCCTTCCTGTGCAGGTCTGCACATCGGTCGACGCATCTCATTCACTCCTCTCTATCCATCGCCAATTCATCCACCTCCTCCCATGCATGCATTTCCTCTGCCTTCTCTCATGTCAGCTCCAAACGTCTTAGGTCGTTTATGACTGTTTCTGGCCAGTTCTTTCTCGGTCTTCCTCGTTTCCTTCTTCCTACAGCGTACCAGTTCATCACTTGTGTCGCTCTCCTCAGTCTCCTGTCATCGTCCATGCGAAAGACATCTCCCATCCATCTCAATCTTCTCATTTCGATGATGTTTCCCATGGTATCCTGTCATACAGAGTGTATAGTCTATACTCACCTCACAAAAAAGCTATTTGCTTTTGTTGTCTCCTGTTGCACTATGGGTCTACTTAATTAGTTGTTCGTGCACAACAGAATTGCATCAACAGAATTGAATTTGTGTGCAGGAAACAATAAACATCACAAATAAAATATTTGTGTTTAGTATTCGGGGGTAATTTGCCTTCAGAAGCCTATGCAACAGCAACGCGCACTCACTTCTAATTCTGCCAGTGCAACCCTGCACAACACGTCATTGCTTGTTACAATGTTACATGCTTAACGACACCGCCATATCAAAGATGATTAGTGTCGTCCTCCTCCTTTATCCAGGCTTGGGACTGGCGCTGGCAGAGAACAGCCAGTGGCGGAGTTTTAACACGTCATTGTGTATGCCTACGTATTTGTATTCGTTTGCGTGAGTTGATGTGTGTGGGCGTGCATGTGCTCATTCATTCAGTTGAAGAATTTATATGACGCCTCTTCACTAAGAAATCCCATTAAAGCGACAGTGATACAAATAAGTCTTAAGTAAGCAGTAAAACGCTGATGAGTTTTCCGTACAATTCTAGGTAACAGCCAACAAGAGTATACTATTGTTATATCAAACGGTAGTCGGGAGACCATTCCAGAAGGAAGGACCTGCAACTGAGAAAGCGCGATGCCGATAGGTTGACGTTTTAACGCGAGTGTAGACCTATGCCTATATTTGTTTGCGCACATCTGCGCTTTTTTGCGTGCCTGTGAATACATTTTGTTTTTGTGGAAAATGTACATGCTTGTGTGTGTGTGCGTGTGTGTGTCTGCGTATTTCGACAGATTGCATACTCTGTGTTAGTGTGTGTGTGTGTGTGTGTGTGTTAGTGTGTGTGTGTGTGTGTGTGTTAGTGTTAGTGTTAGTGTGTGTGTGTGTGTGTGCGCGTGTGCGTGTGCGTGTGTGTGTGTGTGTGTGTGTGTGTGTGTGTGTGGGCGCGGGAGGAAACGGTTGTGTGGGTGGGGTGTGAGTGTATTACTGTTAGTTTTAGTGTTAGTGCGTGCGTGTGTGTGTGTCTCTGGGTGGGTCTGTGTGGAAGTGTGTTTGTATTCTGCTAGCGTGTGTTTGTCTGTCTGTGTGTGTGCGTGTGTGTGGGTGGGTGTTCACTTCCGCTCTCTCTTCGAAGCTCAACTTCACTTCCTTCTTTCAAAAAGCGGCTGAAAACTTACTACTTCTCCTTGGCTTTCAAGCATTTGGATCTTTAATTGCATCTTCATCTGGCGGCTGACTATCCGCGCCTCAGATTCACATTTCGGTGTGACATTGCGCGCGTTACAAATTTATTTAATAATAATAATAATAATAATAATAATAATAATAATAATAATAATAATAATAATAATAATAATAATAATAATAATAATAATAATAATAATAATAATAATAATAATGTGTGTGTGTAAGTGTGTATGTATAGGCTTATTAATAATTATATCATGGTCTTTCATTCGGCGTTGGGCGAGTGCTGTATCTCCTGCAATCATCAAATAGACATGGCGCTAAGTAATGTATACGGTAGAAAGGTGTCCAACACAAACACAGAGGCGTCGACATCTTTTGAAGTCGTCCAGTGAAGATGGACTCGCATAATAATTACGACAGGCAGCGTCGTCGTTATTTTTCCATCTCCTTTTTTGCTTAGCATTTCATGCACTCGGTATATATATATATATAGTTATATACATATATATACACACATATATACATTATATACATGTATATGCATATATATACCGAGTGCATGAAATGCTAAGCAAAAAGGCGATGGAAATATAACGACCCTGACTATCCAAATTATATATATGATATTCATTCATTCATTCCGAGAATTTATATAGCGCTTCTTCAAGAAATCTACTCAGAGGCACTCTCTGCGCTGGTCTGTCTGATATTAAGTGTCATTAAGAAAAAAATACACAAGTATTATATATATAATGAGCACCTTTATATATAGACCCATATATATTATGTGTATATATACAGGGTGGGCCAGCATAAATGTCCCGACTTTGCACGCGTATAGCTTCGCCAATTTTTAACATTTATTTATGCTTAATACATCAAATTAAAGGTATTTCACTCTAGTATTAAGACACGAACACAATTTTATTGTATCTTTAGCCTACGTGGTGTAAATCGTGACGTAACCAAAACCATCGTTTTTCTCAGTAATTAGCTACTAAGTTTCTCTAACAGCGACTGCACAAGAAATTAAACCATCGGGTCTACAGCCAAAACGTTGTTCTGCACTGCAGCTTTGATCACTACTTAAGAGCGCTAGTCTATTGCAGTATTTTCTAATAAAATGAGTATTCAATATGTCTACCACGTGCTGCAACAACAGCAGCTATGCGACGAGACCATTGGTCAATCGCTCCGTCAATGAACTGCTGACTGATATCTGACCAGCAGCTAACAATAACCTCTTTGAGATGCTCAATGTTACGGATCTTCTGTCGATACACGAGTTGCTGCAAATATCCCCAGATCGAATAATCTACAGGATTAAGATCTGGGCTATTGGGGGGCCAATTGTTGGGCTCGATGAACTCCGGAATGTTTTCAGTCAAGTAAGCGACGATGTAATGTGATCGGTGCGCAGGTGCACCGTCCTGTTGAAAGATGTAATCGTCACCGGACCGACGACGGATGTCAGGTAATAATCCATTCTCCAGAACTTCCTGACAATAGTAAACACTGTTCACTTTAGCTCGCGGTGTTACAAAAAACGGCTTCGTTTTACCCAGCTTCGAAACGGCAACAGAAACCATGACACTTTGCGAGAAATGTTTTCTCCCCTTCAGCAGCCGACCAGGTGTCACATCTCGTTTTCTACTCACACGAGCATAGACACGATCATTTTGGGTGTTTGTAGGAGTTTGTACCGTGAATATTTTCTCATCGCTAAACCATGTCCTTTCAATTTTATCAACAGTCATACGATGTTTCAAACGTCTGCATGCTTCCAGCCGTTTCTTTGCGTCAGCGTCGGAGAGCTGTTGGACTTCACGTCGGCGAAATATCTTCAACTTTAGATCATCTTTTGCAATACGGCGTACGGTGGTTCTGGAAAGGCCTATTTCGCGTTGAATTTCCCGAGGAGATTTGCTAGTACCAGGGTTATCGTCTTGACTGCAAATTAACTCTGACACACGAGCAATGTTAGCGGGTGTGCGAGCCGTTCGTACCGATTCGCGTGTTTTGCGACTCGAAGTACCTGTTTGATCAATTTTTCTAATCAGACGATTCAACGTGCGTGTATTCCATCCTCTGTTAGGAAACTCAGTAATCATTTGAAATGAATTGAGTCCCTTATCAGTTCGTAAAATTCGGATCAAAACACGGTCGTCTTCTGTCAACGGCGCCATATTTTCGTAGCTAATGACGTCAAAATACGGTGGCTAAGGCTGTTCCAAACATTTCATTAAAACTCAAACTAGTACCAGTTTGACTTTTTTAGAGCTAATACTAGAGTGAAATACTTTTAATTTGATGCATTAAGCATAAATAAATGTTAAAAATTGGCGAAGTTATACGCGTGCAAAGTCGGGACATTTATGCTGGCCCACCCTGTATAATGGTCACTCGATCTTTAATGTTTTGCTGGCGCTCCACCCTTACTGTATCTGAATATTTTTCCTGCTTTTCTGTGGCAATTGTTCAGAGTCTCTCTCTTTTCCTTTGAAGCCGTGGTTGGGCTGGGAGTCTGGGAGTGCCCCTGAGTATGTAGCATCAGGAAAGTCTATTGAAGAGGCGCTATATAACTTCCGAAATGAACGAATTAATGAATGAGCATGTCTTTGGTCATAAATACATGTATGTCGCTTGGAAATGGAGTTGTCCGGACGTAAAACATACATCCATGCGATTGGTAGTCAAGATTTTATTTCGGGGTTTGATGTCTATACTCGACCGTCAGCAAACCCACAGCCTCTCTCTTGCTACATGTTTAACGACACTGCCATATAAAGATGATTAGTGTCGCCCTCCTTCTTTATCCAGGCTTGGGACTGGCACTGGCAGAGAACAACCAGTGACGGAGTTCAAACCCACAGCAGCCCTACTTATGTTTAATGTGGGCCACAGCTTGGAGAAGCGTCGTGAGCTCTCATAGCGTGTTCTGGACGCCAATACATACATTGCTAGTAGGCCTAGTATTTGCAGTTTAACGTCACTGTGTGGCAACAAAGATCATTATCGACGCCCTCCTCCTTTATCCAGGCTTGAGACTGGCACCGACAGAGTGCAACCAGTGGCGCAGTTAAAAATACATTGCTATTTAGTAAATGCATCAATTAATGTTTACATTATTTCGTTTCAGGGATGTTCAAACATCCGAGGCACCTCCTAGCTACGGCCTTAAAGACATAATATTATAACTGCGAAGTTTTACGGAGTTGTGACGATCGATTATTGGCCTAGATTATATATTCTCGAATCAACTCACTCGACTCTATCCATTGATTCATTTGGAGCGTGGTTGTACACACAGGAGCAGGCAGCATATCAATGCAATCAATCAATTCTCAATCCTTCTCCATTTTCCAATTCCCAAAACGGTCATTAACAGCGCACGCCCGATACATCCAAGTAGACAAAGCTCTATGCTCCGTATGCCTTGAACCACTCCTTGATTCAAGCTTATAATATAGGACTACTAACAACTAACGTACATGTATTAAAATAATGTGCGTGAACATATACGGAGACATAAAATCATTATTATTATTATTATTATTATTATTATTATTATTATTATTATTATTATTATTATTATTATTATTATTTTATTTTTTTTGCCCTGAGGTACTTCATTCCCCCAGGGACTTAGGGACTATTATTATTATTATTATTATTATTATTATTATTATTATTATTATTATTATTATTATTATTATTATTATTATTATTATCATTATCAGTATTATTATTAGGCCTATTATTATTATTAGGCCTATTATTATTATTATTATTAAACTGATGCATATGAAGTCACTCCACATATAGGCCTACTGTGTGGGATCATTCATATATTTAATATATGAATGATCCCACACAAATAAAACACACGCGCGCGCACACACGCACACGCACACCCATGCACAGCAGCACAGTTGCACACGCACATACATACACACACACACACACACACGACACGCGCCCACATGCACACGTGCGCCCACAAAAGGCTTCTGTCGACCGGACAGTAATAGGTCTACTCTTCGTCGGGAATTCTCGGAATTCTGGCTAGAATTTGTGGAAATAAAGAAGCACAATTACAATCATATACATAATTATTCAGCTTTTTAGCGTCTTTAAACATCTTTGAGAGAAAATTGATTTCAGAGTGCTATAAATTAGTTACCTTGTCAGGTACTCGAAGGCCTTCTGAACCTCTTCCGTCGCATTAAAGATCATCATCTCCATCATCGTTGTAATCAGGCTCTATATAAATCAGTCTCTTTTCTCAGATGTAATATATCTGGCAAAAGATTTCGCTCGGAGAACGGCGGAAACCAGTCTGGCTAATTCTTCTCTCTAATTTCCTTGTGATGCATTCAGCTTATTGTGCTCCTCCACCGAGGTACTGCAGGTGCGTGTATCTGCACGCGCGTTGTGTTCGGGAATACGCCTACGGGATTCTTTGTCCAGCATTTTCGATCTTACTTTGATGACTTGCTGACGGACTTTTTCGTCCAGTAGTCAAAGGAAAGCTACACGTCTGCCACATTTACCTGAAAATAAAGAACAATTTATATTGTGCGATAATATATTTGTTGAGTTGGTGCTATCCAACTAGCATGGGCGGAGTTTGGTTTCCGTTCTTGGAGGGGCTAAAGCCTTCTTGGGGGTGGGGGGGGCTAAACCCGGGAAAAGATACCATGAACATGGTGAAAAAATTAATCTGGGTCTTCTTGGGGGCTTAGCCCCCTACCCCGTGATAAACTCCGCCCATGCTAGCTGGAGTTCTGGCAGTGTTTAATCTAGTCCCTCTGATTTTTTGGGAGGGAAATTTACGTTTCTGGAAGCGGGGTGGGACGAACTAAATAAAACTGCTGACAAGACCTGAAATGCTACGTATTTCATTTTGTTTTTTGGGAGGGATGAATATTACCTATGTACAAGCAAACAACAGCTCTACATTTTTCTGGAAGGAGAAAATGTCATTCCTGGGGAGCTTCCTCCCCCCCCCCCGGTAGATATTAGACACCTTGACTAAACACCGAAGGTCTCAAAACCTCGATTTCTTTTTTAGTCTTCGTTTTGAGTCTTCCTTTCTATCATGGCCATGATGTTGATAATCATTAATCACTATAATCATCGTTATCTCACGATCATTATCATGCACCACAATAATGCTATCACAATAATCATGGCCGCAGTCATAATTATTTACCATCATCATCATCATCATCGTCTTCGTCGTCGTCGTCACCGTCATCATTGTAATTATCATCATCATCATTTTCCTCGTCATCATCGGCGTTGTCTTCGTCACCATCATCATCAGCAGCAGCAACAGCAGCAGCAGCGACAACATAGCAAAAGTAACAGACAGCAGAGAGCATCATATCATCATCATCATCATCATCATCATCATCATCATCATCATCATCATCATCATCATCATCATCATCATCATCATCATCATCATCATCATCATCATCATCATCATCATCATCATGTGACAGGAATGTTCTCGGGATCAACCGCTACCGTAATCGTAAGCGCAATCGTAACTCTCAAGCCCAGCATTTGTAAAGCGCTCCTCTACAGTGGCGTAGGCAAGGGGGGGCTTCGGGGGTTAAACCCCCCATTGGCTCCGGGAAAAAGGTTTTTTAAGGTTATTTTTCCATTTACGTAAGAAAAAATAGCAAAAAACAGGGTTTCCGGCCATAAACCCCTCCATCAAAAATTCCTGGCTACGCCACTGCTCCTCTAAAGCTAAGCTCAAAGTACTATAGCTTATTCACTAGCGATTTTAAATACACATTAATCTATGGCTTACCTTTTGAAACGCAGGTTGATCTGTCGACTTCCTCTCTTCATACACGAAACGACAAACGATCTTCGTGTCTTAATCGTGTCCGATGTATAGTTGCATACCCGCCTTTGCTGTTCTGCATACGTCGATAATCTGGCCTCAAAGCTGCCCCCTATGGACTCAAAAATCATTCGATCCCGATTCGGTCAAAGCTTCAGATCAACTACCCTGACGCTCCTACGCATGGATGAGGAGGTCTGAGATGCAACCGAATAACGCCTGCGCTCATCAACAACACCATGATCACCACAGGTAAAGGCTGGATGCGTCGCCATCACCAGCTGCAGTCACGTTGTGTGTGTGTGTGTGTGCGCGCGCGCGCGCGCGCGCGCGTGTGTGTGTGTGTGTGTGTGTGTGTGTGTGTGTGTGTGTGTGTGTGTGTGTGTGTGTGTGTGTGTGTGTGTGTGTGTGTGTGTGTGTGTGTGTGTGTGTGTGTGTGTGTGTGTGTGTGTGTGTGTGTGTGTGTGTGTGTGTGTGTGTGTGTGTGTGTGTGTGTGTGTGTGTGTGTGTGTGTGTGTGTGTGTGTGTGTGTGTGTGTGTGTGTGTGTGTGTGTGTGTGTGTGTGTGCATCCGATGCAATAGTCTCTTAAAATATCGAGGCGATTGAAAGACGAATCCCAAGCAATCGTCTCTGGACCTGTCCTAATAAAACGTTTCGTCTTTGTGCGGCGCGTGGCAGCTTCTTCTGCTCGATGTCTGCATTCAATGTCGGGCAATGATTGGTTTTAACGACGCCATAGAACAACAACTGTACCGTAAATAAACGGACACGTACATGAAAACAAACACGAACGAAGACAGACAGACAGACAGACAGACAGACAGACATATTACAGTCATTGACTCCATCAACTTTATTCCAAGAATGTTATTCAAAAACATGTACTAACTATCTTGACTATAGGTTTAAAGCAGCCATAGGCCTACTGTTAATTTTGCTAATGTGGGCTAAACCTACAGCGTTCTCTCTGCTGTTTATTGCATAAACGAAAATACATAGCATGCCCGTGTCTGATGCCGCTGTGAGGCGTATGCATAGTTAACATTAGGCCTACTAGTTATTGTCTCTGGCAGCTTTAGACGGGGCTTAATCCTGATACCAGTAGGTATGGTAACTTTCATGATCGTAATCTCGAGTTTTCTATTCCTATTCCTACTGTGTAGACGTAGCCTACTGGTTTGATCCATCTCGTGAAAAACAGTTACTATTATTACTGTAGATTTTAATGCGATGGCATATACTGGCACCTACATATGAAAATATGAACATGTTCTTAAGTCGACTTTCCAAGATCACTGAAGGAAGCATTGTCGACAAACTAAGCAGGATACAGAAGACAAATGCTGAGGTTTCTCGATCAGATCAAATTCTTTTTCTACTATCACACAACACCGTATCTATCTAGTCATACAAGACTCTTATACTGTTTATGTAGGCCAAAATTCAGCGGACCTATTGAATGCTTTTATCTTGCAGGATTTTGAACTCAATTCAAGTAAAAGGGTAGAGCTTTGCGAGAATAACTTATAATAAGTATAAATGATGGAAGAGCTGGTGGATAAGAGTATATACGATTAAGGAACTGATGGAAAATTGATGGATAGGGGAGAGGAAGAGAAAGTTCAAAGAAACAATAGATGGATTGGAAGATTAGAGTGTCGACCAACGTTAAGCAGTTGTGTGATGGAAATGTCATTTACAGATAAACTATAGCCTACAATCTGTGATCTATTTGTGATGAGTGCGCGCACCATTGACCATAGTCAAGACACACAACGCACAACGCACATGCTGACGCATCATGTCGTCTTGACAAACCTAATCCAGCTTCATGGATATAGTAGTGGTGGTGGTGGTGGAAGAGGTGGTGGTGGTGGTGGTGGTGGTGGGGGTGGTAGTGGTAGTGGTAGTGGTAGTGGTAGTAGTAGTGGTAGTAGTAGTAGTAGTAGTAGTAGTAGTAGTAGTAGTAGTAGTAGTAGTAGTAGTAGTAGTAGTAGTAGTAGTAGTAGTAGTAGTAGTAGTAGTAGTAGTAGTAGTAGTAGTAGTAGTAGTAGTAGTAGTAGTAGTAGTAGTAGTAGTAGTCAGGGCCGGCCTTACCTATAGGCAAAGTAGGCAGTTGCCTAGGGCGCCGCAGTCTTTGGGGGGCGCCGCGGCACCGGCGAATTTATTTTTTTGCCCTATATTCTTTTAAACTCAAAACTTTCGCTAATGGAAAGAATTTAAAATAATTATGGATTCTTTGCACCTGTTCAGGTTGGTCTAATTCAATTTCAAGGACTGCATAAATTTTAAATCGACAAATAAAATTCGATTTTTAACGACATTCCGTACTCTTTGCTTTAGGAGACAGTTTAAAATACGCGACGCTCAACTTCGATAGTGAAGATGTTGCAAGAAATGAACTGTATGAAATGGGAGTGGGCCTTGCTGAGTACCGGTATGTAGATAAGATTACAACATTACAGCCTGCCCATTATTCAGATCGAAATAAAAATAGTCTAGTATAGGGACGACGATGAAGAAGGGGCAGTAGCTGAGGCAGGGCCGACCCAAGGCATAGGAAAAGCAGGCAGTTGCATGGGGCGCCAGTTCTAGAGGGCGCCATTTCCATCAAAGAGGGCGCCATATCCACAAGAGTATTTTAATATTTTTTAACTTATAGGCCTGCCATTCACCACAAAATTGAATATTATATCCAGCCTTCAGTGTACTAATAAAGCAATTATAATGAATTACTCAGTTGAGCGTAGGCCTACCAGGCCGTAGCTAGAGGGATGTTTTGGGTGTTTGAACCCCCCCCAATGAAATAATGTAGAAATGAAATAATGATGCATTTGCTAGCACATGACAGTGTGTAATGAAATTTTGAGCAGAAAATCGCGGAAAATAGTGTTTTTTGGACGTCAGAAAATTCGACGTCTAACAAAAGTCGACAGAAAATTTCGCCCCAAAAAGTCGCCCGCTGCGTGTACGCACCTCAAAATTCACGGTCAAGAAAACATCCCCGAAATAAAATACTGGCTACGGCCTTGTAAGCGTATACCGGCTCTGCCTAATTCATCTTTAGATTCTAACGTGGGCTGAACAATTGAGTGGGAAACTAAGGGCGCCAAATGCAGGTCTTATGCCTGGCGCCAAATGTATGCCTTGCCTAGGGCGCCACTTGGGCTAAGGCCGGCCCTGGTAGTAGTAGCAGCAGCAGCAGCAGCAGCAGCAGCAGCAGCAGCAGCAGCAGCAGTAGTAGTAGTAGCAGCAGCAGCAGTAATAGTAAAAGTAAGAGAAGAAGAAGAAGAAGAAGCAGAAGAAGAAGAAGAAGAAGAAGAAGAAGAAGAAGAAGAAGAAGAAGAAGAAGAAGAAGAAGAGAAGAAGAAGAAGAAGAAGAAGAAGAAGAAGAAGGAGGAGAAGAAGAAGAAGAAGAAGAAGAAGATGAAGAAAAGGAAGAAGAAAACCGCCCATGTAGACTGTCGAGTGTCGAGTCTTGATCCTACAAGACCAAGATCAAGACAATGAAGCTCTAGACCAAAATCGAGACCAAGATTCTTGATCTAAACGCTAAGACCAAAACCTTTGACCTCAAGACCAATATCAGACTTCCTACAGGGCTTTTTTAACGTGGAGTTGTACACAAAACGTGCAGTTCTAAATGGATTTGTGCAGCTGTAGAAACACTCAATCTGTCACAAGTTCTGTGCAGTTAAAATTACCCAAAAAGGTCATTGTCATCCGATTGGAAGTAATTTACCATGGATGATGGGAAGGGAAAGAAGGGGTTGTGCAGTTCTAAAAATTCCTTAAAAACAGCCCTGACTTCCTAAAATAAAAAAGAATTCTAGCGGATGCACTTGAGGCCAAGAAAACAAAACTGGAGACCTTATGCTGCCATGTTCAACAGCATTCGCTAAAACAGTTGCCATCATTGTGGTAGAAATATATCAGTACATCTGGCTAAGTACACATCGTGGCTATAGTCTGTCCCTCTTTCTCCTGCTCTCGTGCCTCATTCAGCTTAACAACCGATCAAGGTGATGTCATGCAATTAATCTAAATGCAATTAAGAATGCAAAAGCCCCTTAACCTCCTCTGTGTAATGACTCTTCACTTCAACATTCAGTCTAAAGCGTGATGGACCTGAGCTTTCAAATGAAAACAAACTCACGACTCCTCGTTTGCGCTGACGCTTTGGGTTTGGACATAATTGAACGCCACGTTTCTCGGATCTATTGGTCGCGTACATCTATTTCTATTGGTGCCGAGACGCCAGGGCCGGTGATCGATGACGGTCGGGTCCCGTGAGTCTGATTGTCAAACTCTTTAGGGAGTGTGATGATCGATGATTGTATGTACATGGGAAACTCGCTGGTTGGGGTTCTGACGGCTTCTTGAAAACAGAGCCGTCAATAATTCGCTGGGAATTAATCGCAAATTGAAAAATGGTCGTCCACTGAAATCCTAGATTATTCTCTCTATGAATCTCGGCGGATTTCTTGAATCGCTGAAGCGTGTTTTATGCAGGTGGAGAGACTGTAGACCCCTTCAAACAGAGGTAATTAATCCGAGTCGCGCTTTAGGGTAAAGCATCCCTCTGTACTGTTTTCGTTTGTTGTACTTCCACGCTATCTCTGTTTCGGTTTCTATCTCTGTTTCTGTTTCTGTCTCTATGATGTCTCTGCCTCTGTGTCTCTGTTTCGCTCTCTCTCTCTCTCTTTCTCTCTCTCTCTCTCTCTCTCTCTCTCTGCATTTCTGACTCTGTATCTCTCTTTCTCTCTCTCTTTCTCTTTCTGTCTCTCTCTGACTCTCTCTCCATCTCTGTCTCTCTGTTTCTTTGTCTCTCTGTCTCTCTCACTCTCTCACTCTCTCATATCTCATCTCTCTCTCTCCGTTTGTATGTCTGTCTCTCTCTCTCTGTCTCTCTGTATGTGTCTGTCTTTGTTTCTCCGCATTTCTGTTTACCTACTGTATTCGTAGGATAACTGACCATGGGAGCTTTCGTCTGTATCGTGTAATTTTGAGATGCAAAACAGAAATTGTCTTGTAGTGCCTTGATTCTGGCCGATGTAGGCAATCGCCGCCATCCGATACAGGGCTTTTTTAACGTGCAGTTGTACACAAAAAGAAGGGGTTGTGCAGTTCTAAAAATTCCTTAAAAACAGCCCTGATCCAAAACACGGCGACTATATAACAGCCTACAGGTTCAATTACAATTACAAATTACAATTACAGGACTATGTCATTGTACAAGCCATTGATATGCCAATCTAAAAATCTAAACTTTTCGGCATACTAACCATTTCAGTTGCATACCTAAATTATACTTGCTCATCATGTAAGTTCACAACACTGAATTATACATGCTAAGCTGCTAACCATGTAAGTTTATACGAAATCAAGTAACACATGCTACATACCATACCTGTTTAGTGTTTACAATGCTGAGTTATACATGCTAATTATCATATGCCAGTTTGCAAATCAAATAACATGCTACAATGCTGCATGCTAAACCTGCTTGTTTACAGAACTAAGTTATACGTGCTAACCATGCCAGTTAAAAAAAACAAGTTACATGCGGCATGCCACATGCTAACCATAATATGGCTAGATACTATCTGTTTACAAAACTGGGTTAAGGGCCTATTTGCTAGTAACTTCAGTTACAAACTAAATAATTCGTGCTACAAGTATGTCAGTTTATGCGAGACCAAGTTAGGGCCAATATGCTCCATGCTGACCATCCTGTTTACAAAACTAAGTTAATCAATCAATCAATCAATCAATCAAATTTATATAGCGCCCCTTCAAGATCTCTACTCAGAGGCGCTCCCAACCCAGGCCTGGTCAAAGAGAAAGGTCTTAAGAAGACGGTAGAAAGAGCCAGCAGAGTCACGGGGAAGCGAACGGAGAGCCGCAGGGAGGCCATTCCAGATAGCTGGACCCACCACGGAAAATGCTCTTAATGCATGCATGATGACCATGTGGGTTCATAAACCTAAATAGAAAATGCTAACTATGCTAGTATATAGATTTAAGGTGCTGTGCGAATGTCAAAGACATTCTTAAAATTAGCCTACGCAGTATAAATGCGAAACGCTGTAAAGCTATAAATTCTGCATTTGTTCTAGAAGTTTGTAATTTTATCATGAATTGAGAGATCGTTTCTACCTCTTCGATCACAAAGAAAAATTAGGACATTTAAACAATTGACTTTTCTTTATATCCCTGTTGTTGCGACTTTATGGTTGTCTCCTTGTTTCGCTCTCGTTCTATTTCATTTTATTGCTTACTTTTAGTCTGATTCATTACATTTTCTGTCTAGCTGTCTCTCTGTCTCTCTGTCTTTGTGTCTGTCTCTGTCTCTGTCTACATGTATGTCTCTCACTCTCTCTCACTCTCTCTGTTTCTCTCTATCTCTGTGTTTCTTCTTTTATGTTTCTGCCTGCCTGTCCCATTTCTTCTCCTTCTATATCTCTCGTTTCCTCTGCTCCCTTTCCTTTTCACAGGCCCTTTGACTCAGCCTCATTCTTTTTCTATTTGCTTATGTCTCTCCCTCTTTATCCGTCTGTCTGTCTCTCTTTCTTTCCCTCTATATCTCTATCTATATCTCTATCTCTTTGTCTCTGCCTGTCTGTCTGTCTGCCTGTCTGTCTGTCTGTCTGTATGTATGTCTGTCTGTCTCTCTCTCTCTCTCTCGTTCCCTCTACTCTCTTTATACCGCTCCCTACCTCCTCTAACTTTATATATGTTCTTTTCTTTGTCTGTCCATCTCTATGTGTTGTGTGTCTCTCTTATCTCTCTCTCCCTCTCTCTCTCTCCAGCTGTGTATGTCTCCTCTGATCTCCGAAACCTTTACTCAATGCGAAACACGAGAAAGGCGTTTGTATGTATGTATGTATGTGGCGAGACGTTCGCATCAGACGTCGATCAATGACTTCACAGATGGACGAGAATGGTCTGCTGGGCGCTATAAAAGTCTACCCACTGCTTTCCGTTTCTCTGCCATTTTGCTCGTGTTCAAACAGTAGGAACCTATGCTATTTGCCTACCAACATACACGCACATGCATACACATGTATACATATATATACATACATACATATATACATACATACATACATACATACATACATACATACATACTTACATACATACATACATACATACATACATACATACATACATACATACATACATACAATGTCATACATACATACATACATACATACAATGCAATACATACATACATACATACATACATACATACATACATATATATACATACATATATACATACATACATACATACATACATATGTATACATATATATACATACATATATACATACATACATACATGCATACATACATACATACATACATACATACATACATACATACATACATACATACATACATACATACATACAATGCAATACATACATACATACATACATACATACATACATACATACATACATACATACATACATACATACATACATACATACATACATACATACATAAATACATACATACGTACATACATACATACATACATACATACATACATACGTACATACATACATACATACATACATACATACATACATACATACATACATACATACATGCATACATACATACATACATACATACATACATACAATAAATACATACATACATACATACATACATACATACATACATACATACATACATACATACATACATACATACATTTGAATTAAAAACTTACTGCATTAATTATTATATATAATCTTATATATGCTATATATTTATTTGATATTATATACACATATAATTCATTCATTCAGTCATTCATTAAGGTTTTGAGAATTAGTTAGCACCCATTTTAACCATTTAAGTTTACTACTCAGAAATTCTCTCGACTCAACGTCTGCTGAAAAGGAAGCATGCGTTGTATACATTACATGATTACACACACAATGATAGGTTTAATTATATTTTAATCCTACCATAGAAAGGCTACCAGCTTTATGAAGCAGTGTTTTAATATACCGACGCACGTTCAGTTGTTCAAACATCGGTCAAATGTACCTGCGCATACGACGAGCAAAACTTCAGCAATACACACGCATACAGGCAGGCACACTCACACAGACCCACACACACATCACCCTGTGTACATAGGGCCTACAGTCTGAAATGCAGACAGTGGATCACCAGTAACCACTGCGGTCAGTGTGTGACCATAGGGTCGTATACGCCTATGGGCGTCGTTTTTATGGCGAATGTGGGAAATCTCGGGGGTTGATGGGTCACGACGATAATTGGATTCTGGACTGTGGCGGCGTTTTTATCGGCGACCAGAAACCTCGTGTGATGTGTGATGCCTGCTGCCGATGCTGATGGTTGCGTTGCTATGGATACGATGTTGCGGAAGCTGACGACCGGAAGTGAACCATCTCCTTGATTTCCATCCCTGAAAATTTCAGGGAAAGCTGGAAAAACTTAGATCTATTTAAACGGATGTCACGTGTCGAATTGATTTGTCGCTCGCTGTGTCCCGCTGTGTCTCGCTGTGTCTCGCTGTGTCCCGCTGTGTCTCGCTGTGTCCCGCTGTGTCCCGCTGTGTCCCGCTGTGTCTCGCTGTGTCTCGCTGTGTCCCTCTGTGTCCCTCTGCGTCCCTCTGTGTCCCTCTGCGTCCCTCTGTGTCCCTCTGCGTCCCTCTGTGTCCCTCTGTGTCCCTCTGCGTCCCTCTGTGTCCCTCTGCGTCCCTCTGTGTCCCGCTGTGTCTCGCTGTGTATTGCTGTGTATCGCTGTGTATCGCTGTCTCTCTTCCGTGCACGTACATGCACGAACACGCACGCGCACATGTTTACATGCCTGTCGCATTGCATTCAGTGCCAGTCCCAAGCCTTGCTAGAGGAGGAGGGTGACGCTAATGGTCTTCGTTATCACACAGTGCCGTTTAACTGAAAGAACCATTCTGTATTATATACACATATTATTGTGTTGTATGCTGGACGCCTATAATAATACTATATATATTTATCGGAAAGAATGGCATAATTTTATATATAATTATAATTATTGTCTCGCTGTAGATTTTGTGTGCGCTCTATAGATGTGCTATATTATATATATAATATATAATATATATATTTGTATGCAAGGGATTCCTCTAAAGACTATACTCCATATTCTATAAAAACCTAGATATATATATATATATCTATAATACAATATATTTGTATACAAGAGATTCCTGTATAGAATATACTCTATAATAACCAGTCTTTAATCTAGGCATCTCTCGGGGAAAATTCCCCTGCCCAGAAATGAGATTCCCTTCCTGCAGAAAATTTTCAGAGCTGGTTTCTGCATCCATAGAATTGTATTGCGACACATGAAATGGAGATAATTATAATACGATGAAAGTGTAAAAGTGAAAGTCTTACCCAATAATAGATTGTTAGCCACTAGCAGGATAATGAAGTAAAGGACTACTTGAAAGGTCATCAAAAAAACTCAAAGGTTGTCTGAAAAGAATTCCGCTGTCCGCCTCAATTATTGGTTGCCGTCCGCCCGGGCGGTCGTTCGTTCCATTCCCTCAGAAACCGGAATTCTCCCACTCCCAAGTGGGGTCTAATTAAACACTGCATAATATCTACATGGAAAGTTAATACGCATAGAGCTGGAGGCGTGGTAGAAGGAGTGTGGAGAGGTGGGAGTGATAAGATCGACGTATGCTCTCAGATTCGCAGATGACCACAAAATGCTGTAGGGGAGAGCGGGGCATAACGGGATACTTAAGGCATTTTGAAGTTTACACCATATAAATAATAAGAAATCAGTGCTTTTTTGTACCCACATTATGCAGGCATATATAACGTACGACATAGACAAGAATAATTTACTTCAACATCAACTACACAGGAGATACAATTTTTTTACCAACAGCCCCGGAAATCCCGTTATGCCCCACCACCTGAGGTAAAATGGGATACCTATCCCATTATGCCCCATAACATGCAAAATTCTATGCTCTCAAAAAAAGTGCCACTTATTTTTATTATTGCTCATTTTAAAATGCTAACAATGATTAAGACGTGAGGGGGTACACAGAACCCATGAAATATTAAAATATGAGAAATACGGGAAAAATAGCTGTAGAAGCATGAAATGGGGCAAAATGGGATATCTGTATCCCATTATGCCCCAATATACCACAATAATTGTAAACCCGCCATTTTGACACAAAATACTGAACTTGTACAAATTTTCATATGGAAATATATGACTTTATATATTACCCTACACATGGATGGTTTAAGCTAAATTTAATATAGCTCCACCGTTTTTAGACAATTTTTGAATTATGAACGTATCTTATATCGGAGAGCGTAAAAATGAACTTTTCATCATAAAAATTGCAAGACGCTTCGGAATCGAAAATGCTTTCGTCCTTCACCTTCAAAGATGCATTACTTCCGTTTGAATTTTTTTCATATTTTTAAAGTAAGTAAGATCGACAATAATGAAGTTTCCCGTTATGCCCCGCTATCCCATTATGCCCCGCTCTCCCCTAGGTCTGTAATATGCGTAGACGGAAGAGGCAATATAGAAGATCATGAAGGTCGGCTCAATAATACGCATCAGAAGACAAAGATCATGAGGATTAGCTAAGAAAAGAAAACGACAGTAAATAGATATAGCCTACATAGGTTGAAAAGAACATAAAAAATTCCGTTGTCTATGAGAAAAATTCTGTTGTCTATGAGAAAAATTCTGTTGTCTATGAGGTGTGACAACAGAATAATGATTCAAAATATCAAGTAGAAATACAGAGAAGAATATCTATGGGGGAAAGATGCATTGAAATTAATTAGAGGGAACCAATATAAAAATCTGAGTAAAACTGTTATCAAGTCTATTCACGGGCTACCGCACGTGGAGGCAACAGTGGGTTTGTTTGTTTGTATGTGCACTTGTTATAGCGCCCCTTCAAGCTCAACCTACTCAGAGGCGCTCCCGAATGCAGAGCGGACACTGCATCGGAGTTTCACGCCGAAGCGCTGAGCAATTGTGAGTGAAGGACTTGCCCAACGTCCTTACGCGGCGAGGTGGATTCGAACCTCGAACCTTCCGGCTTCAAGGCAACGACGCCACCACTACACCACCGCGCCCCACTTGCCCTCTGGAAAATTAGCACCTATTTTTAGCTAATGCGTTTCGTGTTTTAACAAATTTCTTCGTAGCCTATTATATAAGGCACTAATGTTTATAACAGCTAATGCAGAGTACAAAAGTGAAACTGAGATATTTACATTTATGGACCTCTATGAAAAATATCTAAATTCTTAGTTTCTTTATTTGCATTTTGAAGATCTTGGTGAAGAATATTAACCGTGACCAACGCGTCCTGCAAAAAATATATGCGGGCGGTCATGCGTCTAAATGGCATGGGTGGTGGTGGTATTTGCAGTTTAACGTCACTGTGTGGTAACAAAGACCATTAGCGACGCCCTCCTCTTTTATCCAGGCTTGGGACTGGCATTGGCAGAGTGCAACCAGTGGTGGAGTTAAAATGGCATGGAGTGTGGCGCTATGTGTGTATCGGAAAACTAGACAATAAGAATGGCAGACATAAAAAGATCATAGGTTTATAATGGATGTGGATATGGTGATGGATGGAGAGACAGATGGATGGACGTATAGGATAAACGGATAGATTCTAGAAATGGAGGACGAAAAGATTCCTGATTAGAATAATCAGAATTTGATAGAGAAAATGCTTGTGCCACATAACTAGGGGAGACTCCCTCCTATAATAACCATAATTAAGGGCATGATTGGAGGTAAGGAGACACGAGGAATACCGAGAATGATGTTGTTGGCCTGGATAATGAATTCTATATCTATAGAAAGCTGAAGAGAAGAACCAGACAAGGTGATGAATTGGGGATCACTGGACGCACGATTCGGTCTAGAAAGACAGAGAACCAAAAGAAGAATATGTAATAATTATATAAGGGGGGAACCATTAATATATATTCGTTTAATTCATGAAAAAAGAGCAAGATGATCCACCGCAGCCTGATACGTAGTGAGTCAGTGACCTAAGATGAAAAAATGAAAAAATTGACGATGACTTCTTTGCTCGAAGGCAGGTTCATTGGCTTTACTCCTCTGGGGATGAGAGGAGTGAGGTGGTTTCCCGTTGTCTTCCTCACAGACAATTGTGGGTGAGCAACTTGTCCAAGGTCGCTACACAATGGCTTGAGGTATAGATTGGAACCTGCGACCCTTCGGTCACAAGGCGACGAACTAACCGCTGCACCACCGCGTTCCACATAGAGGAACCATTATTGTGCGTTTAGAAACTTCAATGTAGTCATCACCCATACATTTTCCAAGATTTATATAGAGCGTCTAGACTCTAGACTGAAGGATGACTACTCAGAGGCGGTTTCAGTGCGAAAACCACGGGGGAAAAGAAATGCTTTTAAAGATAAAAAAACTTATGAGGAAGCACGAATCATTATTTTAGCCTTCACTGAGGGAGGAAGCGCATTCACACTTGACGGACTAACAACCGCAAATGCCCGATGTTGGGCGAGAGCAATTTTAGTTCTGGGAACAAAAAGGTGAAGAGGACTATTAATAGCAGAGCGCTATGACGAAGATGAAGATGAAGATGCAGATCATTGCTTTCGCACAGCAGTCCAAACGAGTTGGGTCTATTTATGAGGGCAATAATCCAGCTGAGCCTTGGAGACCAGGAAGGGGGATGTTGTATAGTGGATGCGCGCAGTGATGGGGAGCCAGTGCAAGATTCTGAGCTTATTATTATTATGTAGACATTGTATTATTATTATTATTATTATTTGCATGCAATTATCATTATTAGATTAATTTGTAGCGCGTGCAAGGACACACCGAAAATAAATGTGAATCTGACGCTCGGGCTTTATCTACAGGTGTAGACATTGTACAGAAATGGGCAAAGCTAGGGTATCGGTCTAAAGAGATCCGTTAATTAAAACAGATGATTCTATTAAAACGGAAACGTCAGATCATGTTTTCGGTCATCACATCAAAAGGATGGGTTTTCTAGGTCCTCCTGGGTTCAGAAATGGAGAGATCAAGTAGCCCAATGGATGTACCACATGGTTCCACAACCTTGTAGATGAGCGTTTGCACACAGCGCTTACTAAGCTGCGCTTAATTACAGTATACTTCATTGTATATGAAGCACATGCACGTCAAAATCTATTAGGAAGGTTCGTCTTAGTTGTCTGCAATCACGCTTTGGATATATGCGAGGACGAAGAATCTCCTGAGGCAATCTAAATTATGCATGGCATTTTATTTGCCAGGCTTTGTTTTGTTGTTTTATTGTCTCGCGTACATAATAAATAGACGGAGAACTAGAGAAAGTAGAGAGAAACAGAGAGAGGGGCAGACGGACAAATAGACAGGCAGACAGAGACAACGACAACGACAGAGACAGAGACAGAGAGAGACAGCCGAGAAAGGTACCGTATACATGTAGATAGCTAGATAGCTAGATAGATAGATAGGTAGGTGGGTGGACGGACGGACGGACGGACGGACGGACGGACGGACGGACGGACGGACGGACGGACGGACGGACGGACGGACGGACGGACGGACGGACGGACGGACGGACGGACGGACGGACGGATAGAAAGACCATACACAAGCAGACAGACAGACAGACAGACAGACAGACATGCAGATAGACAGACAGATAGATATAGACAGACAGATATATTATATAAATATATGCATAAACAAGTATAAACTTACATGTAAAGGTCTACAACAATATCGCAGACCTTCAATAATTCAATTTTGCAACGACAAAAGCAAAAAAGCAAAATCAAGATATTGAGATTCCGTACGTGTGCAGTCACTTTGTATACCTTTCGCTGCATGTGTAATTGTGTATACGATCTTTCTGTCTACGTGTTCTAACTATTATAATGGCTCGGCAAGAGCATCAATACAAACTGCGCTGCATTTGGAAGCTGAAGTCTACCATTGCTGCAGTAAGCTTTTGGGAATTGTAAAAAAATAACTGGCGGTTAGTCTATGATCCACGTGGAGTGGGTTGAATCCTCCAAACTCCCGGTAATTCTCACCCTGGCCATTTATATGATTAGGCCTACTTGCAGATGGCATACTGTGATGAATCAAGACGTTAGCAGCACTCAACGCGGCGGGGCATACAGGGGCAAGATACGAAGGCTGTGCTACTTAACTTCGAGGATGTCTTTCTCTGGGTTTTGAAGTAGACAAAAAAAATGTCTTCTGTTTTTGACGTTCGCTTCTTGAGATCCTTGTATTTTTACGACGTTTTAGTTTCCCCGGTTCTGCAAGTTTAATCGCAGGCAGCTGGTGAAGACAGTTTGAAGGGATGAAAAATCGGTTATGCTTCTACAACACAGATGGGAGCTTAAACTGTCTCGCCTGTGGATTTGCCCTTGTGGAGAAGGTGAGGAAGACGATTATGATGATGAAGAGGAGGAGGAGGAGAAAGAGGAGTAGGAGGAGGAGGAGGAGGAGGAGGAGGAAGTAGAGGGCGAGGAGGAACATCAGGAAATGGCGGCAGAGAGCGGAAGTAACTTTGACAGGACGTCGGAGCACTTATCGGTCTTGACGTGAGGTTAAGGGTAAACTGTCGCGTCGTCCAAATTACGCTGTCACCAGCGGGTTCAGCTGAGAGATTTGTCTGTCTACTCTTCATTAGCTTCCTCTATCAATCCACTATAAAAATTACGCCATTATGTTCCTTACGGCTTTTAAAATGATTATCTGTGGTCGCGAGTCGTCGTATATATAATCGGTGCTCATGCAAGACATTTCTCTCGTCGCATTTTCTCCCTTCTTGCTCTAATAGGCTATATTATGGAAAGCGTCAACGTCAGTTTATACAACACAACACAAGTAATGTATTTTGACATTTCCATCCTTCAATAGTTCGGAAGAGCACACATGAACGCTCGACAGAACATCTTCGATGGCGTGGAACAATTATTGCGAGTGAAGGACTTTCTCAAGGTCCATAGACGGCAATTTACCGTCTCAATGGAGCCCGAATCTTCACCCATCGCGTTACTTACTTATCATATTATTCTCTATTCACAGTGCGCGCTCAGATAGACCTATTCCAAACGCAACCCTGCAGGCGCTGGCCACCTTAATTACTCTGATTGCAACAGAATCAACGACCCATCAACTGTCAAATTACCGGATCTCCGTCATGTTTTGTACACGGTGGTCGAAAACCTCACGTGGAAAATAATCTGCCTTTTTAATCAGGACTAGCTGAACGAATGACGCACATAATATTATTATGCTCACCCAGAAGATTTATAAGGTCACCTGTTAATTGTCTATGCAGTATATACACCTGTGCAAATAGTAATTGTTGACGATATGAGTCGACAGAACTATGTATAAGCCTAGCCTACTCTATAGGATTTGATCATTTATAGACACCTATAAATGATCAAATTCAAGAAAACACAAAAATAACGACGTTCTTATAAATATGAACCTACGTTGTTGATCTCAAAAATTGCGGCCCTATAAATTTACCTACGGCAGATATTGAAGTGCACATACTATCCGAAGGACAAACAGAGAAAAGTTAATGTTGTATGTGGAAAATACAACACATGCCTGACAATCAATTTAATATGTCAAATCACGGAACTTAGAACGTGCTAGCAAATAATGCTTGATATTATTATTTTTTTGCTCGCTAAAAAATCATTGCAGCTTATTATTTCTATATTAATGAAATTGGCAATAAATTTGATTTAAAAACTTGATTTTTCATACACAGCAAAAACATGTCAGTGGAGAGTGAAGAAGATATTAACATATTCAATATCCGGCGTCAAAATTGGAGTGGTGCGACAACAGGATATGGAACTAATTTGCGTTAGTTCTATTCTGTATTATAATGATAGTATATAGAATATACTATTCTGCATTATATGCATAGGCGCAATCACGTCCTAAAAGTTGGGGGGACCATAATGAATCACGTCCTAAAAGTTGGGGGACCATAATAATAAAGCTAGGGGACCACTCAAAAGTTGGGGGGACGCGTCCCGTGGGTCCCATAGGATGGTTGTGCCTATGATTATATGATAGGTCTATGTATTCTTTGGACCAAATAACAGGCCAACTGACTTATGGCCTACATCTTAGGCCAACATACTGAAGGGTTCATTCTATAGGGGCGCTGTCCAGAAACGATTACGATTACGATTATGGTGTATTGCGCGAGTCGTAACGCATTGTAATCGCCTGTGTTGTTCAGTATAACTATTGTTAAGTGTGTTTGCAAACGTGTAAATCTTGAAAGCTCGGATCTCATTCAGACCTATTATATGCGGACACGTTTAGGACTGCCAGTGGCGGCGCTAGGGGGGCTGGGGGTGCTAAACCCCCCTACAAGAGGCTCAGTCCCCCCCTAAAAAAATGGCCATCCGAATTTGTTACATTGAAATATCCACGATTTTCGGCTGACGACTAAAAAAAAAATAATAAAAAAAAAAGTTCGTCAGAAATTTTGGCGGCGAAAATGGAAAATTTTCATGAGATTTCGGCCAATGACTAAAAAAAAGGGCGTCAGAAATTTAGACGGATGAAAATGCGAAATTTTCGACGCGAGGCTTCAGCCCCCGAAACTGAAATCCTGGCGCCGCCACTGAGGACTGCACATAATGCATTAGCAACGCAACAGTGTGGCTGCATTAGACTCTCGCACGCCTTCATTGACGCTAATGGCATTGCATTTGCAGCTCTGATAACGTCTATTAAGCTCTTTCTTCGTCGTCACCAAGGATCGTGATGTGTTGAATTCTGTTCCCTACTGTACACGAGGTCGGTATGGAAGAGGAGAATAAAATAGCAAGCTGACAGCAGGTGACAGCTGCCAGGCACTATAATTTAATACGTGACAGCTAATCTTAAATGATCTAGATAGCACCATATTATTATATCCCCTCTGAGCGCATAGAACCATCTGACTAGAACTAAATTAGCGTTTTTATGTTGCTAGGAAACGGCTGAAAGGAGATCGAGGCGGCCATCAATGCCCGCAGCTTGCACTCAGCGCTGTGTAAAAATCGATGTTTTTAAAGGATGATATTCGTATCTTGAGCCACATTTTACGATTCAACGTTTTATAGACCTACAAACGAAACGCCCTGTTTCATTTGGTGCGTCAAGGAAAAACACAGAACGTGAACTTTACACACTTTAACTTATTTCTTTTCATTCGTTCATTCATTCATTCATTCATTCATTCATTCATTCATTCATTCAGTGGCGTAGACAAGAGGGGTTTCGGGGGTTAAACCCCCCCATTGACCTAGGGAAAAGGTTTTTATTCACTTAAATAAGAAGAAGAAAACAATTGCTTGTAGTAACAATTGTTTTTCTTACTTTATTCCCTTTGTTACTTTATTCCCTTTTTATTTACTGCAATACTGTTGGGTTCAATGGTGTCAGAAGGGCATCCGGCCAGACCATAAAAACCCAAAAAACTCATCATAAATTCCTGGCCACTAAATTTATTCATTCATTCATTCAATCATTCAGAGGCCCAGGGCTTTTTAACGTGCAGTTCGACACAAAATGTGCAGTTGTAAATGAATGTGTGCAGTTGTAAAGCAATCTTGTGCAGTGATAGACTAATCATTGGGAAAAGGCAGACGGTTCACCACGGAAGAGCGAACTGGAACGAAGTTGAAAATTATGCAGGAAGGCTAAATTTCAAGTGAATGACTAAAAATTGTCATCAGATTTTATCGCCGGCGACTTGTGACTCTTTTGTTAAAATTTCTGACAGACGACTAAACAGCCAAAGCCACACTTTAGATTAAAATTGCTGATTGTGCAGTTCTAAAAATTTCCTTTAAAAACCCTGCAGAGGTCTTTTATAGGCCTAGCGCCAATTTAAGATAACCTACCAAGTACCTATAGAGGTTCACAGCTCTATATAGGGGCCTACTCCAGCGAAATAGAATAGTTTTAAAGAGGGAATGGATAAATTACAGAGTAGTATGTAATTGAATTACGAATTACCAATACTACAGAAAATGTAATTTATAACAAATTACCAGTTACTAGATAGGCCTAAATCTGTTGGAAATTACAAATTACGTAGGCTAATATCGACTACATCAATTACAAATTACTTAGGGGCCTACAACATTAGAACTAAAAAAATTCAGACAGGAATTGCATACCTTTTTCCTTCCACCTGCGCGTATTGTTGTGCCAGAAAATGTCTATTTAATTTTCTTTAAGAGACAACAGCATTCAAGCACGTTATCTGATTGACGCCGTCTCTCAGGCATAACAACCATGCTTTTAGCAACACCGATTCTGTATTAAATGTACATTCACATTGTGCATGGATGACATTGGATGTAGCCTACAATTGAACATATATTTTTTATTGACCTAAGTGGTTTGAACGTGATGGGTGACGTTAATTGAAACTTGAGAATGTGAACAGTGAATGTGATGGAGGTATCATGCAGCAATCTCTGTGCTATTGCTTCCGATGAATATATATATATATATAGTTATTATATACATATACACAGGGTGAGAAATAGCATGGGGTTGTGAGGTTTCAGGCCCCAATTGGTCTGTCTTAGGATCCCATAGTAGAGTTCTCATTACAAACCTCAAGTCCACATAAATCAATGTCTGACTCCATCCCATTTACTCTTCTAAAATTCTTATACTGCACCCACACACACACACACTCACACACACACACACCCACACACACACACACACACACACACACACACACACATATATATATATATTCACACACATATATACACACATATATACGCCTACATAGTTTTTTGTCTCTCAAGCATCCTTGTACGGGTTGCTGAGCCTGACAGCCAGAGGCGTCGTCTTCCGCACTCGTCATCATCAGCCACCTGTTTACCGCCGCTGAAGCGATGCCATCAGACCCACATAGGCTAATATATTATCTCCTCTTCCTCCTCGGTTCCTCCTGGATCAGTATTCAAGACGCCAGCAGTGCCGACGACCGCGTGGATAAACATGTCTTTCGTTCAAAGACTGTATTTCATCATTCACTGGTGATGATGATGTTGTTCGGGTATATGTAACTTTAATTATATAGACAGAACCGAATATGACCTGTTTGTCTGGTTTCCTCAGGCATTGGGGTGAACGTGATTTCCTGCTCTAGTTATCTACGCACCAAAATGTAGGCCCAGCTATCAACATCGAATGAAGTCGGGTTCAGTGTTATTTAAGTTTCAATTTACTTTTCAGTTTAAGTTTTAGTTTTAGTCTTGTTTTAACTTTTCAGTTTAGTTTTAGTTTAAGTTTTCAAATCTTTTCAGTTTTAGTTTTAGTTTCAGTTTTCATAACTTTTCAGTTTTAATTAAGTTTTTGTAGACCTTCAACAGAAGGAATTGAATTTTTTATTACTGACGTTAATTTTTATTAGCAAGAGCAATACATTTACCTAAATTCATGTTTCATGTAATTGAGCTGCAGTTTGAAGCAGTCCACTACATGTTTAGTATCAAAAACACTCATCACTCAAAAGGAACACTAATCCGATTTAATTTCAGAGCACTGAAGCCTCACAAACTGATTTTTTTTCAACATTTGCCTGCGATCCTGGCGCAGAAACTTAAATCAAGCTTACTAATAGCAATTCTGTCCGTACTGCTGAATTCTGTGTATAGGGTCAGTCATAAGGAAAATACTTTTAAAAAGTATTTCGAGTATAAGTATATTAATACTTGATCAGAAAAGTATTTAAAATACAAGTAAAAACACTTTATTACAAAAGCATTAAAAGTAGGCTACAAGTATAAAATACTTGGCTTGGAAAAGTGTTTTAAATACTAATTACAAAAACTCTGTGCCAAACTATTAGACAAAATTAGTAAGAAAGTCATAATAGATTGCACCGAAAATTCTTAGCATTGAATTTTGAAGACCAACAGACATTTGATCTAGGTCAGCATTCTTTGTGCCCATGTCTAATGTGTCTCATGGAATTAATTAGCCCATTCCATCATCACTGTCACCATCATCATCGCAACCAACAGACACGTCGTCTATTTCCATCTTAATTTGTCCTATCTATAAGCATGCTTGATGCATCTAGCCTGTGTCCTATGCCATGGACAAGTCCATTGAGGTGTCAAACATGAAACTGATTTCAAACATAATTATATCCTGGTCATTGAATCCTCATAGGTAGGCTATGTATACAAGTATATCAAGATCGTGTATTGAAAGAACCTTGCTTGTATAATTGTATATAGACATGTGCATGTGATCCGTAGACCTGTGTAAACAGGCTAAAGTTCAAATATTCATACTCTTCCACTACACGGACCAAGCTTCAAATACGCCTGTAACTAACTTCGGCGGTGCCCAGCCATCCGTAACAATAACTAATCAATGTCAGACTGTTTAACTGACGCATTGTTATCAAATTAATTAATTATACACATCACAGGCCCACAGCCGATCTTCATGGTTGACCGCATTTTACAATAGACTGACCGCTATAGAGAAAGCCGATAGAGAAAGGGTTAGACCGGATGTTTGCTTGCCACATATTGAAGCTATTGCTCAGTCAAACATCTGCGCCATTCAGACAGTGCGCTGCTAACAAGACGCAAACATTTCTGCCATTTGGTTTGAGCGTCACGAAAAAACTAATTCAGTTTTCAACTTTCAAGTTTAGTTTTAGTTTAAGTTTTGAACTTTTCAGTTTAGTTTTAGTTTCAATTTTCAGAACTTTTCAGTTTTAGTTTTAGTCTCAGTTAACTCAAATGGAACTTTTCAGTTAACTTCAATTCAGTTTTAGTTTTAGTTAACTTGAATAACATTGGTCGGGTTAAAAAAGTTGTACTGGCTAACTTAAGAGTATTAGAGACCGGTGAGAAATGCTCCTTTGATGCACGCAACTTTTTGGAGCTTATCGAAAAAATCCGAGAAAAGACGTAGATTTCATGCAGTGATAAAAAGGAAAATAGTTGTGCATGCTACGGTCAGTGGCGGCGCTAGGAGGGGACTAGGGGCTAAGCCCCCGGTTTTTTGCATGCAAAACTGAAATATTTCCCCGATTTTTGACCGGATGACTAAAAATGTTGATGCTCGGAGGGATTATGGTCAATGGATACAGCAAACTGAAGGAAAAGGCACAGCCCAGAGAGGAGTGGCGTCATTGGAGGTTGAAACCTGCCGAAGGGCAGAGAACCTAAAGAAGAAGAAGACTAAAAAAAGGTCATCAGAAATTTTCGCGGATGAAAATGGAAAATTTCCTCCGGAGGCTTCAGCCTCCCAAAACTGAAATCCTGGCGCCGCCACTGGCTAGGGTTTGAATGCAGGTGCTTCATATGTTGCACAATACACATTGACAGGAAATTAAATCAGTTAGGCCTACGTTTTAAAGTCCTTATATTCGTTGTAGTTGGCCCTGGCATATATTATAATTATTTGCTTGGTTTATTAACGTTTTCCAACTCAAGCAACGACAAATAAAACCCTCATACAAACCAGTGGCGTCGCCACGCGGTGGTTTAGGGTGGTTTATTTTTTGTTTTCTTTGTATGGGCACTTGTTATAATAGCGCCCCTTCAAGTTCTCTCCTCAGAGGCGCTCCCGACTGCAGAGCGGACACTGCATCGGAGTTTTCATGCCAAAGCGTTGATCAATTGCGAGTGAAGGACTTGCCCAAGGTCCTTACGCGACGACTTGAGGTCGATTCGAACCTGCAACCCTTCGGCTGCAAGGCGACGAACATACCCACTACACCACCGCGCCTCTCTGAATACCATCACAATTTTGTTCAAATGCGCTAAGTTTTCATTCGGGTATGGGGTGGTTAGAGACCAAGACTCCTAATCATTAAAAAATTTCATGAACACCCACTTTCTGAGGTCTGTCTGCACCCCTTGTTACTCACAAATTCACATACATAGGCCTATCCTATTTAATCACACACAAAAAGGCATTTTTCATGTCAAGTGTATCAAGGTCAGACCTGGCGTCAAGGATTTTGAGAATACCTGAATAACGTCATATGAATGTTTTGCAACACTGCATTACACAATTCAACCTAAAATAACACCTTGACATGTTATTGCAGGTTTTCCTTCCGTGTTTATGCCGACTGTCAAACATTATCTGCTACTCAAAACAGAACTGCTACTCCAAACAGAACTCTATCAGAAGGTCAAACCTTTGAACAAGTCAACGATAACGTTCCCATTAGCACAAAATAAGTACTCAGGAAATTTGAAATGAACAACAGATTCGTACAATGTAGACAAAACGTTTAGCATGATAGTTTTGTCTTGAACCTTTCATCTAAAATTGACTTTCCAAACTTTCTTTCTTGGTGTCATTTATAGCATCTTAGTCTATGTCGCCAATGCGTTTTATTTCTAATAACACGAATAAAACGAACAGAAACATCATAGGAGCTTGGGCACCCAGACCAAACCTCTGAATAAGTCAGCAATAATCGTCCCATCAGCACAAAATGCCCTTCTACAGAGTTTCCTATATGAGGAGAGTCAGGAGACGATACTGAAATAAGAGAATTTGAAATCAACAACAGATTCGTGGCAAATGAAGAAGACATTTCTAACGAACATCATAGGCTGCAGTCTTGAACACCAAGCGCTTAACACGATGGAAACGAGGAAATCAGAAATTTTAAAAATAATATGCCAGACAATAAAATATGAGTCAAAATTCACAGCTACCGATTAAACAGCCATTTATTCCACTTCTCTGTACAAAAAATAAATCTACACTGGACTCTAATAATCTAATTGCGCTGACAATGAAAACGAAACCTTACAAGAACAATTGAACAATGAACATGCCTAATCTAATCTGCTTGAAACATCGACAGAAAATAATGAGACGAAGTTAGAGAGACGCGCAAACAAACAGACGGACGGACTAGCAGACAGATCCGCAGATCGACACACAAGGCGTATACTATAGCCAGGATTTTGTTTGTGAGGGTGTTCACTGGATCGATCTTGAGCAAGCTGACAAACAACTGAATCAGCTGATAATCGTTGTGGTTCTATTATTATATTTCACATAGAAATAAGAGCTTCAAAATTAAAAAAACTTCTTACATCGTGCATTAAATATATAGGGCCTCTAATAACAAATGCGTTATCTCAGTTTTGATTATTGGCTGATTAATTTATGATACTTGTGAAGCTTTGTGTAATCTCATTACTGCCCTAGTGTGCTTGATACACACGGACCAATAAAAAAACTGATTTGAACTGAATGCTTTTCCCTCAATTTCACATTTTTTTCATTTTGGGGTGCTCAAACACCAAAAACACCACCCCAACCCAAGCATGGCTTTGTCGACACAGACGGACAATCAGCAGCACATGCAGACCGACAGACGGACACACTCGCGGATACAGACAGACATAGCGAGAGAAAGGCAGCAGGATATGGACACCACTGCAGTTCAACGAGGGGGAGATCACCTACGTAGGCGGCACGTGGAACCCACACCAGTGATGGCATTCGCTTTCACAAGGACACAACGACCTCGACGCCTACTCACAGACGCACCCCTCTCCACAGTCTATTCCGATCACGATCACCAATAGTCATTTATATGGCGCAGTTTCACTCCGTCTCCACCTTTCCAGCTCACATCGCTGCCATGACACGTGACTCGTCAGGTGACTCATAAACGCGCCTTACCACGTCACATACATAATGACCACAAGACAGACAATATAACGACCGACACTGTTCGTCCTCGTCAGTCATTATACTTGACGTAGGTTGTAGGAACAAAGCCGCGTTTGCCGTCCGTTGACATAACGTGTATCCAACCATCGCCTTCGTCTCTTGCGACGATCGTCAACTCCTGTCCGCTCTTCATGGCAACGGATCCCTCAGCCGAACCTGCATCAAATCATCACAAAACAGAACCGTATATAAAAAGTCGACGACGTGAAGTTCTTATCGACAACTCCGCCACTGGTTGTTCTCTGCCAGTGCTAGTTCCAAGACTGGATAAAGGAGGAAGGCGACACTACTCATCTTATAAGATATGGCAGTGTCGTTAAACATGCAACAAGCAAGTTCTTACCAGCAGGCGGGGTGCCGAATAAGAATTGGGTAGGGGGACGAAAATAGTTGCGAAGATGATGTCGTGGGGCGCGGTGGTGTAGTGGGCATGTTCGTCGCCTTGAAGCCGAAGGGTCGCAGGTTCGAATCCACCTCAAGTCGCCGCGTATAGGGACCTTGGGCAAGTCCTTCACTCGCAATTGCTCAGCGCTTCGGCGTGAAACTCCGATGCAGTGTCCGCTCTGTAGTCGGGAGCGCCTCTGCGTAGAGAGCTTGAAGGGGCGCTATAACAAGTGCACATACATCCGAATGTATCGCAGGTCGCTGATTGTTTAGAGAGCTCCCATCTCGCTTCTCCTGAGGCGGACGGCTACCGGCTACATTGAGCAAGTCGTTCATTCACGGTAGGCCTAACTCATCTGCACCATCATTTTTGGTCTAAAAAGGAAGTCTGAGAGGAAAGTTCCCCCCTCCTCAGCAATGAGTTCCCCCTCCCTGGAAAAATCTCGAGGTGTTGCAAACATGTAAATATACGTACCAATTTTCCAAAGAAAAACTAAGTATTTAACCGTTTTTCCCCACCCACCCACCCCCATGTATAATTTTCTGACATCTTTGACCGAATGACTAAAAAAGCAAAAAATTCGTCAGAAAAAAGGCCGACCACATGGTATCGTCGGTGGCTCAGTGGCCGGTTGTCGTCCGTGCAAAACGGATGATTTTCCCGCCAGAAGCCTGAATTCCACTCCCAAGCAGTGGGACTAATTTAAGTACTGGATGTCTGAGTTTTGGTCATTATATTGTAGAGGCTCTTAATAAAATGCATAACAATTTGTTCCTTTTGTTGTTTAAACCCAGAGGCCGGTTAAATTTTATATATCCTTGGTTCAGTGTCTCAACACATTACCGAATGAATCTATTCATTCCATCCATCCATCGATCCATCCATCCATCCATCCATCCATTCATCCATCCATCCATCCATCCATCCATCCATCCATCCATCCATCCATCCATCCATCCATCCATCCATCCATCCATAATAATAATAATTATTATTATTAACTAAGAAGTCCCTGAAGGAATTGTACATGTATGCACCACTGGGCAAACACAATCAGGACAAAACTATTCTGCGGAATTGACCAGGACACGGGAATTCATTAAAAAATATGGACCTCATTTACCATCGCTTCCCCCGGGGTAAAATTCAAGTCCTGTCCAAATTACTACAGAATAAATATGTGTAGACTGTCGGATGGTCCTCCAGGGCTTCCGTGTCTTATTAAGTCAGATTCTCCTATATACCAACGTAACACGACGATGCTTTGAAATTCGCCTCATTATGTTGCGCCAAATTGGAACACCCCACAATCGTCGCAATCGCAATCGTGCCGGTGTCACGTGATATTCTATCCCCCTGAAAGCTATCCGGGAGGATGAATTAATCTACCCCCCCCGGATGGAATTAACCGGTCTATACTATCCGGGGGATAAACCATTCTATCCCCTTTTTTGAAAATGCGCATAATAAAAACATTTATGCTGTAATCCAAATTTAAAGTGACTCTAAAGTCTAAATGTTTTAAGTGTCCTAAGCAATGCTCAGATAAAGGCAACTCGAATTTATCTAGTGACTCTGAGTGTTCTTAAGTGTTTTAAATGTTTTAAGTGCTCTAAAAACAGGACAAAACAAATTACCTAGTAGGAATAAACATACCTGTTAGTGTCATTGTTCAAAACAAAGCAGATGAAAATTAATTTGCAAAACAATACACGCGGAAGCGGTTTTTTCGACTTTTTAATTTGGGGGATACAATTAATATGGGGGATACTCTATTTCGTGACACCGGAACCGATCTTGCGGGACATAAGCCCCCAAGGAATCTTCACGCGTGGCTTGGCTCTGTTGTGCATCCGCGGCAGTGAACGAGAAACGAAGATGATGTGAAGGAGGCGACCAGGTAAATCTTGCCGTCAATCGCAGTCCGTCCGCTTACCGCACAAATGATAGCAAGCAACGCTGACGTTTTACAAGACGCTAATGAATGGCTGCGGGCTGAAAGAATGCACGTAGTAGTAATAGTATTTGCAGTTTAACGTCACTGTGTGGTAACAAAGACCATTAGGACGCCCTCCTCCTTTATCCAGGCTTGGGACTGGCACTGGCTGAGTGCAACCAGTGGCAGAGTTACGCACGTAGTCCTATACAGTGAATAATTAATAAACCATCATTGAATGTTGTAGGAATTATCCTTCGTTCGGTAAACGATCGTCTATTATATACATCATCATGTGGGAGGGGCCCGGTGGCGCTTATTATTGGCTGCTTGAAAGGTTCACAAATTCATCGCCAAGGGGAGACAGCATGCATGGGTCGGGATGATCCAAACCAGTAAAGGCACAGCGCCCGTCTGAGTTGATTCAGTTTAGGGTGCAATCTAACGCTCTGAATTGGCATTAGGCCTACGTATTGAAGTTATAGGTCTACCATTAGATCTGCAGATGATTATTAAGCAACTGCTTTTAATCTATTTCAATCCAATCAATTTCATTCTATCTAATCTCTAGGGCCTTTGTCTTGATGCATAGACCAGTCCGAACGTTCGAATTTTCAAGCGAAATCCTATCCTCAGAAGAATGCACAAAAGAATGCACAAAAGAATGCACAAAAGAACGCATAAAAGAATGAGCAAAAGAATGTACAAAAGAATGCACAAAAGATGCACAAAAGAATGCACAAAATAATGCACAAAAGAATGCACAAAGGAATGCACAAAAGAATGCACAAAAGAATGCACAAAAGAATGCACAAAAGAATGCACAAAAGAATGAACAAAAGAATGCACAAAAGAATGCAAAAAAATGCAAAAAAGAATGCACAAAAGAATGCACAAAAGAATGCATAAAGGAATGCACAAAATAACGCATAAAAGAATGAGAAAAAGAATGTATACAGAAGAATGCACAAAAGAATGCACAAAAATGCACAAAAATGCACAATTAGCCTACGGATCAACAGAAAAACAAACAACTTAAAAGTCAAATAATTCTATTTGGGTTCACTTTTTAAAAATAAATTAAGAATCGTGCTTACCATCGAAGTCGTACAGAGCCGTGCACAATCCACCATCCATGAACTCCTCATCGAATTCGTTGTCAAAACTGTCCTGAGTCGTCGCAGTCAAATTCTTCTGACGATTCGATTGCACGGGTGGGAACATCTCGACAAGACCAACCAATGAAAGACCGGCCGAATCAGGCGATCTATATACAATACAATGCAATGAAATGCAATGCAATACAATGCAATGCAATACAATACAATGCAATACAATGCAATGCAATACAACACAATACAATGCGAAACAATGCAATGCAATTCAATAAAATGCAATACAATACAACTGAAATTTTACAAAGCTCCTTACAAAGCTCAGAAGTGCACAACGCCTCAACTGCGCAACTGCAATTGCATTGCAGAGCAATTATTATAATTATTGCGAGTGAAGAACTTGTTCCAGGTCCCTATGCAGTGAACCGACTCGGACGGG
>OX457051.1:27931476-28023976 GCA_949752735.1 Lumbricus terrestris
TTGACCCGATCACTTCATTGAAAACAAGCATAAGGTCAAAGTCACGCTGTCGCTTCATAAAATTGAACACATTTACATTTAGGCGTAATGTTGTCAGTACGGTAGTACCCATCCTTTTCAATCTTTCTTCGTAGCTGAAATCCTTGTAACCCATGTTGTTTTTGTACCTCTTCTTGGCATTTTTTCTAATCATGTCCAAGATCATATTTCAGGTAGGCTATATCTGGAATGGCCTCCAACTAACCTTGCGACTTATCGTCGTCGTCGTTGCCCTCGGCCACTGGAACGAAGCATTTCGTCCGTCATGACCATCCTCAATGCTGCGGATCGGGGATTAGAGTCGACGACGCCATCTTCCTCCACTGCTCTCTGTTTCTCGCGGTCCTCACACAGTCGGCCATCACCATCCCCGTCCATTCCTCCACGTCATCCATCCATCTTCTCCTCGGCCTTCCCCGAGCCCTTTTTCCATCAAGATAGCCCTGATAGCGGCTTCAAGGCAACGACGCCACCACTACACCACCGCGCCCCTGTGGTGTCCATCCAAACGGACCGCTGTGGTGACCACCGTGACAGTTGACCCGATCACTTCATTGAAAACAAGCATAAGGTCAAAGTCACGCTGTCGCTTCATAAAATTGAACACATTTACATTTAGGCGTAATGTTGTCAGTACGGTAGTACCCATCCTTTTCAATCTTTCTTCGTAGCTGAAATCCTTGTAACCCATGTTGTTTTTGTACCTCTTCTTGGCATTTTTTCTAATCATGTCCAAGATCATATTTCAGGTAGGCTATATCTGGAATGGCCTCCAACTAACCTTGCGACTGGATCATTGCTGCGGATCGGGGATTAGAGTCGACGACGCCATCTTCCTCCACTGCTCTCTGTTTCTCGCGGTCCTCACACAGTCGGCCATCACCATCCCCGTCCATTCCTCCACGTCATCCATCCATCTTCTCCTCGGCCTTCCCCGAGCCCTTTTTCCATCAAGATAGCCCTGACATATGAATGCCGGCAGCTTGTCGGCTCTAATCATGTGTCCGAAGTAGTTCAGCTTCCTTCCTTTCACCACCTCCAGCAAGCGCCGCTCTGGCTGCAACTCTTCCAGTATAGATTCGTTTGTTCTAAACTCCTTCCAGCTGACTCTCAGCATCTTTCTATATGTTGTCATCTCAAACGCGACTTATGCCTAGGTTAAATTCCCCTGCATTCTTTTAAGATGCAAGTATCTCAAATCCTACTCTTTTTTTTAGCTGTGACTGGACTGGGAGCGCCTCTGAGTAGGTTTCTTGAAGAGGCGCTATATAAATTCTCGAAATTAATAGATTCTTCCCTCTGATGCACTGATACAACTGCGGCCTATCCTCAGTAGGCTACTGTACCTTTGTCTCTACCAACTAATGCCCTTCATATCATACTCAACCACTTAAACACACCTAAGATTGAGTCAGCCTTGTATGTCGGGGAATTTACCATGTAGATACCCCTTAAGTACCCCAATGATCACACGATTTTATCTACAGCACTAAGTGAAAGCAAAACGTTAAGAACGGATGCGTCAAAAGCTTCCTTCCGGCTGTTCAATTGACCGACGAGAGGTTTCTGAAGTCGTCCGTCCACCTGACACAATCTCCTATAATTAATTCTAGCTTTTAGCCACTCTTTGTGACTTGTGATTAAATTGATTTACAACAGAGAACATCAGAAGCATTGATCTTTCTTTCTTAATAGTCTAGACGTTTATCCTTTTCGCTTTTTAAGCCACCGTGTTAAAAGAATGCAACGCAGCATTAGCACTTTACTGACCAAAGTGTGGTAAATGGTATTGAAATCTTATACCCCAGTCGGCAAAGGGTTAAGCAGCTCGTCGTTGATTGGTCAGCAGTACTATTAACTCTAAAATCATAACCGATCTTTGTATGTAACAGTTTCTTCTTGTAGATTTTTTGCATAGCTTATCTTCCACAGTTTGCATGTAAGGTGGTGTTGTGTGTTTCGTGTAGGCCTATGTAAGCTACGTATGCATAAAGAGAACACTTATATAGTGCATTTTGGGGTAATTCTCAGAGGAGCTTGTAATATTAAGAGTAATAATAGGCTAGTAGGCCTAATAGTAAAAAATAATAATAATAGGGTCATTCAGGACTGGTTCTACAACAGTAGTTACGAGCAAAGTTTCTGAGGAATCCTAAATAGCCAACCTCAGGGGGAAAATAATAAAAAAGAGCATAGGCGTAAAAATAAATGGCAACAATTAATAGTAATGATAAATACTAATTTAAAAAAGCAATTAAATTAATTTAATGCACCAACCTTTGGTCCGCCTAATATGGCTAAGAGTCCAGGTCGATTTGTTTTGACTTTTTTGAGTGACATCGAACCGGACACAGATCCGTGTATATTGTTTGTGCTCCTGTTATAATTGGAACTCGACACGTCCTCAAATGGAACGTCGGATGGAATTGGAAAACCGGTCTTGTACTTGTCAATAACCAGCTGCATCTCCTATACGAGCAAAAGTCACATAGGTTACAAGTAGGCTATTGTACATCACATTACATCACATTACCTTACATTGCATTATTGTAAGCGAGGATTGCTCTTGGGCGCAACAAGGCTTTTAGTTTCAGAGCACTGTGAGCACGGCTGTTGGCAGGACTTTTATAGCGTGCAGTTGTACACAAAATGTGCATTTCTAAATGGATCTGTGCAGTTGTAGAAGCAATTCTGTGCAGTAAAAACTAGTGAAAAAGGTCATTGTCCTGCGAGTGGGAGTAATTTACCATTGAGGATGGGAAGGCAAAGAAAGGGTTTGTGCAGTTCTAAAAATTCCTTAAAAACAGCCCTGGCTATTGGACAATTCCGCCGTCACCCGTTTCCTCAGCTGTCATTAGTCCATAAATAGTGGTAGTATTATTTTGCAGTTTAGCGTCACTGTGTGATTACAAAGATCACATAGCGACGCCCTCCTCCTTTATTGGATTCGACCCCGGAGCCCTCCGGCTCCAGGGCACCGAACCACTACGCCACCACGCCCAACGTTGGGACATGAACAAACTGAATCAATGGGCAAAATTAACTAAATTACTAAGAAATTAATTCAACTAGTACAAATTAGGCGCACATATGGAACTAATTTTAAAGTGCGTGATGAATAGCGCGGGTACTGAATCGGAATTTCACACCGAAGCGCACGAGCAATTACAAGTGAAAGACTTGTTCATTGCTCATTATTGCTCAAGGTCTCTATAACACGGCGGTTTCAGGTGGATCCGAACCTGGAACTGAACACACCACCGCGCCCCAGGTTGGGAGATGAAAAAACTGAACCAAAGGACAAGATTACTAAATTGAGTCTAGGACCTACATAACAAAGAAATTAATTCAACTATAGTACAACGGTGCTGCAGGACCTAGAGGACTGCGGAATGACGTGGGAAGTGGCCAGGGCAGCTGCGGTCTGCGAAGGACAGAGTGACGTGGAGAAACTCTGTCGCCCGATGCACTACAAGTGCGTGGAAGGAGGACTAAGGTCTAAGGTACGGAACTAAGAATAGTACAAATTAGACCTATAGAAAGAAACTAATTTTGACCTGCGTGTATATACCTTGTTTACATTGCTATATCAAGGACTGGTGCAATCGAGACATAATACAGCTTAACTATTATCTGCACAGGATCGGGACTATGGAAAATGATGATGATATGTGCAACATTCGGGCTTTCAGCCCATGGATCATGATGATGATGGCGTATTATACCTTGTTGTAATCGACGATAGATGCGGCATGAATGATGCCATCGATGCAGTGATTTATTATCGGTATCGTCGATCGTTCTGTTTCGGCTGTTTTCGATATGAACGCCTTCACCTTCGAGATCCGCTTCTCATCCATCGTTTGCAGTTGCTTTGATCCGCAAAAAGTCAACAAGATTAAGTCAGCAGATCAATTCAAGTCAACCGATCATTCAAGTCAACAGATCAATTCAAGTCAACAAGATCAAGTCAAGTCAACAGATCAATTCAACTCAACAGATCAATTCAAGTCAAAAGATCAATTCAACTCAGCATTGCTCGTAGGCCTGCAATGAATTCAATGGATGAATGAATCTTGAATGTAAAATATAGAATTAACTATGCATCATTTCTGCATTTAAACGAACACTGCAGAAACGTTTCTTTACTTACAGTAAAAACTTGTGGCATGAGAACATGGTAATGTTCCCTCTGCACTTTATTCGTCTTCTGCACTTCAGCGGCATAGTCGTGTTTACTTTGCTCAAATCCCTGCAGACGTTGGTTAAAAGTTTGTTTGGATCGATCAATTTCATTACGAGACAGATTCTGATCCTCAGACGCCTTCTTGTGAGCTTCTTGCGCCTTCTCCGTCTCTTTGAACGCCCGTTCAGCTGCCTTCTTCACCTGATCACAGTCAGATGCATAAATAAATTACTAAGATGAGGTGTGGAAGCATTCTAGTTCGATTGGAGACTTAACTAAGAACTAAACTATAATTAAGCAGCCATGATGCACAAATTAAATAATATAAACAACAGTGACACTTGAATCAACAATTGTTGAGATAGGCGTGCAATCTATTTTAAAATTCCTGTAGATTATTGGAGAGGCGGATTTCTAGAGGGATCGCATTCCATATTAAAGAGCCTAAAGCTTGCGAGAGTGTCCGATGTGTAAAGTGGCTTCAGGGCATCAAGCATAGGCTACAAGAAGGCAGGGCTGAAAGTGGTGTTGAAAAATTGCCGGTCTGATATTGGCGAACGAGTTGACACCTTTGATCCGAATTTTTTTAGTCGTGTGCCTAAAAAATTGCCAAAATCCTGCCATTTTTACCTGGTTTTGCCCACAATTCTCAAAATACTCCATTTTTCATAGTTTTGGCACCTGGCAACCTTTTTTTAGTCATTCGCAACTCATTTTTCGTAAATAAGCGACCCGGCTGATACCCGGCAACAGCAGGTCACGAAAATAAATGCCGGGCCACATACCCGGACCTACCCGGTTCACTTTCAGCCCTGCTAGAAGGTTGAAAATCAGATGAATCGCATATACACAGACATTATACGAAGAGGCTTACTTTCTCCAGCTGAGCAAACTGAGTCTGAAGCGTTGACTGGTGTCTTGAACCATCCTGGATCGCCTGCGACAAATAAGGATACCATTTAATGATCAATTCAAATTGCAATATAGACCATCAACCATTTCATTTGAACCCATCAAGTATACGGCGTGTAATGCAATGTAATTTGACATTTATAATGTTGCAGCGTTCGCACTATAGTGATCATTCTGTAGCACTTTGAGTTCGAGTCGGCCTGTGGACCCTTTACCCGGCCCGAGAGAAGATATCGCTCTTGAGAAGAGATGGAGGTGAAGCAACAGATCTAGGAAGAATAGAAACACGTACGGTATACGGAAGAGGGAGATGGCACTGAAAGGCGCCTACTGTATAGTCATCCATAATGTTGAATCTAATAATAATTGTCTTTGTGTGCTTGCCTTCTTACGCTCTTGTTTCAACTCCTGGATCAGGTTCTGGTTTTCATTGAAGACCGAAGCCATAAGTGATTCTGATATCGTTTCATGCTGTCCAGCGATGTCATTGACTTCCTTAATCATCGCCAGAAGTCCATTCGAAGTAGTCAGCCTACAGAAACAAAAAAAAACCCTACTTACAACAGTGTAGAGTAAAGAATAACCTACCTACAACAATATAGAGTATTGAATGTACTTACAACAGTACAGAGTAAAGAATAGTCTAGGCTACTTACAGCAGCATAGAGTAGAGAATATAGCCTACTTACAACAGTATAAAGTAATGAATAGCCGACTTACAACTGCACAGAGTAAATAATAGCCTACTTACAACAGTATAGAGTAATGAATAGCCTACTTACAACAACATAGAGTAAAGAACAGCCTACTTACAACAGCATAGAGTAAAGAATAGCCTACTTACAACAGTATACACTTTCATTCTTTAATTACAGCGTATTAACAACAACAATAACAACAATAACAACAACAGCAACCACGTTTCGGATGATCTGCCTAATCGCTCCGGTCTCCCTGGCAATCGGACCTCCACTTGACATCGAAAACAGGACAACCCTCTGATACGATACAGCGCTCGTGAATAAGCTGGTGCCCTATACGATTGTTTAATGAGCAGCGCGTTGGAAATTTCAAGTTCACAATTACGATTTGATGATATAGGCTAGATCTACTAACTCATCTTCTTCTTTCTTTTTCGGTAAATGACTTTTGACAAGTTTTCTGTAAAAGAAAAAGGCGCAGACTTACAATAACAGATTTCCAAAACAATTAGCCTAGATCTACAGGTTCTATGAGTTTTGGAAAATTATATCCAGTGAAGTAACGTTAGGCTAGTAGCCTTCAATAACTTACGTGGCCATCGCGCATAAAAAGAATGCCATTGTAGCCTAATAATAGCAAAATAGGATGCTGTGAATTAGCATAGTCATCCATTCGTGTCATTCTGAGTACCTTGTTGAAAATAGACGCTATATAAATTAACAAATGCAATGCAATAGTAGGCAATGCATATAGGCCTATCTTTACAAGGAATAGTGCTCTGATCCTCAGAGACATACTTTCCATGCAGTACGTATATATATGATGGATTTTAAGTTGATTTGGAACCAAACAAATCTACCATTTTGTTAAAACCTGTATTTCTTTTTCACAGAGTCATCTTATCGGTCTAAGTTACTCAGTCAATTAATCAATCAATCAATCAATCAATCATTTATTTGTGTAACCAGGCAATCAGTTTACAGTCTACAAATAATTATTGCAAATTACATTGTCATTGGGGGGAAGGCCACAAGAATAGGCCTTGAGGGAATCATGAAAGGAGATAGCAGTTTCTGATTATGATTAACCTAGAGATATGGACACTGTCTTGTTCCTTCTCTTACTTGAGTTTGTTGGCGTATTCGATCTCTATGCTGCATCTCTCTTTCGTGAATTGTGAGAATTTTTCACAGAGGTCAATTCCTCTTTGTCCATGCGCTAGAATGTTTTCAAACTGATCCTGAATCAACATCACAAAAAAAACAATTCAACGATCGCATCGACAACAAACAAATTCAGACGAACCAACATGCGCTTCGACGGGTGTCCTCCACTTGAACCGTGTGTCTGTGCGTTTGTTTGTTTGTGTGTGCGTGTGTTTGTGTGTATGTGCGTGTGTGTGTGGGGTCTAGCGCGTGAGAACTGTATATATACTTGGTAACACAAGGATGCTGGACATTAAAGGCGGTGAGGAAGGGAAATTTGGGGAGAGATGCGATGCAATGCATATTAACTGGAAAATGCACCTCACTCAGGAACAGACTACACCAAGGTCCACGTACAGTAATATATTTTCAAAGACTAGGGTCAAGCATTCCGTCACCTAATGTATACATGGCACGGTGGTTAAGACGCTCGATCTGTAAGGCGGACCGTGCTTGTACATGTACAGTATGTCATCAGCACATACATGTAGCTGGCACAAGGGTCCACTTCCGAGAGCGAAGTCCAGCACGATGTGGTTAGCCGAGTATACTCAGAAGTGAGCATAACAAGGAGCTTGTTTCAGACTTGTTTAGAGAATTTAGAGCAAGGAGAATGTGAGCACAGGATCCTGCTCAAACTTCTCAGGAGCAGCGGCAGCTATGGGATGAGACGCCCTCGGTATGGACTCTGATGATGCAGCTGTATTGTATTGTATTGTATTGCATAGGTTATTTGTTATATCTGGTCATATTTAGGCCGACAGCAAATTAGAAGCCTAAGGGCAAACAAGATTGTCTGGCATCAGTGCTAGCAGTACAGCGGTGAATCCTTATGTGGACTACCTGGGGTAGTTACATAGACGTGAAATAATAAGTTATTGTATAGGCGCTATAGGTCTATCACTTCAGCACTTGAACTTTGCATTCAATAAGTGACTTTTATGACGCACCATCAGTTTAAGATCTTACTGCGTGATGTCATAATATAAAAACAATGACCTCTGTATAGTGCAAAGATAACAGGCCTGTGAATTTGGTCGTATACGATTGTTTTGATATCTCTTTCAGCTCATTAATTTCGATGAATTCACAATTCAATGTTCTTCTTCCTGCTACATAGCCAGCCTACTTGGGGATATTTAAATGGTTCTAAAGATGATTTTAAAGTCACTGTGCTGTGTACTGTAGGTATTTGGGCAGCGGCCTGGTTGGCGTCATCAATAATTTTTAACGCAATTAGAGTTGCTACCGAACTGTACCCATCTATTGGGTAGCTACGTTAATCGGCTTTGTAATAGTCTTGTCAAGACGCTATATAAGTGGCCATATGCATACATACATGCCTACATACATTTGTATACATACATGCGTGCAAACACACTAACATAGGCCTACATACATACACATACACACACACATAAATACATGCATACATACATACATACATACATACATACATACATACATACATACATACATACATACATACATACATACATACATACATACATAGGGCCTACATACATACATACATGTATGTATGCATGCATGTATATATGTATGTATGCATGTATGTATGTATATATGTATGTATGTATGTATGTATGTATGTATGTATGTATGTATGCATGTATATATGTATGTATGTATGCAGTGGCGTAGGCAAGGGGGGGGGTTTCGGGGGTTAACTCCCCCACTGGCTCCGGAAAAAAGGTTTTTTAAAGGTTATTTTTCCATTTAAGTAAGAAAAAATAGCAAAAAAACAGGGTTTCCGGCCATAAAACTCCCCCATGAAAAATTCCTGGCTACGCCACTGTATGTATGTATGTATGTATGTATGTATGTATGTATGCATGCATGCATGCATGTATGTACGTAGGCCTATGCATGTATGAATGTATGTATGTATTATGTATGTATTATATATGTATTATGTATGTTTATATATGTAAGCTATTTATATATTTATTTAGTTATTTCTCGCATTTTCTATAGCGCCCCATCAAGCTTTCTACCCAGAGGCACCCCAACTACAGCACGGACACTGCATCGGGTTTCAGGTCGAAGCACCCAAGCAATTGTGAGTGAAAGGACTTGCTCAAGGTCGCTACGCGGCGGCTTGAGGTGGATTCGAACCTGGAACCCTACGGCTCCAAGACACCGAACCCACCACTACACCACCGCGTCCCACATAGGCCTATCGTAAATATGACAATGATGTTTTTCTGGCAGTTTACATTAGGCCGACAAGTCTCACGATCGGGTAAAATAATAAAATAATATCATGTATCACTTCCTGAAATCTGTTCTATGGGAACAATCGAAATGGACTGAACGATACGGTCCGATGAGGAAGTAGTTTCAAGCAGTACGACCCATTACTGTATTCTGCTTAGCCCGCAAGTTCTGTCATTGTCATAATCAGCCAAAAACCTCTGAGAACCCCTGCCTACAACCACGGCGCTTACGTATACGTCTCGTACGAGCATATATGGGACCCGAATATAGCGCCCATTATTTTGCGCCTCAGTTTAATGCTCATGTGCACACTGAACTAATGAACGAGCCTGATGATTATCGGCTTGATGACGTCGGTACACCTAACCTAACTTTGAAACAGAACTGTCACACAATATCTCGGAATGTTCGGCCATCTGCCGGGTCTACCGAGCGAAGACCACTATGTAGTTAAATAGCAAATACTGCAATATACTTGCCCACAGTTCCGTGCCCCAATTCATGTCGATCGTATCGCGAGAAATAGCAAACGGATCGAGTAGCCTTGTATCTCAAAGGAAGCCGTGGACGGCCAGATATCCCACTGTCAACACGGTTGAAAACACGACGAAGGAAATTGAAGTCGCCAGCTAAACCGGGAACAACAATAGGCCTATAGGCTTAATCAGTTTTGTAGACTGAACGGCCTGTCGATATGGTAGGCCTAGTTGGTGGACAATAGCCAACGCATAATGATAGCAGAGGCAGTCAGTGAACCGTAATGTTGCGTGGCCAACAGCAAAAGTATGGACACGGTTGAATGCTAGCCTGTATGCGTGTGTGTCTCTGTGTGTGTGTCTCTGTTTATCTGCCTTTTTCTCGATCCCTCTAACTCTTCTATCATTCTCTCTTCTCTCTTTTATCTCTATCCCTATCTCTGTCTGTCTGCCTGCCTCTGTGTCTGTGTGCAGGTCTGCCTCCGTCTGTCTTTGTCTGTCTGTGTCTGCTTATCTCTGTACGTCTGCGTCCGTCTCTGTCTGTCTGTTTAAGTCTGCTTATCTCTGTCTGTATTTCCCTATATGCTTATCTCTGTCTGTGTGTCTGATTGTCTGTCTGATTGTCTGTCTGTCTGTCTGTCTGTCTGATTATCACTATTTTGTATGTAGGTCTATCCTACGCACGTAATCTTATATAAGAGCGTTTATTGCATGCAAAGTTCAAAAAGTTTATTTATATCGTCAGCGCTGCTGTAGGCCTAACCATATAAATTATTATTCATAGCATAACCTACATACATACATGTAGCGATTGTATAACTACGCTACAGGTTTCGGGTCGCTAATATTATTTTATTTAATTTTTGATCGATTATGGGGTTTCAGGGATCTCATATATTTGTTTTATTTCTGTATTTTTGAGCTGCCTTGTGTGACCTATATTTTAATGTTGATTTGCGCTTGACACGGGTCACAGCGACCGCTGACGTAGGCAGCAGTCGTTGCTGTTCCATTAATTGGTATATGTTCACACGCTCTCAGCGATCGTCGGTCGCTGTCTTCAAAGGCCGTGCCGCTTGCAGTCGATGAGGGTAATTAAACTTTCGCACGCTCTCTGAGGTGGTCTGATGATCAGAGTGAGCGAGGAATACAGCCAGCCAGACAAGCACAGGCAGGGACACGGATTGAGAAGGAAACACCGTTGGCGTGTGGGTCTGTGTACGTGTGTTTTCTCAAGGTTGAACTGGTGCATTTGATGCCTACGTGATCAGCGGCAGATGGCGCCTTTCAGAAGGAGAGATAGAAGGAGAAAGATAGTGAGCTACCGACAGACGCAGAGATACACAGGAGAGGACGCACGTGGCAGCTGATTCTTGCCGCCTTGAAACAGCTGCGTTGCTGCTGGGTTTGCGCGCGCGGCTCGCTTGCTGGTCATGCGCAGAAAGGGGGACGCTCTCCTTGTCAGGCAGTAATAAAAGAGCAGCGCAACGCTGAGAGGCGCAGTTGCTGACCGAATCCCAGAGTGATCGGTTATATCGACAGTTGCGCACAGGATCTCAGGGCGGTCGGATGTATTGCGGCGGTTGGTAGTTTTAGGCTCGATCAAGTTGGTGAAGCATGGCCAGGATAAGCGCCTGCTTGCACTAGTTGCGCATACACGGATTCTGTCGGCGATTCATTCTCTCTCGACATGGAGTCGATTAAATAAAAGAGTTTGTTTGTTGCGAGAAATACATCAGCGTCGCTGCAAGTTTTGTCTTCGCTCTCGCTTCGGATATATTCCTGGATTACTAATTCAAGGCCTCTCTTCGCCCTGTCACACGGAGTGATTTATCGTGGGCTTCGAATCGTCAGCGTTCTGAAATTGTGTTGCGAAGCGGTTGTTCGTATGGTTGCCTAAGGGCGTCTTTCTCAAACGGCTTGGATAAATAGCCGAAATTGTTGTTCATTGCGAGAAATCAGCATCGGATTTAGCTGATCTTTTCGGGCGTTTCAAACTCGACGCCTTTCTGTGTGTTTCGTCGCATCTTGGATATCGTCTTCGTCGCTGTTCTTCGCACACGATCGGCTTTGTCCCTTGTCTTCGGACATAAGGTACGTTTATTGGGGAATTAATACGATCGGTTATTTAGATATTTTGGGCTGAACCGAAATTGGCTGTGGGACTTGAGAGTCAATCGGGATTTAATTTAGGCATACTCCGGTTGATAGGTGTTTGCATTGAATTGTTGCATTTGATTTTCATTGAATGCCTTTACAAAGGATAGGAACTGATAATTGAACTTACTGACTTTTATGCTTGATTGCTTTGAACATAATTGATGTCAATTGAAGATCCAATTGATTGGGAATAATAAGAAATATTAATTAAACTTCTGACTTTGATTATTGATGGCTTTGAATGTAACGGATGTGGATTGAATGCTTGATTTGTTAATAAGAATAACTACTTCGTTCACTGCTAGCGATATTGACTGTGAGCTATAAAGATAGGAGTCATTTCTATAGCGCTATGGAGGAGTCTAGGCCAGTCACTCCCGCTCAGCCTTCTAGGCCCCCTTCTTCTATGGAGATATTGCTCGAGGCAATACAAACTAATGCTCGGTTCACTCATGAAGCAATACAAACTAATGCTCGGTCCACTCATGAAGCAATACAGACTAACGCTAAGTCTTCACAAGAGGCTATGCAAGCGCATGCTAAGTCAACTCATGATGCTATGACTTCTATACAGTCGTCTTTGCAACTGAATGCCAGAGAGACGCAAGAGGCGATTGCCACGGTGGAGTTTAATGTCCTGGCCGTGCAATCAAATGTTGGCGATGCTATTTCCTCAGTGCAATCGAATGTAAGAGAGGAGATCTCGGCTGTAAGAGATAACGTCAAGGAAGCGCTGACGGAAGTTGTATCACGATTAGATAGGCTAGAGGCATCGCCGGTACCCAAGCCTGCTGTGGATTTGAACCCTGGTTACTTCACCGCTATTACCACTGCGGACGCGCCATACCACTCGACCATCGGCCTGGAGGAAACTTTGGGTGCTAGGCCTAAAGATTTCACGCAACCTGGGATATTGCGGAGAAGTGATAGATTGGCTGGTAGGCCGCCAATTTCATATAGGGAGTACGGTAGTCGAAAAGACTGGCCGCCTTTCCAGGGTTGGGATTCGAACCCAGAAGTCACCTCCTCCTGTCCTCCCTCTATCTCTAGAGCTTATCCACAGCAGCACGCGGCCATATCGAGCGAGGATCCGGAAGTGGCGACTCCGGGGAGGCCGATAGGGGCGGGCGTTACAATTGGTACCAGAAGTGGGGTCAAATTAGTTCTAGAGATTTTGGTGATGATAGGTTAGAAGAGGAAACTGACTATGCTAGAACAGGCGAAATGGCAATTTCTTTTGAAAGAAGGAAGGAAAGGGAATTTGCGGATATTGTGGATATAATGTCTGATGATGGTAGTGTAGACATTGAAATCAGCAAGATAATGGAATCTAGACCTAAAACTGTTAAAATATTTGATAACAGAATGCATGCAGCACGGCAACCGGAGTTTAGAAATTTTGAAGTGAATAAACCGATCGCTAATAAATTGTCATGGGAGGGGGGTGATAAGGTCAACCCAGTCCCTTTGGCCTCTTCGTCCCTTCCTCTCGTCGAGTATCCTCGACCGGATCCACAATGGAGAATTCAAGCGTCGCTCGCAAAGGTCGATCAACAAAGAGTGGAAATGGCACCGAGTCGGGTCGACTTTACACAACCAGCGTCGGTAATGGCGACCTATCAGTCAATGTCTGACTGCGTCTTCGACGGTCGGGCAACGTCGACCATGGTTGGTCGAGACTACGCTCGACCCGACCTTCCTCCTGGACCAGCGGCGATGGCAACGGTCGACTGGATGCAACCATACGCTCGACCCGACCATTCAAACATACCGTGGAGGTATGCTCCGACCTACACTCCGAGCGCTCTCTACGGTAGCAGCGACAACCGGGTTTGGGTTGACCCGCTTCGCTGTCTCGACTCGTTTCGACCAAGCGACGCCGTCTTTCCTCGGTGGCCAACGGTCGTGGAATCGGCGAGGACGAGTTCGTGCCTCGGCGCGCAAAGCTTCGGATTTAGCCGTGATGCCGAACTACCGCGATGTCAGGCGGTAATAAAGTCGACACCTCTGGAGAGAAATGAAACGACGGGCGATGATAAAGCGACGTCTGCGGTTGGTGAAACGAGAGCACGGACGTCTACCAACGCTTCAGTCGGCCCTATTAAAGTTGTCCCGACGACCACCGTCGCAACGCAAACGACCGGCGACTGGGAGCTACCGTCGATCAGTTCAAAGGGAACAGTCAAGGAACTTGAACCGACCGCGTCTGCAACAGCTAAAGAGGGCGAGGTTAAACAGCCATCGACTTCTCCTCCTAAGCCAACACAATTCCTGAAACTCGGGTCTTTTAGCGGAAAGACGGACGTTGAAACATTCTTACGAAAATTCTCCGTGTGCGCCAGGAATAACAGATGGACGGACGAGGAGAGATTGAACCAATTAGTAGTCTCATTGGTTGAACCGGCGACTCATTTGCTGAGCGAGTCGAACGCAGATAGCCTGGACACTTGGACGGCTTTGGTCCAGCGACTTCGTGAACGATACGGCAACGCTGAACAACAAGCCCTGTTCCAAACGCAGCTAAGCACCAGGAAACAGAAAGTCGACGAGGATATGGGCGTCCTGGTGGACGACATCCGACGTCTCTCCACGCGAGCCTATCCGGGTTCCTCAACGGCTCACAGCGAAGCAATTGCTGTTCGGGCATTCTTGGATGCCCTGAGAGATAGAACGCTTGCTCTGAAAATCCGAGAGCGAGAACCGAAATCCCTCGACGAAGCCTACAAGGTAGCGATGCGATTGGACGGCTACCAGAAAGCAGAAGACGGTGGCCATGAGCAACAAGACCGACGACACGGCCGTGTCAACGCAATTAAAGAACAGGAAGAAGAGTCGAAAGTAAAGGATCTGGAACGGCGGATGGAGCAAATGAGGAGACAAGTGGAGCGACTAGAGAAGGAGCGACAATCCGTTTCGGCGCCACAATACAGAGACAACAATCGCGGGCCGTGGAGAGGTCAGAACGGGTCAACAAGAAATGAATGGTCGAATAACAATGGAAGTTATGGACGGGGAACTCCGCGATGTTTCCTGTGTCATCGGCTCGGTCATTTGAGCTCGGCGTGCAGACTTCGGCCATATGTGGAAACAGAAACGGAAGCAGGACCTTCCGCGCGCCGATGCTTCGAGTGTTCTGCGACGGACCACATAGCGCGCCTCTGCCCTCTTCGACAGCAGCAGCAGGCTCCACCTAGCGACAACCTTGGACAACCTGTGGGCGATAACCACGACAACCCCAGCGTTGGTCGTGTGTTCGCTGTTCGGTCCGCTCCAGCGCCGAGCAGGGACCAGCGGAACGGGCAGAACCAGGAGCGTCGGTCGCGGAGGTCGGCATCATCGTCGAGGAGGCGAGACAGTGGTCGGAACTCACCAAGAGAGGAACGACGCTGTTTCTACTGTGACGACAGTTCGCACCTTTTGAGGAGCTGTCCGCTTCGCAATGGACCCCCTGAGGACCGGATCTGGAGGATGCTGGGAGAACCGACCGGACTTCGTCCGCCTGAAAACCTGACGTCGGCTGGGTAACTTTGCTGAATGACCGCATAATGGCGGCCATTATGAATGCAGAAGCATCTGTAACCATGTTTTATTTTGATTTTGATGAATACATTTTTGATTTACACGTGGAAGTCTTTACATGTGTGTGTTATTGTGTAAATAACTGTATTCTTGCATTGTATGTTGTGCATTCAGATATGTATTGCATAGTATTAGTATTGTATTGCATTTGCAATGAAGCGATGGACGAATTTATTATTGCCTCTGCTGTAGACAGAAAACTGGACTGTCATTGCCTGCATTGCGCTATATAAATATTGGTTTTACCTGTTGATGTATATATAAGGTTGCCTATTTTAGTTAAGGCCATTGATGACGATTATGTGACCTTGAACTTAGACTTGCAGTGGAATTAGCCATGATGATGTGATTATGTGATATTATGACCTGCGGTGAAATAGTAGGCCTATATGTTTCTGAGTTAATGCTCGGAGGGGAAATTTGCATTAGGCCTATATTCCGCTTTATCTATAATCTGATTTATGAAAAATAATTTTAAGAGATTTGCACAGTTAAAGTTTAATGCTCCTAATTTCTGTGTATAGAGTTTTTATATGCGTAACTATTGTCATCGCATATATATATAATTGTATGGATGCATAACTGATGATTTAAAGAGGCGCTGAATGAATGCTTTAAGGCCCATATTGCGCTTAACTGCAATCTGTCGGGATTAGGCTTATATTTATAGTTTGCCGTGATGAGCCCATATAATTCTGAGGATTTGAAGACAAATTTCGGCATTTTATATCAATTAAAATGTAGGCCTACATGTTTTAATAGCCTAACGCTGAGGAATAGGCGATAATTTACCTACGCTGTGTAATTTGTTTTGCACTAGTTTTGCTGTTTTGCCTGACTCCAGCCTGCATTAGAATTATATGTTTAGACTGTGAGGCCTAGTGATTATAATTAGAACTTGGCATACAATAACTAGAAGTTCTGTCTGTGCGAGAAATTAGGCTGGCCTAAATGATTTGGTGGCGTTGGATTTAATATTATTATCGGTCCTGTGTAAACTAGTGGGCTGTTTAGATTAATAATTGTTAAGTCCGTTCAATAGGCCTAATTTTGATCTTGTTGATGGGTAGCCTCGCAGTTTTCCACGCTTCTACAGATCAATTGTAGATAGCGGGGGAAGAGCGGAGGCGTAGTCTGAGAGCGACGCATTAGAACGCCGACGATTAACGGCTGAAGTTCTGTGCTTAATTATTGCAGACGAAAGAAGTTCGGAACGTCTGTCCTAGTTGTAATATAATGTTGCATTTAATCTGCAGTCTGACTAGAATTGTAATGTAAAATTTACTGCTATGATCAGCATGGTAAAGATTAAGCTATAGATTAGATTAACGGTTGACCTAATTCTGAAAGGATTTATTTGAGGTCTTATTTTATTTTGTGCAAAACAGCGCGACCTTAGTCGTACGATGCACTTTGACCTACATGTATAAGGATCATGTTTTGTTGCCTAACTCCCACGGTGTTAGACGCACGCTGTAGATGCATGGGGGGGGAATAGAGACACGGAGTCGACGCATCAAAGCGGCGATTTTAATTATCGATGATTTTCCCAGGCGCTGACGCGTGTGTGGTCTGATGCATGCAGTAATAGAACGAAGAAAGGATGATAGGCATAGATGCCATGCAATGATGCATAAGATTTATAGTGGACTAAAGATAGACTATAACGGCCTATAGATTCTTGCAAAGACTGTAATCTTAGTCTTGAAATCATGATGGTCTTTTTGATAGGCCTATGATTTTCTATGAGTACGATTAAGCAGTGTAGCATTGCATTTTAGCCCTAATTACAGTATATTAAGTTGACCCAGTTAAGCTTTGTATTGTAATTATTCTGTGCATATTAGTTTGGTTTGCCAGGCCGAGCATGCTAACATATAAGAATAGGCCTACACTATAATGTTGCGCTGGCCTATTTATAAATTAGTTTCTGCACATAATTGGTGGCATTTTTAATAATAACGTAGGACTACTGAAAGTTGTTATGAAGACAGTGGCCTATTGAGCTGAAGTTAGGCTAAGTCTCTTACGGTAAGCTTTGATGGGAGCCTACGGATAGTTATAACAATTATAAGCTATGTAGAGACTTTAGCTGTGTGCACAGTCTCAGGTAATTTGCTATGATAGCAGTGTTCTTTATTAGATGTTGAGGTTAATGGGATTATAGAGACTTAGGTTTAACTGCTTAGATGAGTCTTTAAATGTAGACGTTTGCCTACAGTGATATGCCTAAAGAAGTCTCGATGGTAAAGGCCAGGGGTGGCCTATTAATCAGATGACCTGTTGTAAAGGTAACGTAGGCCTGATGGTTTTTGTAACTGTGTCGTGGGTTCTTAAGTCAATGTTTGCCGTAGGATTCTTGGTACATAACTGAACTGAAGGAAGCCTTTATATACTTTCTATCTATATAAATGCTTTTGAGCTTCACTGAACGCTTAGCGATGGAGCTATATAAATATTATAATAATAAGATTTCTTTCGCTTGAACTGACATTTAACGCTAAAATGTGAACTTTCTGATGCTTACGTTGATGACTGTTCATTGCATATATTTTTAATTCTTGCATTTGAATCCTTGATGTAAAAATTGGAGTATGGCCTTACTAGCATTTCAGGATCCATTTGTCCAATTAAAGGGATCCTGAAATCAGGGAGGGCCGAGAATAGTGTAGCGATTGTATAACTACGCTACAGGTTTCGGGTCGCTAATATTATTTTATTTAATTTTTGATCGATTATGGGGTTTCAGGGATCTCATATATTTGTTTTATTTCTGTATTTTTGAGCTGCCTTGTGTGACCTATATTTTAATGTTGATTTGCGCTTGACACGGGTCACAGCGACCGCTGACGTAGGCAGCAGTCGTTGCTGTTCCATTAATTGGTATATGTTCACACGCTCTCAGCGATCGTCGGTCGCTGTCTTCAAAGGCCGTGCCGCTTGCAGTCGATGAGGGTAATTAAACTTTCGCACGCTCTCTGAGGTGGTCTGATGATCAGAGTGAGCGAGGAATACAGCCAGCCAGACAAGCACAGGCAGGGACACGGATTGAGAAGGAAACACCGTTGGCGTGTGGGTCTGTGTACGTGTGTTTTCTCAAGGTTGAACTGGTGCATTTGATGCCTACGTGATCAGCGGCAGATGGCGCCTTTCAGAAGGAGAGATAGAAGGAGAAAGATAGTGAGCTACCGACAGACGCAGAGATACACAGGAGAGGACGCACGTGGCAGCTGATTCTTGCCGCCTTGAAACAGCTGCGTTGCTGCTGGGTTTGCGCGCGCGGCTCGCTTGCTGGTCATGCGCAGAAAGGGGGACGCTCTCCTTGTCAGGCAGTAATAAAAGAGCAGCGCAACGCTGAGAGGCGCAGTTGCTGACCGAATCCCAGAGTGATCGGTTATATCGACAGTTGCGCACAGGATCTCAGGGCGGTCGGATGTATTGCGGCGGTTGGTAGTTTTAGGCTCGATCAAGTTGGTGAAGCATGGCCAGGATAAGCGCCTGCTTGCACTAGTTGCGCATACACGGATTCTGTCGGCGATTCATTCTCTCTCGACATGGAGTCGATTAAATAAAAGAGTTTGTTTGTTGCGAGAAATACATCAGCGTCGCTGCAAGTTTTGTCTTCGCTCTCGCTTCGGATATATTCCTGGATTACTAATTCAAGGCCTCTCTTCGCCCTGTCACACGGAGTGATTTATCGTGGGCTTCGAATCGTCAGCGTTCTGAAATTGTGTTGCGAAGCGGTTGTTCGTATGGTTGCCTAAGGGCGTCTTTCTCAAACGGCTTGGATAAATAGCCGAAATTGTTGTTCATTGCGAGAAATCAGCATCGGATTTAGCTGATCTTTTCGGGCGTTTCAAACTCGACGCCTTTCTGTGTGTTTCGTCGCATCTTGGATATCGTCTTCGTCGCTGTTCTTCGCACACGATCGGCTTTGTCCCTTGTCTTCGGACATAAGGTACGTTTATTGGGGAATTAATACGATCGGTTATTTAGATATTTTGGGCTGAACCGAAATTGGCTGTGGGACTTGAGAGTCAATCGGGATTTAATTTAGGCATACTCCGGTTGATAGGTGTTTGCATTGAATTGTTGCATTTGATTTTCATTGAATGCCTTTACAAAGGATAGGAACTGATAATTGAACTTACTGACTTTTATGCTTGATTGCTTTGAACATAATTGATGTCAATTGAAGATCCAATTGATTGGGAATAATAAGAAATATTAATTAAACTTCTGACTTTGATTATTGATGGCTTTGAATGTAACGGATGTGGATTGAATGCTTGATTTGTTAATAAGAATAACTACTTCGTTCACTGCTAGCGATATTGACTGTGAGCTATAAAGATAGGAGTCATTTCTATAGCGCTATGGAGGAGTCTAGGCCAGTCACTCCCGCTCAGCCTTCTAGGCCCCCTTCTTCTATGGAGATATTGCTCGAGGCAATACAAACTAATGCTCGGTTCACTCATGAAGCAATACAAACTAATGCTCGGTCCACTCATGAAGCAATACAGACTAACGCTAAGTCTTCACAAGAGGCTATGCAAGCGCATGCTAAGTCAACTCATGATGCTATGACTTCTATACAGTCGTCTTTGCAACTGAATGCCAGAGAGACGCAAGAGGCGATTGCCACGGTGGAGTTTAATGTCCTGGCCGTGCAATCAAATGTTGGCGATGCTATTTCCTCAGTGCAATCGAATGTAAGAGAGGAGATCTCGGCTGTAAGAGATAACGTCAAGGAAGCGCTGACGGAAGTTGTATCACGATTAGATAGGCTAGAGGCATCGCCGGTACCCAAGCCTGCTGTGGATTTGAACCCTGGTTACTTCACCGCTATTACCACTGCGGACGCGCCATACCACTCGACCATCGGCCTGGAGGAAACTTTGGGTGCTAGGCCTAAAGATTTCACGCAACCTGGGATATTGCGGAGAAGTGATAGATTGGCTGGTAGGCCGCCAATTTCATATAGGGAGTACGGTAGTCGAAAAGACTGGCCGCCTTTCCAGGGTTGGGATTCGAACCCAGAAGTCACCTCCTCCTGTCCTCCCTCTATCTCTAGAGCTTATCCACAGCAGCACGCGGCCATATCGAGCGAGGATCCGGAAGTGGCGACTCCGGGGAGGCCGATAGGGGCGGGCGTTACATACATACATGTCGTACGCAATGCACATGTAGGCCTATGAGTATAAGACTATTACGCAAGCACGCTCGCACACTGCAAAGCTGTAAGGCCCATACTACGAGGTCCCACTTCTCTCATATTCTGCACGCGCGCACACACACACACACACACACACACACACACACACACACACACACACACACACACACACACACACACACACACACACACACACACACACACACACACACACACACACACACACACACTCCAGGCCTATAATTATTATGACACATGGACGTCCACACAGAGACAATAGGGGGAATTTACCCCCCCCACACACCCCTGAAAAATTGACAATGTTTTTGTAACTTCTACGTGTTGGTCTTCAATAAAATCTTAGCAGTAAATTGCTAATAACACTACTGATACACAAAGCAAGCCTAAAACAAATTAACACTGAGAAACCTCTTTGAAATAATATACCCATGTTCTTGATTTCTTGCCATGGAGGGACCATCCATAAATGACATCACGCACATAGGGGGCCACACATTTGTGTCGATTTATGACGGTCCCTTAATTATTAGATATCATATGAATTTTACGTTGACGCGTGAATAGGGAAAGAGGGGGTGGGTCAAAAATCGTCTTAAATTGTGTCACGTCAATTCATTCATTCATTCTGAGTATTTATATAGCGCCTCTTCAAGAAATCTAGTCAGAGGCGCTCTCTATTATTATGGACGGGCAATCCCATGCATGTTTCAAGCGTTTACTAAAAAATTTAACTGCGACCATTATTTTTGCCCTCCCCCACCCCCATTCAAAAATAATATTCTCTGCTGGCGTCCATATGGGCAGTGCGGTAGGCTAGTCTTATTTTGAGTGCTTTAGGCAGAAGTCGCAGAGGTAGATTGGTTTACCCTACTTTATTTTGTCGATTGTACAAACACTCAAGACAAATCTGTAACTCAAAGCGGATGAGTATAAATGTCATAAAAGTCAAATTAAATTACCTAAACAATTTACAACTAATGCAGCAAAAATAATTCACCTATACTACTGTGTGTAGTCTACAATATGAAAAACCATAGTAAGTAGGCTATAATTTAAACAGCGATACAGTAATGAGCAAAAAGCTGTTAACATTATATTAGCGCATGTCAACAGTTAATTGTATGTCATTGATATTTCTGTATTTCTGCAGCATTGCATCACACTTCCTCGCCAAGTTTCCTCTGCTACAAAAATCAAGTCATCACTTTTCGTGTAAAAAATTACTATCATTCGCAAAAACCTGTCATGGATAAACGGGATGATAAATCAGGTAATTACGCATTTTTAAAACGTACAAAACCTGAGCGCAAAACCATCTTAAATCTCGAGAACATTTGATAGAAGAACTGGAGTGTCCTTTAACACCTTAACGATGTCCTGCATTTGTTTACAAGTCGTTTCATAACAAAATAATTAATTACAGATCACAGTTTAAACAGAAATGTGAATAATATCAATTGAAATAAATAATATATTACACGCAACATTTAAAAATAATACTGTACATAGTAAAAATTTCACAATGTCTACTGTCAAAATTCTTAGATGAGATCGTCCAAGATGTGCACAACTATGGAATCATCCTTGCATTCTTCAGTATTGTTCAAATTTGGCATTTAACGTTTTACTGACTGAGAGTATAGGATTTCCCATGCTATTACTACAGTGGTCGGTAAATGGTTAGGCTACAGTTTGCTTAGCAAGCAAAAATAAACCTTTGTGTCCAAACATATTAGTTAATTGAAAATATAATTAATTAGTAATATAATATAATTTACTGAGATTGCAAGCATTGAAGTAGTCACTGTTTTAGTTTGACTGTTTTATAAGAACATTATAAATATCTTTACATAAAAATACATTACATTTAATTTACAAGAGCTCTAGCTTTCTTGCCTAACTTCTAGCCTTTAAAACCTATTCTGTCCTTTGGAAACTTGCATTTTCATAAAAATTATGAGGTCTTGTATTCTTCAGAGTCTGTAGAATCTGTTCTTTTCTGCCCGTTCTTCTTAAAATTCTTTGCTTTAGCCGAGCATCCGATATACGTGACCCACACGCAACAGCTAAGCAATGGGAAATGGATCACTTCGAATCTCTCTAATCTTCTAATCTCACTACAGATCGTCCAGTGTAAGGTCTTCTTCAGAGGACAAATCTGACGCCACTGTGAAGTTTGGATCAACCGACATGGAACCTGTAAAACATATAGAGATAAGCACGATTTAATAAAAGCATACAGTACAAAGTCATCACAACAGGTCTACTGATAAAAGAATGTAATTGTTAAAGTCTGTTAATATTTCAAAACAGTCTGTTAATATTTCAAAACTGTTTCAGTCACACGGTTTATAAAACACAATCATCTGCTGTCCATGGTGACTTGATGATTCCTTTCACTCGCTCTGCAACAATGCAGAGGCGTTCATTCTCTGTGGTTGATCCAACAACCTGGAATGGACTTCCCTTGACTCTGCGACACCTCACAAGCTCTTCTCAATTTCACAAACTGTTGAAGACTGTTTTTTTCGCTTGATCTCGGCTGGGAGCGCCTCTGAGTAGGCACCTTGAAGGGGCGCTATATGAATCACGATTGAGTGATAGTTACTGTAGATTTGGTGAACGTTTTTCCTATCCACATGCAGGAAAAAGTAAACGAAAAACATAAATAGACAACATAGAAAACAATTTTTGAGCAATTACATATAAAACATATAGTATATATACTTCAGAGAAGACTGTACCATTAGATTTCCCATCAATGCATGAAAAGGTCACAAGGTCAGTCGTGACGAGGTCGGTTGCTGTGCTGATGTCAAGGTCACTTGTCGATGGCGAAAGCAACGTTCGCGTTTGTAAAATTGATTTTGGTTTCTGCCTAGATTTTCGAAACTCTAAACACACAAGAAGAAAAATCAACTTCAAGCGTTTCAATCTGAAAAATAAACACTGAATTTATGTTCTCATGCTTTTCAGCTTTGCGCATAAAATATTCTCAAACTATCCTAAAATGCATTTGTTAGTCAGATAGCCATGTATGCAGCACATTTGCAAGATAATCATATTAGTGTATTGATACTGTAGACAGAGCTGGCCAACCTTTTTGACACCATGGGCCACGGTTCTAAGCAAGAATTCTGGAAGCCAACAATGGTGAAAGACGGACAGTTTTTAAGTCTAGATCATTGTGGGGCGCGGTGGTCTAGTGGTGGCGTCGTCGCCTTGAAGCCGGAAGGTTCGAGGTTCGAATCCACCTCAAGTCGCCGCGTAGGGACCTTGGGCAAGTCCTTCACTCGCAATTGCTCAGCGCTTCGGCGTGAAACTCCGATGCAGTGTCCGCTCTGCAGTCGGGAGCGCCTCTGAGTAGATGGCTTGAAGGGGCGCTATAACAAGTGCGCATACAAACAAATATGACAACTAGTCGCAAGTGGTGACCATAGCAACAGAACATGACAATTACTTACCGGGCAAAATGTTCGTCTCCAGAGAATTCAGTTTTCGTTGCACGTCCTTAAGACTATTTCTGAAAAATTCAATTAAAACATTCTCACAATGCAGACAGAAATCTTCACAAAGTCAGAAAGATAAATGCGCAAGACATGCGATCTGAAGACATGTAAAACGACTTATGTGTATAGTAGCAGTTAGTCTGTGTTGCGCTGGTCGTCAAATTGAAAGTCCCTAGAGTAGAGTTCCGTTGTCCAAATAATTCTATTTTCAACTTTATCACGAAGTCAAGTCAAATACTCAATTTAGCAATCAATGAACACTAATTTAATTTAACATGTTTTTCTTGGTGACTTAAATTGAAGTTATGTGCATCAACTGTGATGCAAATGACCAAGTAACACATCGTAACCAGCTGTATAGGACAATTTCATTGGTGGAAGCATCATACTTATCTTATGAATCATGCTTCAGTTTTATACTACCTATGCTAGCAAGCATTCAGAATTGGCAGGCACACCGACTTACAGCAGTAATCGTAATCGCAACTGTATTATTATAGCACAACTTCAAGAGAAGCTCCTCAGAGGCGTTCCCAACCTGTCAGCATCAAACCACAATCAAATAGAATCATTTTCAAATGCTTGCTGAAAAGGGGCAGAGAAAGGCCATGTCTATTACGGTTGCTGCCAGGTGGTGTAGTGGTAGCATCGTTGCTTTGAAACCAGAAGGTTCGAGGTTCGAATCCACCTCAAGTCACCGTGTAGGAACCTTGGGCAAGTCCTTCACTCGCAATTGCTCAGCGCTTCAGCATGAAACTCCGATGCAGTGTCCGCTCTGCAGTCGGGAGCGCCTCTGAGTCAAGTCCCTGAAGGGGCGCTATAACAAGTGCACATACAAACTTATTCCAGAAAGATGAACCGACCACAGCAAAGCTTTTATGCAGTATGGTCAAAGCATCGGTAGCTTGAACACCGTAAGAGACTTGACTCACTTGAGTTGGCTAATTTGAACGAGATCGTTGGGTGCTTCATGCAATTTTAGCCGATCGACGTCATGAGGAAAGCTAACGGAGCTTCTGCCAATGTAAGCTCCCGCCTGACCCAATGCCTGCCGTGGATCTCTCAGCTGTACGTCATGCTCAGCCATCTGAAATCATTTCACAAGACAACTGGTCTTTAACTTACAGACAGCACACAAGTAACTCTTTAGCAACTCGCATGTATGAATGCACGCAAGCATACATACATGCATGCATGTATGTATGTATGTATGTATGCATGTATGTATGCATCGCCTCCCCAGTCACTTTTAGTGCACTTGATACAGCACCTGCGCAGAAGCTGGTCTCCTTGACGTAGCTTTTGTGGGAACTGAGAAATTCTCAAAGATTTACATTACATTACAACCAAAGTCTTGTTACATCACAACCAGAGTCAAAATGTACATGTACGATCAAGGTGGTAATTGTGAATCTCTTTTAAAGGTACTTCCAAATCCTCTTACAACTGAAGACTTTGGTGCAGTGAATATCAGTTGCGACAGTCCGCCTTCTACTTTACCTAAGTAGAGAAAGACAAAAAACACAAAGCAAACACAATTATAGGTAGGCTACGGACTGACACTTAAAAGTTCGTGAAAATCAGCATGTAGACAGTAGCAAGGCTTGATTTTATTTTTCCTCTTTAAAAGTCTGTCATTTGTGTCCTCCAATGATATTTATATAGCACTTTCAGGCAATTTCAAATGCCGCATCAAATGCCACATCTGCATACAGTTTGGGGAGGGTTTAAGGCAATGGTAAACAAGTGCTCTGGCACAAAGAGATACAGGGATACAGGATCGCTTCGTGCAACCCTCCCAAAAGATCCACTCAACCTTCCATTCAGCAGATGTTATTGGTAAATCGAGTAGTAGGACGTGTATCGCCAGAGTGCTTAGCAGTACCCTAAACCCCTCCTCACACGTCGTGAATTCAATGTTAAGATCATCATAGTAGCACACTGAGGTATCGGTTTTCTATAACATGACTTTTACGATAAACAACGATTTCAACCGATGTTCCATGCATAATGGTGGAATTTGTTAAATTCCAGAAGAATGTAATTGTAATTGTACATTTATATAGCGCCACTTCAAGAGAACTCCTCAGAGGCGCTCCCGACCTGACACCAAACCACAATCAAAGAGAATGGTTTTCAAACACTTGCGAAAAAGGGGCAAAGAAAAAGAAGTTCATTATGGAGACTAATAGGCAACTTATTCCACAAAGACGGACCGACCATAACATAGAAGATGTGGTTATTTCATGGAGCACAAGCATACCAGCAAGCTAAGAATTTGAAAGAAATATTTTCTCAGCATATATCAAATTGAAACTTTTTATATTGGCGACTATAAGAACAAAACTCCAACGTCTCATGTTTCACATTAGAAACAAATATAAAAAACTGATCATACTGCAACTAGACATAGGAATTTAACATCATGTAAAAGTCCCACACCTCAAATGTATGTAGGTCTAATGCAATACAAAACCAAGTGAGGAGATGTAGAGCTATAGGTCGAAAGGAGATTAAACAAGAATATAGAGTCCACAATTTACTCAATCTCTTGTCTAGCGAAGACATTTCTCTTCGAATTGATTCAGTTTCTCCGCGCACGTACTTCTGCCTAAAATGATCACAAACGAAATTCGAATATCACCAACGATGATATTTCATCAGCTCACCTTAGCTAATTAATCATCTATTTCATACTCAACTACAATTCGTTTGATTGTTGATGCTTCAGAGGGTGGTTATAATATCCTTAAATGTTTTAACAGTTAATATTTTTTGGGTGGCCAGTGATGAAAACGTGTGCCCTGATTACCCGGTAGATCTTACTGAAGACGCACTACACAAATTTCAGTGATAATTAAACTAAATACTACAATAGCACATTGCAATTTAATTATTTACCGGTACTTAATCAGTGCACGCTTCAGAGACAACGTTCTGAAGTTGAAGTCATTTGATAAAATGTTGTAGATAGCCAATTAAATCTGTTCCTCATCCCAGTCAATAATTATTGACTAACTAACTTATTTTTATTTATTAATTCAATATGACAATAGATATGCAATTTTAAAAAAGCTAAGCCACTCACAGGTCAATGATCGTGCTTGTGACGTAACTATTCTTTGTTTCCACAGCGACAGCCGTCTCCTCATCACGATTCTTAAGGCTGTTGTATTTCTGGGTCATTACTTTAAATTCCGCTGCCATCTCTTGTCTCAACTTGTCAAGTTTCTGCTCGAATAGATGGTCCATTTCTCTGCCAGTGCCACCGCTATGCAGACGATGAATTTCGTCTGCAAAAGAAAGAACGTTCAAAAAATAAAGAATGTTATGTTGCCTGAAACAAAAATTGAACTGGATCTCAACATCTGCACATTCATCATCAGGCAGAAATAGTTTCACTGCAAATGAGCAGCCAGTAAAAAAACCAGTATGAACAAAATAACTGGTAACCATTTCTTTTAAAAGGCAACATTCATAACAACCAAATTTTATAACATAAATTTAGAAGAAATGTTTATGCCTGTAAAGTTCATACATATGTTCACATTGAAATTTCTACAGTGGACGTAAAACAAAAAAGTAGCAGCTAGCATACTTTTAACGTCATGCAATTCTCGTTGAAAAGATTCTTTTTCCTCTTCATTTTTTCGCAAGCTTTTCGCCAAATCTTCAATTGTCTGCAATGGAAAGAAACAAGAAATTCAGTCATACTGTAATGGGAATTACCGGTAATGGCAGTGACTTCAATCAATCAATCAATCAATAAAATCTTTTATTGAAACCTTTGCCACTATATATGTGTATATAAAAAATCAGAATGGACACAACAAAATATCATTGAAAAACAAATTGAACACAGGCAACAAAGGCCCCAGCAGGGATAATAATTCTGCTAAGTATAGTATGTTTGTTTTCCTTCGCATATAGATCTTCTCTTCCTCTTCTATGTGACCTTCTCAATGACAACCTTGGGATCTCGCTCATGGAGCATCTCTTTGACGCCAAACGATGCTCGAAAAAAATTCGTGTTTTCATAGAATTTAAAGCGATTTGCAACATAATTTCTTGCATATTTGTGGTTATATCGTGTCCGAGTCTGCTTCTGCGATGCCAACCACGAGGAAAATCCCAAACTGAAAATGCCCTAGAACTACAGCTAAAAATACAGAGTAATTGCACAAATAATGCAAATAAGCATGATACAGCTCTGATAAACCTTAATCAATTTTAATATAGCCCACCAAATATTAAAAACATATGACCTAGTAAATGAACTATTCAATTTATCAATGTCTATAAAGCTACTCGCATGGCTTCAGAAATAAAAAGTTTACAAGTTACCTTGTTTTGTTCATCAATTTTGTCGTGTAGGAGCGTCATAACTGAGAATGACTGATGCAGAGGAATGTATTTGTCATCATCAACTACACCAGGAGCCATAGCAGGTGACAGCGGATGCAGTCTCACAGCAGAACCAGAAGATTCGGAAGCGCTGAAACGTTGTACTGCTAACGTTGGGTCAGGAAATCCACGCAGAGCATAACCAGAGGCGGAATATACCATGCGCTCAGGAACGGTAAAGTTACTCAAGCTGTCTGAAAACAGAAGATTCAGTCATGGATTTTATGAAGCAAAAAATATGGAGGGATTTGTACATAACATGCTTTCCTTAGCAGCATTGGCAGCCACAGATATTTTTGCAGGAAACACAATGGTCAATTGGTCATGGCTAAAAATGTTTTAGAAAGAGCTTGAAAATGCAAAGCAGGAAATTAAGAACATGGGTATTCATCATAGAGGCTTCTAAATGTAAAATGTTCGGATCACTTTTGTATATTATTAGTTTCATTATTGCTATGACTATTCCAGGTACTCCTTACACTTTTAATAAATAATCTCATTATTTGATTATATAATATTTTATCAAGGAAACATGGCATAAAATATCATATCCGAAGGGCTGGGAGGACAAGACCTGGATGATAAAAAAAATCATACAGTACTTGTATAATAACTTTAAGAACTCCTGACATAATCTAATCTTTTATCTTTTCTGATATAACATCCTGTTAAATAAAAGCAAAGGCATGATGGATGGCAAAACTTGTATGATGTATAAACTGAAAAGATGTCCGTATCATTCATGATGCTTCAAATGCTGAAGTCCCTACAGCGGCCTGCAATTATGATAACTTCTTACCTACTTACCTGCTATGATGTTGTGATATAGTTTATGCACCATACAAACTGTATAAAATGCCCTGTTTCCTTAGGGTTGCAGTCCCTTGCTGTTAGTCTGTTTTTTTTCTACTATACTTTTTTTTCGACGTCATAATTGTTACTTTGGTTCAATCAAATTTATGGATATGGTTATGGTGATGTACTCTAGTCCAAAATCATGATAAAGAGCATGAAAGTCTTGGAGAGCAAAGACAATATTAAATTTCTTAATATATCCAAGGAGTTCTTAAAATTTATCTTTATGACAATTTAAGTAAATATTGTACTACAGCTATGACGATTTAAGTAAACACTGTACAACAGCCACAGAAGCAATGACATAAACATAACAAAAAACAAATGGCAACTGAACAAATTAAGCAGTAAAAGTGCAGCTGAAGTTACCTGTATATGAAATACCTCCCGAAAGCATATGTCCAAGCTTGGCGGATGAAAGCGTTTGCTACAAGAAAACAAATCATTGCATGCAAAGGTGTAAGAGTAAAGTACAGTTTCAAATTGTTGGAGACTTGATCAAACTGAATATCAAACAATGTATCCACGATAGATGAGTACCTAATAGATGCTGATGCCATAACGGTTTAAATTGCCAGCATATCGCACTGCAGTGACCTACAGGCCCTTGTTTGTCACAAACAATGAGGCGTGCATCTAGCGGCCTTGTTCATGTGAATGCTGAAGGTGCTACACAGAACTGATTTCAAGGTTTCGTCGAACCGGTGCAAAAGTTGCCTGCTTATTCCGCAGACTGTTCTTAACAGATATAGAATCCTCAGTATGCTTAAGCTGATTCTAAAGGTGAACAAGCCATGAGGTCACTGTTATTGTCGGTAAACGTGTAAATGAGCATCACAAGTTATTCGCTTGGTGCAGCATTATGATTTGTATTCAATCGAACTTGTATTCCACCAATGCTGAAGCCCATGCAATGGTAAATAATTTACTTTGTATACTAAAATACACGTTTAACCTCATCATCATCATCGACATAATCATAATCGTCATTAACCAGCAGTTGTTTGAAGCGCCCTTGTAGCTGTGTGGACGTGTTATGGTGCCCAGTGTGAGAATTGCCGGGGATTGTGGGGTTCAGCCCCTTAGTTTTTGCTTAGGACCCCATAGAAAAGCCCTCATTGCACACCACAAAGACCACACAAATCAACGTCTCCCCAGTTATTTTGGACAATTCTCATATTGATGGCGCTATATAAATTGTCGTTATTATTATCATCATAATCATCATCACCACCACTACCAAAACCACCACCATCATCATCATAACCTCTATCACGATAAATAATTATACATTGGCTTGTCTATAGGCCTAACAACGGGTTCGTGTAGATTCAACAAGGCCTTACTTTAGCCCGATCTAAGTTGGTTTCCGTTTGTTTAACGATGGAAGAGAATTTCTCCTGCCAATCCGAGATAGACATTCTAGGAAAAACTTGACGATTATGGAATCATATTATGTTCCGTCCAAAAGCAAGACTAAAAAAACAAATTCCAGCACTTATAATAACCAATGACCGTGATTCTAACGACGCCAACGTCCATGACTCCCATGAGAGATAACATTTAGGATACTTCAGTCAGTTACGTCATAACTCATAAAGTCCGTAGCTCAGTGGAGAGAGCGTTGGCCGATAAACTGAGAGTCATTATCGCGACCCGGGTTCAAGCCTCGCTCAGGGCAAAAATTTATTTGAATTTTCTGTTAGCTGCCAGTGGCGCTTTCTGTTGTGTTGTTTGACTTGGGTCTGTTGAAAAATAAGTTAACCCGGGCCCCCACTCCTGGCTTGGCCGATCAGGAGCGTTCCAACACTTAGGCCATTAGTGTTAAGTTACCGAACCTGTTGTAGCCGACCTGCGTGTCGTGCGAAGCTGGCCCTATTTCGTATTACCTTGTACCTGTAATCGTTCTGCGGTCTGTCAGATTGAATTTGAATAAACGAATATTATTATTATCGTCAGTGGCGGCGCTAGGGGGGCTGGGGGGCTAAGCCCCCCTACAAGAGGCTCAGCCCCCCCCCCCCTAAAAAAATGACCATCTGAATTATTTTACATTGAAATATCCACGATTTTGGTCGACGACTAAAAAAAAAGGTCAGAAATTTTGGCGGCGAAAATGGAAAATTTGGCCGCGGGCTTCAGCCCCTCCAAAACTGAAATCCTGGCGCCGGCACTGATTATCGTAATGATGTTGTTTTACTATAGGTGTTCAAATAATAGGACCTAAACATTTTGAAATTTGACAGTTCAAAATTTGAAGGATAACACTGGAGAGAAGCCATTCAGTTGTAAAAAAATCATTTTGTGAAAATTTTCTGGGGGGGGGGGGAATGTCGATCCTGGGGGGGGAAAGCTCCCCCCTCAGAGACGTCTAGATTAAGCACTGGCTGAGATGGATCCGATCAATTAATCAGCTTTTCGTTTACTTGCAACATCAGGCTGTGAAGAATGATGTTCGGAAATTTATTAGCCATTAGGCCTACCTCTTAAGGAAACTAGACAACGAAATTCTACCTGCAAAGACAAGCCCCTTAGCTCCCCACACTTGTCCAATCCATTGAAAGCATTCACATTTGCACAGTGCTTAATGTGTGGACAAATAATAGTGCCTGAACGCCCCTTACCTTTCCAAAATGGAAGTGCCTGGACGCCCCTTACCTTTCCAATGCTAGCCAATAAGTGGCAAGACGGCGTTCAGATTTTACAATAAGTGCATGGACGCCGTCCATGACCGTCCATGACACACTTATAAGCCTTGCATTTGCATCTAACATAATCTAGAGTGTAAATATACTCGGATTTTATATATATATATATCGATCCTTCACCACCGCCGCCCGTTTGAATGGACGCCACGCCATTTAGGTCTCCTTTCGTTCGTATAGCATTGTCGTTGAGCTGCGCTATATAATTTTGCAGATAGGGAGAAACACTGACCCAGAACAGACTTCGGTGCCTTCAATTGAGGCAGCCAATCAGCCGACTTTGTCCTCTTTAGCATAGAAAGTGGCGGTAAAAAAGCGTGGACAATTGGACGTGAGCAGGGATGCCACTCCTAGCTTTTTCTGCCTAGATCTAGGTATTTTCGGACTTGTCTAGGTTTCTATAGGTTTTTTTCTCAGGATCTAGCCTTTTTTCTCACAGCGGTTTTTTCAACTTTTTACAAACAAATTTTTTTTAAATTGAAAATACACAAAAGATGTGAAAAATCGAAAATTTTGTGAATTTGGCCCAAAAATTGTAAATTTTGGAGTGAAAGACTAAAAAAGAAGGTCATCACAAATTTTTCGGGAAGGAAAATAGAGTAAATTTTAGTCATCGGACGACTAGAAAAAGGTCGTCGGAAATTTCAAGCCGGAAAATTGGAAAAATCCATGTATTTTACAGGAAAATCGTCAATCTAGCCTTCTCTAGCCTTTTTTCGACCGGATTTGACCTTTTTTCAAAATCTAGAGTGGCATCCCTGGTAATTAGTAAAGCAGCTGTGGCGCGGCGGAGGTGTGACTCGAAAACAGCTGTACGACTGGAAACACACCTCAGAAGCAGAAGTTTGTCGCACGGACGAAGCAAGGTTGTCGACCAATTCTTACGGACGCCTCTCTGTCGAAAACGGTTAAGTAGAAAATCATTTGGCTTATTGTTCAACAACTTTTAGCTTATAAGTTAGAGAAAGTAGCGAATGTAGGCTATATAGTTTAGGTCTATATAGTTTAGTCTAGTTTAGGCTATATAGTTTAGGTCTATAGTTTGGGGCTAAGCCCCCCCTACAGGAGGCTAAGCCCCCCCCTAAAAAATGGCCATTTTTATTATTTTACATAAAAAATCCACGATTTTTTATCGTTATCGATGACTAAAAAAAAAAAAAAAAAGGTCGTCAGAAATTTTGGCGGCGAAAATGGAAAATTTTCCTGAGATTTTGGTCGATGACTAAAAAAAAAAAAAAAAAAAAAAAGTCGTCAGAAATTTTGGCGGCGAAAATGGAAAATTTTTCCGCCGGCTTCAGCCCCTCCGAAACTGAAATCCTGGCGCCGCCACTGCTAGGAGTGGCAGCTGTTGAGCATTCCAGCACGCCAGAGTCGCCATGACTGAGGCTATGGGTTAATACTTAATAGCAAGGGGTTCGTAAGCATTAATGTTAATTCTATTTTAGTTCGTCTAGACAACCGACCTTTTTAGTTACGCAGGCTTGTATATATGCTCGCTCGACCTTCGATATTGTCGTGTAGAAGTGAAACGTCATTTTGTTCGTAAGACATGGTTGTCACTTGTCCTAATACGAAACTCTATCACACTCTCGTCGACTGCTACTTCAGTTTCTAAACAGTTCACCATGCAATGGACATCATTGTCGTCTCACAAACAGTTCCTCGATTATCATCAACCCAAAAACTACAGCTACGACTGCACCATGTAGGCCTACTCAATTTCCATGGCCCATCCCCAGTCGCAAATAACTGACTGCACTAAACCATTTCACGCAGTCCTTACTCCCATTACTTATCATTGATCAATCAAACAATAGATTTCTCTGCGATGGTATCGTTAGTTAAATTCAAATATTTCGGATGGATTCGACCTCCCCCACTGACGGACAAGTTACATCTGGTCATTTAGAGAATGATTTTGCCAAATTTTTATGTTATTTGTTGGCCAGGAAGACGACACTTGCAAAAGGGGGATAATTATATTCTAAATTTACCAGCACAGGTCTCCTCGTTGTGTGTTTTGTCTGTAGTAAAGATATTGTTGTGTCCTATAGGTTTATTATATTTACTTAAATAATTAAAATGCATGTATGAAATAACGGCTAATTTAGCTTAACTAGGCGAATATAGCATCCATGCATGATGTTGAAATTGGGATTGGGAAAATTGGAACGGGAAATTGGACTGGGGGAAAATGGGAATGAAAATGGAAATTTGATTGGGAAAATTGGCATGGGGGAAAATGGGAATGAAAATGAAAAAGGGAATTAAATTAAAATTGGGATGGGGAAATCGGAATGGGGGAAAATGGGAATAAAATTAATATCGGAATGGGGAAATTGGGATTGGGAAAATTGGAGTGGGTGAAAATGGGAATGAAAATGAAAAAAGACTGAAACTAAAATTGGGAGTGGGAAAATGGGAACGGGAAAATTGGAGTGGGTGAAAATGGGAATGAAAATGAAAAAAAGACTGAAACTAAAATTGGGATTGGGAAAATTGGAGTGGGTGAAAATGGGAATGAAAATGAAAAAAAGACAAACTAAAATTGGGAGTGGGAAAATTGGAATGGGGAAAATGGGAATGGGAAAATTGGAGTGGTTGAAAATGGGAATGAAAATGAAAAAGGGACTGAAACTAATTTTTTTTTAAATTAGAAAATAGATTGTCATTTAAATCAACTGTAACATGTAAATTGTACATTGTGTGCAAGTTGTCCTTGTATTGTTGAAAACGGGGAGCCTGATCTGGCCTGATTTTATTTTCTAATATAATATTTATGCAATGTGTCGTTTATGTGGCCGATAAATTCTATAAAAATTTGAAGAGATCATTGCCTTAAAAGACCCGATGAACGTTGTTCGTCAATTGAGTAGGTCGAATCCAGATGAAATATTCAGAATTCAACGCGTTATAGCATCACACTTAAATCTACGGTTTGATTGAGCGATGATCAGTAATGGTGACTAAGTTGGCTACTGTATACGAAATGAAGTGCAATGAAGTCAGACTTGTATGAACACTGGGGACCGTCCATGAAATTGAGCATGTAGAGCAGTTGTAATTGTATAGTTTCAAGTTGATGATAATCTATAGGAACTGTTGGTGGGACGATGTTATTGTCCATTGCACAGAGTGAACTCTTTAGAGACTGAACTATCTGTCGACGAGATGTGATAGAGTTTTGCATTAGGACCGGTGACTTCATGTCTTGACGTGGAAATGACGAGATTTTCATCTCTGCACGATGCGAAGATCGAGTGTAAAAACAAGCCTAGAGAACTATAACAGTTGGTTATCTAGGCGAATGAAAATAGAATGGGGATAGGTAGAAATTTGATGTAGGTCATTACATTACTTTCTGTATTCCTTAATCTCCTATCTAAATACTTGTATGGTCTTATGGGTTTGGTATTTCTTAAGCTATTCTAATTTTAGTCCAGCTTTAAAGATCTCTAAAATAGCAATTTAATTCATAGCATGTCAGATATAATACATAAAGAAGGAGATTGTTGCAATAGCTTTGAGTTTTTGTAACAGTTACTGCCCAAGTTTTTGTTCTTTCATTGTTGTAGTGATGCAGAGCCTGGACCAATGGAGCATTGAAGGACGGCCGCCAGATCTCGGAGACCTGATGTCGGACTGGGAATGGTGGGGGAGGTGTCGAGTCTTCCGACAACGATCGTTTGGATCCATGGTCATCTCGGCATCATGGGTCGCAAGGAAGGATGGGTCTTGGACTTTAAAGTGGGTGATGTTCCTCGAACCTCTTGCTTATGTTCTTTTTCTGTTCTAGTGATTCGGTGTGTGGAGCAAGAAGAGTCTGGAGCACAACCATCATATCTCGAAGAACGGACGACGGACTGGGAGATGGTGGAAAACGTGGCGCGTCTCCGCCAACGATGGTCTCGACATCGCAGGTCACAAGGTCAAAAGCGTCAAGGGCAACCAAGGGTGTAGTATCTCGGTTTGTTAGTGTGCCCTCTTGTGATCACTATCTACTAGTGGTAGAAATGGTGGCCTTACAGAGGGTGATAATATTGGCCATCAATGTTAGCATTTGCCGTGTTCTTGTTCTTTCAGATTCTTTTGTAGTGATCCAGAGCATGCAGCAACAAAAGTCTGAAGCACACAGAACCTGCAGATTGTCTGGCTGCCTTCTTCCCAAGGGCGGTCTTAATGGTCAACAAATAAAAATAACTGAAATAAAAGTAAAAATAGTGAAAATCAATTTAAAAATTGAAAATGAACAAAATGAAAATGAAAATAACTGAAAATAAAAGTAAAAATAGTGAAAATCAAAATCAATTTAATAAATGAAAATGAACAAAATGAAAATGAAAATAACTGAAAATAAAAGTAAAAATAGTGAAAATCAAAATCAATTTAAAAAATGAAAATGAGCAAAACAAAAATCGTTCTCCCTTCGTTTTTTGACCTCCCTTCGTTTTGTCCTCGTTTGGTTTTGTCCTCCCTTCGGTTTTTTGCCCCACTCGTTTTTATTTTTAACATGCACGTTATTATGGTTTTCAGGTTCTTCTGTTGTAATGTAGATTGTTTTCTTGTTGTTTTAGGTTCTTTTATTAGTGTTTATTGTGTTTTTTTCTCAGGTTCATTTGTTGTTAACGTACATTGTTTCTAACATTATTGTTGTAGATTGTGTTCTTGTTGTTTCAGGTTTTTCATTGCTAACGTTCACTGCTCTTGTTTCAGGTTCTTTTACTGTTGGCGTAGATTGCGTTTTTTTATATTGTTTTAGGTTCTTTTTTTTTGTTAGCGTAGATTCCATTGTTGTTTTAGATTCTTTTACTGTTAGCGTAGATTCCATTCCTGTTTTAGATTCTTTTATTGTTAGCGTAGATTGCATTCTTGTTTTAGATTCTTATATTGTTAGTGTAGATTGCGTTCTTGTTTTAGATTCTTTTATTGTTAGTGTAGATTGTGTTCTTCTTGTTTTAAGTTCTTTTGCTAACTTCGAATGTGTTTTTCTATTGTAGATAACTCCGCCACAGGGGGCTGCTTAATTGCAGCCCTCTGCGCCGGTCCTAAGCCCGGATAAAGGAGGAAGGTTTGCCAGGTGGGTGTCGATCCCTGGCAGTAAAACAAAGACGATTGAAGTTCAATGCAGACCGAAACGATGTCGGGATACGCCAGCTCGGATGAAACCCAACCAAACGAGGTCCGCAAAGCGAATCGAGGGCTTGGATCAATGAACCAGCTACCGAAAGGAACAATCTGAGACCTGCTGGTGAAATGATGTCGGTGGTCGCTTGGGAATCTTCACACTCTCTCTCACTGGTCCGCAGAGAGACTGGAGTTGCTTGGGAGGAGATGTCAAGATGCAGCCACGAGTTTCTCGATCTCTGTCTTCTCGGAATCGTTGCAGGTATTGCAGATCGGCAAAATTAATCGACTTAATTTGCTAAGTGGTGAAATTTATAATTACATGTAGCTGTATATCCGTTCTTCTTTACATGACTGACAACATTTGTCTGTGCATAAATTAAATACATTTTATGCTACATTTGGCATACATGTGTGTATGGCATCTTTACACTTCTCTACAATTTTGCTCTCCCTTCGTTTTTCTCTTCTCACATATACCGTGGTTAAAGAATGTATCTTAAAATAATCATTTTTGGCGCTAGTAACCGGTATGCATTGTGTGCGGCGAATAGAGGCAAGTTTAGAGAGGGCAATAGATTTGTCCACTAACGCCAACATGCACCATGTTTTCTTTTTTCAGCTTTTCTACTTCAACCACGTTCTTCGCTTGCCAGGACTGGAAGACCTGATGCATGGACTGGAAGAAAAACGATCATCTGGATGCCTGGTCCCTGGTCAATGCAGTCATCTGTCATCGCAGGTAACTGTGTTCAGTTATTGAAATACCTGACTGAAATGCCAGTATTGTAATTGAATTACATTTTATTTTGTTAATTGTATTTGAAGTTTGGTGTATGTAATGTGTGATTTCATCCAGCTGCCTACCCCTTAACTTTAATCAACTGCTCTACATGACTGCCTAATCGTCGACATTATTGTATCATTGGACCGAGTGGTACCGGTAGACTCGCGCATTCATTCTTAGCTACCATTTGCAGAAAGCAGGGCATGGTATTTAATGGAAGAAATTGTGCCTGCTGCATGTTATTGAGTTCCATGCGTAAAGTAAACATTTGTAAAAATTCATTTGAGCATTTCTTCAAGCACTGCTGCATAATTTGAAACGTGTAGACGCAATAACCAGCAGGCTATCTTCTTAAAATATTTCAACTCTTGCAGTTTTTCTCCGCTCTGTTGTTAACTTGCTAACCTGTTTTAATTGATTGTAATTGTAGGAGAAAGGAAAAGCTGAAAAAGCAAGACCGCAAAAGAAGATGTTGGAAGCGATATGCTATCCTGAAGAACTTTTTGTTGACCACGTGAAGAACATTTTTAGCTAGACTTTTATGGAAGTGCTAACCTGTTCTGAATTACTTAATTAGACTGGGGAAAGAACGTTAAAGAACATTTTTCAAATTTAATGAACATTAGACAAATTCGAAGAATTGTGGTTGTGTAATATAGATTACGTGTTTCTGAGATTTTCTTATAGATTACGTGATTCTGAAATTTTCTTATAGATTACGTGATTCTGAAATTTTCTTATAGATTACGTGATTCTGAAATTTTCTTATAGATTACGTGATTCTGAAATTTTCTTATAGATTACGTGATTCTGAAATTTTCTTATAGATTACGTGATTCTGAAATTTTCTTAATGTAAAGAGATTAAGTAATGCTGATTGACTTTAATTTTTCATACCTTCCAGCAGCTCTCAAACCTCTATTCTTCAACCTTCTTCCCCTCCCACATCTCTCCCTTTCCTTTGAACTTTAAAATGCTTGTTGGCAAGTTCATAGCAGAGCCTTCTATTACTGAGAGTTCGGTCTTTGGTGGTGAAGAGAAACTCGCGCTGTGATTGGTCTAAATTCATGGGCTCCATCTTAGTTCCAGAAGTGTCGCTTCCGGTTGTTTATACCGATTTATCGCTTCATTAACTCACCGATTTTAATCAACTTACGGAAGAGCGTTTTGCTTACGGTAAGTCTTGTATATTCTTCACATTGTGCCTGCATGTTTTGCAGGCACAAGAATTAGGAAATTGTATTACGTTGTTGCTTTAACAGGTAGCGCATGGTGTCTATCGGGCTCCCCCAGTGTGAGAATTGTGGAAAAATAACTGGAGGGGTTGGCCTATGATAAACTTGGAATTGGGGTGTGAAAAACAGAGTTTACTATGGGGCACTAATAAAGACTGGGGGGTTGAACCCCCCAACCCCCCCGGCAATTCTCACCCTGGGCTCCCCAGAAAGATTTACAGAAACCGTTGAAAATGCCAAATAGACCCAACCCGAAATCAATGTTTTTATTTGTCCAGTGTTGTGTCTATTATGAATTAGTCTTTACAAGACTCCGACCAAATTCGTTAGGCGGATGAATTGATTGATTGATGGATGACATGTTAATAGGGCTGAGTGTGATGGTCATGGACGGCGTCAACGCAGTGATTTTAGGGTCTGAACACCGTCCTGTCGCTTATTAGACCAGCAACGCTGCGGAACGATACGGGGCGTCCAGGCACTGTTCTACACTTTAAGCACTGCATGTTATGCAATGCGTAACAGACATTGCTTATTAGTAATTTATCATCGGTCATTGGTAATTTATCGTTGAGCCTCCAAAATTGTTCCACTATTATTCCACTTACCCGTAGGACATTAGTCCCCCGGACAAAAGACTCCCGGACAAAATTCGTCGGTAATCCCGAAGACTGCGTGCCTGTCCATGTAAACAATGCGGCAGCCCAAGAAATCGCTGAAATAGAGCGCTGTGCCTTAGCTTCGAAATTTACATTTACTCCTATTTACTGCCTATTTTCCCTCATTTATAATATTTCAACCTGACCGTTTTACTTAGATCTCGCGTTCATTATTTGCTTACTGAGCACGTTGTATCATGTGATGCGTCTGATAGGTCACAGCGCTCTATTTTAGCTATGCGGCTTATAGGTCACAGCGCTCTATTTTAGTTAAGTCGTTGGCAACCATTTTATATTTTATGCGCGCACGCAGTCTTTGGTATCGGTGTAAGCTGGGAAGTAAACGGCAAGTCCTGTGATACACCGGCCCCGTGTCCAGGACCTTGGGATTCGTCCATTGCCGGTGACACGAAACGGAGTATCCCCCCTGAAAGCTATCCGGGGGGATAACTTAATCTATCCCACCGCATGGAATTAACCGGTGTAATCTATCCGGTGGGATAAACCATTCTATCCCCTTTTTTGAAAAATGCGCATAATAAAAAGATTTATGCTGTAAGCAAAATTTAAAGTGACTCTAATTGTTTTAGGTGTCCTAGGCAATGCTCAGATAAAGGCAACTCGAATTTAGTTAGCGACTCTGGGTGTTCTTAAGTGTTTTAGATGTTTTAAGTGCTCTAAAAACAGTGCAAAACAAATTATCTAGTAGGAATAAACATACCTGTTAGTGTCATTGTTCAAAACAAAGCAGATGAAAATTAGTTTGCAAACAAAACTACATGCGAAAGCGGAATTTGGGGGGATACAATTAATACGGGGGATATACTCTATTTCGTGACACCGGCTCAAGGGCCAAGAAAAGGAGATGAGTGCCTCAAATTTATTTTTCCGTTAAATTTTACCAAAACTTCTACCTCAATTATCTCATACTTCTCAAAAATGGAGATACTCGAAGATTATTCTCAGGCAACGATTTGTCTATCTTTTGACGTAAAGCCTTTTCTGACAAATCTGTAAGAACTGTTGTATTTTACACAGGTGAAAAGAATGGTTGGCTGCAGCGCCCCAAATTGCAGCAACAGATCGGAGAAAGGCATAAGACATTTTCCTTTTACAGCCAATAAAGATCGAAGAAAAAGGTGGCTGATAAATTGCCGAAGAGATAAATGGATTCCAACTTCCGCAAGTCGTCTAAAGTTGTGAACAGCATTTCGACTCCAGCCAGTTCGAGATTAAACGCATGGATGGCTGGAGAAAACTGAAGCCAAATGCTGTGCCCACCATATTTTCTGTGCCAAATCTACCACCTGGACTGCAACCAAAATAAAGGGTTCTGAAGCGTCACATCGTAGACGATGAAGTCGACACCTCCGTGAAGGTTCGACGCATTGCTGAGGAACATAGCTACGCCAAGTCCTTTGTTAAAAGAGAGAATTCAGGTATTCACAATATTGCTGTTAAGTTCCATTCAGAATCTAATCTTATGACTTCATTAATAATACAATAGCTGTGAAACAGAAAGCATCAGCTGTTGGTTTGTTAGATCAGAGGTTCTCAACCGGTGTGCCGTGACACACTAGCGACCGGCGGTGTGTCACGTTAAAATGGTGTGTTGTTGGTATGTCTCGAAGAATTGGTGTGTCGTGAATTCTCAGAGTATAATCCGTTGTTCTTGCATTGCACTGACATGCTTACTTTAGCAGTTTATTCGCAGCTCTCTATTACATTTCATCGCAATCTGGAGCAGTCACAAGGTTTGCTTTGTAGGCGAAGCCCACATGCAATCTATATGTACGTGACATACAGCTTAAGATGTTAGAGAACGCACCGATTATGGTTTCAAATCTAATAAGCCCAATTATAAGTACCAGTACTCAACAAAGATTGCATTTTTATGTTCTGATATTCAGTTAAATAAAATTCTTCAGATTTTGAAATTTTCGATCCTTTATTTTAAAATGAGCGACTGTTTTAGAGAACATTTACTGTACATAAGTCTGCTTAGTTAAAAAAGCGTTGTTCTGTAGGGGCAGAAATGGGCCATCGTGTCCAATCATGCTATAGTTTACATGCAAGACTAGTTGGTGGCACGCAAATGCTACTGAGTTTATGAACCTAAAGCACTGTGTTATTTTCTATTTGAAGAATAGTAAGATTAATCTTTCTTGTCCCCTGTGTAGTGTTAGAATTACTTACTGTATGCATTTGCACCCCCTTTAAGAAATACAAAGCTGAATTTTTTTAAACTGCGAATGATTTCTCTTTTCATCCGAATGTGTTTCAGTATTGTCCACAACGCTGGCAAATGTTGACGTCACAGCTGAAAGCAAAGGCTCATCATTTACAAACACCGAAAGGATCGTTGCACAGGAAACTGCTGCCAGTGAAGTGGTTGACTGTTCTTTTCTGGACTTAGGCATAGCAGCTGATGTTGAATTGATCACGTCTCAGCCATCGTCAAGAAAACAAGTTTCACTTGAAAATCTTGTTCAGGCTCAAATGAACAAGATCCAGGAGCTCACTGCTGCTTATGCAGAGATTGGGTTTTATCCAGATATGCCTTTCACACAACAATGTTGTTGTCAGATTTGCATCATGTTTCTCTTACACACCTTAAGTGTTTGAGCGCTTTCTATTTTCTGTATATTTAGTCTTGTTGTGTATACCACCACTGTCTAGGAATGTACGTTTGATATTATGGTCAACCTAGAAGTCATAGTGCTATTAGCATATAGAAACATTTATGTGCAGATATATATATATATATATATTTATATGCATAAAATAATTATGTCTATGCATGCATATTTTTTTATTAAGGGAACTTAGTCTGTTTTCTGTCATTAGTATTATGCAGGCAGATATACTGTCCTGTGAGTGTTGTATTTCTTTTTTATTTACTTTTATTGTCTTATTAATTGTGCTACTATATTGGTGAAAAAAGTTTGATATATAATCTTACTCAAGTAAGTGCTTGTCCTTGAGACAAAAGTAATTGAACTTGAGAGATTAAATTTTTTCTTAGAATGTGCAAGCATACTGGAAATGATAGGCTTTTTTACATTCGTTCTTATAGATTATCAGTTATTTGGTAGCTGCTGGGTTTGACATTTTCACAGTTCACATTGTTAATAGGAAAATAATTATATGGTTGGTGTAATAGAGTAGAGTAATGGATAACACGCTGGCCAAGAGTGCGAGAGGTAGTGAGTTCGAACCCCTGTTGGGCGGATGTGCTTTGTAGGCTGCTATTAGCACCATGTATCGCAGGCTGTCCGTTCAGTTGGTATAGTTAAGATTTATGTAATCTGAGTTCCAAAAAATTCCTTCAACTGCATAATCGTACACTGTAACCGTTTGCAGTCTGTCAACCGGATTGTTGATTAAACGAAAATTATTATTATTAGTAGTAATATAGGCTTCATTTGTACACAAATCTTCACGTTCCTGCAGTTACCGTGTGCACTTATGTCCTAAGTATTTGAAGCAACCCTGTTCACTTGTGCCAGAGTTGCAACTATATCTATTTGACTGTTATTTACTGTTTTCTCATTTTCATTCATTCATTCTGAGATTTTTATTTTTGGAATTAAAGAAGAAATAATCGAAATTATTTATGTTGCTTTTACTTTAATGCATTGCTTAACAACCAAGGTGCCTTGGCATCCAATGGTGCTGATAACTGTATTGGTGCAATCGTAAACCACAGTGTAAATCCAAAATTAATGTAAACCTACACGTTTTTCTATAGCGACCGAGCATTGTATGTCCTCGACCCTGCCTATTTTTCAATGAAGTTCATTCCGAAAATTTATATAGCTTCCCTTCAAGAAAGCTACTAAGAGGCAGTACAAACACAACCATGGCTAAGAAGGTCTTGAGCAACTGGTAGAATACAGGCTAATTAATTCGAGGTAATGCACATCGCAAGCGGGAGCTTGTACTACGTGAAGGGGCTGTCTGACTGAAGAGCAAGTCGAAGGGATCAGGAGCTCCCCATTTTCCAAAGAGCTTGATGTGAGACACCGCCAGACAAGTGCTGTAGGAGATGCCATGCTTGGAATCCAGTGAAAACCAACGCATTTAAGCAGAAGCCTTGGAATATGGAGCGCGGTGGTGAAGTGGTGGCGTCGTTGCCTTGGAGCCGGGAGGTTCGAATCCAGCTCGCCGCGTAAGGACCTTGGGCAAGTCCTTCACTCACAATTGCTCAGCGCTTCGGCATGAAACTCCGATGCAGTGTCCGCTCTGCATTCGGGAGCGCCTCTGAGTAGCCAGAGCTTGAAGGGGCGCTATAACAAGTGCACATACAAATAAGCACAGCGGAGCGAAGGACCTGGCCAAGACATTCTATTAAGCCAGATGGGTGACCAGCATAACCATAACCACAGTTTTTATTGCTCAAAGTGACAGCTGACAAAACATCTTTATTACATAATAACGGATATAGAAACTAGCAAAAAGCAAAAGGAGAGAACCCTTAAGGGACTACTGTCCCACTGTCAGGGTTTCCCAAGTAGGCCTACAAGTTCGAATAAACAGCAACAGGTTATGCAAATTATAGAGTATTAAAGATTAATTTTATCTTAACTAATTAACTACATCCTGGGAAAACGTCTAAAGGTGCTGTTGAGTGTGCCAATTTAGAAAAGTCGTTAAAAATAAAAGCAAGAACCGAGCAGTGACCGTGAGAGATCCTTCACCTCCTGCCAGCTTGGTTTAATTGGAGGTTGGCCATTTTAGGTTCCCGTGGAAGGACCATGCTAGCCCGATATTTACCAGAAATAAGCCAGCATCGAGAATTGATGCGCCCACTCTGAAGCAAAGGCGCATCATGCCAATAAGGCTTATTGCGTTGTAGGCCTATCAGGTTGTCCAAAGACTGATTTAGGCTGCAGCCCAAGTCCCGTTACCGTAGAGGAGGCAGAGCAGCTGTTACGGCTGATCTCGTCGAGAATAGTCTACTCGTCCAGATTAACAAATAATATACATGTGGCAGCTGAATTAAATTTCCTTTCTTCCGGATGGGCCCAATTAAAAATTTTTAGTCCAGAATGTCAATAAAATAAAAGTGCAAAATCTGGTACTAAGTGAATTTGTAAGAATGCATCGTTGCTAGTTGCTACGTACTTACTCTATCACACCGATGGAACTAAGATGGAGTCCATGTCAGCCGACCAATCAAAATGCAGGGATCCGTTTACCATTGCGCCTATTGGATAAGGCCGAACTCTCAGTAATAGAAGGCTCTGGTTCATACTAGTCGAACTCGTATTTTAATGATGTTGCATGGGACAATGCATATAAATAGTTCTGCATCTCTGAATGATTCTGCATTCGGGTAGAAGACCTCGTTGAGGTGTCCGCTACAAGTTCCACGGTCTTCTTCGAGGTTTGAGGGCTGCTCTCGTTTACTCTGTGTCTCAAGACACCGTGCATGGACCATTGGACCAGACCACGCAAAGAACGCAACACGAGGGACTTAAATCAAAATTCTAGACTTTCCTGTTCAAACAATCGCTGCCATTAGCTTTCTGAACTTCTGCACAGCGCTATATAAATCCTATTATTATTATCGTACCAATCGTTTCGCTTCTCTTTTGCCCTAACTTCTTTGCCCTTACTTGTAAATCCTTCTAGCTCTTCTGCAAACCTGATTAAAAAAAATGTTCAATGGAGTTGAAGGACAATTTGACTGACGAGGAGTAGGCGGACGTTACCCTCCCAGAGGTCGACCCTGCAGATATGATAAGAATTGTAGGCCTAATCTAATAAGCACATGTCTGTGGCTTAATCATTTGCCTACTGTTACAAGTAGGCCACGACTAGATTGTAATACTTATTTTAAGGCAAATAATTCTCAACTAGGCCGTAACTAAAATAGCACACACGGTATTCTCAATTAGTACATTATGAATATTAGAAACTTGTTGAATGTCCATATTGCAATGGCAGTATTTTAAGGTGTCATCTTAACAAAATAGCTGTACTTTTTCAGTGATCCATTAGAAACTTTTTGAATTTCTACATTGCAATGGCAGTATTTTAAGGTGTCATCTTAACAAAATAGGTGTCCTTTTTCAGTGGCCCATTAGAAACTTTTTGAATTTCTTAACAAAATAGCTGTACTTTTTCAGTGACCTTTGAAGATGTCATCTTAGCAAAATAACTCCATTATTTAAGTACCGATAAAAAATGTTTTAGGATTTCTTTATGTATCAAGTTCAGCAGTTCAGTTCTGCTGTTGCTGGGTTATTCTAATGAATTACTGCTTACATGAGTAAATAAGCTGACTTTTCAGCACTGTAATCCGCTTATCCCAGTTTCCCATATGGCTCTGAGTGACCAGGACACACCGGTACCAAAATCAAGAAGCCACTTGTAGTAATGATGTTGTTTTACTAGGTGTTCAGATAATAGGACCAAAACATTTTGAAATTTGACAGTTTAAAATGCGAAGTATTTGTACATAATATTAAGAGTAAATTATACTCATTTTAGTTGGATTTTGGTTATATTATAACAGTAATTATTATAACAGCAACTAACAACTATTATCATTTTGAGAAATTTTTCTGGAAGAGATGTCAACTCTGTTTTTAGTTATATTCATCGCAACATGATAGTATCGTATATTATAGTAGTAATTAATGTCATTATAATCATAACACTTCAAGTAAAACAACGATGAAAAAGTTACTAAAAATCGATAACATTTTGTCAACTTTTTCTGGGGGGAAAATGTCAATCCTGGGGGGGAAGTTCCCCCCCAGAGACGTCTAGATTAAACACTTGTCATCCGCGCAACCCGGTTTCAAGCCTCGCTCAGGGCATTAATTTATTAAAATTTCTGTTAGCTGCCACTGGCGCTTTGCTGTTGTGTTGCTAGACTCGGGTTCTGCTGAAAATAAAGATAGCCCCTCCCACTTCTGGCTTGGCCTAACGGGAGTGATCCAGCACTTAGGCTATTAGTGTTAGTGTACCTGTAATCATTCTGCGGTGTCAGATTGAACCATTAAAGAAGATATTATTATTATTCACCTCAGCGAAATAATTACAACAGAGGTGTACTCGTTTCCAAGTCAATAGAGTTTACGGAGTTCAGTTCCATGCGAATCCAAATCATTGGAGTTCCAAGTCGATAGAGCCCCAAGTTGATTAAATTCCAAGTATTTACAGCTTCGGTTTGAGAGAATTCCAAGTCCTATAGAGCTCTTGCAGGTCTTTCACTCAAAACTGGCAAATTGCTTTTTCACAAAATTAATCTTATCCTCAATCTCCCCTCTACTCCTCACCTGTCTCGCCACTTAAACTCTAAACATCACCCACCTTAGCTGTCCGACTGCCTATCTAATTCTCCGGATCTTGACCCTCTGCCCATCCATTTTTTTTATTAAGCACATCCAAATAAAACTATTATCAAATTTATTCACAGAACCCTTATATATTTTGTCTATTCAAGCAAATTAACTTGACATACCACAACTTATCGCACAAAGAAGGAAAATGTAAAATGGACTAAGCTACTGTTTCTTGTCTACCATTCAAAGAACCCTAGAGTTCCACGGAACCCATGTTGGGAACCATTCTTTAATTATGTCACTATTCAACAAGTCATCAAATTCCCTTTCAAAGTCAGTCCTAAATTAAGAACAGCGCTTGGTGAATGAGCTTCCGGAATTTTTTTGTCCACGTATGTCTGTGTTACCACGGTGAATATGTCATATTCCAGTTGCCTCTTCTTCTGCCAAACTCTTACTCTTCCTTGCTCTTGAACAGAAAGATTGTAATGCACCTTAAGAGGCAAGAATATATATAGGCTAAGCCTACTCAAGTCCAAAACCTCATATATAAAATAGCAAAAAGTCCATATCAATGGAAAAATCTTTTAATTTTTGTGAACAATTGGGGGAGTATCCAGGAGTTTCCTATTGAAATGCTGGTGTACAATCCAGGGGAGATCGTCATAGAGTAATGTCTAGGGAAATTGTCCGCATCCCTATCAACCCATGCCCTACGAAAAGACACCAGAATTCAGCCTGAGTAAAGACGAATTTTCAAGTTCCAGCAATCATATCTTTAAGTTCCAGCAATCATAATAATATTATCTTGAAGGCATTCAAAATGAAAACAACTTTTATACATACATCCTATACACATGCAAAGTGCGAACTTACGAACTTACATGCAACCAACATACATGTATGCATATATAAAGATACAAGCAACCGTCCAGTGACCGTATCAAACACACGTCGACGTTTTAATTGATCGATTAATAAATGACAAATCTGAGCAAAGAAGTTTGGCTTTGCCTCCAAATATTAGTCGCTCAGAGTCCAGTTGAAATAATAAGACCAGATCTAGGTACGATTAGCAATGGTAAAAGCCGCAAAAAATTACATTTACTTAAATTAACGATCGTCACCTGCAAAAAACCGTAAACGGTGAGTCACTCGAGAAAAAAAATGGCGTCAGAACTAAAACCGACGAGCAGATGATGTCACAGTCACCCAAGTTCTTAATACCACGTTCCAATGGAAAAACAAAGACACGCACACACACACACACAGAAATACATATATAATATATATTTTAGAGAATTATAATACACAGAGGTTATCTGGAGGCAAAGAAAAGCTTATAGCACAGAAAATCCTACAACACGCACAAGCGTCTTAACCGCAATAAAAAGAAACAGGGAAACATTCTTCGGTCTTCTCGAAATTAAAGAAAAATCCAAGTTACGTACGAATCCTGTTTCGTCGGTGAAAGCCCAATGCAGGACTTTCCTAAAGCAAAGTCGGGAAGACTGAATTACCTCTAGTAGCGGGTGTAGCCTAGCAGCATATACGCAGCACACCCTGACGAGTGACACCAGCAAATCTACGAACCCTCCAGAGTAATAGGTCAGGTCATTGCAAAAAATTTGAAAACAAGTCCAACGAAGAAGGGAAAGCTCTATCCAGGTCATCGCCATAAATGATCGTTATAAATAACTGATAGGCAAGTGAATAATACAACCTTGCGACCTCGAACGAAAAAAATCTATCTGCAGCAAGCAAACCTGGACAGCAAACTTCAGGCAGTACCAAATAACATGACTGCAATGAGAAGTCAACCTTTATGCCCATTCCTCGTGGAACACGGGTTAAAATCATAGAACATCGTAAGCTTGAAGTTTAGTTTTGAACAGTCAATATTGTACAAACAGTGAATTACCGTACACGAAACCTGCAATTCTACAATGCACACACGCAAGCACAAGTAATAGCAGACAGCAAACTTGCAAAGCCTCTTCCTCCACTGCCACTTAAACATTTCAATCATTAACAAGCAAACAAAAATTCCAAACCTAATATAAAAAAAACAGTTTTACAAAAGCATTCCAAAAGAGGAGTTTAGAAGCAGCGAACTACTTTTCTCCACACTGTACAACACACTTGCCTAGCTTCTTACTGTCGTCTGTACCTCACCTAAGCACGATTGTACAAGCGTAATTACTATTATTGCATTCATCCTTGCGAATTTCATAGAAGCAACACAGTTTTCAAAGCAGAGTACATCACAATGCATAAGAAAGAAACAAATCTGTACTGCAATGTACCAAGCAAAGATTGTTTATTTTCTACAGAGCTCCATTTCTCGTTATATTAATTTCCAAACTTCACAGCACTGTACTATATCATCGCTAGTAGTCTTTTAATCGAATCGAACTTACAGAGTCAAGGAAAAAATGCACAGTTAGACAAAATACAGTCACATTCAGTGCGTACACCTCAGTAAACAATACTTCTCAGACTTTGCAAGGACCGAGGAGGATACAGAATCTTCGAGCTTAGCACATCATTGACAATGGCAATCCAATAGACAGCATCACAATGACAGTAATTCCATACAGGCTAACAGCATGCAGACCAAATTGAAATGTCGCTCTCACCCAATGCATCATGATTTGAAACACGTGGACACGTACGCAAACGAAAGACCGACGACACATCACCGCCAATCTGACAACGTACCTACCTACCTACGACAGACTCCCGTCCCGGACTTGGAATAACAACAAATCACTTCCTGGCGTCGATCGCAACCTCTCACGCAACCTCTCACGCAACCAGGACGCCGTAAATCACACAGAACGCCTCGCAACTCATCTGGCATTGGGTTTATTGCCACATCAATATGCATACAGGTAAAAACTCTGGTTGCAGTCTGTTTTCATCTCCCAGACGCCGAACGTGCGTGCTTCGGCTAGACCTGGCCGCCGGCGTCGTTCGGCTGGGACTGCGGCGTCGAGAAGTCCCAGATGAGGATCGTATCGTCGTGCGAACTGCTGACTATTTGAAAGTCGTCGAACTGAAGTCGAAAGACGCGGCCGGAATGTTCCTGCAACGAACAAATCAACTCCTTTATTTGCAGACTAATCAAGAAGAGTGGCGTTCAAGAAACGGGGTTTTACGGCCTACTAAGTAGGGGCCCCCTAAAATAGCAGCACAACCTCATGAGCCATTATACTTAAGCATCCAAACTGGACATACTAAAGAACAGATCTTAATTAAGTTAATGGACCGCTAATCTTCTTCTTGTAAGAAGTAACACCCAGTAGGCCTACTTAGAAACACCTCAAGGCAACATGGGTTTTTGACACAGCCTTAGCAAACCTGACATTCACAAGTAGCCGCAAATGCTTATAAAACATGTGCTGCAAATGCATTCATGAAACGATGCTCACCGCTAGAGTCTTTATGCAGAGCGCTGATGAAGGTGAGCGTGGATCAATGGCAGCCTTTAAGTCCCAGATCTTGATTTTCCTGTAACCGACAAAAGAAACACGATTTACAGCAGAGCAAATCAATAGCACTTTCCTTGAGCAATCATTATAAAAATAATGATGATCTTTGTTTAATTTCAAACTCACAAGACGCAGTATGATCGCAATTCATAGTATGAACGAATGATCACAAGTGATTACAGGAGTCAAATTTAACCATTGGCAGCCAAGCAAGGCTTCCATCACGTCCCGCTGCTCCGCTGACTAACACCATCTGCTGAATGGAAGGTTGAGTGAACCATTAGGAAGGTAGCGGGAAGCGATCTCGCATCCACTGTTCGACTGTCTGTTATGGTCATATCTTGTCAATCCCATGACGTTGAGATCAAGCTGCGGAACAGAGCCAAGCTTCCGTTTAACGAGTGGTACATGGTCTCATTCAACCACGATGAATTATGATCAAGACACAAGAAATCAAACTCGGGAGTTAGCAGGGCGCATAAACCAGGGGCAGATTCAGGGGGCAATCTGGCCATGGCCCCATTCAGAGATTTGCAAAGGACGTGCACCACCCCATCAGGCTTCGACAGGTCTTCAATCAATGCAGAGCGAGGAAAGTTGATCGAGAAAAAACAAGCATATAACTAAAAATTAAAATTCATCAGATTTAAAATAACCAGAGTTGCCACTTTTTTTGAAATTTTTTGAGTAAGACTTTTTTTAAAAAGGTCGTCAGAGTTTTCCATGAAAGACCAACAAAACGTTTTTAGGTTCAAGACCAAAAATTTTGGCCTCCCCTTCCAAAATTTCTGCATCCGCCCTTGACGCAACCAAACATGCACAAGATCAGGAGAGACATACCCGTCGTACGCTCCGCTGACGATTCTCTTTTCATCGAATCTGATACATCGAACGAGTTCCTCGTGGCCCTCTAAGACGCGTAGGCACGCTCCACACTCAACATCCCACAGCCTACAACAAATCAGAACTTGCATTTCAACAATTCGACCACAACAGCCAAATACTGGATAATTTCAAATAAAATGAACGAATAACTTTTTAGTTAACACATCAGGCAACCATATTGTAGGTAATTGCAAGAAATAACACACAACAATGTCTGCATGCTTCTGGACTTTTTATGCCGTGCGAATCGAGACGTTATTCTCATGCCTGCCCCAAAACACCAAAAAATGATAGCATACAGCATTGAAGTTAAGCCAATTACCTGTTATGCTTCTTCAGTACTTCTTTCAACACATCACTTTGTGAGACACTTTAGCTAATGTAGAGGGGGTAGAGAAGCTCACTTGTATGTATGGGCTCACCACACACACCACCATGTCTCATACAAAAACACATGTAAGAGCCTAAGCATGACATTAAATCTTCCAAGTCATTCTCCTTTGCCGTGGTTAGACTGGGAGCGCTCCTGAGTAGCTTTCGTGAAGAGGTGCCACAGAAGTTCATAGAACAAATGTATGAATGAATGTATGAAAGAATGTATGAATGAAAGGGAAGAAATGAATGAACAAATGTATGAACGAACGTATGAACGAATGTATGAACGAACGTATGAACGAACGTATGAACGAATGTATGAACGAACGTATGAACGAACGTATGAACGAACGTATGAACGAACGTATGAACGAACGTATGAACGAACGTATGAACGAACGTATGAACGAACGTATGAACGAACGTATGAACGAACGTATGAATGCATGAATGAATCCATGAATGCAAGAACTGACCGAACGGTGTTGTCCGAGCTGCCGCTGACCACCAGCCTATCCCTGTACTGTAGGCAGGCGATGCCGCGACGGTGTCCGTTCAACGTTCGGACGAATTCACAGGTGGCCGTCGACCAGACCTTGATTGTTCGGTCTCCAGACGCTGACACGATGTACTTGGCGTCAAAGTCGACGACGTTCACGGCCGCTCTATGGCCGACGAGAACACGACGCAGCGTGATGTCCGTCGAAGAATTCATGTCCCAAACGCTTATCGAACGATCCTGAAACAACGACGTTTAGTAAACTTGTAATAATAATAATAATAATAGTAGTAATAATAATTTTTTTAATGTAACGCCTGCAAACGCACTGTGATATACATGCACAAGTTATGCAGTAATTTTAATCAACTTAAGATAAGATAAGAATATTCTTTAATATACCAATTGCTATCCGCATTTTGGTGTACATACAAGGTATAATAAACAAACGTACATCATTTCTATATCCAATCAATGTGAAAATGTTTTAGAATAGCATAAAATCCTAAGTCCAAATCCAATATAAATTTTAAATTTAAAAAAGAAGTTCTTTTAATGACCAACAATTTATGCTGCACTTCAAACTTAACTACTAACTGCAGACAGCCTGCAATATACGGTATTAACAGTGCTCAACCTACAAAGCCTGTCCGCCCAACGGGGAGCTCAAACTCGTTACCTCTTGCTCTCCATGCCAGCGTGTTAACCAATGCACTACCGTCCCCTCCGAAGTAAGCATATCTTTTATTAACCAATGGCATGTCCACATTCTCGTGCACATATGTAATATTACTTCTTCACAACAATCAACGGTCGATTAACAACATTCTAATTAAAAACGACATTTGATGTAAATCGTCAGCAAGAGACGAGAAATGGTTGTACGATCGAGGTCACATGTATGTAAAATTGCTGAGGCTTTTTGGGGTGGATGTAACCCACGCAGTAATGGCCCGGGTTCATCAGGACAGCAGAGAAGAAGAGACGGTTGTCAGCTTAATGACGTCAAAAGTCATTCAAACATTGGAAAGTCGTTAGACAACTCATTGAACGATTGGGTACGGGTCCATCCACATAATAACGCACACAAATTCCATTTTCATACCCCCATTGCACCTCAGACATTCTGCGGACCGTTCCCACGTGTACGAACAACCAAGCATCTCTATCCGTCATTCTGATCACTCTTCCCCTTACTTGCGTGCGTAATATATCGATGGGTGCAAATCAGAAACAAACGCTTAAGTCCGGTTTTGCACTCAGGCATTGGCTGTTCATGAAGTGGGACCTTCAAAAATCATACACTCAGTCACAGCTCGTGCTCCAACAATGCCAGTCTGAAGCTCAGACAAATGAGGAGGGCAATGCTAATGATCTCTGTTATGAAGCTAGTATGCTGACTGGCATTGTGCTTCTCTGTTATGTTGTCTACAGCATGTAAAGTGCAACTTGTCTTGTGTATTAAAGATAACTTATTCAATCACACAGGCATCGTGTAGCACCTTTGAGATAAAAAAAACGCTATACAAAAGTTGACATTAAAAACAAAACATAACAATAAATGTTACAATGTTTCGCAGCCTACCTTTGAACAGGTGACCAATGAGTTCTTCTCGTAACGAAGGTGTAGGACCGCCTCACTGTGATGGATTAGCGTATTCAGTAATTCTCCTGTTTTGATATTCCAGACCCTGCACACACGCACAAACATCCTGAATAATGATTTTTGTATGCATTACAAATTTTATTTTAAAATGACGAGAAATAATAATAATCTCATCTTAAGCAACATCTCAAAATCTCATCTAATCAAACCAGAGAGTAAAGAAGGGCAAACAACAGATCTATATAAAACAAGTTAGCGGCTCAACATTGTGTACAGGCGTGCGACGTGTGTGCGTGCGTGCGTGTATATGAGCATCCCATAACAGAGTCCATTTGATGGGTGAGACATCAAAAAATATCTCAAGACAAAATACAGCAAACATCTTATTTCTGATTCGTGGCTCGCAATACCCGAAGACATTAATGTCACAAAGGTACTACAGCCACCAACCAAGCAGAGTGGAAAGACTAACAAAAAGATTCTCGCAAAATGGTCCTACCATCAACACACAGACATTCAGACAGGCAGACAGACAGACAGATAGACAAGACAGACAAACGAACACACAGAAGAGGCAGAGAGACGAACCTATAGACAAGACAGACAGATAGATGGATAGACATACACAGACAAACGGACACACAGAAAAGACAGACAGACAGACAATAAGCCGCACCTGATAGTTGAATCACTAGATCCTGAGACAATGATGTCGTCGTCATACTGCAGGCATAAGACGGATCCTGAGTGACCGCTGAGGGAACGTACGCACTCCAGACGACTACGATCCCAGATCTGGTCAATACACACAAAAGAAATAAGAATATTTCTTTAATTAGACTGCCAACCGGGCGTTGTGGAGTAGGGGTATGTTTGGTTCCTTAGAGTCGAAAGGTTGTTGGTTCGAATCCACCACAAGCCGCCTCGTAGGGACCTTGAGCACGTCCTTCACTAGCTTGTGATTGCTCATGCGCTTCGGCGTAAAACTATGATCCAGTGTCCGCTCTGTAGTCGGGAACAAATCTGAGTAGAAGTTGTGAAGGAGCTCGATAATAAGCACTCATAAATGCATACATACATACCAGTAAATGCACAGTAGTGTACAGAAGAAGTAAATAATAGAAATATTCATGCAAAGTAATACAATTTTTCATAATAAAACTACCTCTGGCAGAGGCATCAACTCTAGGCAGGATTACATGTCGACCATGTGGCCTGGGTCAAGTATTGCATGAGGTAACTTCACGGGAGGGAGGGAAGAAGTGCATGCATGAAAATTGTGACAATGGCTTAGGAGGATAGAGTGGAAAAGAGCAGAGTCAGTTCAAGAACAGAGCTCGTAGAAACTAGGAAAATCGGTAGAGAGGATGTCTGAACAGGACAATTTTCTCAGAAGATCGTAAGGACCTAAAGAAATTATCCATCAAAACAAATTCTACAAATAACTAAATAATTTGTCTCATAATTGGTTACGGCGATTAATAAACTGCTGAAATGCAGCATAGGCATAACTAACAAAAATTTATAACGGTACAGCACTATGACACATTTATAAATAGGTGATCCATCCATGTTTTAATTGCAGGACTTCTGGAACAGTGTTCTCACAATGTCATTGCCCAACGACAGTGAACATTCTCTCTTGCAAACCGAAACAATAGATTTCATCGCTCACCTTAATCGAATTGTCGCGCAGACCGCTGACGATCTTCTCATTGTCATATTGCAGACAATAGACGCCTTTACTCGCTTCACTCCTACACTGAATTCGTCGTAACGTGTGTCGACCGGTTCGCCAGTTGTCCTCGATTAGCTGATTTTGAAAGCAGCCAGATATTTAAAATACCTTTGCTTATTACTGTATTTTATCACTATTCTATATAATTAGACCAGCGGTTCCCAGCCCGTGGCCCGCGGGCCAAAAGTGGTCCGCCTGGCCTTCAAAATTGGCCTGCAGCATCTCAATGAAAGAAGAAAAACACATGTAAAAATTGGCAATTTGGACATGATAGAATATATAATTCTTTTCCATTACAAATTATTTTATTTGGACGTTAATAAATTGCATCAAACATTTTATTTTGATTCAATTATAAAAATTTTATACGCCTTTAGTTAATTAAATGTTAGCCTTGTGGCCCCCTAATGTCCTTCAATTAAGAAAAAGTGGCTCGACAGTCAAAAAAGGTTGGGAACCACCGAATTAGACAAACATGAGAGCCGACAAGTTTATAAATTCACTGAAAATATGAGAATTTTGAGGAAAGTGGATGTTACAATATCCATAAAAGTTTAGCTATCCAGAGATTTCACACAAGCGCAATAAAATGCTAAACACCTATATCAATAAAATAGATCTGGTTTGTGTGCTTTCACTACTTCCCTGAACAAATGTTTCGCTAGCTGATTGATGAAAGATGTCAAAATAAGCCTTTAAAAATAAATACAATACAACCCAATATAATACTCATCACGTGTTGTTCATGGTCAAACCCAAAATAACGTGCAACAACAGATGGCAATATAACTCTACCAGAGTCTACCTGTAAATATATTTTTTAACTTATACCACTGTTTGCTGGTAACCTTCCATATCAATTGACCAAATTCTTCAATATTACATGTATGTCAAAAATATTTTTCACCTTTTATCAGAACATTACCACAGTGGCAAATGTTTAGAACTAACTAAAACAAAAAATCTAATCTCAAATGACAGTAAAAATCTTTCGAAAGTCAGAAGCACAAACACCACTTACACTGAACCCGTATATGAGAAAGATCACCAAGTATAACAGCTCTTCACAATAATAATTACCTCAATTTCCTGGAGTATCTGAGGATAAAGATCGCGGTAGAACGCATGCTCTTTACGACCAGGTTTCTGACAGAAAAGATACTTGCTCCTACAAATAACCGACCGAAATGGTAAATGGTTACACATTCTAAATCCATTTCTTTTCCATTTACCTCACATGAGTTTTTTACACATTCACAACACATATGGATATTTCTCAGGTCCTATCCTACTGTCTAGAATCACCAGCTTGTAGGTATTGCCTCAATGAATTAAACCACGTTAGATCCTCAAGCCGCCACGTTTTATTTATTTATATAATTGTCGCATTTGCTATAGCATTTGCTATAGCGCCCCTTCAAGCTCTTTACTCAGAGGTGCTCCCAAGTACAGCATGGAAACTGCATCTGATTTTCACGCCAAAGCACACGAGCAATTACAAGTGAAGGACTTCCTCAAGGTCCCCACGCAGCGACTTGAAGTGGATTCGAACCTGGAACCCTCCGGATCAAAGGAGGCACCGAACCCAACCACTACACGGCCGCATGGTCCCACAAAGGATATTCGTCTTAACAGAGCATCCAAGCAGCTTACCAGCCTTTCCTTTCGACGAGACCATGCCAAAGCTGATTCGTCTGAACCGTGTTTTCGATGAGCTTCCTCCACAGTCCTCCGTCCACGATGACCTTCCGCCACTCGCGGCAGACGAGTTCGGCCATGCAGAGGGAACGTGCGTCGAGATACGACAGAATGTGTTCGGAGATGTGATGTAACGAGTGCACTGAACAAAGACGTGACAAAGCAACAAGAACGGTAAGAAGAACCGTTCTCAGATCAGATAAAATCGGTTAAAATGAGGTCAGACGCATAATAACTGCTTTCGTTTATCTGATAGAAATTCTTTGATACAAAATCGTGCATCGCATTACATTCACCATTTTACTGATCTGCTTACTCGTTTACAAATATCTTTCCACGGAGCTGCACCCGAGCATTATTACTGTGTCGCGATACATTCCTCTGCTTCCAGGGTTGCAACTCAGATTGTTTGAGAAAAGCGATCTTCAAGTACGGCGGATGAGAACTGGATTCAGTGACCGCGTTTTCTCAGTGGTCGGTCAGAGATGCTAGAACAGTCTTTGCCCTTTTCTGCTAGCTGCCGAATCAGTTGACTGCTTCAAATCAGAACTCAAGGCTTATTTATTTTGTAAGGCCCATCCTGCTGTCAGTTGCATGTGAGGCACCCTTGTAATAAGCACGGCTGTACTATACCACCATACAAATTATCACTGTTATTATTATTATTATGTGCCATATATCTGGAATACATGCACAAATCGAGCACCTCTGAGAAGTGAAGATTGTCATTGCTATTATTATTATTTTTATTATTATTATTAAGTGAAAACTTACAGGGAAAAACCGAGATGAAATCTCTTTGTAGCATTGGCTGAAGAAAAGCGTCTATCTGTCCATGCTGAATGAATGTCATGTTGCCAAGGAGCCTCTTAACGAAGTGAGTTTGCTCCGACTGCGACCAGTTGGTGAACAACTGGAAACAAGCTATTCGTTCATCCTGATACTTCGTCGGTAAATGGGTCAGGTTGTCGGTCTGTTCACTCGATTCGTAAAATTCCTTCGAGTCCACCTGAAACAAATGGCAGACCGTGTCAGTGTTTAAGTATTTAACCAGAGTTTGGCGACCTTAAAACTCAGGGTACCTAATATGTTGAGGGGGAGACTTGCTCTTGAGGACAGTACTTGAGGGAAGAATGGGGGAAAAGAAGCCACCAGGAAGACCAAGAAAGATGATGATGGACTGGTTGATGAAAGGAGAAAATGGACGAGGATACAAAGAAATCAAGCAAAAAGCTCAAAATAGACACGAATAGTGTCATTGGAATCTTGGACCTGCCTAAGTGCAGAACACTAAAGAAGAATTCAGGGACTTGTCCATCCTAAAGTCAAGGTAGATATATGAAGGTCCACTTATACAAATAATTCCGGTGTAAAGTCTGGCCCACACAGATGATGTCTTTTTAGTCCACAGAGCCTTGCTTAAAGACTACACAATCTGAGAACACAAGTTCAAATTGGTCATTTTTAGCTGCATATTCATAAAACAAAGCAAATTGGTGAGCTAGTAAGAAAACTAGTCAACACTAAATCTTCACTCTGCTTCAGTGGATTTTTATAAAGAAGATCAAATTAAGAAAGTTTGCATGCTAAACAATATGCCATTCAAGCTAATTAGCTTTAAATAACTCTGACCAGTAAAACAGAATTGTAAAAAATTTGGGAACAAGCTCACAGTGATCCCTCCCAGACTACATTACATTCAGAAGCTTCTGGCACCCTGAATTGCCACTTTCAGGAAAATATTGCCACTAGCTCAACATCAAAAGTGAAATGACAGCCCAGGTGAACTTTGTATGCAATCCTTCATTTTTGTAGTTTATGTCGCTGGCCAAACCAATTAAACAGTGAATCAAATTATTTCTTCCATTGATTCAGTGCTTTGAAACAGTGATGCCAATTTCAGAATAAAGCCCAATAAGCGACACAAAACTACATATATTTATCATTATTTATTTAATTTCCACTAATCAACAATTGGCATTAACTTGGCAATCAGGAGTTGATCAATATAATGGTATTGGTGTTTGCTTATACTCTGTAAAAGCCGGCCATATCATCTGGCACATACCCTGAAGATAAGGACCTGACAATTGAAATGAACAAGCCATAAGATCAGATAGACTAGGGTTGTGAACATTTAACATCACACTGAATATTGACCTTCAAACAGCATGGAACAAGGTGCATGGCAGAACGTCGTGGCAACTCGGCTGGACAATGTCATTTTGTAGAGCAGAATGATTGGATGTGATACACATACGGCTATTTTTTCATGTTTTATCTTCAAAATTCTGCTTGGTTTATGCATATTTCCCACACAGTCATATTTTAGCATCAGAACGCTTTATAACAGGTTAACACAAAAATAAATCGTGACGCTGAAACAATTTGAAGCAGCCGAATAATGACTGATGCTAAAAACGATATATCATCATCCATTGAATTCACCACATAAGATCGAGAAAGTATTAGTTGACTATCACAAACAAAAAGTTATTAACAGAATAGACGTTTAAACTGAAACCCCGTCAATCAAGAACGCAAAGATATTTGTAATTCCTCCTCATAGATGTTGGTAACAACCACGCCTTTTTAACACAATTTATGCTGTTTGGAATCGCAACAAGTTGAGTGTAAATACGAAACTGCACATCAGAACTGCATCTGCGATTATTTACTGTTGATAAATAAAACTGCCTTCAACGTGACAGGCAATAATCAAGAAAACAGCACCAGACAGAAGTCATATACAATTCTATTTACATAAAGTAAACCTATTTTTAAATGCCATATTTATGTTATTATTTCTATTTCTATTTGTGCAAATTACATAAATATTGTAAAACAGCCACGAATTTTATAAACACGTCATTTGGTCTTTTTATGCCTTAGTTGTCGACTCAACTGCTAATTTTGTGTTACATTATTTTTTATGTTATGTTTTATTGTGGGAACAATAAGTGATTTGATTGATTGATTTATTGAGTTCTGTTTCTGGGTGTATTAAGGCACCAACCGGCAATCGATGTCCAAGTTACGAAACGTAAATAATATTCCAGAAATAAAAAACGCAAGCTAAGCAGATTATTTACACGATAATCCAGTTGTATCGAAAGTGGACTTACAACAGACTTGTATGATAAAGCGGATAAACCGTAAAAGGTGTAGTCAGACGGTGTAGCGTAAGTTACAAACCTGAGAAGACAAAGAGTAACTGCCGTCCGTTGACAGTTTCATATCGGACGTATATTCGTCGAGACTCATGATTAGGTTCTGCTAAAATAACGCACGAAAAAGTCCAAACTTTCGCCTAATCGTAAAGGAAATTTAAACGCACCTACATACAAGATACAACAGCCATTGAAAGACGATGAGGAACAACTGCCTCTGACGTCATCGAATGTTGCGCTTGTGTGCGCTAAACATGGATGATGCATCGTGAGTTCAGATTCCACGCCCAAAAATTAATGGCGTGATCGCAATCGTATAGGCCTGATATCGTAGGCTAATCTCTTAACCACATAAAAGCTCCACTCGAAAGCCACGCGCGGGGCAAAAGCTTATTCACGAGCGTTGCCTTTATTTATAAGAGCAGGCTAGTCGGAAGAATGGCCTATTCCTGTTGCTACAAAGTCAGAGGGATAGGCTATAATTATATAGCCCGCAGAGAAGCTCTGGGTGTCGTCTGCATTGGAAATTTGAAGGGGTATGCAGGCTGGCTATAGCCTACGTATGGAGAATCAGATGAGTCTGCATGGGCATGAATTCTTGAAGGGATATGATCAGTTTTGAATGGAGAGCCCGGGGCCGGGGTGTTGAAGAGCCTGAGGAAGATATAGCATAGGCCTAATGATCGGATGTAGGCCTATGGTGTTTAATATTGCCCATTGCTTTTTTGGAGGGGGTATACCCTACGTTTCGATTTAGAATGAGTTGAGGATAGGGATCGAATATCTTTGATAAAGACCTATAGTCGATCAATATGGTCCCGGTGCGACGGAAGGTTTAAGTGGAAGGGTACGTGGGCTTAGCGCGTACTTTCAAGGTCATCCTTGAGAATGTAGCTATATGCATGGACGGTAAAACCATACAGGCCTATATAAATTATGGGAGAAAAGGTAGGCGGCGAAAAGTTGTGACAGGGTCAACCGAGATCGAGTAGCCTACGTTATTTTTGATGTGATCTGTAAATTGACGTGTTAAATTCCTGGCTACGCCACTGATAATGATAGGCCTACCATTATTGTATCTTCGAATTGTTCACATTTCTTAAGCGCTATTGTTCTAAATCATCAAATTGTTCCAATCACGCAGAACGATTGATAACAATTAATTAATCCAGGTTTGCGATGGACCTAGACCTTAATGCGAGGCATTATCACGCAGGCAGAAACGGCGTGACGTTGCAGAAGTGAACTTTAATAATATTCATGAGATAGGCTATGTGGGCCTTTCTATAGAAAACCAAAAGATTGCAGAAAATATGACTATAGGCCTATTAATAATAGGCTATTATAACACGATGCCATAATCACTAGACAGCTATAGCCTAGGCCTACTAGACACTACTGTCTTGATCTTCTCATCAACTCACATGCGACCTATAAACTCGATCGGCCATAGGCCTATTGATGTGAACTTCGCGGTGGCGTAGTGGTGGGTTTGGTGCCTTGGAGCCGGAGGTTCAAGGTTTGAATCCACCTCGAGCCGCCGCGTATAGGGACCTTGAGCATATGTCCTTCACTTGCAATTATTGATCTTTCGCTTCGGTGTGAAGCTTCGATTCAGTGTCCGCGTTGTAGGCTAGTCGGTCGAAGGCCTCAGAGTAGAGAATTGAAGGTGTGCTATAGAAAATGCGAGAAATAACTAGGCTGAATTATAGCCTAAATAAAAATTACAAACTCACCTCGCCTCTCAAATGACCTGTCTATACCTATACGCAACAGTGGCGGCGCTAGGGGGGGGCTGGGGGCTAAGCCCCCCTACAAGAGGCTCAGCCCCCCCTAAAAAAGGGGCATCCGAATTTTTTTAAATTGAAATATCCACGATTTTCGGCTGACGACAAAAAAAGTCGTCAGAAATTTTGGCGGCGAAAATGGAAAATTTTCATAAGATTTCAATTGGTGACTAAAAATAAACGGTCGTCAGAAATGTTGGCGGCGAAAATGGCAAATTTTCAGGAGATTTCAATCGGTGACTAAAAAAAGTCGTCAGAAATTTTGGCGCGAAAATGGCAAATTTTCGCCGCGAGGCTTCAGCCCCCCCGAACCCCGAAACTGAAATCCTGGCGCCGCCACTGATACGCAATCCATAGGCATATACCTCATTTCTGAAAAATCTCCATTTCTCGATCTCTCCTATAACAGCAGCTGATGTCGTTAGTTTTCAGGAAAATTAGTCTCGATGCCCCTTCGCCACTTAATTGTTGGACTCTCCAAAGTCTCGATCTAGTCAAACATGACTGTATAAAAGTCCCAATAAATCTCGCTCGATAGGCCTAATCCGGCCTGCTTGTTGCATGTCTAACGACACTGCCTTATCAGCGATGATTAGTGTCACCCTCCACCTTTATCCAGGCTTGGGACTGGCACTGGCAGAATGCAACCCGGCCTGCCCCCGTGGGGCGCGGTGGTGTAGTGGTGGCGTCGTTGCCTTGAAACCGGAAGGTTCGAGGTTCGAATCCACCTCAAGTCGTCGCGTAGGGACTTTGAGCAAGTCTTTCACTCACAATTGCTCAGCAATTCGGCGTGAAACTCCGATGCAGTGTCCGCTCTGCAGACGGGAGCGCCTCTGAGTAGCGAGAGCTTGAAGGGGCGCTATAACAAGTGCACATACATACATACATGCCTTCTGATTTTTTATATATATACGATACCTGCCATTTAGGCCTACTTAGATAGGCTGATTGCAGGCAGAAACGTCTTTGCTTGCGATTCAGAGCGATATAGGACTAAACCCAGTGGCGCAAACAAGGCGGTTTCGGGGGTTAAAACACCACATTGGCTTAGGAAAAAGTTTTTTAAAGGTTATTTATCCGCTTATACAAGAAAAAAACAAAAATAATTGTTTGTAGTAAAATTTGTTTTTCTTATTTTACTCCCTTTGTTGCTTAATTTATTCCCTTTTTATTTACTGTTAATTATTTACTGTATTAATTACTGTTGGGTTGGTGTCGGGAAGGGCATCCGGCTAGGCCATAGCCCCCCCCCATCATAAATTCTTGGCTACGCCACTGACTAAACCAATCGTAAATACTTATTTTATAGACCCTATATAATTATATGTATACTATTGTATAGGCTACCTTATAGCACCTCGGCAAGTCTCGAGCGTCTACTGATATTATTAATTTATTGCTATAATTAGGCCTACAAAGACTGTAAAAGATTACGGAAGTTACGGTAGCCTACGGTGGAATATTATAAGTGATCTTAAGCAGCGGACTACTGTTAGCAAAATGAACGTGTTTAGGCATAACATGCTTTGTTGAAGCAACAATGGACTAATGGCCTAAGTTTTTTTTCCGCTCACAAATTCATTGACACTAGAAGTGACGTGTTTTTAAGTCCACTTATAGCTAGGCCAAGTCTCTGCTGACCTTTTAGGATACTTTTGAAACTTGTTTTGAAATGCATTGTGAATACCGTTATACAATATATGTTTCATCGTTGCAATATTAGTTAGGCCTATTAATTATTTATGTATTTCCTCTGTGATTAAGTCTGCTTCAACTACAGCGATGTAATATGCAGCACAGACACCAGTAGGTCTACAAATTAAGGATTGTTCACAAGGATTGTTGAGTAGAAAATCGGCAAAAGCAACCCTTTTCGTAGGCTATTAATTTTGGTCCTTTTATAGGCAAGGCCGTAGCTAGGGGTTGCTTTGGGTGTTTGAACACCCTCCGAAATGGAAAATGCGAAAATAATAGAATGCATTTACTAGCACATGTGAAGAACATGAACTAAAATCATGAAAACACACCCCGTCAAATGAAAAATGTAAAGAAATAGAATGAATTGAATTGGTAACATTTTCTGAAGATTTAGGTCGGATAACTAAAAAAGGTCATCCGTTTTTTCTGACTGTAGGCCTACAGTCAGTAAGAGTAGGCCCTACTGTCGAAAAATAACTAGTATAGGGGTCAGACGTTGATTTATATGGCCTTTGGGTGTGCAATGAGGGTTTTACCATGGGGTCCTAAAAAATGCTAGGGGGTTGACCCCCCACCCACAACCTCTCGGAAATTCTCACTTTTCTTAGTCATTCGGCCAAAATCTCAAGAAAATTTTCAATTTCAGCCGAAAACATTTCTGACGACCTTTTTTTTAGTCATTTGGTCGAAATCTTGAAAAATGATCCTTTTTCATCCGACAAACTTTCTGACAAATCTTGTGCATATGTTTACGTTTAAGTTTTCGGGGGGGGGTAAATCGTGCAAATATTTCATTTTCACATGGAAAAAATTGATGGCCTTTTTAGGGGGGTTTAGCTCCCTCTGGCGCCGCTACTGGCCGAAGTACGACCAGATTAATGGCCTACGCAGGCTACAACCGCTACATGTAACGGGCGCTAAAAGCGTCGACAATCTCGACTGCGACCGTTGTGAAGACGTCGATCGTCTCTTGCGCCGCCACCTAGCGAATGCGTTGGAGATAAGTTTATGGACGACTCATGCAAGAAGGCGATAGTGTGCATATACAGTTGCAACAGCAGAACGGTCGTGGAAAGACCTTATCAGTGTCGAATTATTGGAGGGGCACCTCTCGACGAATTTATGTAATTGTAATTGTAATCGTACATTTATATAGCGCAACTTCAAGAGAACTCCTCAGAGGCGCTCCCGACCTGACACCAAACCGCAATCAAAGAGAATGGTTTTCAAACGCTTGCGGAAAAAGGGTTAAGAAAGACAAAGAAGTTCATTACGGAGACTAATTGGTAGCTGATTCCAGAAAGACGAACCGACCATAGCAAAGCTTCTATGTAGCACTGTGGAAGATCGAGCCATAGGGACAACCAGTTCATACATACATACATACATACATACATACATACATACATACATACATACATACATACATACATACATACATACATACATACATACGTACGTACGTACGTACGTACGTACATACATACATACATACATACATACATGCACACATACAATGCATACTTCCATACATATATGCGTGCATGCATGTTATGTGTATAGCCTACATAGCCCACGTTTATATGTATGTATACAGAGCCTAAAACGTGCAGTTCATTGTATATACAGCGTCTGATATGTGGCCAAGAAACCTTCCGAAAACGAGAACCCCGAATCTCATTCACTCAATCTCACCATCCCCATCTCAACCCCCCCTCTTTGCGCAATCGACGATCCTCTTTATTTCGGGTGATTTGTAGCACACCAGTGCGCCAACGGCAGTTGGATAGCGTCAGACTAAAGAAATCAGGTTGGGTGGGGCAACAGAGACCAGGGTGTAACAAAAGAGAGACGGTCGTGGTGTAATTGTTATGGTCCCTGAAGGAGGAGACGACTAACGGTCTAATCAAGTCGGCTTTCATCGATCACTTCTTCTTCACCAGCTGAATCCTGATCTCGAAACTCTTCTCTTCTCTGATGTCTATTCATTCTATCGGTTTTATGCGCTGAATTAAGGCCTACATTCTATAATTGGACTGGAGTATAGTGATAAAAATCATAAAAAAACTGGGCTGGAAGAGGCCTAGATTGATAAACAAATTGGACTGGAGTAGGCTATATTGATTTAAAAAATTGGACTGGAGTATATTGATAAAAAAAACTTGACTGTAGGGAGTGTAGGTCTAGTAGGCTATATTGATTTAGACCAGCGGTTCCCAACCCGTGGCCCGCGGGCCAAAAGTGGCCCGCCTGGCCTACAAAAATGGCCCGCAGCATCTCAATGAATTAAGAAAAATGTCTGTAAAAATCGACAATGTGGAAATGATAGAATATATAAAACTTTTCCATTACAAATTATTTTGTTTGGACGTTAATAAATTGCATCGAGCATTCTATTTTGATTCAATTGTAACAATTTTGTACGCCTTTAGTTAATTAAATTTTAGCCTTGTGCCCTTGTGGCCCCCTAATGTCCTTCAACTAAGAAAAAGTGGCCCTCGGGTCCTCCAACTTAGAAAAAGTGGCCCGACAGTCAAAACAGGTTGGGAACCACTGATTTAGACAATTGGACTGGAGTATATTGATAAAAAAAAACTGGACTGGAGTATAATGATAAAAAAACTGGATTATAGTATATTGATTAAAAATATTGGACTGGAATATATTGACTAAAAATTTAATCGGTTATTCTCTGAAATTCAACTCTATGTAACCGATTAAATTCGAGCAATTTCGTGTCTTTTACGTAAAATGGGAGAAACTGCCATGGTAAAAATTATCATTGTTATTTCAAAAGTTTTATATAGCGCCCCTTCATGTAGGCTACTCAGAAACGCTCCCGGGTCAACCACGACTATTTCATATGACTTTCTCATATGGAACAGTTTTGATAATCCTCAGGATCAGAGTGAAGTGGTCCCGGGAAGTAAGCGCAGTATAACAGGGATGCCATTCCAGGTTGTAGGACCAGCGACAGAGAATGAAGGACGCTGTCGGATACCAGTACATGACCGAAAGAACCAGAGGCTCACCTTGGTACGCCGATCGACGGGTGGAACGACGCTGAACACCCAAGGTATAGAACATCGTGGGGCGCGGTGGTGTAGTGGTGGCGTCGTTGCCTTGAAGCCGGAAGGTTCGAGGTTCGAATCAACCTCAAGTCACCGCGTAGGGACCTTAATTGGGCAAGTCCTTCACTTGCAAATGCTCAGCGCTTCGGCGTGAAACTCCAATGCAGTGTCCGCTCTGCGGTTGGGAACGCCTCTGAGTAGAGTGCTTGAAGGGGCGCTATAACAATTAAGTGCGCATACAAACAAATCAGAGCTGCTGCAGATAGGCCTACGTCGTCGATACAATATTCACAAACGCCCAGACCCTGTACACGGCAATCCGGTGCGGGAAAGGGAACCAATGTAAGACATCACACACCTAACATGAGACATGACCAAATTGAGGTATTATGGCCAATAATTCGCGCCACAAAGCGCACGACCGGTTCCAGATAGCTAGCCAGTCCAAACTGCAGCCACGGCCAGGGACTGCCACAGACTGGCAAATTTTGAGGTGAGTACACGCTGACCGGGAGAAAAACCGACTTTTTCGGGCAAAAAATTCTGACAGCCGTCGTCCGGCAAATTTTCCCCATTTTCCCGTCCGAAAAATAGGATAGCCAAAATTTGATTTCGGGGGGTGTTTCTTCAGTTTCCCGTCCGAAAATATACTGATGATTTTTTAGCCATCCGGCCGAAATCTTCAAAAAAAGTCACCATTTCATTTCGGGGGGTGTTTTCATGGTTTTATTTCGTGGTTTTTACACCATGTGCTAGTAAATGCATTATTTTATTTCTTACATTTTCCATTTCGGGGGTGTTCAAACACCCAACCCCCCCCTAGCTACGGCCTTGGTCACTCGCTCCGAATTTTTGTGAAAAATACACCTAAATATCCTTTGCCTTTTTCGTGCGTATACCCACACGCCCTTCGTGCATGAGGTGAGTTACTGTATACGATGCCGTTTTTCCCGGAGGTAAGTATACGCCGTACCGTATACCCGTGTATACCCTTGATTACAGCCCTGGCCAGTGGCCACAGCATCAGTTCCTATAATATTTTCTTTCTACAAAACTCTTCAAGCGTTCCACACGCTTAAGGTGTCTACATGTATGTCGGCGTCGTGTTTGGACCATGCATGGTAAGGGAGCTTTTCATTGCAACGGAGGCGGTCAATTTTGTCGCCGTCTTTCACTTTTCCATCAGCAAATAATGTAAGACGATCGTTTGATTTTCCACTGAAATGCCTGGACGTCTCCCGATATTATTGTTGCAGTACGGACAAAATAAACGACCTAAGACGCCTGGAGCTGACATGGGAGGAGGCGGAGGGACTGGCGATGGATAGAGAGGAGTGGAGGAGTGGAGGGGATGCATCGCCCGATGTGCACCTGGGTTGTTTTCAAGGAATTTTTAGAACTGCACAACCTCTTCCTTCCTTTCCCATCCACCATGGTAAATATTACTTCCAATCGGAGGACAATGACCATTTTTTGCTAGCTTTAACTCTACAGAAGTGCTTCTATAATTATACAACTGCACAAATCCATTTATAGAACTGCACATTTTGTGTCCAACTGCACGTTAAAAAAGGCCTGATGTGCAGGCATACACACTTGCACAGAAGGACTAAGTAGGCCTACTAAAATAATACTACGGGCAAAACAGAATATCAAATCCAAGGCTTAATGTTTTAGCAAAAGCTTCAAAAATGCAAAGCAGAAAATTAGGAACGCGTGTTTATGTTTTATAGAGATTTAAACATGTGGATTTTTTCTCAGTTTCACTTTGTCCATCGCTAGTTGGCATCAATTTAGTATTTCAATGCGTAGAAATGAGTAAAAAAAGTGGCTGAGTCTCCCCGTTAACGCTATAATTATATGCAGATTCGAGCAGTTTCCGTGACAGGCCCAGTGTTCTGGAATGGTCGTCTTTTAGAGCAGCATGAATGTATAGGCCTACTCATACTACTCTGTACTTTTGGGCACGTTGAATGAATGAACGAATGAATGAATGAATGAATGAATGAATGAATGAATGAAGAAATGAATGAATGAGTGAATGAATGAAGAAATGAATGAGTGAATGATTGAAGGAAGGAAGGAAGGAACGAAGGAAGGAAGGGAGGGAGAAAGGAAGGAAGGAAGGAAAGAAAGAAAGAAGGAAGGAAGGAAGAAAAGAAGGAAGGAATGAATGAATGACGGAAGGAATGAAGGAATGAAGGAAGGAAGGAAGGAGGGAAGAATGAAGGAATGAACGATTCGTTCATCGTATCCGACCCGATGCGATTGATTCATCCAATTTCTTAAGGTGCACCGTTGCTGAACGTTTGGTCATCGGCAAACAAGCATCGGTAGTAGGAAGAAGAGGATGAAGAGGAGGAAGAGGAGGAAGAGGAAGAAGTGGAGGAAAAGGAGGAGGAGGAAGAAGAAGAGGAGGAAGAAGAAGAGGAGGATGAAGAGGGGGAGAAGGAAGAAGAAGATGAGGAGGAAGAAAAGGAGGAAGATGAGGAGAAGGAGGAAGAGGAGGAAGAGGAGGAAGAAGAGGAGGAGGAGGAAGAGGATAAGGAAGAAGAGGAGGAGGAGGAAGAGGATAAGGAAGAAGAGGAGGAGGAAGAGGAGGAAGAGGAAGATAAGGAAGAAGAAGAAGAGGAGGAAGAGGAGGAGAAGGAAGAAGAGGAGGAGGAAGAGGAGGAAGAGGAAGATAAGGAAGAAGAAGAAGAGGAGGAAGAGGAGGAGAAGGAAGAAGAGGAGGAGGAAGAGGAGGAAGAGGAAGATAAGGAAGAAGAAAAAGAGGAGGAAGAGGAGGAGAAGGAAGAAGAGGAGGAGGAAGAGGAGGAAGAGGAAGATAAGGAAGAAGAAGAAGAGGAGGAGGAGGAAGAGGATAAGGAAGAAGAGGAGGAGGAAGAGGAGGAAGAGGAAGATAAGGAAGAAGAAGAAGAGGAGGAAGAGGAGGAGAAGGAAGAAGAGGATGAGGAAGAGGAGGAAGAGGAAGATAAGGAAGATGAAGAAGAGGAGGAAGAGGAGGAGAAGGAAGAAGAGGATGAGGAAGAGGAGGAAGAGGAAGATAAGGAAGAAGAAGAAGAGGAGGAAGAGGAGGAGAAGGAAGAAGAGGATGAGGAATAGGAGGAAGAGGAAGATAAGGAAGAAGAAGAAGAGGAGGAAGAGGAGGAGAAGGAAAAAGAGGATGAGGAAGAGGAGGAAGAGGAAGATAAGGAAGAAGAAGAGGAGGAAGAGGAGGAGAAGGAAGAAGAGGATGAGGAAGAGGAGGAAGAGGAAGATAAGGAAAAAGAAGAAGAGGAGGAAGAGGAGGAGAAGGAAAAAGAGGATGAGGAAGAGGAGGAAGAGGAAGATAAGGAAGAAGAAGAAGAGGAGGAAAAGGAGGAGAAGGAAGAAGAGGATGAGGAAGAGGAGGAAGAGGAAGATAAGGAAGAAGAAGAAGAGGAGGAAGAGGAGGAGAAGGAAGAAGAGGAGGAGGAAGAGGAGGAAGAGGAGGAGAAGGAAGAAGAGGAGGAGGAAGAAGAGGAGGAAGAAGAAGAGAAGAAGAAGAGGAGGAAGAAGAAGAGGAGGAAGAAGAAGAGAAGAAGAAGAGGAGGAAGAAGAGGAGGAGGAGGTGGAGAAGGAAGAAGAGGAGGAGGGAGAGGAGGAAGAGAAGGAAGAAGAGGAAGAGGAGGAAGAGAAAGATAAGGAGGAAGAAGAAGAGGAGGAAGAGGAGGAGGAGGAAGAGGAGGAGGAGGAAGAGGAGGAGAAGGAAGAAGAAGATAAGTAGGAAGAAGTGGAGGAGGAGGAAGAGGAGTGGGAAGAAGTGGAGGAGGAGGAGGAAGATGAGGTGCAGACGGAGAAGAAGACGGAGAAGGAGAAGCAAGAGAAGGAGAGAGTAGGACAGGTGGTGAATTGGCGGGCGGCGGAGGGTGTCGGCGGCTGATGTATCGGGAGCAGCCTCCGAGGCCCCGACCTTGCCGAGCAGGGCCAGACTCAACTAACCGACGACTTCTAAATTTGTATCGTCTTCGGCAGCGAGTATCTTTCTGATGCAGAAGATGATTGAGCGCCATTGTTTCATCTCAACACGTTGAGGGACAGACAGACAGACAGACAGACAGACGGACGGACGGACGGACGGACGGACATACAGACAGACAGACAGACAGACAGGCAGGCAGACAGACAGACAGACAGACAGACAGACAGACAGACAGACAGACAGATAGATAGATAGATAGATAGATAGATAGATAGATAGATAGATAGATAGATAGATAGATAGATAGATAGATAGATAGATAGATAGATAGATAGAGACCGACATAAACAGGGAGAAGAGACAGACACACAGAGACACACAGACACAGACATATAGAGACAGACAGACATATAGGGATAGACAGACACGCAGACAGACACATGCACAGAGACAGACAGATAGATACAGACAAAGGCAAACAGAGACAGAGACAGAGACAGGCAGACGGACAGACAGACACAGACAGGCAGACACAGACAGACACAGACTGACACAGACAGGCAGAGACAGACAGACACAGACATACACAGACAGACACAGACTGACACAGACATGCAGAGACAGTCAGATAGAGGCAGATAGAGACAAACAAACAGACAGATGGAGACAGACAGACAGAGACAGACAACAAAGACACACAACTGTTCTCGTCATGTATATCCATCATCATAGCTGTCATATTCGGATGATGCTTCTGCCTCAGCAGCTGCCATTAATATTATTCTCCGATGCACATAATATATAAAAGGATGCGGGAATGGACATAGATGTCTGCTGCTGCTGCTGCTGCTGCTGCTGCTGAAACTGATGTCGATGGAACTCTCTCTGTTCCGCGCTGCTGCAGTAACTCAATGCTTTCATTCTGCGCAATCATGTTTTCCTACCTTCCTCCTTTATTCCCCTTTTATGTCTTCATCTCCCTCTACTTCCTTCTCGTACGCCTTTCATGATCTCTCCTCCTCCTCCTCCCCTTCCCCTGGCCATTCTCCTAGTCATCCTCCTCCTTTCCCTCCTCCTTCTCTTTATCCGCGTCCTCTTCCTCTTCCTCCTCCTCCTCCTCCTCCTCTTCCTCCTCCTTCTCCTCCTCCCCTCCCCCTGGTCATTATCCTAGTCATACTCCTCCTCCTTTTCCTTCTCCTCCTCTTTCTCCTCCTCTCTCCCCTCCTCTTTCTCTTCCTCTTTCTCCTCTTCTTTCTCCTCCTTCCTCCTCGTCCTCCTCCTCCTCCTCCTACTCCTCGTACTCCTCTTCCTCCTCCTCCTCCTACTCCTCGTACTCCTCCTCCTCCTCCTCCTCCTCCTCCTCCTCCTCCTCCTCCTCCTCCTCCTACCTCTCCATCTAGTCTTCACCATCATCCTGTTCATTCATTTCACAGAAAGAGGAAACCTTGTAAGTTTTCAATTTGTACTAATAATAAAAGGCTGCAACTGATATTATATTCGCACATGTATTTAAGCATACATTATATATAATTTATTATATGTCTTTCTATTGTAATTATGCAAGCATGTGCGCGTTTGCAAATACATAAAGATAAACCTATGCGTCTATATACACACATACAACTATGAGGAGTTCTCTTGAAGAGGCGCTATATAAATGTACGATTAAAATTACAATACGGCCCATTATACGGCCCAATCTAGAAGCTTTGCATATGTTGGCCCTTCTTGTTGGAATCGCCCTCCTCACAAGCTACGTCTTGAGCTCCGCGGCCTTTCTCTTCCCTTGTTTCGTAAACGCCTGAAGACTATACTATTTGTTAGCGGAAGCGCTAATTTGGGTCGGGAGCGCTACTGAATCTGTGAGCGGCGCTTTAAAAATGTTCAATTACAATTACAATTACAATACACATGCATATGATTATTGTACTAAACGTCATTCTTGAAAAAAAAAACAGAATTTCAATACGAATCCTGAAGCCGTGATTATCCTATTTAGAAATTAGTCACGCGTGGCAATGTATTGGAGATTGTCAGCATCGTCTTTGAGTCTGAAGTGTGTATTCGAAGAGATAAGAGAGAAATGAATTATTGGATAATGACGAATAGTTTAATTAGAAGTAACAAATCATGCAAAGTAAGAAGATAATAAAGACAATACATAATAATTATTATAGTCGCAATCATTCACCCGCGCCCACACACACACACACACACACACACACACACACACACACACACACACACACACACACACACACACACACACACACACACACACACACACCCACACACACACACACACACACACACACGAGACAAACACACACACACACACACACAAAGTATAGGCCTATATATACATGATATTTTATGCGTGATACACATTACACAATCTATAAGGTAAAAAGACTGCATATTAGATTATATATTTATATGAACGTAATTAATTTACAGCATGGTATAGACACTGCTTTCGGGGAAATGACTCGTTTTGCAAATTTGAAAGTAAACGTAGTAAATATTCAGTGATTTGCAAGATCAAAAAACCGCTTTCATCCTGAAAGATTCATCTAATAGTCTACTGGTGTAAAGTTTCAATCATTCAATAAAGAAGTCATAATGACACCAATGGCATCTAAATTGATTATTATTGTTTTTTAAAGTGTAGTTCTCGGTATACTGCTTTCACGCGATGCTCTGTGGATATACAAGGAATATAATTAGTAACTTTTCTTAGAAGCTTCTTTAGATCATCTAATGTACAAGTTATAACCCTTGTCCGGAAATAATCCTAACAAACATCTTGGCACTGTAATGCTAGTTCTTTCGATAAATGTGATAGTAACCTTGTCTTTTTGCTGAACACTACACACTTTCTAACAGTGTTGTTTTTAAAACTATCATTTTAAAAACGTAATCATCACTTAATTTTTCACTGAGGATCTTTCATAAATCGCAATTTTGTTGATAAGTGTGTCAAGATTAAAACGGTGTTTGAATTTTAAAAATCAATATTTGCCATTTATATATTTTTCGTGTATGCAAAATGGGTCCTTTTTTCCCCGAACACAGTGTAGTATACTCAATAAACATTGCGGTTTCAACTTAATTCGAAATGGGAAGCATAATTCCCCATCTTTGAGTAGCCTATAGCTCGGATCATTGATTCGCCTTTTGGACGGAAATTGCCGCTTTGGCGTTTGAAGGAGTAGACCTACTATCGCCATTAACAGGAAGGCTGAGGTTGAAGATATTCCTCCTGTCAGTTCATCCATATATCGAACGCAGACTGTGACCTCGTATACCCTAACCAAATCAGACGAGCCCAAGGACACGATAGAATTTATATCATAATACTGGGACCAGCAACCGAGAATTTGCGATCGCCGAAACGAGTCCACATCCTCCGTACACGAAGGTCGGTCTTCTTATATAAGTGACCAAAGTCGAAACTCGGACGTAGATGTATATGAGTTTAACGAGACATCGAAAAGGTTGAAGCAAAAGACCTACGAACAGCTGAAAAAACTGACCTAAACAAAACAGAAGTCGAAGCAATGGACCCACAAGCAGCTGGACAGCGGCGGCGCTAGGGGCCTGGGGGGCTAAGCCCCCCCCCCTACAAGAGGCTCAGCCTCCCCTAAAAAAGGGCCATCCGAATTTTCTACATTTAAATATCGACGATTTTCGGTTGACGACTAAAAAAAGGTCGTCAGAAATTTTGGCGGCGAAAATGGAACATTTTCATGAGATTTCGGTTCGCGACTAAAAAAAAGGTCGTCAGAAATTTTGACGGATGAAAATGTGAAATTTTCGTCGCGAGGCTTCAGCCTCCCCGAAACTGAAATCCTGGCGCCGCCACTGCAGCTGGAGCCAAATACGGGAGGACGACAAACATAATTAAAGCATCTAGACTATAGGTCTACAGAATGGATTAATGTAAAGAGACAGATCGATGACGATGCGAAGAAGTGCGCTGTAAGCAAAGAAAGGCCAAAGAGAATGACGGATGAAGACATAATTGAGATTAGCGGGATTCTCATAAGTCAAAGATAAACAATCCAACTCAGTCTTTTGTTATTTCAGCAAATCAATCTGTTTACTCGACATAGGGGGTGGAGGGAGGGGTGGTGGAGCGCTAGTCGTGTGTAGATCTACCGTAGCTGTGCAGCGACATGACTGCGAACAGCCAGACTATAGTTACCCTGCTTCTCTGCCAATTTCTCTAAGTATGATTATGTTTTTCTTTCGAAAACATGTATCCATTGTATCACTTTTCCTAAAGTGAATATATCCTACTGAATATTCATCGATTTTTTAAATTATTCCAAAACAGTTTAAATTCGGACATAATTATACTGGTCAAAATTTGAAAGTTCATGTAGTCATGCCAAAGTAGAGGTCGGATTGATGAAAAATAATCATTAGGCCTAGGCTATGCTATACGCCGAGCAAATGACTTAAAACGCTTATGCGATAGATTACACCCAAATGCTGCTGCTGATAATGTGTTGCACATGAATAAACATTATAGGCTACTGACAACTCATGAGGTGATTTTAGATTCTGAATTCTGACCCACAAAATATTTCAGTTAGGCTACTTAGCTGAGTCAGAGGCGTAGCGACCACCCTCCGTACCCTCCGACTGAAGGGGTTCCGGGTGGAAGGTGGCCCCAAAAAGTGGCAAAAAAGTGAAGGTATAATTAGGTAAGTGACATTTATTGACGCTATTAATAATAATAATAATAATAATCTTTTCTTTAATTGAGCGCCTGCAAACGCATTGCGCTTTACATTTACAAGTTATGCAGTAATCTTAATTAAACTTAACTACTAACTGAACAGACAGCTTTGCAATTACACGGCGCTAATAGCAGCCTACAAAGCATATCCGCCCAACGGGGGCTCGAACCTGCTACCTCTCGCACTCTTGGCCAGCGTGTTAACCATTACTCTACCGCTCTTTGTTGCTGTATACGGTCTTGAGCTGAATGGCTATAAGAGGAGCTGGGATGAGCCTCAAACCCGAGACAACGAAGTATTGCTGCTCTCCATAAATGTACCTATAATTCAACGCAGGCTAGAGTCATTGCCGTTGCAATGCACGAACTGTTGAGTAAACAAGCCGATGATTACTGTAACAGAGAACATTAAATCATTTGTCAGCGCATTAGCCCACAGAGCAAAAATCAGGAAGCCAGACTTTTTAGGTCGTCAGAGAATCTGCTTTTATAGCGCATAATTTTAGAAAGACGATGGCGGCCCAATGAGTCTGCAATGCATGTGCGTATTTTGTGGCCAGTAAAATAAGGTCCTAAAGAACATGACCGAATATAAATTACTGTCCGCGTATTTCGCCCTTGTAGAAGCAAGGTATACATAGGAGTCATGCTGATAGGTCCTTTATTATTACTGCAGCAGTAGCAGTAGCAGTAGCAGCAGCAGCAGTAGCAGCAGCAGTAGCAGTAGCAGTAGCAGCAGTAGCAGCAGCAGCAGCAGCAGTAGGGACCCTATAGTATTATTATTATTAATATTATTATTATTATTATTATTATTATTATCATTATAATTATTATCATTATAATTATCATTATTATTATTATTATTATTATTATTATTATTATTATTATTATTATTATTATTATTATCATTATTATTAACATTATTATTATTATTATTGTTATTGATATTAAAATTATCATTATTATTATCATTAATATCATCATCATTATTATTACTATAATTGTCACTAATAATTATAAGCATTATTCTTACCCAATTATTAGACGTCACGATTTTTGCTTAGTCAATAGGACAAAGCAATAGTCGACGGGGTTGAGTGATTGTCAATGAAGGACTTGCTCAAGGTCCCGACACTGTGTATCCAAAAATGGACTTACAAGAGGAATTACAACGCCTGAATGCGGTTTATTTTAAGATCGCGTCGGTACAATCATAAAAATCCGCGCGGTTGGCAAGGTCTTACGTTGACCTACATGTACCTGCCCTGCTTGCATGCAATACACAACAATCTCCATAGACACCTTTTTTTCTCTGACCGATTTTATACAACATAAACGCCTAGAGTGCAGCGCGCTATTATGTGTATAATAGAGTAATAGAAAGACTTAGTAAAGGTTCCATGGAAATATAAAGTCGTCACAGCTCACAACAGCTGAATGGCGAACAGCCGTATTGTCTGCAGTCAATTTATGGGCGCTTTTGTCTTAATATGGCGGTTCATGGGAACGAAGTCTTTTAGGCTTTACAGAGTGTAGACACACATACACACACATACACACACACACACACACACACACACACACACACACACTCACTCACACGTATGTACACATACGAACGCGTGCACTCGTATATTAGGCTATATTCGCACATGGCCAGTGCTCTTAAACAATCGGTCTGTAGGCTATAGCTGGGTGTTCATACTTTATCCGCCGCGCTATTTTTCCGACCGTATACGGGCAGGCATCCGATATTATGCACTACATTTATGCGCATATATGGAGCATAATAATTCATGTGTGATCGGCAGAAACACGTATATTCATTATATAGGCTACATACGCATAATATACCCCCCATATTATATATATATATATTTAGAGAGAGAGAGAGAGAGAGAGAGAGAGAGAGAGAGAGAGAGAGAGAGAGAGAGAGAGAGAGAGAGAGAGAGAGAGAGAGAGAGAGAGAGAGAGAGAGAGAGAGAGAGAGAGAGAGAGAGAGAGAGAGAGAGAGAGAGAGAGAGAGAGAGAGAGAGAGAGGAACTAATTTCTGAGTAAAGCCATGCAATGGTCCGTATTGGGCGATGAATTAAGGGATAGATCTACGCTCCTGTGCGACCATTCACTGCAGTGCTAAAGGAAACTATAATATTATAACCGCGAAGAATACGGCTAAACGCAATGGTTTCGCTGGTGAAGATATTGCGGCGTATTAATTATCTCCACAGTGCAGCTATGTATTGTATAATTCCCATTAGAAGCTCTATTCGAAGTCGCCAAGCTGCTTTCATCGCCATCTTAAGCCGTGTAAGTCTATCGTTGTGGTTCTAAGAAATTGTGTTGTATAGAATATTTATAGAGGTTTACATACATACAACTTTAGGGCCAGAAGTATTTCGATCTACATGTACATCAGGCTTTTCTGTATGGGCCTAATGCTCTAAGAACAAGGAAGTCAGTTCAGCAGTGGCGGCGCCAGGATTTCAGTTGGAGGGGGGGGGGGGGTGAACTCCGCGGAAAAATTTCCATCTCCAGCCGCCAAAATTTCCGACGACCTTTTTTTCTTTTTTTAGTCATTTGGTCGAAATCTTAGGAAAATATTTCGTTTTGAGCCGCAAAAATTTCTGACGACTTTTTTAGTCATTCGCCCGAAATCTCCTGCGTATGGTTTTCAGTTTTTTTGGGGGGGGAGCTGTGCAAGGAAATGTTCATTTTAACACGGGGAAAAATGGATGGCCTTTCTGGGGGCCTAGCCCCCCCTCTAGCCCCCTGGCGCCGCTACTACAGTTCAGCAGGCTGATCGCCCGTGTATTGGCCTGATATGCCTGAGAGTTGGAATGCCATCGGCAGGGCCGGATTAAGGCATGTTCAACATGTTCGGCCGAACAGGGACCCCACACTTTAGGGGCCCCCCACATATGCGGCAGAAAAATTTCACGAACATATTTTTAATTTCTACCCCAAACGACTAAAAAAGGTCATCAACTTTTGGGAGGGGAAAAATCGGTGCATTCTGAAAAAAACGTCGTCAGAATTTTTGGGCATCCGCAAAAAGATTCCCGTACAGGGCCCCACATTTCTTAATCTGGCCCTGGCCGTCGGATAATGCATTGCACGTTATACAAAGGCGCAATTATAGAAGTGACTAATTAATGCAGTTTAGGAGATTTACAATAATTATAGGGTTCGTCACTTTGTCAGCCAACCGGACACTTTTAACCAATGTTTGATGTGTAGAAAGAAGTGCTTTGACAAGTAAGCCTATACCTGTTTATCTAGGCTGTGGTGGTCTAATAAGTGCCCGGACGCCGTCCATGACCTCCAGTCGTACTTTAGGCCCTGCTTTTAACCGGAATTTCATTTATTCTGTGCAAACTTAATTATACACTAGCAATCTGAGTGACAAAAGCTGTGACACTCTCTCTGTCTATTTGTCTGTCTGTCTGTCTGTCTGTCTGCCTGTCTGTCTCTCTTTCTCTTTCCTTATCTTTCTTCGATTCTTCCGACCATCCTCTTTCATTTCACCTCTGTAAATCTTCTCTTCCATCCATCTTTCCATCCTCGCCTCATGTCCCAGTGTATATAGGCCTATGTCGGTCCGCCAGTTCATCAATCTATCTATCCCTTTGACCACCCATCCTTGGACCTGACACACGCTGAGATATGATGAAGCTGTACGGTTATGCCGTAATGTATACAGTCGAACACAATATAATTGACAACCAGCTTGTATTGTATCTGCCGCTTGTCATGTACATCGCTTTATTACAACAAAAATATAGAACTCAAAATGATTCTGTACACGCGCGTACATAATTAATTCATTTGTCTCGTAGAAAACATCAAACAACTTTTCCCACATCTGTAGGCTATTCTTATCATTATTTCCCTATGGTGCTCTACATGATTTATGATGACACTTCTTAGGTAGCCTAGGCTATAGCAGAATTTCCTGATTTGGTCTATAGTTCCTTTCCATCTCTAGTGATATATTTACAGTTAGGCCTATAATTCACTGTTCTGTCGACCTTTCCGTTACTTATCCGCGTGATCTTTGTGCTTTCCATGTTTTTTCCATGTCATATTCTGTCGACAGCTTATCCACTCGATCTATCATTTCCTGTAGACTTTCGTCTTCAGATCTGAGTGCTTTCAGCAATCCTCCTCCCACCTTCACCATTTGCAATATACTCTCTATCGTTCTTGCATTAATATTATTTTATTCAAGTAGCCTACAGCTTAAACATTGTAAGGCCTATAAATGTCATGTAGAAGTTAAACAGCATTATATTATATATTATATTATATCATATCATATTATATTATATTATATTGTTGTATATTATATTATATTATTGTATATTATATCATATTATTATATTATATTATTATATTATATTATATTATATTATATTATATTATATTTATTATATTATATTATATTATATTATATTATATTATATTATATTATATTATATTATATTATATTATATTATATTATATTATATTATATTATATTATATTATATTATATTATATTAGGCCTATATTATATTATATTATATTATATTATATTATATTATATTATATTATATTATATTATATTATATTATATTATATTATATTATATTATATTATATTATATTATATTATATTATATTAGGCCTATATTATATTATATTATATTATATTATATTATATTATATTATATTATATTAGGCCTATATTATATTATACTATATTATATTATATTATATATTATTGTATATTATGATTATTATTATTAGCGAGGGTGAGCAAAAACTGAGAGTCGTTGTCTTACTCTTCCGCCAATCATTCCTGGTTAACTCGCACATTCTACTCATAATATTTTTGTTTTTGCTTTCTGCCCACGCGCAGGTTTCTTAGAAGTCTTCTTACCTTCCATTCAACCCAATTTTTCTGAGAATGTTAGCTTTCTCTGATCTGTTCTGTCAAAATTCCTTTCCTAAACGAAAAAACCATGCATAGAATGCCATAGATCCTCATAACCGTGCTGTAAAATTTGTTTCCACTGAAGCACTCGTTATGTTCCAATTGCTATTGCCTGCATACATATGCTCCTTTTGGGTCCTTTCCTAAGCAGTTATTTTGTCTCCACCAGTGGCGTAGACAATGGAGGTTTCGGGGGTTAAACCCCCTCCCCCATTGGCTTAGAAATTAGAAAAAGTTTTTTAAAAGGTTATTTATCCACTCAAATAAAAAACAATTGCTTGTAGTAACAATTGTTTTTCTTACTTTATTCCCCTTGTTACTTTATTCCTTTTTTATTTACTGTAATACTGTTGGGTTGGTGTCAGGAAGGGGATCCGGTCAGGCCATAACCCCCCATCATAAATTCCTGGCTACGCCACTGGTCTCCACACTTGGCTCTTCTTAATGACTATAGCCTATAGTAGAAGGATATCTGCCGCATGTGTGGGAAGGCTACTGTAGTTTTGTGGTCATTGCATGCGGTTGCATATGGTTTCTTCCTCATGGGAATTATTTTGACCTCATTGCCCTGAAAGATCTCATCTGGTCATACTTCCGTGCTGTATGCATAGACTAGGCTTATAGGTCCTTGCCCCGCATTTCGCGAGATAAGTGGCGCGGTTGTGTCGTGGATATGTTCGTTGCCTTGCAACAGGAGGGTTGCAGGTTCGAATCCACCTCAAGCCGCTGCGTATGTAGGGACCCTTGGCAAGTCTTTCACTCGCAATTGCTCGTGCGCTTTGGTGTGAAACTCCGATGCAGCGTCCGCGCTGCAGTCGGGAACGCCTCTGGGTAGAGAGCCTGAAGGGGCGCTATGGAAATGCGAGAACTAAATAAATAAAAGAAAATAATTTCCACATCTCCTATAGATTTTTAATTTTTATTAATCTCAATGTGGATGCTATCAATTCCCTCAGCATTGTTTTCCCAGCTTCTCCGATGGCTATAGCAATATATGTATTTATCTCATTCCACAATATCCAGTCTCATGTCCTTCTCACCTCTGTCTGCGTATTCATGCATGGCTTTCATTTCTCTTTGCTTCTTCTAGATAATTATGTCGCTTCCATCGGTTTTCAACTCCCTCTGGACTTGCAATAAGTAGATTTTCCTCGCTATTCTTGATTATAATTTCTCCGGTTCCACAACGATTCCGTGTAATTGTCTCGATCTTCTTTTATATGCCAGTCTTCCATTCTCCTGCGGCTTTCCAGTTAATCTCATTATTCTTTCCACCTCTCAGTCTCTCTGTCTCTCTGTCTCTATGTCTCTCTCTGTCTCTCTGTCTCTCTTTCTGTCTGTTTCTCTCTCTGTCACTGTCTCTTTGTCTCTGTCTCTATCTTTGTCTATGTCTCTGTCTCTGTCTATGTCTCTGTCTCTCTCTGTCTCTCTGTCTCTCTTTCTGTCATTTTCTCTCTCTGTCACTGTCTCTGTCTCTATCTCTATCTCTGTCTATGTCTATGTCTCTGTACGTGTCTCTGTCTGTATATCTGTCTGTCTGTCTCTCTTTCTGTCTGTTTCTCTCTCTCTCTCTCTGTCACTGTCTCTTTGTCTCTGTCTATGTCTCTGTCTATGTCTCTGTCTCTGTCTGTCTCTGTCTCTCTCTCTTGCATCATTGTCTGCTGTTTTTCTTAATTTTTTTGTCGCTATAATCTTACACATTCCTTTCTCGGCTACTCCATGCTTTGATGTTTCCATTTTTTTCTCTCTTCCACGCATGCGCAGTTGCGCACATAAAATTAATTATTTTCTTTTCATTTGGGAAGGGGTCTATGGTAATGGAAGAGCTCACGGATGCGGAATCGCTTCCCATTATGCCCCCCCCCAAGGTCCACTCAACCTTTAAAGCGGCAGATGGCGTTTGTAAAATGAGTTGTAGGACGTGAAGGTCGTCCTGTTGGCTGCCGACAGTAAAAATTCGACTCCTGTAATAACTTGTGATTATCTGTCATACAATGAATTGTAATCATTCTACGTTGTGTAAGCTTGAAATTAAACGAAGATTATAATAATAATAATAATAATAATAATAATAATAATGATAACAATAATAATAATAATAATAATAATAATGATAATAATAATAATAATAATAATAATAATGATAATAATAATAATAATAATAATGATAATAATAATGATAATAATAATAATAATAATAATGATAATAATAATGATAATAATAATAATAATAATAATAGTAATACTACTACTACTACTACTACTACTACTACTACTACTACTACTACTACTACTACTACTACTACTACTACTACTACTACTACTACTACTACTACTACTAATAATAATAATAATAATAATAATAATAATAATAATAATAATAATAATAATAATAATAATAATAATAATAATAATAACAAGCCTTTAGTTTGCATCTGAATGGCAGTATATAGTCTACTAGTTGCCTAAGTCTTATCGGTGACGGCATTAATAAGTTGACACAGCGATCAAAACCAAGGCAATTAAGCTTTATAAACTACACGAAGAAGCAGACTAATTGCACAGAGCGGAATTTTGTCCAGGGGGGAGGATAATGTCCTACGCAAAATCGTGGGGGATTTTGTCCGGGGACTTGTGTCCGGGGCAGGGCTGTTTTTAGGAAATTTTTAGAACTGCACAACTCCTTCTTTTCTTTTCCATCCTCCGTGGTAAATTACTTCCAATCGGAGGACAATGACCTTTTTGCTAGTTTTAACTCTACAGAAGTGCTTCTACAACTGCATAAATCCGTTTAGAACTGCACATTTTGTGTACAACAGCACGTTAAAAAAGCCCTGTCCGGGGATATGTCCAGAGACAGGAGGATAATGTCCTACTCTACCCATACGATCGTTATCCACATCTCACTTTAATTAAGTCTGTTCCGTTTTCCCTCTGTTAAGGTCATATTTCCTTCCTCCACGTAATCTTCTTTCCTACCTGATACTTTTCTGCACTTCAATTTCAAATTTTTCTCAACCAGTAAACGTCCTATTATTTCCCCTTTTTCCGTCTGATGAATTTTGGATGAAGGAAGGAAGGAAGCTGTCATTGCAATTTATGTAGGTTCTGGTCCGTCCGTGTCGGCCATCAGCTTTCGGAAGAGCATTAGAATTCTTTCCCCACTTTCTATATTTTTGGCTAGTCAAGATAATATATGTGTTCAGTTGGTAGCACGCACCTACATCTTCCACCGAGGAATTCCAGTGTCCCGTTACAAATCATTTCCTTTCATGTGTTCTAGTCTTTCTCATTCATCACCTTGCACCATTTCTTCCTCATACGCGCTATGGATTTTAGGCAAGTATACGTATACAAACTACATGGTATTTTGGTAATGGGTGTTAATTATGTAGACTATAGTGTTGGCATAATTGGATATAGGCGCAATGTGTTGATCTACATCCGTACATTACATGGTGAATGAGCAATTTAAGCTGATGTATAATTATCCACTAAATTTCGTTATATATTACGGTGAAGCGAGTTGTGTATGTATAAATGTATGTATGTATGTATGTATGTATGTATGTATGTATGTATGTATGTATGTATGTATGTATGTATGTATGTATGTATGTATGTATGTATGTATGTATGTATGTATGTATGTATGTATGTATGTATGTATGTATGTATGTATGTATGTATGTATGTATGTATGTATGTATGTATGTATGTATGTATGTATGTATGTATGTATGTATGTATGTATGTATGTATGTATGTATGTATGTATGTATGTATGTATGTATGTATGTATGCATGCATGCATGCATGTATGTATGTATGTATGTATGCATGTATGTATGTATGCATGTATGTATGTATGTATGTATGTATGTATGTATGTATGTATGTATGTATGTATGTATGCATGCATGCATGTATGTATGAATGGATGTATGTATGTATGTATTGTATATTTGTATATGTATGCATGCATGCCTGTACGTAAAATTGTATATATGTGTGTACGCTTGTTTTCTAATGTATTTCTATGCACGCATGTATTCTTGTATATTTATCTGTGTTACGTATGACTGCATGTCTGTATTTTTGTCCAATTGTCCATGCAACAGAAAAGAATGACAGACGAGGTTTACCTGTCTGGCTGTCGATAGACTGTGTTTACGTTGAGTAATGAACCCAGGCGATATTGTTACAGATTAAAGGTCCTTCCTGTGCAGCTGCGCGTTTTTGGAATTAGTTGGCTCCGGTCAATGCGCTTCGCTACAAGGATATACTATTATACATGTACGGACCTAGATTTAATTAGATCAGCCGGGACTGCCGCGGTAGTATACTATACAGCCAGTGGTAACGGTGACTTGGTTTTTGGTCAAGTCAAGCCAACGTCTGGAGATCCACTGTTCACGGTCATGTACATAAATCAATGCAACTGGGAATAATCTGGTATTTCTCCCAGAGTGTCTAGAAGCACACGCAGAATGTAGGCAGCAGAGGGAAAAGAATTGAGTGAGGGTTGAGGTTTTAAACCTAGTATCTCTTAGGGTCCCATAGGATAGTCTTCTTTTCACACCCAACACCACGTAGATCAGGGTTTGACTCCCCCCTCATTTATTGCTCTGCAATTCCCATACTGGGCAATAGGAAACAATTACAGGAGCCAATTACAGACTGTTAGAAAGAATTTTTCGGACGCGACGAATCAGAGAGCTCCAGATGGAGTGACATTAGACATGAGGATTTATCTTTTTAACTTTGGATATAATAGACAGAGACATGAAGATTTATGACATGTTTGGAACTTTGGAAAGCCTATAGGTCAGCCTTGCGCAATGAAAAACACAGTGCTGTTGGCAGCATGCAGAGAGAGAGAGAGAGAGAGAGAGAGAGAGAGAGAGAGAGAGAGAGAGAGAGAGAGAGAGAGAGAGAGAGACAGAGAGAGAGACAGAGACAGAGAGAGAGAGAGAGAGAGAGAGAGAGAGAAGAGAGAGAGAGAGAGAGAGAGAGAGAGAGAGAGAGAGAGAGAGAGAGAGAGAGAGAGAGCAGAGAGACAGAAAGAGAGAGAGAACATTATTAACATAGATTAGGCCTATATCATTTCTCATATCATAAGTACATGAACATGAGGATATTTTACAATCATTCGATACTGATCGGCCTTCAATTGGCCAGGTTTTTTAACTGTGCAACTGTAGGCTAGTCAACATTGAAAAGGCGCTTCAGATTATTTGTGCAGCTGCAATGCATTTTGTGCTGTTAAAAATATTTCGCACGGTTCGTTATCATCCGATTGGGATTAATCTACCGCGAAGAACAGGAAGGGTAGAGTGGGGGTTGTGCAGTTCTATGCCGGTGTTTAGCAGGGCCGGATTAATAAATGTGGGGGCCCTGTTCGGGAAATTTTTGGCCGATCTTCGACCGAAAATTCTGTGTTTTTTGGCTTTTTTAGTCGTTTGGTCGAAAATTTCGTAGAATATGCCGATTATTTCCATCCCAAGAAGTTGGTGACCCTTTGGTTGAAATTTGCTAAAAAATTCTAGAATGTTCAGAATTTTTTTTGCTCATGTGTGTGGGCCCCTAAAGTGTGGGGGACCCTGTTCGGCCGAAAATGTTGAACATGCCTTAATCCGGCCCTGGTGTTTAGGGTAATGGTTAGCACTCTGGCACGAAGAGCCGGGCGCGGGTTCGGTTCCCCCCAAGAGTTTCACTCAACCTTCCAATCGGCAGATGGCGTTGTTAAACTGAGCAGCAGGATGTGATGGATGCCTTGCATGGTTGCCGACAGTTAGATTCGACTTCTGTAATAACTTATGATCGTCCGTCATGCATTGGATTGCAATCATTCAGCGTTGTGTCAGTTTGAAGTTGGACGAAGACGATTATTAAAGCATGTCTCGAGTTTCATCATGGCCGAGTCGAGTCGGCATATTGAAGTAATCACTCATACAGCCATACAACCATACACTCCCATATTGCCAGGCATTGGCTGGAAGTGAATGATTTATCAGGCAGTCTAGTCTCCCCTAGCTCCCCCCTGAAGGGTCGTGAGTACCCCGGCTGTAGCTGCTGTCTGCACTCGCCGATGCTAAGGACTCAGAGTTGAGTCCTTAATTTGGATCACGGTCTTTGCATTTTAAGTTTTTAACCCATTAGGTGTTGGCAATAATAAAAATGCCTCTATGGACAATTGACATGGACCTACTGAATAATTTATAGGCCTGCATAAATGCGCGTTCAGTATATTCATACACTTAATATAAACATAATATACACACTTGCAACAATACGTGCACACATACTGTATATCGTTGGACCGACTGCTTGGAATGGACTTACGTCTCCCTCCGGACTTGGTACTCCTATCTGGGGATTTTTCCGATACATTTTATAACAGCCTTTTCCGCATGGGATGGGTCGAGCCTCGGGAGCGCCCATGTGGAGAAGCATGAATAAGGTGGGTGGGAATACAAATTTTTCTGAGTGAACGGATTTTCAGAATGAATGAACGAAAGTTTATCTGCATGGATAGGCATAAACGAGTATATTGGAATTTACGTTGTGTGCAAAATGCTTGAGCGCTTCTGAAAGGCTCTTGCTGCGAGAAGCGCTTTATAAATGGTCAGATACAATACAATACAAAATGCGCATGTGCTGAAGAAGAGCGAATCGTATGTTTCCGCGTTGGGCAAATGACCAGAATGGAGACAAGTAAGCATTGACCAATAATTATTTATTGGATTGTAGGCGCAATGAAGACAGGTGGAATCACTGCGCCATGCAAACGAAGAAAGCAGAGTGTGCTATCAACCGAACGCGTACATACTTACTAAGCAATTACATAAAATTTAATACAGACAAGAAAATGGTAGCACATGGACTTAAGTACATGTAGGTGGTGATATATTATTCATTTGCAAATATGCATTTGCTCTTCTGTGTTCATGTACGTAGGCATGTATAATTTTATATGTATGCATACATGTATATGGAGTGTGATTCGGTGGCCTATCGGTAGGCCTAATGCGCTTGCTCACGGAGCGGGCGGTTGCTGGTTCGACTCCGGGTAACGAACTTGAGCAAGTAATTTACGCACACGTGACACTGTCATGCACCAAGCAGCATAATTTGGTACCGGCGTAAGCTGGGAAGTAAACGGCAAGTCCTGCAGTACACTGGCCTCGTATCCAGGACCTTTGTATTTGTCCATTGCTGGCTCAAAGCAATTGAAAAGGAGATGAGCGCCTCCCTGTGTTCCACATGGAACTGGATCGACTTTACTTTTTACATACATATAGGCCTACGGATCGCTGTTTGATGTAAGCTTATGCGTGTAATTCGTGTATATGCATAAATAGATGCTGGATGGCTGCATAGTGCATACGTATTGTAGTCTAATCGCGTTTACAATCTCCATGTGTCATTTCTAAAGAAAAACTACACAGACAATCGCCAGGTACCAGCTTATGAGAAATATTGTACCAGTGTATATATTACGTAGGCTATGTATGTGTACTATTGTGTATCATATATATATATATAGATCTATTATAATACATACAATGTATGTACAATGTATGTACAATGTATGTACAATGTATGCACGTGTGCGTTCGTGTTCTACGACATTCATACAAGTGCGTATACATGATGAAAGGGTCAATGCACATGTAAGGTGTATATAGCAGTCTTCTTATTCTCCATCTTCGTATGTTTGCTTCCTTTTCATTCCTTGTTTCTTCTCGTCCATCATTCCCCTTGACTCAGGGATGACATTTTTAATGACGCTTAGAGGGGTATTAGGCTACAGTAAGCCTATAGGTAATGTATATACTGCGGGTTAGACTAAACATATTAAAAGGACAATATAATTAGCAATTAAAAGTAGAAAAATAATTCTGATCGCAACGACTGCGACCATTACTTTGTGATCTTATGTCGAGTCACATGATGCGACTTTAATGATAGTTATACATCCGCTTGCTTTCACGACCAAGGAGTAACGAGCTTGCATGCTAACGCCCATTCGTCATAATAACATTATAAGGCTTGCAACTCACGCCAATCGTAGGCAGATAGATAGGTGTAGACTATATAGATGGACATTATAAACACGGATGCAAAAAACTACAGTGATGGAAAGACAGATGCGCACATGCACTCACGAGTAGACTATGTAGAAACTACAGAAGAACACAAACTTTGTTTATAAAGCAGCTACTTGACGGGTCCTACCTCTAATTAGACCTAAGTGTATAGCACGACTGTATAATGTATCAGCGCGTTTACTGTCCGGTAACAACGTTAAACGTCTTCGTGAGGCTATTGTAAGGCGCTATATAAATGTCCAATTGTCCATACACATTACACATACATACACATACATGCGTAAATACATGCACACATAAGTACATACATACGCACATACGTATATACAGACAGACATACATACATACATACATACATACATACATACATACATACATACATACATACATACATACATACATACATACATACATACATACATACATACATACATACATACATACATACATACATACATACATACATACATACATACATACATACATACATACATACATACATACATACATACATACATACATACATACATACATACATACATACATACATACATACATACAAACATACATACATACATACATACATAGATACATACATACATACATACATACATACATACATACATACATACATACATACATACATACATACATACATACATACATAGATACATACATACATACATACATACATACAAACATACATACATACATACATACATACATACATACATACATACATACATACATACATACATACATACATACATACAAACATACATACATACATACATACATAGATACATACATACATACATACATACATACATACATACATACATACATACATACATACATACATACATACATACATACATACATACATACATACATACATACATACATGCATACACATTACACATACATATACATACATGCGTAAATACATGCACACATAAGTACATACATACGCACATACGTATATACCAGCGGCGGCGTCAGCTGAACTATTTAAGCATTTTCGTTGTTCCTCGGCTCAACTCGGCTCTGAAACAAGGTATAGGCCTGCTGTACCTAGTATTGGTGCAGCACCCGTATACGTAACAAAAATGTCCTACATGATACAAAGACAGCTAAACACACACAACAGCGAATAACGAACCTCTTGGCTGCTGGCGCTTTTGTATCAGTTGCAAGGACGACTATAATACAGAGATACTTTTTTACAGTTTTAATGTGAAAATGGTTTGATTATAATATACACTTAGAATGCCTAAAAACGTTTAACTCTCTCTGTGTGAGTTCCATTGCTCTCAAGCTGTTTTAAAGTTGGTATTATGCTGCAACAGCTGCACTCAATGTATATATTATCGACTTCTAATTCCGATGTGTAGCAACATTCTGGTCTGCTTTACGGCGAGTGTTAATGTGAGCCAAGCTGCCGCACTTGATTCATACATTGGCCACAATCACCCCATCTATTTTTTGCAAAACCAAAAATACCACCTACATCGCTGCCCTCTGGATAAGAAATGCCATAAAATGAAATATGCAGAAATTGTTTCTATGGATTCATAGAATAATATTCTAAACTTGTAAACACGCTGGAGCATGTACAATAATTGTGTATGCCTATGAAAATCATGAGCAATTTAAACACGATTATGAGCATGTAATCTATAGTCAGCAATTTTAGCCAAGAGACTATATAGGCTATACACAGTCCAAGGCGACGAAGTCGATAGAGTCATTCGTATACATACATACATTCGTATACACACATACATACATACATACATACATACATACATACATACATACATACATACATACATACATACATACATACATACATACATACATACATACATACATACATACATACATACATACATACATACTCACATAATGCAAACGATATTTAGAATTCATTCCAGAAGTCAATAATTATTATAATCGAGTATAATCTGTAGACAGCTCGCAGATAGCAAAACTGTTCATTAAATTTGGCGCATAAGCAATATTATAATAGGCCAATTATAATTATTTCACTGTGATATTAAAATAGCACACAACAGCGAAAAATGAACCTTTTGGCCGCTGGCGCTTTCGTATTAGTGGTACTGTGAAAGTTATAGACTACATATCGATACTTTTTAACTTTTTCACATGATTCGAATGTGGGGGATCATTAGTTAATTAGTTAGCCGATAGTTTGCTTAGTACGATGACCGAGTTGCTTCTAATGCTTTTCTGGTGTCGCGAGATGTTGTTGAGGGGGCTTGAGGGCGCGACACCCCTCGGGAGTCGCCGGTTCCCTCTCCAAAGTCGTCCGATTGTCAGTTGCCAGAAGGTCGATCGAAATTCGTAATTGTAGAATGCGTAGATAAACGGATTGATGACGGAATTGAAGTACCCTAACCACGTGACGAACTGTTTGAGGTAGGGGTTAGTGTCGAACGGGGTCTGCAGGAACGGTTCGGTGATGTAGACGACGAAGAAGGGGAGCCAGCACAGAACGAAGCAACCGATGACGATCGAGACGGTCTTGACCGTCTTGCTCTCGCGGAAGATGACCGAGTTCTCGCGGCGTCGGTCGCGCACCGTCTTCTGACTCAGTCGCGACATCTGTCGGGCCATCGTCGGCGTCATCGTGACGTCGGCAAAGCTCCCGTACGACCTTGAGACCTGGTGGTCCGTGGTGACCGGGTTCGGCGAACGCGTGGGTCTCCGGACTGACCGGAAAGACGCGTTGAAGTCGGAGGTCACCACTCGTCGACGGGGTGACTCGAACAACCCGGCGTCGGGGCCCCTAGTTGGGGCCTCGCTAGGGCTCTGATTCGGCTCAGCGCTCGCCGTTGGAACCGTCATTGCTGACTCCATTGTCGTTTTAAATGAGGTTTTAACGCCGTGTGGGGCCGTTCGTTTATCGCATCGGTGCAGATTCAGAGCGCGCTCGGTGTTCGCTGAGTGTATTTCCGAAGGGTATCTCGCCTCCGTGGGTACGCAATTACCTTCAGCAGAAGCACCGCTGCTCCCGCTGCCGGTGCTCGCACGACTACCAGTGCTGGCGGTCGTGGTTGAAGTAGTAGTGACGATGCTGACCGTCCTGTCTCTGATGAAACGTGTTGGTAGGGATTCGGAGTATCGGATGGTCAGGTTGCATGGAACCTGCTGGCCATGGTATTCGCTGGAATGATTCTTCTTCGCGTGGGCAGTTGACTCTGCGGCGATTGTTGTTGGTCGAGGTCTTGGTTTGTGGAAGACGCAGTCAAGGGAGGAGTGGCGTCGACGTTTCCAGCTGAAGAACGTCGATGACGACCTCTGGGTGTTTGATGAAGGTCCCTCCTGGACGACTTCAGAGGAGGCGTCAGGTCCGGTGCATCCCGGTGGAGCAGTTGTCCCTACATGAACACAGGGTGGTTCAGAGTCAGA
>OX457051.1:28028976-28046476 GCA_949752735.1 Lumbricus terrestris
TTGCGTCTATTTGTATATATAATATATATATATATTTATTTATATGTATATGTCGAATCTATAAAATCCAATCTAAAAATCTATTCTAAGATCTAATCTAAGATCCAATCTAAAATCTACGCTAAAATCGAATCTAAATACATTTTAAAGTCTAGACTATTCTAAAATCTAATCTAATTGTAATCTAAAATCACATCTAATTAATTTAATGTAATTTAATTTAATCTAATTTTTAATGATTTGTTCAGCAACGTTATTATGATAGACTGCATGCAGTCAGCAACTTATTTCTTGAAATGATACTATGGTGGTAGAAACCGATAGCAAGTTAGAAGAGTTTCAACAAAATCTAATTCGTATTAAAAATCTGACAGTTTGCGTGAAGCGGCATCTAGACTAGACATAAAATATTGTTGCGCAAAATCCCAATAGACCTACATTTGGTGCATCGCATTAGGGAGCGTTATACCCTATGGGCTGACGTGCTGGGCTGTCAAACGAGAGGTCGGTGGAGGAGAGTCAAACCAGAATTAGGTAGAAATTTGTTTTCAGTATTCTGCTCCATGTATACGTGGATAGATGGATGGATGGATTGATGGATGGATGGACGAACGCATGAATGGATGGATGGGTGGATGGATGGACGAATGCATTCATTCCTGTTTGCGAATGTACAGTTTACTATAGGGTGTATGCATCGTATGCGATGTATGCAGTGGCGTAGACAATGGGAGGGGGCTTCGGGGGTCAACCCCCATTGGCCCCCAAAAAGTTTTTTAAAGGTTATTTATCCACTTAAATAAGAAAAACACAATAATTGCTTGTAGTAACAATTCTTTTTCTTACTTTATTCCCGTTGTCACTTTATTCCCTTTTTTATTTACTCTAATACTGTTGGGTTAGTGTCAGGAGGGATACCCGGCCAGGCCTTGAAACCCCAACCCCATCATAAATTCCTGGATGTATTGTAGGCCTATGCACAACATTGCTGTACGTCTGCGTGTATCACCGGTAGCCTACAAATCCGTATCCGTGTAAGTAACACTGGTTCCTGTTTCCTGCTTTGCAGTCAGCCAATTAAAAATAGACAATAACCAATTATTACTCAGCCATGATGAGTACATTGACCGTGCACTGTCGACGAGAAGAACGCAAGGTCACAAACCCTCATATGCCGAGGCTAGGAAACCAAAGTCGCTATATAGTGCATCATAGAAGCTGCTACTCAACTAAAGTTACTGAGCGAATTATAGGTCTATATGATGAGTTGCAGGGTTGCTTTTCTTCTAATTACCTTGTACCAACACTTACTATTTTATTATTATTTTTTTATATTTTTATTATTATTATTATTATTATTATTATTATTATTATTATTATTATTATTATTATATTCGTTTAATCTTTTTTATTACTACCTCGGAATAATTTGCCTGCTTTCTATATCAGTTGCTCAAGACCTATCTTTTTAGCTGTGGCTGGGCTGGGAGCGCCTCTGAGTAGGCCTCTTGAAGGGGCGCTATATAAGTTTTCGGAATGAATGTATCTTCTTCCAAATACCTTGCACGTTCCTCTAATTGCCTTGTACCTTCTTCCAATTGCCTTGTACGCCTACCTTCTTCTAATTGCCGTTTACTGATAAATCCTGATGATTATGTTATAATTGTAATCAGATGCCCAATTGGTAGAGAACTCGGCCTTTAACACTGAGAGTACGGGTTCGATCCCCGTCCGAGGCGGTTACTGTGTAGGGACCTTGAGCAAGTCGTTCACTTACAATTTATTGCTCTGCAATACAATTACTGCAGTTGCGTCGTCGAGATGTGTGTGTGTGTGCACTTCTGGGCTTTGTTAGAACGGCAGTACCCAATTGCAGTTGTATTGTATTGTATTGAATTGCACTGTATTGTATTGAATTGTAGTGTGTTGTATTGCATTTTATTGTATTGAATTGCAGTGTATTGTATTGTATTGTACTGCATAATAATAATTGTGTTGTATGATGCAACTGTTGTACACTATCGAAATACATTGCACGTTCCTCTAATTACCTTGTACCTTCTTCCAATTGCCTTGTACGCCGTATACCTTCTTCCAATTACCGTGTAGGCCTACCTTCTTCCATTCTTCCAATTACCGTATGATGAGTTACATGGCTGCCTTTCTTCTAATTACCTTGCACCAATGTATATCTTCTTCTATTGAGAATCGTATTCGCAGCTTACCGTCAAGGTTTGAATATATAATCACACGACCGACGATGATAGGTTGGAATCTGGCAAAGTATCATCCATCAATCCAACAACTGGAACAACTTTGCTGTTCTAACTGGTTCGCGACATCAGTTGGTACAGCGCACCACAGAAGACGAGGAGGCGTGAAATGTGGAATGCCTACATGTAGGCTATCAACACAAAAAAGACATGTAGCAGATGCGGTGAGATGTCTGTATAACGTCTGGACACCGTTCTAGATTTCATTTCTCGTCGCTACAATTCTCTCCTCTTCCAGTAACCGAATTCCTCCAACATCAAATTAACTCGACTCTAGCTCTGTAGTGATCTAACATCCGTTCAGAAGACGCGTGCAGTTCAAGAATAAATTATTTTCTCTATCGGATACATGCTCTGCCTACGCACGCTCTTTGCTCTCGCGTTTAGAAAATCACTTATTTATCACAGGCCATAGATCAACTGGCTTCGCGATAAGTTGAAGGCTGCCGACGGCGCAGAAAATTCAAATTAATCTTAATAACATTTCGAGTCGAATATTCACATCAATCGTTTACTGCGAAGGCTAAAAATTTATTAAAAGTCGATGCGCATTGAGAGAGAGTGACCTATAGCTCTCTGCAGTTTTATTGCCCTCTCTTACCTAGGCCTGCAGGCTGCGACTGGTATCGTGATACGTCGAACTTATCGTACATCCGGCAAGAAAACGGAACTGATGCGGCTGCTGATGTATTATTCTGAATGGATGCAAAACGAATGGATAAAAAGAGTTTTCCGGTAGATGTCCTTTTACAACCAGCGGGATCTGAAGCAGCTGGAATTCAATAGGTCTTCACACTGCTTGGCATTTGACACACGCGATCGCAGCATATCTCAATCGTCTATTATAGGTTACAGGGTTCCAAACGTATCATAGTACGGCAGTATTCGATCCAGTACCACGTATTATAGTCTTGCTTTCAAAACAATGTAGTAACACGTTCACGACGGTAGAATCAGAAAGAAACTCTGGTAAGCTACGGCGCTTGGATATACTTCCTAACAGCTGTGAAGCAGAACAGGAAACTGATGATTTAAATCCTGTCTCTCCAACAAAAACAAGCCGAACACGAACTGCTGCTTGAATTCCTCCGGTTTAAATACCCAAGGCGCAATCACGTGGCACTCCCTCCAACATCGTTAGACTTCCGTTATGAGCTTATCAATGCATCCAGGCGAATAGTGTTTGCTTGGCAATACAGCCACTATAACGGCGTCTGAGTGCGCGTGTGCCATCATAGTTTTACCGTGTGACGTGTTTCTAGAAGTCCTTCTCAAACGACGCCGTTGACGACTGCATGCATGGCTATCGAAAACCACATTACTGCTGGTTGAGTCGTTTTTCCCCGTGTGCTGTAATAAGAGCTGCATGTTCGACAATTGCCTGGCTGCAAGCAGCTATGCATGCAACTACTCCATAGGAATATCTGCTGTAAGCACCGCAAATAAGCCTACACGCGCACACACGCACGCACACACACGCACACACACGCACACGCATACACGCACACACGCACACACGCACACACACACTTCATGTGCACGCTCTCAACTCAATCCATCTAACGTTTAGTACGTGTTGGACTGGACAGAGGCAAATCTAAATGCGCGCAGTTGCCTCTGTTTTATGCTGAATGCAAAACAGGAATTATTCTATAGAGCCGTGTCTCTTAATTTCCTGCTGGATACCTTGTTATAATTGTGCGTGTAGGGTTAATGATGTAGAGCTGCTTAAACCTTTTTCCTGATTCGGGTAAGGGCCACTCATCTCTCAGTTGCGAACCCTCAAAAATCAACAATCAACACAGTCAAGACACTGACTAACACAGAATGCTAAAGCGCTGTGCAAAACAGCCGTATCGCAACAATTCAGTCTGCATGAAAATTAATTTTAATAACGTCTGATTTCTTATGGGCACAATGAATTTGTATCTTTGCTACGCTGTACATGTCATGTACATGAGCAGAGATACAAATTCACTGAACAGACTGCTAATTTTTCTAGTAGATTATTATAATAGGCGTGTATACCTGTGCTAAGAAACAGCCATGTGCATAATTATGTGTGTCTTCATCAGTTTCATAATGATCTCACGCTGCCGATAAATTATATCCTGTCATGTGAACGTTATCTAGATCACTGTAGGTGTAGCACATGGTCTTGTACATGTAATAAATTATGACATGGTATATTGTAGTCAGCGCATTACTTGTATTTTACAATACGCGGTGTCTGCTTAGTCATAAGTTATCCTATCACCTGTCATGTGATTGTGGAAATTTGAGCAGAATTTTAAACTGATGAAATTTAAGTGCAACGGAATCCAACGTATAACAATGATACATGTACATGTATATTGTATAGGCCTATAGCCTTATAATTGGAGTCAATAATAATTATATCCTTATCAAGCATAATTAATTTAGAAGAAAAAAAACTATTCACGGCGTCGGTAAGAGGAACTGTTTGTTAAATGACAGCGATGCTTCATGTAGGCACACATGGAATCGAGTCTAGGTACAATTATTTAGGTCTCAAGTACAAGGACCTATATATAGGTCTCAGGTACAGGATATGGGTCTCAAGTACAAGGACCTATAGGTCTCCGGTACAAGTGTACCATATAATTCAGTTTCGAATAAATGTAGGTGTACGAGCACTTTGTTATGTATCAAGCACAAACACAAGGCTACAAGTTAAACAAAACTGAACCAGGTTAGTATTTTAACAGGTTATCGTTCGTGTTGATTATATAAACAACAATCCGCCGGTCAATCAGTTCTTCATTTAACTGGCCATTTACCAAGCCTCAACGTATACGCTGCGTGACTAAAAGGCTCTTGTCGTGGACTGCAATATGGCGTTGCAGCGCTTCAACCATTGTCTTCTTGAAATAGATATTCGTCTGTTAAAAATCTCCTATTAAAGCTCGTGAGAACGCAGATCATAGTACGACCTTATGCAGTATACCTACCGGAATTTATACAAACGTGCCATACGTGCATTATCGAAAAAAGAGCGTTTAAGTTTGTAGGCCAACGTACTGTTCGCCTATATAGGTCTACATGTATGTATACGCTAAAATATAATTGCAGATGCGATGTTGCAGAATGAACAAAATACACTTAAAGAAAATCGCCGTACAAAACTATACAGTGTACAACCATGCAAACGCCATGGGGCGCGGTGGTGTAGTGGGTATGTTCGTCGCCTTGCAGCCGAAGGGCTGCAGGTTCGAATCTACCTCAAGTCGCCGCGTGAGGACCTTGGGCAAGTCCTTCACTCGCAATTGTTCAGCGCTTCGGCGTGAAACTCAGTGTCCGCTCTGTAGTCGGGAGCCTTTAGGCGTCACCATGGCGACCTCAGTATAGTCTTCGCTTATGCGTCACCATGGCGACCTCAGCGTCACAGTCATCTTCTTGTGTATACTGCAGGGACAAACCGCCAGTGACGCCACAGCTAGGGTTTTCCACTAGATCTGGATTTTTGGCTTTCGTCGATGTTTCTGGGACAAAATCTGAGTTTATTTTAGTGAGTTGGCCATTAACGTGACTATTCTGTGAAGTTCAATGTAAACTGGTTGTGCTACATAATTTTTGTTCCACTAATTTTAATTTGAGACTCCACAATCAAGATCTCATATTGTCAAGTCACGAATAATTTATAACCTGGTAACGAAGATGAATATGCGCAGAAATTAGCCGTTTTGATATCTCAAACATAGATCAGGTTGCTTGCTCCTCTCCTTGTTGAGCCGTATCGAAATCTCTTACATGTAGCCTACATAAGTTAGATAGGCTAAATTCCCTAGGAAGTGTTCTAGTTGTTGCAGAGTACATGGGCAGAGACTTGGTCAACAACTTGCGGGGGGACGAACGAGTGGCCGCCGAAGAAAGAACGCGAGATTTTGGTCGGACGAATGGCTCATGAGTCGCCGACGAAATTTTCCATTTTTGCAGGCAAAGATTTCTGACGACCTTTTTATCTGGCCGAAATGTCGAAGAAAACACAAAAATTTCTCTGTCAAAAAAGCTACGTCATTATTTTGTTTGAGCGTCTCTTCTTCTAACGTGTTATAACCCCGATCACCAGTGTGTTCATGTCCTAACAATGTCCATAGCCTAGAATACAAGACAAAGGCTTATAGCAGCATATGGGCGACGTCACGACCGTCTCAATCACTGATTGATTCAGTTATTCAGACGGTCGTGGCGACGTGCTCAAATATAAAAGTCAAACAATACAGTGACGTCATTTTTTGCGTCAGAGGACGTTCCCTATCCGCTGCAAACATTGATGTATCTTATTGATAGACTTCCTGCCGATCAAATACTATTCAATTCATTGCATCGGTGACATGAGATTTGAAACGTGCTTCTCAATCCCATGTGCATAGCATAAACTCAAGGACAGTTTATACACAGGACCAGAATCTTCTTATATGACCGCATTGTACAAGTTTTTTAATCGGAGCACCGGAAAATTTAACATTTTGTTTACAAAATAAAAGCCTTCAATTAATTACATCTATGAATAATTATGCTTGCAAAATAAATTAAAAAAACTTTGGAGATTTAAAACATATTTTTTAGCAGCATGAAACGGAATTTTAATTGGGGCAACATCTATCGTTGAGAGTGAAATGGATGAACACAAAATGTGCACAATTAAACAGTTCTGTACTACGGAGTCCTTGGCATTAATTTTCTCACCATTCATTCATTCATTCATTATAAAAATTTGTATAGCGCCCCTTCAAGAAACTACTCAGAGGCGCTCCCAGCCCAGCCACGGCGCTGCGTCGTGTCAGAGTGGTTCTCAAAGATGCCAAGGAGGTTGTATATTATGCGGTTGCCAAAAGACAGACAGACAGAGAGAGAGACAGACAGACAGATACAGAGGTAGGGAGGAACAGAAGCTGCAAAACGATTTTTTTCAAAGACGAGAAAGAGACAGGCAGGCGAAGGTTTGTATGGATTAGAGTTGCAAAACATAATTTGCAGAAATAGTTGTCTGTTGGTAAAATAATAATTGGCCACATAAAAGTGTATTTCACGCTAGACATTACTGTTCTTACCTAGGCCCATACGTGTTTAGACGTTTTAGCCAATGGCATTATTCGAAAAATATACAATTGCTAGCCTATAGGCTACAGGCTATATATACGAGGCAGCTTATGGTATTAGTTAGGTCTTATCACTATAGATTTCAATATGTACAATGAAACTATTCTTTCTGCATTTAAGTTTCTTGTAACAAATTAGCAACAATAATTATGTCTTAATTAATCCGCTGCAATGCGGATTTGAAAACGGAATTAATTGATCAGTTTGTAGAACTAAACAATTAGTCCATCGGACAACTCGCAGACATACATAATAGTAGGCATTCCTTGGCTTACAATTCCCAACTGGGCGTTGTGGGACGGTAGTCGTGAGCGGGGTTTCCACCAACCAATATAACATGGGAAACAGGAGTCCATATGACTCCCCCAACTGGCAGGTATGGTGGAACATGGTGGTAGTAGGACGAGTTGGAGCTACTTCTGCGAGTATTATAGACAACCGGTATCTTTCAAACAATTCTCGCTGCCAGGACCATGAGCGATAAGCGTCACCATCAGGTTTTTGATCTCTGGTGTTGTTCCCGTAATGTGAAGGAACCTGACTCTGGTGACGAATCACGTAATGTCAATGCACTTCTATTTCTCTTTAGTTTTAACTAATTTTCATGATTTTGTAAGGTCTTCTCGTTTCAAATTTTCTGAATAATTCTGTCTATTAGAGTCGGAATGAGGGAGTGACAGTTTCGTTATTAATATAACTTGTCGAAAACAATAGTTGATAGATCTATCTATCTATCTACATTCTACAGGGTGGATCATAAAAAGACCCCTCTAAGGTTTTTTGCCAATATCTTGGCCGGAAGTAAGTATTTCCACATCAAATTTTCAGGCTTAAAGAAATTCATATTTAGACATGATGGTCAGATTTCATCAAAATAGTTCAAACAGAACAAACGTTATAACACTTTTCGAAAAGTGAGACCCCCAATTGTTTTTTACACTGACAGTCGATAGTATGTGTGCAAAGCATCCTATAGAAGTGGCTTGCTATACTGATGATGCTATAAAAATGGGTATAAATATGAAGCTGTTCATAAATTTTTGTGTTATTGTTACTTTGTTATTACTACAGTGTTGGCCAAATTAATAGAAATTTGCTGCAACTAACCATTCTGTTGTTGCTTTGCTTCACTATACTAAGTATAGTACAGCATTGCTTTGTATAGTATAGAATACTATTATTATAATTCATATAGTTTAGAATACTGTATTATGATATTGTATAGTATGCAATTGTATGGGATGGAATTGTATATTATATCATAGTATCACAGTGTCGTATGGCTTAGAATGGTGTGGTAAGGTAAGGTTTAGTATAATATGCTATACTATGCTATACCAGACCACCTCATGCCATACTGTGCCATACGATACTAGAAATGACCAAATCGATGACACTGAGCAATTATACGAGTAAAGGTCTTGCTCGAGGTCCATACACAGCAACTATTTCAAAGGAGGAGTCTTGAACTTATGCATTATGGTTGTTTAAAGGAAGTCTGTGTAACTATAATAACCATGTTAAATAAGGATTATTATTAGTCGGTTTGTTACAATGGATCATTGTCATAATCTACTGTCTATATAATAATTTTTATTGTAGTACGTGATGACCGCTACTTGTGGTGACCCTGCTCAGCGGGACCCTGATCCCTTTGAGTCTCCCATTGTAGACCGATATTGTATTGCTGTCAACTATTTTATTCGTGCTTTTCTGACTGTTACAATTAGCTGCAATAAAAAAATAACTTGATTGAAATTATCGTCTTTTTGACTAAATCAGTGATGCGGAATATCCCGAGGTTGCAGATGTTGAGTGGAATTATTACGAGAGCTGACAGTTAGTTGTAGCAGTCATTCCATTGACAAAAGGTCCGACACTGAACAGATGAATGCCGGCTATTCATACGTGCGAATAAATTGATGTTAACGCATATCAACGTACAGAAAAATAATGGACGCATACCATATAACAGGATCGTTATAGGCAGTGCTGCACTCAGAACTTTTTAGGTGAGTAGCCTACACGCTGCCGCCGAAAAAAATCGACGTTTTTGGGCCAAAATATTCTGACGATCTGTTTTAGTCATCGATGTTTATTCGTGATCTTTTGCCCGGAAACCTTTCAAACAGCGTAAAACGCTCTACTTTCATGATTTTTATTGCCTTCGTAATTCGCGATTTTTGCCTGCGTGTATACCCACTTGATAATACTGAGGTGGGTATACGCTGTATACCCGCGTGTACCCTCGCTTTTTGAGGTGAGTAGGCTATACGCTGTCATTTTTTCCCGGAGGTGAGTGTACCACGTATACCCGCGTATACCCTTGAGTACAGCCCTGCACGGTATAGACCTATGTGCTTTCCGTATACGTGCGGTCGCACCTTGACTTATACGGTATACTACCTCCCTCAAGCTATTCACTTCTGCTCAGACGCATGTGCACAACACCTGCGATGAGTCAGCCTTCAAGATGAGCTATATAAATGCGCAATTGCACTTCGGTCACAGCTGCACACACGTGCACTGAAGAGAAAAATAAATCCTCCCACACAGCATCCACGTTTAGAAATTAGTGAACAGCTATAACCCTCTCTACTCCTACAAGCCGCAAAAAGCGTATACGATAAACACTGCGTCACCAACGTCAAGTAAACGCCTACACGTAATGTATACAGACTATTTCCTATGTCGTATACATATACTTACATACACGGTTAACGCAGAGGGTAGTCGAGTTGCGCTTCCAAGGATGCTGACAATAATGCGTGTATATTGGATAAGCTCTCTTACACTCTAGACGTACATAATTTATAAGCCACCATAATACGCCCACTGCATACATCCGACAGGAAAAGCCTTGCCAATTCTCGCACCGACATCATTTTCTACTTCGGTGATTAAACCCGACGTCTGCCCTTAGGCGTCACCATGGCGACCTCAGTATTATAGTCCTCGTTTAGGCGTCACCATGGCGACCTCAGCGTCACAGTCTTCTTCCCGTGTATACCGCAGGGGGAAAAAAACCACGTCCGCGCTACGTGTTTCATAGTAAATGGTCTGCTTTGAAATCTACAGGGTGCTAATTATTGTGAGACGCCGGGTCATCTATATATGCACACGTATTTTTCTAGACACGTACATAACATATGGTCAGAGATTTATGTATCTTTTTCCCCGTCATATATATATATATATATATATATATATATTATATCGTCTTGCCTGCAGTGTCACACACACATATATATATATATATATATATATATATATATATCGTCCCGCCTGCTTGTCAAGAATCAAGGAAGTGATCCCCGTTTCGCGTGAGAACTGCTGGTAAATCGAAAACACGTTTCGGTTTGACTCAGCGGTGTAACCATGCAAACGGGCTATTAATGGGTCCGTTTTACAGCTGTCAAAATGTCGGGTTTTTAGTGGAAGTCAGGCTCCTTGCCCTGCCCCTTGCCTTGCGGAATGGCATCCGGGAAAACGATGGATGTACGACCAAGAAGTTATGCTCATTCGACACGCGAGAAGCTCTGACAGCCTCCATCAATTCCTTGGCTTGCTCTGCAGTGCGTTGGTTCATGTCTAGTTGTCTACTCATCAACAGTATAATAGTAATCCACGTTTCTAGGATATTATGTTTGGAAAACCAGGCAATGCAGCTGGTACTCCCTACTCAGTCAGCTCTCATTTGTTCGTGTATCTATATCAGCGTATATGTATCCATATACAATACATAGTACCAGGGCTGTTTTTAAGGAATTTTTAGAACTGCACAACCCCTTCCTTTCCCATCATCCATGGCATATTACTTCCAATCGGAGGACAATGACCTTTTTTACTAGTTTTTTCTGTACAGAAGTGCTTCTACAACTGCACACATCCATTTAGAACTGCACATTTTGTGTACAACTGCATGTTCAAAAAAGCCCTGGACTATATTATGAACAGCTGAATGCATGTACTGAGGTATGTTAATAATGCGCATATGCATGTCTATGTAAATGTTCAAAGTTGTGTATAAGCATGTATGTATGCATGTATAAAAGTATGGCATGTATGCATGTATGTTTGTATGAATGTTTGTATGTATGCATGTTTGAAGGAATGTATGTATGAATGGATGGGTGAATGGACGGACGGACGGACGGACGGACGGACGGACGGACGGACGGACGGACGGACGGACGGACGGACGGACGGACGGACGGACGGACGGACGGACGGATGGATGGATGGATGGATGGGTGGGTGGGTGGATGGATGGATCGATGCATGGGCGGGCGGATGCATTGATGGATAGGTGGTTAGATGAATAGATGGATAGATGAATAGATGGATATATGAATAGATGGATAGATGAATAGATGAATAGATGAATAGATGGATAGTTGGATAGATAGATGGATGGATGGATGAATGGACGCAAGCATGCATTAGCCTATATTGCTTCTGTACACTACACACATGCACACTGCAAAAGTTTTAACGGGCGTACTATATCAGCGTATAATATCGGGCGTACTCGTATGCACGACTGTCTAGGTACGTCTGCGTGTATTTGTGAGTGTGCCTGTATCCTTGTGTGCAACATAGTTTCCTGTATCCTATATAGCCTGCAGTCAGCTTTAATGATGGATCATGTTTTGGCCAATGCCGATTAATCTGTCGGAGGCCATAAAACCTACCAGCGGCTGATACAATTAACTCGTGAAGCTAATTACCCCGATTTTCGTCCGCTCTGGTTACGCCGTGGTTATAAGAACCAGGAACCATTTTGTGACCACACCTTAAGCATATCTGGCTAATTTTGGAGTATGTAATTTTCCAGCAGGCGTTTTCTTTTTAGGTCTAATCTGACTGTGTAACCGTATAACAACGATAATATTTTATAATAACAGTTGCCTCTGCCCTGCATCCTGTCCAATGTAAAACTCGTGACTTGTCAAGTGCAACCAGATCTCCACCCTCACTTATTGGACTCTCATCTCGTGATCTCAGTGCACATAGTCGCCGGCACATGGGGGGAAATAGGGGCACATGCTCCTTGTAACGCTGACACATATTTTTAAAACAACCATTGTTTCGTTTCTAACAAATTTGGGAAATAAGAGGCACCTGCTCCTTGGAACGCTGACACATATTTTTAAAACAACCATTGTTTCGTTTCTAACAAATTTGGGAAATAGGAGGCACCTGCTCCTTGTAACGCTGACACATATTTTTTAAACAACCATTGTTTCGCTTCTAACAAATTTGGGAAATAAGAGGCACCTGCTCCTTGGAACGCTGACACATATTTTTTAAACAACCATTGTTTCGTTTCTAACAAATTTCTTTGCCCTAGGCACTGCTGGTACTAATGATACACAACGTTACACTGAGAAAGTTACGATTGACAATACGTATGAAAAATTACATACCTGAATTTAATTTAACAATAGCTATGAAAAATTTAATACCTAAATTTAATTTAACAACACATGTGAAAAATTTAATACATAATTTTAATTTAACAATACCTGTGAAAAATTTAATACCTAAATTTAATTTGACAATACCTGTGAAAAATTTAATACCTAAATTTAATTTAACAATACCTGTGAACAATTTAATACCTAAATTTAATTTAACGATATCTGTGAAAAATACCTATGTCCTTCATTTTTTCCTGTTTTGCATCTCGCAAGCTCTTGTTGAAAAATTAACATGGAGCTGTTTGTGTGTTTGTCCCTCATGCAAAGATGTATGCGGGCGACCATGTCACTCCCCTGCTGTATGTCCTGTGCTGCGCTGTATGCTGCTTATGTATGTATAATAATTATATGTATGTATGCAGGAAAAATTACATTACTTGGCTTATTTATACCGATAATAATGATTATCATCAAACATTGTGGGGCGCTAGGAGCGGGAAGGTTTCGGATTTCGGATTCACCTCAAGGCGCCGTGTAGGGACCATGTCGAGCAAGTACTTTGCTCGCAATAATTGATCATGTGCTTTGGCGTGAAACTCTGATTCAGTGTCCACGCTGCAGTCGGGAGCACCTCCGAGTATAAATCTTGGACGGGCGCTATAGCAAGTGAGCATACATGCATATCTACTAAATGATGTTCGAATATATTCTGATGACTTATACAGCGCTATTTTAAAATGTCTCCAGTCAATGGTCGCTGAATCAAGATTCATTACCGTAAATGTAGTTGCAAACGGACATTTATGTAGCGCCGTTGGTCAGCCAGAGGTGCTCTGTATCGCTTTGCATAGAATTCATTCATTAAGGACATTTATTTAGCGCTTCTTCAGGTTGCATTGGCGAGGGCCTACAGGTAATGTATTGCATTATTGGGTAGTGTTATGCAATCAAAGTTGGAAATGGGAAATCTCGTGGCATGATGACTGGATGAAAATCAGTTCGTTTCTATCTCTGTCTATCTGTCTCTGTGTGTCTCTGTCTGTCTGTCTTTTTCTCTGTCTTTCTATCTGTATCTCTCTGTCTATTTCTCTCTCTATTTCTCTGTCTTTGTCTCTGTCTGTCTCTGTCTCTCTCTGTCTTGCTCTCTGTCTTTCTCTCTGTATATCTCTGTATCTTTCTCTCTGTATCTCTCTCTATCTCTGTCTCTGTCTGTCTCTGCCTGTCTGTCTCTCTCTGTCTTTTTCTCTGTATCTCTCTGTCTCTGTCTCTGTCTCTGCCTCCCTTCCTCCGTTCCTCCGTTCCTCCGTTCCTCCGTTCCTTGCTCCCTCCTGCCTCCTCCCTCCTCCCTCCCTCCCTCCCCCTTTTACTTAGGCCTCAGCCTTAGACAATTCTAGGAATTTCTGTGTGTCCTAATTCTAACGTTGGTAGAGAGAGAGACAGACAATAATATTGATGTTTTGTATTTCCCTCTCAGCATCTCAGAGGCTTAGTCAGTCTGGAGGATCTTGTCTACACATGGGTGAAGCTGTAAACAAGCAATCAAGCGACAGCCATTCAAGCTGGTTCGGCTAACAGTTGAAATTAGGAATGCAAGCAACATTCCGGTCGTTTGAGCCAGGTTATGGGAACTGAAGTCGTTCTAAAGTCTCCGGGTTGTGTAATCTGGTCCAATAAGTATGTTCGGTTGCGTGAAATTACCATCGTCATCGTGATTTCAAATTCTAAGACGTTTAAATTGCTTAAGAAGCGGAAAGGACAGGCATTCTACAGTGCCATGCCATAGAATTGTAGATTTGTTTTGACTGCTTGCATTGTATCAGCGGACATAGTCAGAGCGCTTAAGAACAGGGTATGGGAAAATTTGGGTTATTAAGCGTTCCATGTTAGTAGGTTAATTTTCAGTGGTTCTAACACAGACCCAGCGTCTTCAGAACCACTTTAAACCCTTGTTGTGCTATGCTATTATGCTGGATTGTGCAACGGTTTGTGTAGTGGACTGTCAGTCGGTTAGGGCTCGAATCCCGACCAACACATAAAATTTGGTTCGAGAATTCTCCTCCACCTCTTCAACACTAGACATATAGTAAACACGGACAGAATTAATGAGAACACTGACGGTAGACTCTCGGTGTGAAGATAGGAGCGGGGCATACGCACTCATATGGCGAGGCCAAGTAGAAGAAGTCGCTAATACTTCGTAGCCATGGCTATACCAGAAAAGTTGAGGGAACTTGAGGACATACGGTCGCTAAAAGACTATACATGTATTGTAGTGTGTATAATGTAGGTCTATGCATGTGTATAAAACGTAGGCCTACGCATGTGAATGCTGTATTCCTTTTTATGCTTCGTTTGCATTGATATTCTGCTACAATTATAGGCTTTTACTTAGTGAATAAAAGATTGATATATAGAAAAACTTATACAATAGTGTACATGTGTATAAAATGTGGGCCTACGCGTGTGTTTGTTTGTTTGTTTGTATGTGCACTTGTTATAGCGCCCCTTCAATCTCTCTATTCAGAGGCGCTCCCGACTGCAGAGCGGACACTGCATCGGAGTTTCACGCCGAAGCGCTGAGCAATTGCGAGTGAAGGACTTGCCCAAGGTCCCTGCGCGGCGACTTGAGGTGGATTCGAACCTAGAACCTTCCGGCTTCAAGGCAACGACGCCACCACTACACCACCGCGCCCCACGTGTGTGTATACATAATGTGTATAATTTTATCAAATAAACTTTGACTATGCTGTCTCCAATTAGTATAATGCAGGAAGGTCAACTGTCCGCACTAGAATGCTGTACTTCATTTTTGATGCTTCGTTTGCTTTGTTATTCTGCTACAATTAGGCCAAATTGGTGAATAGAAGATATATATATATATATATATATATATATATATATATATATATAGCCTATACATTAATATTATATTGAGATTCATGGCGCTTTGCGACAAGGAGCTTTATTCAGGAAGCCACGTAAGCGGAAGCGAAATCCACGGGCCATAATAATTGTCAGCGCTAAGTAGACACTGAGCTGCTGACAACGGCAACAGACATGTCAAGCCATGGCATCGGCTGGTCGCTCAGAACTAAGCTGTAGGCCTACTCGTCGTCATCACTACCGCATTCCACGATAGATCTATACATATAGGTAAACAATAATCTCATTGTTTACGTTCACTCATCCGCCTATTTTTCAATCGTTCCGTCCTTTCGTCCCATTCTTCCTTCTTTCCTTCCGTCCTTACTTGTTTCCTTCCTTCATTCCGTCCCTCCCTCCTTCCTTCATTCCTTCCGTCCTTCTTTCCTTCCTTTTCCCGTCCTTCCTTCCTTACCTCCTTCCGTCAGTCCGTCCGTCCGTCCGTCCTTCCTTCCTTCCTTACTTGCTTCCTTCCTTCCTTGCTTCCTTCCTTCCTTTTTCCGTTCTTCGTTCTTCACTTGCTTCCTTCCTTCTTTCCTGCCTTCCTTATTTCCTTTCTTTCTTTCTTCCTTCCTTCCTTCCCTCCTTGCTTCCTTCCTTCCTTAATTCCTTCCTTCCTTCCTTGCTTCCTTCCTTCCTTTTTCCGTTCTTCTTTCTTTACTTGCTTCCTTCCTTCTTTCCTGCCTTCCTTATTTCCTTTCTTTCTTTCTTCCTTCCTTCCTTCCCTCCTTGCTTCCTTCCTTCCTTAATTCCTTCCTTCCTTCCTTGCTTCCTTCCTTCCTTTTTCCGTTCTTCTTTCTTTACTTGCTTCCTTCCTTCTTTCCTGCCTTCCTTATTTCCTTTCTTTCTTTCTTCCTTCCTTCCTTCCCTCCTTGCTTCCTTCCTTCCTTAATTCCTTCCTTCCTTCCTTGCTTCCTTCCTTCCTTTTTCCGTTCTTCTTTCTTTACTTGCTTCCTTCCTTCTTTCCTGCCTTCCTTATTTTCTTTCTTTCTTTCTTCCTTCCTTCCTTCCCTCCTTGCTTCCTTCCTTCCTTAATTCCTTCCTTCCTTCCTTGCTTCCTTCCTTCCTTTTTCCGTTCTTCTTTCTTTACTTGCTTCCTTCCTTCTTTCCTGCCTTCCTTATTTTCTTTCTTTCTTTCTTCCTTCCTTCCTTCCCTCCTTGCTTCCTTCCTTCCTTAATTCCTTCCTTCCTTCCTTGCTTCCTTCCTTCCTTTTTCCGTTCTTCTTTCTTTACTTGCCTCCTTCCTTCTATCCTGCCTTTCTTCCTTCTTTCCTTACTTCCTTCCTTGTTCTTTCTTTTCTTCATTTTTTCCTTCCTTACTTCCTTCCGTAAGTCTATACCTACCATCCTTCTTTGCGTTAATTTATTAATTTATTAATTTATTCATTCATTCATTCCTCCATTCATTCAATCATTCATTCTTTTATTCCTTCAATCATTCATTGAATCATTCATTGTTTTACTTATTCATTCATTCATTCATTCATTCAATCATTCTTTTATTCATTCATTCATTCAATCATTCATTCATTCAATCAATCATTCATTCATCCAATCATTCATTCATTCCTCCATTCATTCAATCATTCATCCAATCATTCATTCTTTTATTCATTCACTCCTCCATTCATTCATTCATTCATTCATTTATTCAATCATTCATTCAATCAATCATTCATTCATTCATTCAATCATTCATTCTTTTATTCTTCTATTCATTCATTCATTCATTCATTCATTTATTCAATCATTCATTTA
>OX457051.1:28051476-28251476 GCA_949752735.1 Lumbricus terrestris
GATGGACAGTTGAAGACATGCAGGACGCCATACAGTTTAATTCGACTATTGTTATCATCATTCTGTCACAACTTCTTCGTGTAATTTTACTGTCACCTTAACTTGTAAAAGTGTATCATCATCATCATCATCATCATCATCATCATCATCATCATCATCATCATCATCATCATCATCATCATCATCATCATCATCATCATCATCATCATCATCATCATCATCATCATCATCGTCATCGTCATCGTCATCGTCATCGTCGTCGTCGTCATCATCATCATCATCATCATCATCGTCATCGTCATCGTCATCGTCATCATCATCATCATCATCATCGTCGTCGTCATCGTCATCGTCATCGTCATCGTCACCGTAACCGTCACCGTCACCGTCACCGTCATCGTCATCGTCAAACGTCATCGTCATCGTCATCGTCATCATCATCATCATCATCATCATCATCATCATCATCGCGAATTTCACATTTTTATGTTGATAATAAATAATACAATGCATAGTTATAATGATGATATGAAAAAATCAAAACAGTGATAATGATAAAATAATAACAAAATAATAATACTTAAGTACTTATAAAATAATAATGCTTGTCATTATTAATAGTAATATTGCTGTTATTATTTTTTCAGTATTTTTGTGATTATAATTATTATTTTATTATTATAATTAATACTACTACTACTAGGCTATACTACAACTACTACTACTACTACTACTACTACTACTACTACTACTACTACTACTACTACTACTACTACTACTACTACTACTACTACTACTACTACTACCACTACTACTACTACTACCACCACCACCACCACCACCACCACCACCACCACCACCACCCCCACCACCACCACCACCACCACCACTACCACTACTACTACTACTACTACTACTACTACTACTACTACTACTACTACTACTACTACTACTACTTAGTGGTGGCGTCGTTGCCTAGTGGTGACGGCGTTGCCTTGAAGCCGGAAGGTTCGAGGTTCGAATCCACCTCGCCGCGTAAGGACCTTGGGCAAGTCCATCACTCACAATTGTTCAGCGCTTCGGCGTGAAACTCCGATGCAGTGTCCGCTCTGCATTCGGGAGCGCCTCTGAGTAGCTATATCGCTTGAAGGGGCGCTATAACAAGTGCACATACAAACTACTACTACTACTACTACTACTACTACTACTACTACTACTACTACTACTACTACTACTACTACTACTACTACTACTACTACTACTACCACCACCACTACCACCACCACCACTACCACTGCAACTACTACTAACACTACTACTTCTACAATACCACTGCCACCACTACCGCTACTACAACAAAAACTGCTGCTGCTATCATTATGCCTATTTAATTTGTAAAATTCCTTTCATCGTTCTGTAACTAGTGTAAACAAACGCGAAAGCTAGCCGGCCTATAAGCCTGCGTTTGCAACAGCTCTCCAAACCTCTCCTGCGGTCAGTCACTCCAAGACTCTAATAGGAAACGCAGACCCGTGCAGCAGCGAATTAATTGGGCGCTATATATTGCATTTGCACAGCACAGGAATGGATGGCGACGGCTACCAATTCCACCAGTTAACGAATTTGCCCACGCATGCGCAGTAGAGACACAATAAATTAATAAGGCAAAGCAAAAAAAGGACTTCCACAGAGAGGCAAGCACTCGTATACACGACTATGTTCGTGTAGCCTACACTTATGTACGTTTGGTGTAGGCTATATGCAGGCATGTCTGCGTCTATGCATATTCGTATGTGCGTATGAGGGTGTGTGCGTACGTATACATGTACGTGACTACATATAGACATACATACGTACATACATAATTACATCCATACATACATATATACACACACACATACATACATACATACATGCATGCATACATACATACATACATACATACATACATACATACATACATACATACATACATACATACATACATACATACATACATACATACATACATTGTAGCCATTAGCCCTCCTGATCTTCCGTACTCTCTCTCTCTATGACTGGGCACGTGGGTGTAGTAGGAGTGGCCCTGTCTATTTAAGGAACTGTAGCGTGGGTTACTCTCTCTCTCTTGTGGTGTTTGCTGAGCGTGGTGGTCGTCTCCCGTCGAGACTGGTCGTTTGTGCTTTGCCTCGCGGTCTTGCGAGTTAACCTGCGGGTTCATCTTCTACGTCGCCTTCTTCGCCCTGTTGGTGGTCTGGCTGTTCATCCGTCTTCCTTGGCTTCGTTAGCCGTGCTGTCGTGTGGGTCTGCCGTGCTTCGACCGCTGGTCTGGTCTTCTTCGTATCGTCTGGACGGTAACGTAGTTAATTCATTGTATAACTTGCTCTATTGAATAAATCGACGTTTATTATATCATTTCGGGCCTTATCTTTGATAGTCATCCCTTTAGACGGCCGTAGAACCTTTACAAATGGGGGCCCGTCCTTTTGCTCGATATTTCGGGTGGTAAATTTCGGATATTTGTTAGTCCGGTTGGTTTTCGGGAAATTGTGTGAGAGCATTTGTCGATATTTGTCGAAAATTTATGCGAAGTCGCATTTCGTTTTGTGGGGGCCTGGGCTATTTATTTGTTTTGCGGCGGAGAGTTTTGCGCGTTTTGGCGTGTGCTTTCGCGACGGTCTTGAAGTGGACGGTCGTGAGAATTTTGAATTCGGGGAGAATTTTGTGTCATTGGGCTGCGCAGTTAGACTGTTATGGCGTCTTCTGGGGACGGTAGTTCTCTTGAGTGGGATGAAATAGTGGAATTGCCGGTGGAGGAGTTGAGGCAATATTGTGCGACGTTGGGTGAGGACGTTAAAGGTTTAAAGAAACCTCAATTACTGAAGTTGGCGAAGATGGCTTTGTCGCCTAAACATGGAAGTGAGGAATGGAAACTTAAGGCGCAAGCGAAGAGAGAAGCATTAGAAATAGAGCGTCTGAAATTTAAAGAGGACCGTGAATTTGCATGGGAGGTAGAGAAAGAGAAAATGAGAATGGCAGCTGAAGACGAGAAAGAGAAACTGAGAATGGCAGCGGAGGCCGAAGAGAAGAAAATGAGAATGGCAGCTGAAGACGAAGAGAGGAAAATGAGAATGGCAGCTGAAGATGAGAAAGAGAAAATGAGAATGGCAGCGGAGGTCGAGAAAGAGAAAATGAAAATGGCGGCTGAGGCCGAAGAGACGAAAAGGAGATTTGATATAGAGGAGAAAAGGATGAATATGGACCTTGAAATGAGGAGAATGGAGTTAGGAGGTGTTGCAGAACGACCTGTAACAGACCGTCCTGTGCAGAACAACGAGGATTTTCGTTTTGGGGCGGCAATGAAATTTGTTCCTAAATTCGACCCCTCGGATATTGAACATTATTTTGCGGCATTTGAGCAAGCAATGGCTTTGCATAATGTTCCGACAGAGAAGTGGTCTTCCCTTCTGCAACCACAACTATCGGGAAAGGCGGCAAAAGTTTTTGCGTCTTTGTCGTTGGAAAATTGTGTGAATTATGATTTGGTGAAAAGTTCGCTGCTAAACGCATATGAACGGATACCTGAGTTTTATCGGAAGAAATTTAGGGGGTTGCGTAAAGAACCACGGGAGACTTATGCCAATTATGCGTACCGTCTTCAAATCCCTTTTCAGCGTTGGGTCGAGGGTACGAATTCGTGGGATGATTTGGCTAAATTTAAGGAAGTAATGCAGATGGAGCAATTTGTACAAGCGTTACCGTTGGAGGTACACAGATGGCTGTTGGACAAAAGTCCTGAAACTGTAGCGAGTGCTGCACGTTTGGCAGATGAATACGCTGTTTTGTATAAACAGGGGCCGAGTAATTATGCTGGGGGATTCCACAGGGATTTTTCTGAGCGTACAAACCGGTTCTCATCTGATGATAGTGAGAAGAAAGAGGTGTGGGAGCGTCAGGGCTCAGGGCACAGTGGAGGTGTGCGCCAAGATTCGAAATGGGGAAAACGTTCGCCTCAAAGAGGGACGTATGGGTTTAAGAAGCCTTTTCGAAAACATGATGATGAGGATGGATTTGGGGAACAGGTCACGTGCGGCTTCTGTAGAGCCCCTGGGCACGTCAAGGCCCAATGTTTTAAATTGAAACGTAAAGAGGGGGTGGAAATTGAAAACTTGCGGGGTCAGAAACCTGTTGGGTTGGTACAAACTTTGTCGGCACCTGTTAAGGAACAGAGTTTTCAGAAGCCTATTGAAACTGTAGATAAAATGTATGCTCCTTTCTGTGTGACTGGGTGTGTCATTAATGAGTTGAATGAACGAAAGGAGGTGGTGGTGCTTCGAGATTCGGGAGCCCTTCAGTCCATGATTAGCGCTGAATGGTTGTCTGAATGTGATTATGTACACCTAAATCAAACACGACTTCTGCGTGGTATTTCTGGTACGATTGTGGAGTGCCCTCTTGTGAGCGTGAATCTGGAATGTGCATTTGTACAAGGTGAAATTTTGTGCTGTGTGATGAAGTCTCTGCCGATGAATGCTATTTCTGTAGTGATTGGAAATGACGTTGCTTTAGCAGGAGAAATTGTTGATGTAGCTATCACGACGAGAGCTAGGGCTCGACAGTATGCAGCAGAACGCAGTGAGACAGCGACAGAGTCGGCTGTGTGCACTGAACCGACGCGCGTGGAGACGACGAGTCTGGGTCATAGTACAGAGTCGACCGACGGTGCATTATTGACTGGTGATTTAGTGGAGGCGTTAAATGACTCTGAGCTTTTAGCGACAGGTGATTTAGGCCTGGCTGATTTATTCGCTGTGAATGAATGTGTTGACACCGACTGGACAGAAATCTGTGTTCCAAGAGCTGAATTTATAATGAGGCAAAGAAACTGCGGGGATTTGGCTCCAATGTTTGCACAGGCGGAGAATAAATCGACGATCGATAGTGGTGTACAACCGTATACGTTAGTCGAGGGTGTGTTAGTGCGACGGTGGGCTGATAAATTAACGCCATATGAAATGGGTGTGTCACAAGTGGTTGTGCCCCTTCAGTTGAGAAAGAAATTGTTGCACGTTGCACATGACATTCCTGCTTCGGGTCATCTAGGAACACAGAAGACACTGGACAGATTGTTGAAACATTTTTGGTGGCCAATGGTCAATAAGGATGTACGTGAGTATTGTCGGTCGTGTGATGTGTGTCAGCGGTTGGGTAAAGGTAACAGGAATTATAGAGCGCCTATGGTCAGTGTGCCTGTTATGCAAGCAGTGTTTGACAGAATTGCGATAGATATCGTGGGTCCATTGAGTGTGTGTGATGTTACGGGGAATAGATTTATTCTGACTGTAATTGACTGGGCGTCGCATTTTCCTTTTGCGTTCCCGTTGAAGACTCATACGGCGCAGGATGTGGCTAAATGTTTGTGTGAGTTGTTTACGATGTTTGGCTTTCCGAAGGAATTACTTTCTGACTGTGGTAGTGAGTTCATGTCTGAGTTGATGCAAGTGTTTGTGCATGAATGTGGTATTGTACAACTGAAGACTAGTCCTTACAGACCACAATCTAACGGAATGTGTGAGCGTTTTCATCGTACGATGAAGGATATGTTGAAGGCCATGGCTGAAACGTATCCGGGTTCTTGGGATACCATGCTGCCTTGGATTTTGTTTGCGTACAGAGAGGTGCCTGTACAGGGTACTGGGTTTTCTGCCTTTGACTTGATGTTTGGTAGAGATGTTAGGGGCATGCTTCAATTGATGAAAGAGGCATGGTTGTCTAAAGATGTTGCAAAGGAAGTGGCTGGAAAGAATGTCATTGAGTATGTATTGCAATTGCGTGAACGTATGCGTGTGGCGTTGAGCATGGCTGGTGAAAATGCTGTTCTGGCTAAATCTAAATCAAAGCAACATTATGATAAGAATGCGAAAGCGGTGACGTTTGAGGAAGGTGAAAAGGTACTGTTGTTGATTCCGTTGGTTGGTAAACCTTTGCAGGCTAAATATTGTGGTCCTTATGTGGTGTTGCGGCGGCTTGGTCCGGTTGATTATTTGGTGTGTACGCCGGATAGACGGAAAACGGAACGAGTGGTGCATGTGAATCTGATGAAGCGGTATGTGGATCGTGCGGATGTGTTGCATGATATACCGGATGATGTTGTTGCTTCTGTGTTGTTGGTGAATGATGTGAAGTTGCATGAGGTGACTTTGGAAGATAAAGTGTTACAATGTGATGTGTCTGCGGAATGTCGTGATGAATTGCGTGATGTTCTGAATGACTTTGCACATGTGTTTAGTCCGATGCCGGGTAAAACTGATATGGTGTCACATAGGATTGAATTAGTTGAAGGTGCTCGTCCTGTTCGACAATCGCCTTATAGATTAAATCCGGAACGGATGGCTAAGGTGGAGAAAGAGGTGGAACAGTTGTTGAAGGCTGGGATCATTGAGGAATCTGAAAGTCCTTGGGCGGCTCCGATCGTTATGGTTCCTAAGCCAAATGGTACGGATCGCTTATGTACAGAATTCAGGAAGCTTAATGGATTGACTCAGGCGGATCCATTTCCTATGCCCCGGGTGGAGGTCTTAATTGATCGTCTTGGGAAGTCAAGGTTTCTGACGAAGTTGGATATGACGAAAGGGTACTGGCAGATTCCAATGCATCCTGATTCAGTCCCGTTGACTGCTTTTGTAACCCCAAAGGGTCATTATCAGTGGAAGTTCATGAGTTTTGGACTGAAGAATGCTCCAGCGTCGTTTTCTAGGTTGATTACGAAAGTGTTGAATGGATTGGATGATTTTTGTGATGCGTATCTGGATGATATCATTATTTTCAGTTTGGAATGGTCTGATCATTTGGTACACCTGCGTAAAGTGTTAAATCGGATTGCGGATGCATGTTTGACGTTGAACTTGGAAAAATGTGTATTTGCGAATGCGGAGGTGGACTTTTTGGGGCATCACATTGGTGTTGATGGTGTGCAGCCTAGGGTAAAAAAGGTGGAAGCGGTGTTACGTCTTCCTAGGCCGGGAAATAAGAAGCAAGTGCAATCGTTCTTAGGGCTTGCGGGGTATTATAAGCGATATTTACCTCACTATTCTGACATTGCTTTGCCGCTGACGGCGTTAACAAAGAAAGGAATTCCTTTTAAATGGAATGTGGAGGCGGAGAATGCTTTTCTTGATCTGAAATCTCGTCTGGCTTCTAAACCTATTCTTAGACCTCCTGATTTTGATAAACAATTTTGTGTTGGTGTTGACGCATCTCAATTCTGTGTGGGAGCCTGTTTGTTCCAGGTGCACGATGGACTGGAACATCCGATCTGTCTCATCAGCCGAAAGCTTCTGAAGCATGAAGTGCGGTACTCAACGATTGAAAAGGAGGCGTTGGCTTTGATGGTAGCGCTGAGAGCCTTCTCTGTATACTTTGGGTCGACACTCGTCCTTGTATACACAGACCACAAACCTCTGCAGTTCATACATCAGATGGCGAATAAAAACATGAAACTCTTGCGCTGGAGCCTCGAGCTGGAACAGTTCAATCTCGACATCAGGCATCGGCCTGGCAAGTTGAACGTTCTGCCGGACATTCTTAGTCGTCCGTCGGAGTCACGGGGTTGGGACCCTGTCGAGGCAACGTCAATGTGTCTTGGCAGTGGTTCCGACTGCGGCGTCATCAGGGCGTAACAGAGACGCTCTCTGTGCGTTCGTCGTCTTCCAGGAACTGCGTGTCAGGATGTCAGTCGTCGATGCTGTAGTGATGCAGTGCAGTCGTCAGTCATGTGAAATTGTCAGTAATGGAAACTTCTGTCAGTGGAAAATCTTCATTCAGTGCAAAGATTGTCATGGAACTTCTGAAATGGAAATTTTGTGCGAGGAACACTTCAGTGAGTGTCCTTCGTGCGTTGGTCAGACACTTTCCAGAAAAAAGTGGTGGAATCTTCAAAGGTGTTGGGGGTTCTTGTTGGGGGTTTGGGTTTCTGCTGTTATATGAAGTCGTTTATTCTTATGTTAGTTAGTATGGCTTTGGCCAATGACCTTGTGCAATTTGGATCATTTTTGATACACGTTTTGTGTCCAAATTCATTTTTTTTGTATAATTGTATGAACTCTCATTTTGATTCGTATAATTGTTTGAACTCTTATTTTGATTCGTATAATTGTTTGAACTCTCAGTTATATGATGCATTAATTTAGTGTTGCGCTGCATTAGTTGTTGCGGAATTGCTGAGTACGTTAACTTGTACTGGTATAGTACTTAGTGATTCTTGCTGTGTGAACTGTTAGGTGTAGTGCTTTCTGCTATATTTCGTCATCCCCTCGGGATTCCTCATGCTGTTGGGTGGGGCATATGTAGCCATTAGCCCTCCTGATCTTCCGTACTCTCTCTCTCTATGAATGGGCACGTGGGTGTAGTAGGAGTGGCCCTGTCTATTTAAGGTACTGTAGCGTGGGTTACTCTCTCTCTCTTGTGGTGTTTGCTGAGCGTGGTGGTCGTCTCCCGTCGAGACTGGTCGTTTGTGCTTTGCCTCGCGGTCTTGCGAGTTAACCTGCGGGTTCATCTTCTACGTCGCCTTCTTCGCCCTGTTGGTGGTCTGGCTGTTCATCCGTCTTCCTTGGCTTCGTTAGCCGTGCTGTCGTGTGGGTCTGCCGTGCTTCGACCGCTGGTCTGGTCTTCTTCGTATCGTCTGGACGGTAACGTAGTTAATTCATTGTATAACTTGCTCTATTGAATAAATCGACGTTTATTATATCATTTCGGGCCTTATCTTTGATAGTCATCCCTTTAGACGGCCGTAGAACCTTTACAACATACATACATACACGTACGTACATACATACATACATACATACATACATACATACATACATACATACATACATACATACATACATACATACGTGCATACATACATACATACATACATACATACATACAATGTATGTTTGTATGTATGTATGCACGTATGTACGTATGTACGTATGTACGTATGTGTGTATGTATGTCATACATACATACATACATACATACATACATACATACATACATACATACATACATACATACATACATACATACATACATACATACATACATACATGCATGCATGCATGCATGCGTACATACATACATACATGCATACATACATACATTCATACATGCATGCATACATACATACATACATACATACATACATACATACATACATACATACATACATACATACATACATACATACATACATATATACATACATACATACATACATACGTACATACATACATACATACATTAAAAAAATGAAGCATGCATACATACAATCATACATACATGCGCATACATGTACATATACGGGGAGCAGGGCCGGACGTCCTTGGTGTTATTACCCGGAGTCTGGTACGCCAATACATCTTCTACCTCACTTGAGACTCTTCGCAGCATTGCCTATAGAAGACTCTTTGCCTGTGTTCTGCACAATCTTTGTCATCTATTGCATAAACAACAGTTGCCGACCAAGACTTAGTAAACTCGCATTACATCCATACATACATACTGCTTAAAGTGTAAAAAAGAAGAAGTGCCTGGACGACCCTTATCACTCCAAGCTGTACTAGCCTAATAAGTGGCATGTAGGCGTTACTTCAGATGTCAAAACAAGTGCGTGGAAGCCGTCCATGACCGTCCAGCTACGCTTTAAGCTCGGCGTGGTCGATATACTCACTTCGTCCCACGGTCTCATAATAATCTTTGGCTCCGAATGATTGATAGACCGACTCTAAAAATGTTCATATTGTAGATACAATTATAGCCTACATGAAGCACAAACGCATTTATAACAAATAGCCTACACGCATGCACCAATACATCAGTGCATAAACCGTGCAATAGTAATTATTGGAGCGCAAGGGACTCATCCATCACTTATGGAGCGCCAGTAGAACAGATAGTGTGCGTGATCTTTTCACGCAAAAAGTTGAACCTTCTAGAAGCAGCAGTTTGTTGATAGCATGCAGACGGAAGAAAATTGACGTCTGAAAAGGTTAATTAGGTAAAGCACGGGATTTAGCGATGCCTACACGTGGCTATAACATTGCCTGCCTGTATTGCAGAACATGGTGCATGGATGTCTGGCATTTGTTTCTTCAAATGTTTTCTTTTTGACCGTAGTTCATCCGGGTTTAAGCTAAACACTCTTGGATACCGATGATTATGTTGACAGACAATGTACAGCATCCCAGTCGCTGGGAAGAGCATACATGGGAAGAGCCCAACCACGCCTGCTCTCGGCCGTTCCCTTGTACCGGGTATACACAATAATTATAATTGCAGGTTGATGTAGTGCGACCTGGTGGCAGACCGGTAACGCGTCCGCTTACGGAGCGGGAAGTTGCGGGTTCGACTCCGGGTAACGACTTTGGGCAAGTTATTCACGCACACGTGCCTCTGTCACCAAGCAATATAATTTGGTACCGGCGTAAGCCTGGAAGTAAACAGCAAGTCCTGCGATACACTGGCCTCGTGTCCAGGACCTTGGGATTCGTCCATTGCTGGCTCAGGGTCATGGAAAAGGAGATGAGCGCCTCCCTGTGTTCCTCATGGAACGGGATAGGACTTTACTTGATGTAGGCCTACTGATGTTAAGGATGGGATCGTTTCAACTAGCATATAGCGGGCTATTGATAAAGCTTCGTTAGTGTGCTTCGACCCATATGTGGTAATGTAATGTAGGATTGTAGGCCTATATATATAGCAGAATTTACTGAACACTTGTATAACGCGTCTAAGAGCCTTTCCAGAGTTGATGTGTACACAGTGATCTATCAGTGGTGTTTGCATAGTTGCCTAGACTACGTGAAATACGCTGTGCACACGACTGGTGGAAACCACTTTGGGTAAAAACGCCTTGACTTGTATACATGCATGCATCAGATATATATTTGTATAGTCCCCCCCCCCCACAAGTAAGTCACAAGGGCGATTTCGCGGATTAAACCATTTATCCAACATCCACTGTAAGGTTAAAACTGCGGTGCATCATTCAACGTATCTATTCATCTTCCAAGAAACGTCACACACTAAACTGATGTGATGGATGTTTATCAAGTGACAATCGATGACAAAATAATCAATTAAAGAAGAAAAGAAACATTTGTGACTTCGACCCAGAAAGGAACCGATTGCAGCCTTTAGATCAGCCGGTAAATGAATTTTTCAAAACCTAAAACCACGCCTTCCTTAGACATCAATTGCTATCAGCGAATTGAAACTCCTATCAATTCCATTCCAGACAACAATAATATTGGTCCCTTCTCTTGGTAGCATATTTACAATCAGCGATAAAGATTGAACCGATCATTCAGGATTCACTTGTGCTATTTTAAAAATTTACTTTGTGATCTTTTTGATTAATTATCATGCGAGACAATGGGATTTTTGAATTTCGCAGCGTAGGCTCTTGTATGGATTGGGCCTACGCTTGAAGGGGCGCTATAACAAGTGCGCATAGGCCTACAAACAAATACGCAAAATACAGCATTTTGTATTATGCGAAACACGTGTCTATTATGAAGAGTAGCAAAAGGGCGTGACATTTTTTTCACTTAAGTTCATCAATCTCATTGAACGCAGAGTTCAACGACGTGTCATCTGTTCCCAATTGTTTCGCATAGGTACTGTTGTCAAGCTGCGTTATTTGAAGTCTCGGTGTGCGGTGTACACCTGTTCAAAACATTCCTATAGACCCTAATCTATAATATTAGTCGATCTTTCGCTTTTGAAGCTTGCACGCACTCAATGAACCCACTGCTTCAGCAAATCCGACTTATATCTATATATAATTTATACCTTTCTCTGTGTGTGTGTGTGTGTGTGTCGGCCTGTCTCTGTCTCTCTGTCTCTCGCTGTCTCTGTATCTCTGTCTCTCTTGCTCTACCTCTGTGTGTGTCTCTCTGTCTCTGCCTCAGTCTCTCTGTCTCAGTCTCTCTGTCTCTATCTGTCTGTCTGTCTCTCTCTACCTCTGTTTGTCTCTCTCCCTCTCTCTTCCCACCTCTCTGTGTGCGCGTCTCTCTTTGTCTGTCTCTCTGTGTGTGACTCTGTCTCTGTCTCTGTCTCTGTCTGTCTGTCTCTCTGTGTGTCTCTCTCTCTCTCGCTCCCGCTCTTAAATAGTTCTTTTCAGATCCCCACTACTCTTCAATCTCTGGACAACCCATCTGATGTGACTCAGCGCTCGGAATAGCGCTTTGGAAATTTCGACTTGACGACAATTACCTGTTTTACAGATTTTTCTGCATATATTGTCAACGCAAAGCTGGGAAGACTCGCAAATTATGTGCCATAAAAGCGCAATATAAATGTCCCATAGTGTCAGACGAGATTCGGTCCAACGACGTGTTTACCTTTGTTGATTGTTTCCGAAGCGAAATAGTTGTTTTATGGCGATCGTAGTTGCAGTCGGATGACTACACGAATCGGTCCAATCACTCAGGAGTCTGACATCCATAAACAACATGATGAGGCTCTCTGATGGTCACGTGGAATCATGATATTACACAGAGAGAGAGAGAGAGAGAGAGAGAGAGAGAGAGAGAGAGAGAGAGAGAGAGAGAGAGAGAGAGAGAGAGAGAGAGAGAGAGAGAGAGAGAGAGAGAGAGAGAGAGAGAGAGAGAGAGAGAGAGAGAGAGAGATAGAGAGAGACAGACAGACAGACAGACAGAGACAGAGAGACACAGACAGACACAGACAGACACAGACAGACACAGACAGACACAGACAGACACAGACACAGAGACAGAGAGAGTCTGAGAGACACAGAGAGAAAGATATAAATATATCTATAATATATTATTTACATATAGGCATATATACATTTATATTTATATATATATGCACAATTATACATATACACACATATAAACATGTACATATACATATGCATACCAGTATACATATACATATACATATGGGATGGATCCAGATTTGACGAGGGCCTATGACAACAGAGGCCATTGCCCTCGACAGAAATTTGTTTGGCATATTACAGCACTAACACAAATACATATACATAACATATACATATACAATACATATACATGCCGTATACGTATACAAATACATATGCATATACATATACATATACAATACATATACATATATACATAAAAATTATATATGATTGTATATTATACATTATACATGTGTGCTGCATGCATCTGAATTCTGAAATATACACTGCTCCATTTCGCCCATGCACTAACGAACCATAGTACAGGGAAATCAAATTTCAGTGACCATTAGCCGCTAGACGAATTGCATGAGCCATGCTAGACGAATTGCATGAGCCATGGTGCCCAATTTTTCTGCGAGACGATCATCAATGGTATTTGTGTGAATCATTCCAGGATTGGTCCCTAGGTCTATAGTTATGGATTCAACACCGGATTGCTGGTTGATCCGGAGCAACAGGGTCGGACTATATATCGGACGCTCTTCTTCCATCTGCCTAGTTTCCAGGACTTTTTCGGAGCTCTTTCACCTCCTCCAAAAGAAAAATCTTCTTGCAGAATGCCTTTGTATGATATTAAGGGAAAGCGTGAATATAGGACTTCAACATTCGCATACTGTATGGCATGTCTATGCTTAATTGCATATATACTATATGTACAATTGTACATGCACATACCAGTGTCATATCACAACATGATATAATATCTCATTGCCTGATATACGATGGCACAGAACCAGTATAGTATTAGTGTTACGTGCATAGGCGTAGGAGGCTGGGGTCCAGAGGGGCAAATGCCCCCCAAATTTCGGGCAAATGTGTTTTTCGGGTAAAAGAGGCACGGACGGGAAAAATATAGGAATTTTTTCTGGCAAACAGGTCCAGGCGGATTTTTTCGGGCACACAGAGGTAAAAAGCTAACTTTTCTGAAGATTTACAGGAAATGACTAATACAAAAGGTCATCAGATTTTTCGGGCAAAACGAAAAAAATTCCCTCCCACTTCCGAAATGTCCCCTACGCCTATGGTTAGATCTACGTGATATAACGAGACATAGGCTACTAACATACTATCCGAGGGTTTCTGGTATATCTTCACGCTGCCTCAGAACCTGTCGCTATTCTCGGGATATTTTGCGCTGCATGGTTTGGACGACCTAAATGTTCGCCCACATGTTTCGAGTGTTTCTGGTCAATCGTTTCCACTCGTGCTATTTCGCAGAGGGTACATTTATCTTTTATAGCTGAATACGTCGTGATTTTGTACTTCGGCTTAGGTCTATAACAGGCCTACCATTAAACCGCTCTATAAAAGAGAAATTTACATCATATATATATAGCATATATATATCAACATATAATTATATAATATCATATGCACATCCACTTCTATAAATTATATAAAGAGGTGGCAACACTGCGGGCTTAGGCCCATATAATAGCACTATTATAACGAAATAATATTTTACTGTGATTTTATAACATCGCTGCTGTCGATATTATTCTATAGAAGAGAGCCGTCCTAATTAAATATGATAATCGCTACATGACTATTCTGTGTGATGGTCAATGTTGTCGTATACTTATATTATAAGACCAAAACTTTAAAGTACCACTCGAAAACTAAACGTAGGGCACCAGCTTATTAAAGTGCGCTGCGTAGAGTCAGAGGGATTGTCTAAAGGGTATGAGAAGGATAGCCTATCAGAGTCTGGGTGTGAGGACCTAAATGTTACCGACGGGGTGAAATAATGGGAGGCGGAAAACCGAGAGTAACGACGACACCTTTCCACCAAGATTTCGTCCAGTCACATAACACTTTGACTTTGTATGATGAAAATTTATGACTGGTGGTGGTGGTGGTGGTGGTGGTAGTAGTAGTAGTAGTAGTAGTAGTAGTAGCAGTAGTTGTAGTCTACAGTTGCAGCAGCAGAAGTAGTAGTAGTGGCAGTAGCATTGGTCTATAGTAGGTGCAGCAGGCTAGCTGTATCGATAGAGATAAAAGTAGCATCAATAGCCTAGTAGACCTAGTACTATAGTATTAGTATAAGTCCCACTCACAGCTGGTACCACTGCAGGTTAGGTCCAAAGCAGTATGATACCACCGACGATCCGTATGTCCATCATCAACTGATATACCATTCCGGCAATGGTGGCAGCACCTTCAGGTTCGACCTGCCTTTGTTTAGACTGAGGACTTTGAAGTATGACCCTGGTGGCCGAACTTCCTAGGATTTCTACAGTTTCTCTGGATGCAAGTCTAATCAAGAATTAACTCTTGTGCGAAGCATAGGTTCATGGAGCGCACCTACATGTAATTGGAGGAAATCAACTCTAACTGGATCGTTGAAAATCTAACAAGCGCACATCGCACAGTCCGCTTTGCTTGAATACTGTTCTTGAAAGAAGACCTCTCCTTTCTGCACTCCGAGAATTGCTTGTATCTAACTATACATAATTACACAACACGTGTACAATTATGTACAATCATGTACACTTATGTACACACGTAAAATCTCGGCCGACATCAAGACGCTTAGCGCTTAACTGACTTTTCAAATCACTCGGCATCAGCAGCGTAGGTGGCAAACAAATTGCTTAGGAGCTTCGATATATGTGAATGCACTAACCATTTTTTCTTTTATCATGATGTTTCTGTTGATTGTATCCAAGATGTCTTCACAGAAGCATACCGTAGTTCGCTGATGGTCATCCATCCTGCACTTGTTTTTATTCAGTCACCTTGGTTCAGTGCGGAACCTCGCAACTCACCTTTGAACCTTGACCCTGCGATGCTAATAACTGTCTATTATCAATTGCCTGCATTGGTCCCTTCCCCATCAGTTCGCTCTGTCATCTTCTCTAGTAAACTGTGACATAGTCTTTCCTCGTCTTTCTCTCGTCTAAAAACTTGCCTTTTCTCTCGGGGTTGAACGCACTTGCAGCGCTTCTTAAAGGCTCTTGATGGGAGAAGCGCTTTATAAATGGACAGATACAATACAATACAATATATGCTATGCTGCAGAACGGTTATGATTTGCAGATTGTGTCTATATGTCCATTTGAAAATAATAATAATAATAATAATAATAATAATAATAATAATAATAATAATAATAATAATAATAATAATAATAATAATAATAATAATAATATTTTTTCTTTAATTCAACGCCTGCAAACGCGCTGCGCTTTGCATTTACAATTTTCTATGTTGTTCTGTTTTTTTTCTTGATCTCTGTGAATAAACATGTTTTGATTTGATTTGATTTGATTTGATTTGAACTTATGCAGTAATCTTAATTAAGCCATGGTTATTGCATAATGTGGTGAAGGTAAGTAGGACAAGGTCATCTTCAAAACCACAGAATTTATAACGCATCGCACTATGTAGACCCACATGTGCGTTGCTATAGTGACAGCAACATTTCCGCCGAAGACTCAAACCGTGAATTATGCCGATTTTCATATCAAGTCCAGCCATATTATATGGTTTTGGACGAAAAACGTTGCGCACTTGAAAATTGTTACAAGGGATCTAGCCTATAGCAATTTAATGATGCTTGCTGTGACTGGAGTATGGAAGATTCAGCTATACTGTAGACCTACTGCTATCAGGAAGAGCCGCGCCTTCTCCCTGCACGGCTGCATGGTCCTGCCACCTGGATTGTGCTCCGTAGGCTAACAAAGTCATAAAGTCTACCTAACACAATGGATATGAAATGTAGGCCTACTGTATTCTAAACGGTCAGATAAAAGAAAACATTTTATTGCTTGAATTTTTAAAAATGTTTCCTTATTTTCTCTCTGCTGGCTGATTTTCGAAGAATTTCTTCCGCCCCTATAGCGTTGTACCTTGATTTATAAGGAAAAGGCAAATGTTTCATTTAAGGTTATAGTTATAGCTAGGAACCAACCCATATCGCAGAAGAAATGCTTTTATGTGGTTTACCTGTGGCCTCTGAATCACTTACATCTCTTGCTATGTAATGTTATGACGTTTGCTACGTAATGTTATGACGTTTGCTACGTAATGTTATGACGCTCGCAAAGCAACTTTATTGCTAAGAAGCACAATAATAAAACGATCAGCCTAAAACAAATCTTATTTACACATCCTATAGCTATAGGCCTACCCAGCTCAATATACTTATTACTAAAACAATGAGTATATGTATATAGGCTATAGCCTACAGTCTAGAATCTAAAATTGAATGGTCACTGTATACAGTGTACAGGCGCTACTCTATAATGTTAAATGGTCTTACTAAACGTAGTTGTTGGGATAGAAATTCCTGTCGTCTTAGTTCCGAGAGCGTCTCTCCACTCTACTTAGCTTGTATGCCTCCACCACATCACTGACCAGCTGCATTGCGAACTGGACGATTTGAGCGATCGACAGAACACTGCCTCCGAGAATCAGTCCAAACGCTCCACCCGTATCGCAGATCAGGTCGAGCATGCTGTACGCTGCAAACGTCTGTATGTCAGTGTAAGTCAGCTGCGCGTAGAAGACGTCCAAGTAGACGAGCTCTCGGTTCAGTCGGGACGTGTTCAGCTTTCGTCCCTTGAATTTCTGCTGCTGCTGTGCACGGTTGAGAAACAGTTGCGACAGGGGACTCGCTGTGATGGAGTAAGGATACTTGCGCTGGTAGCACTGTAGAGGGCAGTCGCATTTTCTTGACTCGCCGGATGAGATGAAATATGTCGTCATGTTCAGTGAACATTCTTTGTACTGTTCCGGATTGCAGACTGGACCTGGAACTATTTGCAAACTGGTCCTTGAATTATTTGCAGACACGTTCTGGAACTATTTGCAAACAGGTCCGGCAACTATTTGCAAACAGGTCCTGGAACTATTTGCAAACAGGTTCTGGAACTACTTGCAAACAGGTCCTGGAACTATTTGCAAACAGGTCCAGAAACCATTTGCAAACAGGTCCTGGAACTACTTGCAAACAGGTCCTGGAACTATTTGCAAACAGGTCCAGAAACTATTTGCAAACAGGTCCTGGAACTATTTGCAAACAGGTTCTGGAACTACTTGCAAACAGGTCCTGGAACTATTTGCAAACAGGTTCTGGGACTATTTGCAAACAGGTTCTGGATCTATTTGCAAGCAGGTCCTGTAACTATATATTTGCAAGCACTACCTGGAACTATTAGCAAGCAAGCAGTTTCTTTTATTTTCGTCAAGACAACGAGCTGCAACTTGTGACAAGTATCAGACGTAGGAAATCACGTAACAAAAATAGTCTCAGCTGTATCAGACTGCTACTCAGACTACTTAGTACCGTACTCAGTCATGATAATTTCAAATGGTCCTGCTCTTTCGAATGCACTTTCTCCGTCTGTTCGCTCTCCACCTCTTTCTGACAATCTTTTTTTGCTTCTCTCTTCTCAAACCTGCTTCTTCTCACGTGGCACTGGGAGCGCCTCCGAACGGTTCACCCTACTAGAAGCGTTTTATAATGATTAAATGCAATACCGTACAATAAATGGGTTGAGATAACACATAGGTGCTTCAGCTCGTCTAGTTTGCCACTCGATTGAGTGACAACGAGCATACTATCATATGGAGCGCCTCTGAGTAGAGGGCCGCTATAGCAAATGCAAGATATAAATAAATGTTAATGTATAATTTAAGATGTATGGATGCAACTTGATCATGGTGGGCGAAACTGTCAGGGACAGAACACTTTGGAGAAACTTCATAAGGACATCATCGTCAAGAAACTGATGGAAGAGAGAAAGAAGAAGATACATGGATGCTATATATACACGTATATTATTATAGGATAAATGTATTATATATAGATATATTATGGACCCTATATATGTATGTATATATAGGCTATAATTATGTAAGCTTGAGGTATCGACTTGCGACTAAGGTATTGGTTGATGATGACTATAGTTTATTCGAAAATGTCATAATAAAAATCATAAATCGTGAAGCATGCAATTAAGCTAGCACGGCATAAATCCAAGCTCAGCAGCAGTAGCAGCAACAGTAGCAGCAGCAGTAGCAGCAGCAGTAGCAGCAGCAGTAGCAGGCTTACTTGTTAACTGGACAGGTCTGCATCCGCATTTATCCAAGATGAATTTCCCTTCACAGTAGGTCATGCATCTCATGAAGGTATAGTTCTTGTCGTCACGACACGATCCGTAAGGCGCAGGCAACTGAGAGATCTATGACATGTAAACATCACAAAAGTGACAAGTGTTGAGGTAGGTTATTTTGGGGAAAAAACAAATGTCGAATTTTAATGACGCTGTCGTTTTCTGTTAGATTCCTGTTATTCCTATATTAAATAATTTTGTTTGCTATGGCTTTAGAGCACTTAGAACATTTAGAACACTAAGGAACACTTAGAGTAACTAAACAAATTTGAGTTGAATGGCTCTGAACATTGCTTAGGACATTTAAAATAATTGGAGTCACTTTAAATTTTCAGCACAGCATCAATTTCTCAATTATAAGCATTTTTCAATAATTGGGATATCATGATTTATCCCCCGAATAGTCTATACCGGTATATTTCTTCTAGTGGGATAGATTGATTCATCCACTGGATAGCTTTAAGGGTGGATAGAATATCCCGTGGCACCGGCCTGATAATAATAATTATACAGTCTGCTCATGCTTATGAGGTAAGATATAAACAAGCAACCTTCTTATGACACTGTCACCAGAATATGCTCAAAATTAACTTGTTAAGCTAAATTCCGGGCATTAGTCCTTGGAATGGCCTGTCGTCTTCTCTTTAACAGTGGAGCAACCTCCCAAGTTTAAAAGGCATCACGTCTTCATTAGTAAATGATGTCACTCTTAACTGCGGCACGGTGACCGATGTCGGGCATGGTAGCCGATGTCGGGTGCGGTGGCCGATGTCGGGCATGGTGGCCGATGTCGGGCATGGTGACCGATGTCGGGCATGGTGACCGATGTCGGGCATGGTGACCGATGTCGGGCATGGTGACCGATGCTGGGCATGGTGGCCGATTGGTTAGAGCGGTCGGCCTGTAACGCGGAGGGTACGAGTTCGATCCCCATTGGAGGCGGCTGCTGTAGGTTATATAGTGACCTTAAGCAAGCCATTTTTATCATTACTGTTATTATTATTATTATTATTATTATTATTATTATTATTATTATTATTATTATTATTATTATTATTATTATTATCATTATTATTATTATCATTATTATTATTATTATGTCATATGTAGGCTTATATTACTAGTAACATTATCATTAATATTATCAATCAATATTAATAATCAAAACAAGTTTTACAAGAAAAAGCATAAAAAGTTCTTTGTTCATGAGTTAGCGACCTTCATCACAGGACAACTGTGGGAACGTGCCTCGAAATGCCACTGCATTATATCGTTGCGTACAAATAGAGAGGCGTTGGAAAAGGTACGTGGTTTCGAGAGGGTTACCAGTTGCCACTGACAAACGCCGTCCAAGTTCAGTTAAAAATTCAATGCCTGATCTGTTTATGGGGCCAAGTGTTTCAAAGGCAATGGGGACGAAGTCATGTGTTGCGGGGAGGTTAGCATAGGCTACTTTACATTTTTTCGTGTTGCTGCTACTTCGGCCGCACCCCCCGGTGTAGTCGATGTCACGTGGATGTATGAGGTGGCGCAAGTGTGGATGCTAGTGGCATCCCAGGCAACGTATTTGCCTCGCGACCACGGGATCAGAGTTGCCCCATCTGGTCGTTTGCCGTCGGTTCGGAAAAGCCCAGGTGGGCTATTATTATTATTATTATTATTATTATTATTATTATTATTATTAATATTATTATTATTATTATTATTATTATTATTATTATTATCAAAACTAATTAATACAATGAATAAAAAAAAATGACAATAACTGAAATCCACTTACATTTTTGAATGTGAATGACACTGAGGTGAGTGTTCCAGGAGAGACTCGAAATCCCACGGATTGCACGATTGGCGTTTCGTTGGGATCGTGCAGCACCACCTAAAGACAGATGTTCCAAGATATCAGTCATGCATGGTGATGCATTGATGACACGACTACACAGAAGATTTTTAATTATACCGTCACATGATGGATACACTATATGATAATTTTTTTATATACCCACACATACATTTCGACAACAATGCATCAGGGCTTTTTTAATGTGCGGTTCTATACAAAATGTGCAGTTGTAAATGAATTTGTGCAGTTGTAAAAGCAGTTCTGTGTAGTGAAAATCATTAGAAAAAGTAAATACAGCCGGTTCACCGCGGACGAACGAAGGACCTGTGCATTGAAAAACAATCAGAAAGGTGGAGAAAAACAATTTTCAAGTGGATGATTAAAAAAGTCATTAGTTTTATTATGCATCGACTTGGGACATTTCTGGGAAAACTGTGGAAAATTTCAACCAAATGACTAAAAAAGGTCATCAGTTTTTTCGTCGTCAACTGGCGACTTTTTGGGCAAAATTTCCTGAAACGACCTGCAATTTTCGACAAACATATCCGCAATAGGAAACTTCCTGGTTGCTCAACTCTAAAAATTTCTTTTAAAAAGCCCTGGTAGGCGTAGTAAGTATGAATATGAAACGCGCTTAAATACGACATCAATACATGCACTTATGAGCGTGAAAAGCACCGTGAAGAACAACTGTTCCTGAGATACTCTAAATCCGATGGGTCCTCCCCGTCTGAGTTAAATGCTTGACTTGGCGATGATTTCACGCTATGCATTGATGATACAACTACACAGAACTTTAGAAATAATAATTAAATAATGCACATAGGCCTACATACACGCATGCATGCAAGCATGTATACATAGGTCTACTACATACATACATACATACATACATACATACATACATACATACATACATAGATACATACATACATACATACATACATACATACATACATACATACATACATACATACATACATACATACATACATACATACATACATACATACATACATACATACATACATACATACATACATACATACATACATACATACATACATACATACATACATGCATGCATACATACATACATACATACATACATACATGTATGACATACTACATACATACGCAGTTACATACATATGTATACATGTATGAGCGCTTGTTATGGCGCCTCTTCAAGATACTACTCAGAGGCGCTCCCGACTACAACGCGGACATTGCATCGGAGTTTCACGCCGAAGCGCCTGAGAATTTGCGAGGGAAAGACATGCCCAAGGTCTCTACGAGGCGGCTTGAGGTGGATTCGAACCTGCAACCTTCCGGCTGCAAAGCATTGAACGTATATACCCTCTATGTACCACGTATGTACTCACTGTCATACAAAGATACATTCTGCCATCATGCCATGCCGTCTTCAATACCGGCTTTGAACACGTTGCTACGTAAACTTCGGGAACACCAGTTATATGGCAGAATTCGAGAAGAAAAACACGCGTCTTGCGTGCGTACAACATTACTTGTATCCAGCTCAGATACAGAGTACAGAGCAGTGATTCCCAACCTGTGTGCCGCGGCACACTAGTGTGCCGCGAGAACTTTGCTAGTGTGCCGCGGGAAAAATTCTAATATCTGGTTAATTAATAATGATTCCAAACAAAACATTCGAGAACATCATCACTGCAACATCAAAACTGAAATCAGTTGGTCTTAATCTCTCACACTGTAGCAGGTTAAGATCTCCAAATGAAGTCTTGATTGTTTTCCCACGATCAACGAATTTCAATTTTTAAACAAATTCCACCTGAAATAGGCTACTAAACACATTGATAGGCCTGCAACCAGCAGTACAAAACTATATATTTCCATTTGCTTGTAATAGACAATTTCGACTGGGTAATCAGTTTATTCGTAATCGGCGAAACAACAAATCTTGCAAGTGAGGATGAAGAACAGCTCATTGATTTTCGAAATGTCAAATTTTATCAATTATCAGTCAACATTTTTCAAAAGGAGTTTGGATGAATTTTGGCTTTCCATTCACAAATCATATCTTTTGATCAGTTCAAGAGCAGTCAAAATTCTTCTGCCAGTTGCATCTTCGTGGTTTTGTGAATTTAGATTTTCAGCTTGAGCTGAAGTCAACTGTTAAAAAGATGGAGAGACTTTTTAGAATCAACTTGAAATGCGAGTATGATGTCGTCTCTGGAGCCTCGTTTCAATTTGATCTGCTAACTGACTAGACCCACTAGAGTATTATTAGACAATAAGAACATTAAAATTAGAATATTATTAAATAGTAGTGACAAATAGATAAAAAAAGGTAATTATTATTAAGTGTGCGGCGAAAATTGTTATTCGTTCTTAGTGTGCCGCAACCCAAAAAAGGTTGGGAATCACTGGCACAGAGTGATTTATTTCTTTAAGTATTGCTCTAGTTAGGCAATGCCAGCTTGGAATTGCCCCACACTACTTTCAAGAGGTTTGTTGCTCCACTAGTACCCAAGACCACCGTTCTGCACAGAAGGGATTGCTATTGGTCCCTTTTGCACGAACTGCAACGATGCAGCATAGAGCATTTTCTGTGATCGCCCCAGTTATCTGGAATGGACTCCCACAGGAGCTATACGTCTACTTCCTGGGTTATTACTGAAACATTTTTTTTATTAAACTCAAAACTGTCCCTTTTTGCCGTGCTAGAGTCGGGAGCGCTTCTGAGTAGTCCACTTGAAGAAGCGCTATATAAATTCTTGAATGAATGAATAAATGAATGAATGAATGAATTTATAACTTACTCTAAACCCTGCCGCTGGAGACATTGTAATTAAACTGTCCGATTGATTGGTCCATAGTACAAGACGTAGCCCATTGATAGCGCCCGGCTTAGACGTCATATAATTCGCCTTGCCTGTAATAATTATTGCAGTCAGTCGTTGTATTGCATTGTATTGTATTGTATAAAAGCATTTATAAAGCGCCTCTACTAGGGTTAACCGTTAAGGTTCCTCTAATATAGGGTACTCCATTCAGAGGCGCTCCCAGTATGCAAGACCACGAAAGGAGAAATAGAAAAGCAAAAGAGGAAGAGTGGTTAGCAGCTAGAATTTGAGATGGAGTATATTACAGATGAGTCCAGCGTATTACAAAGAGAATGAAAGATTAATTGCTGTCGTGAAGGACCGTGACGGAATCACAACAGTATGACGAGTGACTTGCTTTGGTATTCATGCTACGAATAAAACGTGAGAAGACTATAATGTATAAATGAATTAATGATGCGGTCCCGTGGTTCGTCTTGGAGCAGGGCTTAAAGTGTGCCTGGACGGTCATGGACGGCGTCCATGCACTTGCTTTAAAATCTGACCGCCGTCCAGCCACTTATTGGTGAGCACAGACTAGAAAGGTAAGGGGCGTCCAGGCACTTCTTTTGGAGAGGTAAGGGGCGTCCAGGCACTTATTTTTCCACACTTTTGGCACTGTCTTGGAGTCTACCTCATCAAAAGACGACTGGGAGAAAAATAATTTTTTGCATCTCGCCCTGACCTTTGCGATAGGCTAGCAAAATGCAACCGTGACGCAATCTCCAAACTTCTAAGGCGCCACTTGAGAGCCAAGCGCGGGTCACCAGCTTATTCACGAGCGCTGCGTTGAGTTAAAAGGATTTATCACTTTTAGTGAGGACACCCACCTTTTTTTGACGTTTTTGAATCATCCAAAAAACCGAGGGTGGTCTCACTAAAAGTGATATAACTTTTGTTCTGTTTTAAATATTTTGATGAAATTTCGGTCATCATGTGTAAATATGAATTGTCTATCAGCCTGTAAAAATTTCATTTTGAAATTCTTACTTTTGGCCAAAATATTGGCAAAAACCTACTTTTTGTTGCGTTACGTTTTTGAATCGTCAAAAAACGGTGGGTGGCCTCCCTAAAAGTGACATAATTTTTTATTTGTGTGAAATATTTTGATGAAATCTGGCCATCATATGTAAATATGAATTGTCTTCAAGACTGTAAAGTTTCATTTGGAATTTCTTACTTTTGGCCAAGATATTGGCAAAAAACCTAGGGGGGTCTTTTTTTGGCGCACCCTGTATATAATTATTAATCGACCAATGAGAGCGATCTAGTTGAGTTGAGGCGAGCTCTGGACTCAAATGGGAAGCTCTGACTCCCGAAGTGGACATGATAGTTGATAGGTGTTAGTCATTATTGCAATGTGAGGATCGCTAGTAGTGGGCTAGACTTTGTTGTAACAACGTTTGTTACGCTTAGCCCACTATACTTCAGCAGCTCCCTTGCTTAGTTTCTAGCTTGGACTACTACTCTTACGAACAATTCTTTTGACTCAACGCAGCGCTCGTGAATAGGCTGGTGCCCCGCGCTTAGCTTTCGAGTAGCGCTTTAGAAATTTGGAGATTACGAGCTTGCAACATGCACAAATGCAGTCAGAACAGTGATAGCAGCTATCTTCTGCATTCAACAATATAATGCTTTTCAAGAAAAGCATAAGGTAATGATTGTAAAAATTTATGGTCCATGATAGGCGGAAAGCTACTTACTTGGGTTAAATTCGAAACACAGTCCGAAGTCAGTAAGTTTTTCCAGCAATGCATCGGTTGAATTACACTGTACACCATTGAACTGACACTGAAATCACCAACAGTCGTTTTTACCCGCAGTAAAGATCCGAGAAATTAATCTCTGATAAACCGACCGACCGGGAATCGAACCCGGGCCGCCGGTGTCACGAAATAAAGTCTCCCCCCCGAAACAGAGTCTCCCCTTGCTGATACAGAGTCTCCGGGGGGGACTTTTAGGGGGAGACTCTGTCACGCGACACCGGCGTGGCGAGCGGGCTACCAACCCACTCGGCCACTCAGAATCTCTCTGCTGTCTGTTATAATTTAGGGCTCTTATTTATTCTCTTTCCCGTGCATTCAAGCCTCTGATCTTCCACGGTTTAATCTAGCCCCTCTGGTTTGGGGAGGGGTGGAAATTCAAGTTTCTGGGGAGGTCAGGAAAAGGGCCATTTTGGCGAAACGGCAGCCGCTCAGACAGACGAGACACAGCCGACACAAATTTCCTCCGGGAAATGTGTACATGTACTATGGTGAAAATGTAGGACAATAAACAAATAGACTGCATGTTGTACTATAAAGGTCTGATAACCATTTTAGTACTTCAATGCTGCGCAACCGAACTCTTCCTCCGGCGGAGAAGCTTATCACATTATGTATGCATGTGCACTTGTTATAGCGCCGCTTCAAGCTCGCTACTTAGAGGCGCTCCCGACTACAGCGCGGACACTACACCGGAGTTTCACACCGAAGCGCTGAACCATTGCGAGTGAAAGACTTGTCCAAGGTCCCAACGAGGCGGCATGTGGTGGATTCGAACCTGCAGCCCTCCAGCTGCAAGGCAACGAACATACCCACTACACCATAAACCGCGTCCCACATGCATGTAAATAGGAGCTGTCGTATTTGTCTGGAAAGAATACCATATATTTTTCTGGGGAAAATGTACATAATATATACATGTGACCAACACCTCTCCACTGTTTCGGGGAAATTCTCATTTCGAGGGGGAACTCCGACCCCTATCCCGGATGTCTAGATCAAAACACAACCTGTCGACCTATATTGTGGCTCGCTTCGTCCACATCGTTTTCCTAAGTTTTCTGTATTTCTGGGCCTGGAGTGTATTAAGTTGCCCTTGAAGTGCATGATGTACATTGTATATGTATAAATTCTTGAAACGAGTGAATGAATGAGTGAACGAACGAAAGAGTTAAATGAATTAAAGAATGAACGAATTAATTAATTATATGAGCAAATGAATGAATGATTGAATGAATGAATGATTAAATGAATTAATGAATGATTAAATGAATAAATGAATGAATGAATGAACGATTGATTGATTGAATGGATGAATGAATTAGATGAACAAATGAGTGAATTAGCAAATGAAAGAATGAATGAATGAATGAATGAATGAATGAATTATATGAGCAAATAAATGAATGATTAAATGAATTAACAAATGAATGAATGAACAAATTAAATGAATGAAAGAATGAATGAATTAATTATATGAACAAATGAATGAATGATTAAATGAACAAATGAGTGCATTAACAAATGAATGAATGAATGAATGAACTAATTAATTAATTGATTAATAGATATAAACACCAAATTAAGTAGCTTCACCTCCAGCAGAATTTCGCTGTTTTGCGGAGCGAATCCTAAGTAAAACTGTTCCCAATCGACCTCCCATTCCGCCGTACGGAATCGTTTGTAGTCCGGATGGAAGTCGACGTCTGGAAAAGGCGGCCACGCCTGTTCTACCGCCACCACTTCACCATGACCTGAAACAGCGTCGTAATCACACCATATTTTCATCAATTCTTAATTAATGTCCTCCGCAACAGACAGCTCAACGTCGGAGTCGCAAACGTATTCCCCAAATTTCTAAAGCGCTATACTCAAAAGCCAAGCGCGGGGCATCAGGTTATTCACGAGCGCTGCGTTGAGTCAAAATGGTCGTCCGTAAGAGTAGTCCATGGTGATCCGGATCGAGTTACCATAGGATTTAGAGGGCGGAATAGCTACTATAGGCGGGTGTCGCCGAAATGCTAATTAGCTGTAGTACATGGCATAATTCGATATTGAGAAAAAGTCATTCAGAGGTGTCATTCAAGAACACTTGTTCATAAGGTTTATACCGCCTGTTAGCTATTTTGAAAGGCACGATCGCGTTACAGCGCCATTTAAATCATCATAATAATTCTATTGTTATTATTCATTATTCCGCAGCATGGTTGAGGAGCGCGGTGGTGTGTCGGGTGTTTTCGTTGCCTTGCAATCCAGGTTCGAATCCTCCTCAAGCCGCCGTGTAAGGACCTTGAGCAAGTCTTTCACTCGCAACTGCTCAGCGCTTCGGCGTGAAGCTCAGATGAAGTGTCCGCGCTGCAGTCAGGGAGCGCCTCTGAGCAGCTTATCTTGAAGGGGCGCTATAGAAACGGAGAAATGAATAAATATATAGATCTAAATAGTCTAATGCCAGCAAAAATAACCATGCGAGCTACAGCAATTTATTGTCGAAAGATGCATTACTTCGACTAATGCTTCATAAATTCATGGAGCAAATTATTACGCGTGTATACGAATCATCAAATTCCGATTCTTACTGATTTCCGCTGCCGATTATAATTATAATAGATAACCTGCAATATTGTGCCAATTCTATTTCTAATAGATCACCTACAATATTGTGCCAATTCTAATTATAATAGAAACCTGCAATATTGTGCCAGTTCTATTTGAAATAGATCACCTGCAATATGGTGCCAATTCTATTTCTAATAGATCACCTACAATATTGTGCCAATTCTATTTGAAATAGATCACCTGCAATATGGTGCCAATTCTATTTCTAATAGATCACCTACAATATTGTGCCAATTCTAATTATAATAGAAACCTGCAATATGGTGCCAATTCTATTTCTAATAGATTACCTGAGATATTGTGCCAATTCTATTTCTAAAAGAATAACAATTTAACCAATTGAACGGATCTCTCTATGTAAACACCACTGTTCAGGTACGGTACGCTTGGTTCGGGCATAAATAGACTATAATATCAAGGTTGGACACTGAGTCTCTACAACCAAGTAGTAAATGTAGGCCTAGGCTTACGTCTGCAAATGCATGAAATATAATATGTCGTAATTTTTTTCAGCGAAAAAGCAGTGGCGGCGACAGGAGTTAGGGGGCTAAGCCCCCTAAACAAGGACATCCGGGACTAAGCCTCTAAAAAAAGGGCCAGCCGGTTTTTACATGTAAAATTGAAGTTTCGGTGGAGGAAAATGGAACATTTCCATGAGATTTCGACCGATGACTAAAAAAAGGTCCGTCAGAAATTTCGGCGGACAAAAAACAAAAAAAATTCCTCCGCGAGGATTCAGCCCCACCCCCAAACTGAAATCTTGGCGCCACCACTGCACAAAAAGCTTCACATTTGCATTCAGATTTGGTATGATAAGCGAAATTTAAATTTTGTTTGCCTATAATCATCTATATTTACAAGATGAGACTAAACTTGACTACGATTAAACATCATAAGAAACGTAATGATCGTATAACTCATGTAGTTACCGATAACTTCGACAGCTTTTCTGCTTAAAAGCGTTTCCGGACAAACCGTCACGGTTGGAAAGCGCAGGGATTTGTTGTAAGCGAACTGGTAACTAACAGTAGTCGGCCAACTCAAGTAGTACGTAACCTTTTCGTAGATCTGGAAACCCATAAAACCGACGCCGAACAGCAGAAGCATCGTCCACACAAGTTTTCGAATAGCGGATCCCAGGGTTTTCACCCTTTCCACCAATTTATGCATGCAGACGATCTCAAATTCGTTTGCAAACTTGACGGATCGCATAGCCATCATTCTTAGCGCTATTCTAAAGAAGCCGTATTTCGCTACATCGCTGGCGTTTACCCCGACTGTAACCGCCCCGACGGCTCCAGTGGTCACCGGACCTAGCTTCCTCTCCCTCTGGTCATGTGTAGGCGCTCGCATGGAACCTTGAGGATCAGAGGCACAAAGGTTAAAAATCTCACTGGGATTAGTGGTCGCTTCTTTCGCCCGGGTACAATCGTCATAGTTATTCGTCCTGTTGTTACTATGAACTTCATCCAATTCCGAGATGATAATGTCGTCGCCGAGATATGGTTCGCTGGCCATGTATTCTGGTGTGAAAGGAAGACTCATGTTGTCAGCGATGGCTTTCGTTAATTCGGTGCAGAGCCTTTAATGATCTGTGACTGGTTTGATGTGCTCCTTTTCCTGATACAGTGAGTCAAACGCTAAGTAACCGTCTTCCCTTCTTAGACCCACTCAATGGAAGACTATACTCTTCTGCTGCAGACTTCTAGCGGCCTTTTGCTATAATTATATTGACCGTGCAGGCCAATAAGACAGCTGGCTATAAAAGTATTACGTCATGCAATTTTGTAGTCGACAGCAGTGTATACAGTAGACCAAGCTCTTTATTTATGGACTCGGATTAATTGGACAATAATAAATTAGTAGGGTAAAGACTTAATTGATAATTCTGTACCGGTATTTCCTATCCCACTCAGGCAGCACTCGGGTTGCTATGAACATTTGATTGTTCAGTTAATGTGATCTCTTCTTTAAGATATTCAATTGGCCATTTATTGGCCATCATAGGCGTACGGGACATTTCGGTAGTGGGGGGCCAAAAAAATTTTTGGCCCGAAAAATCTTATGACCTTTTTTTTAGTCATCCGCCCAAAAATCTTAGGATTTTTCCCGTCCGAAAAACTGATGACCTTTTTTTAGTCATTCGCCCAAATATTTAGGATTTTCCCGTTAATCTTGAGAAAATGTAGTTTTTTACCTCTGTGTGCCCGAAAAAATCCGCCCGTGCCTGTTTTGCCCGAAAAAAAATCCGAATTTTTTTGGTCCGTACATGCCTCCTTTGCCCGAAAAACACATTTGCCGGAAATTTGGGGGGCATTTGCCCCTCTGGACCCCCGCCTCGTACGCCTATGTTGGCCATGTAGATATAATAGTCTGGCGTAAGTGGGAGACTCGGTTCCCTCTGCCTGTTCAGTAGCTCGGTTGATCCAGCACAAAGCAGTTAAAATTCCAATGGCCATTGAACCAGTGTATACGCAGTTCATACCGATGATCTCTTAGACCTCTGTAAATGCTCACTTTGCTCAGCCTTGAAAGCATATAGGATTTCCGCGTCAAGAAGATCTGAGTTTGTGAAGCACTATTTGTGGGCAAAGATGTATACTGTAGGTCTATATAAAAATTATTTGTTTAATGAAATTTGAACACTTTTAGTTGACATAAAGGCTACTTTATTTTATGTTATCTATAGCTGAAACGGGGATGTACATGTAGGAACTAGGATGTCTATTCACTTTCATTCATTCATTCTTTTCTAATTTCGTTCATTCTATTTCCTTCAAGAATCTATTCAAGAACGCTCCCAGCCCAGCCACTTAGAAGAGAAAAGACTTGAGTGACTTACGAAACAAGGTTTGATTCGTCAAATGTAATAAAAGTAGCTTTGATGGTAGCTAATTCCTGATGGACAGCCCCATCTAATATTATAAGTCTGAATGTTTGTCCTTCCAGATGTGTGTGCTGACTCTTCGTAACAAATAGGCTCGGAAATGAAACAGCGTCGGTTTAACAAAATTTTTGCAATTGATTCTTATCCAAATTACAAGGTCAACGCACCTATTTTCAGCTTTTAATTCAATTTAAAACCAGAGTTATTAGCGTTTTAAGACAGATTTCATCATAATCGTTCACGCTAGCGCTTTAGTAAAGAGTCTATACAGTCAGCATGACGTCTTACCCGCCCAGTAATAATTTCCGTAGCGCCCCGCAGGGGCGGGTCACGTCTGGCTTTTTGGGGAAGCGGGGTGGGGTGGAAGGTTGGCGAAAACCCGAAATCTAGCGGTCAACGATGGGTCCCACAGTGGAGTAGTTTTTAAAACCCTAAATTTCCCGGGCAACGCCGGGTTACCGATAAAGCTCGGCGATGCGTGGCAATCATTTGTGCTGGGACGCGGTGGTGTAGTGGTGACGTCGTTGTCTTGAAGCCGGAAGATTCGAGGTTCGAATCCACCTCAAGTCGCGGCGTAGGGACCTTGGGCAAGTCCTTCACTCGCAATTGCTCAGCGCTTCGGCGTGAAACTCCTATGCAGTGTCCGCTCTGCAGTCGGGAGCGCCTCTGAGTAGCGAGCTTGAAGGGGTGCAATAACAAGGGCACATACAAACAAACGTATTAGCGAGCCTGTGAAACAATAAGAAGTAGCTACCCCTTCCATGACCCGACGCGCTTCAACATCAGAGCCTCGTAAATGAATGCATTGGTGTATGCAAAAGTTGCTATGACATAGGTCTATTATAGTGCCCTGCATGCAATAAAATAAAATGATGATCAAAAAAGTATCTTATTCATCAATTTATGCGGCAGTGGCAGGACTGTACACGAGGGCACATGCGGGTATGTACAGCGTGTACATGTGCACCTTCAAATTTTTTGACAAAGTTAACTTTGTTCCGAAAACGAGAGTGCACGTGGGTATAGGCTATAGCATATATAGTTATTAATTAACTTCACAAGAATGAAACAAATGCACTAAGAAGTTGCGAACAGGCAAAAGTAACCAAAAATTAAACGTTTTACGCCGCGGTAAACGCATTACGAGGCCGAAAATCTTCAGAAAATTATGTGATGGCTAAAAATGTCATGAGAAAATTCGATTATTAAAACTGACGATTTTTTCGACCTAGCATGAAGGCCTACGCATCTAAAACTTTACCAGTAAACCTACAGTCCTAGGCAGTGACCAATGAGTACCGCTGCCAGAGCGAGAACCTCGCTGGCATGGAAAACTGTTCAGTAGCGGTTGCTAAGCGACGAAGATGCGACTGAAGAAATCATCAAGAATGAAAGATTGAGCTTCAAATGGTTTTGTCAAGACCGCAACTCCGTTACAATTGTAATTGTAATTGTAATTGTAATCAAGACAGTTTATATAGCATCGTCGGTAGCAAGCTACTTGTAGGATGCTTTACACACAATGTCATAATACAAAATTGTCAAAGTTCAGCATGAATGCAAACAGCTCAAAGCAGGTGCAGCTACAGGTACAAGAAATGGATCAGTTCTACAGGTTACATGAGCGCCTGTTGAAAAGATCGATTGCACATTACTATTATTGGCCAAATGTTTATAATACCAGGGCACTTGCTCTTCTAGCTTGTCTGGTCTCCAGGCTTTTATACTGTGGATCATTTTCTACCTGCAGTCGTATAATTAATAATTAATTATTATGCTCTCGGGTTTCTTATCCTGCATTTTGCTTATAAGCATGTATGCACACGCACGCACGCACCGCCGACGAGTTCCTTTATGTAAAGCAGGTGTGTATGTATGTATGTATGTATGCATGTATGTATGTATGTATGCATGTATGTATGTATGTATGTATGTATGTATGTATCTATGTATGTATGTATGTATGTATGTATGTATGTATGTATGTATGTATGTATGTATGTATGTATGTATGTATGTATGTATGTATGTATGCTCTCTGGATGACTGAATTAATGAAAACAGTGAAATAAAATTGACAATTTTTTACCGTACTCTGAGATACTTTCTGATAAGCTTATTACTCCTCCAACATTTGAGAGCAGACCTTGTTAAGGTATTAACGCTAACGTGATGTTTTCTAATCTATTTTTTTTAAATTGCCAACGGATCCGATGAAGAAATCGCCTAGCATTAAATCAATCAAGTACGTTTGCATCTGATAATGCAATTAATGGTGTAAACTATTTTAAAATAATTTAGTTGCTATGACTACCATGAACATTAATTTGTAAATCATTTTATCGATCCTTAACAGCTGAAGCAAGGGTCTAAAACACAACATTTCGTTTTTGTACCAAATAGGTTTTTCAGCAACTTGCGTGTCGTTTCATTTTGCACAATCGACCTAAGCCACAGCGTTCACGAAATCAGTTACTACAACAGCTACAGAAAACTAATTTGATAGTCGTAGTCGAATAACAACTAGATAAACTACCGTACTTAAACAAATCTAAACAGGAGTTGAATAATTATTAATTATACATGAAGGTGGATGGTGCCCCTTTAGTTGTCATAATTGGTTTTATGAAGCAAAATTCTTCACTGAAGTAAGCCTACTGCTAATATGTCAGGTCATGACTATTACCCCAATTCTCACACATGACGTCTTGAATTCCTTTAGCATTGTAATGCTTCTAGCGTTATTATTAGACCTGATAATGCTGCAGGAAGCATTATAATGCTCAAGAAATCGACCAGAAAGTGGTAATAAACCACTATCGCTTTCTGGCGGATTTCTTGGCTGATCGTTGCAAATGTGAGATACTTAGAGTTGCAACGAGATCCTTTAACAGACCGATCAAAAGCTGAAGAATTTCGCCGATGGTTAGAAATGTGCATCCTAGAATCAAACCCAACGCACAGCCAATATCGCAGAACAGACTGAGGAAGCTGTAGGCCGGAGCCGTCTGAATGTTGGTGTAGGTCAGCTGTGAGAAGTAGATTTCCACGTAGGCGAGTTCTCTGCCTAGCTTCTTCGCCGGAAGCTTTCTTCCTCTGAATGTGGGATTCTTCATCGTGTAGTCGAGGAATAGCTGTGAAAGAGGACTCGTTGTTATCGAGTAAGGATACGTGCGTTGGTTGCACTGCAGGGGACAGTCGCAATCTCTGGACGCTCCAGAAGAAGTGAAGGCTACTTGCGTTTTCAGAGCACATTCGAATACCTGTTCAGCGTTGCACACGACTCCTAAAACTGAATTTAAGTATATTCCAATAGATACATGTATTTATTGAATATAATAATAATAATATTCTCTTTATTAACAATCCGGTTGATACGCCGCAACCGGTTGCAATATTATTGTACAATTATGCAGTTTAAACAATTCACAAGAACGGAGATTACAGAATACACAAATCTTAACTATAGCCTACTAACTGAGCAGACCGCCTGCAATAATTATTATATAGGCCTATATGGCGCCAATGGCAGCCTACAAAGCAAATCCGCCCAACGGGGGCTCGAACTCACTACCTCTCGCACTCTTGGCCAGCGTGTTAACCACTACTCTACCCGGCCCCCATGAATATGATAGCTACTCAGTGGCGTAGCCAAGAGGGTTTCGGGGGTTAAACCCCCTCTCATTGGCTTAGAAAAAAAGTGTTTTTAAAGGTTATTTATCCACTTAAATAAGAAAAACAATTGTTTGTAGTAACAATTGTTTTTCTTACTTTATTCCCTTTGTTACTTTATTCCCTTTTTATTTACTGTAATACTGTTGGGTTGGTGTCAGGGAGGGCATCCTCCCAGGCCATAAAACCCCAACCCCTACCTAACATAAATTCCTGGCTACGCCACTGTAAATATTAGACTGCCCAGAGTGTCACAGTCTGATTAAAAATTCAACATAATCTAATGCAATACTGAATTCCATTACTTTGTAACTCGATATGACTCTACCTCACTGAGGGTGTCGCGCTTAAAAATTCAAAATAGAGCTGGGGATGACAGTTCCACATATTAAAAATTATTAAAAACTATTAAAAATTCAATTGTAAAATCGATGATCGCACTTAAAGTTAAGATTGGTTGTAGGCTTGTAGCCAATGCTTCTGTTGTCTGGTGTGCATGGGAGTTAAACTGTCTGGTTCTTTGCTGGCCACATCAGCTAATATATTAACTGAAAAAGATGCTGGCTCTCGAGAAGCTTTAACATTTCACGAATGATCCTGCCTTTTCTCGATAAAATCATGTTGACCACATGAGATTCCGACGAGTATAATTGTGGCTATATGTGGAACTGTCAGCCCTCAGATCTGTTGATATCCAAACATTAGATGATGATGCATGTAGTCTTTGAAATTAGAAGCGTCTTCACAGATCTTCTGGCACAATATATCTATATAATTTATTTGTTATGACACGGCGCCGTTGGGACCTTTGTGGGTCATAATTTTATGTCTGGTTGCGAATCAAAAATTAACGTGTGTGAGAAAGAGTAGCCTAATTATTAATTAGTTTGTTTTTCTGATTTAAACTGCATTTTTTTCGCATTTGCTAGCGTGGATGTGTAATTGTGTATACCTGGTGACTCTGCCAACCGACAGTTGCAATGACTGAGAATGTATTGTCCCTCGCAGATCGTCATGCAACCGTTGAATGTGTAGTTCGCACTGTCCCGACAATCTCCGAAGGGCGACGGCAACTGGGACACCTGCAATAACAGACAGGCATAATTATTAGGCTAAGCTAATTATATTTTATATAGCGCCGCCTATCTCTCCTTTGTTTATTTTATTTATTATTATTATTATTATTATTTTATTATTATTATTATTATTATTATAATTATTATTATTATTATTATTATTATTATTGACTTTTATACAGCGCACCTTTAAGGTAAGCTACCCAGAAGCGCTCCCAGTCCAACAGCGGCTAAATAAGGCAGTTTTTAAGTGAGAAAGAAACATAGTGGTGTGACCTCTAGGCGCCAGGCGGATAGCAACGGGGAGCTCATTCCAGGTTCTAGGGCCAGCCACTGAGAAAGAGCGTCGCTGCATCATAGCATATAATTGATATTTATATAACGCCGCCAATTAGCCTTACGCATGTACTGTTGTTGCTGAGAACGTTCAAATTTTGTTTCAATGCTCATGTCTATAATAATTAATTTATTAAATAGTAATAGCACAGCAGCATTCTTCTCGCTGCAGTTCGTACTCGTTCAGTTCCAGTCCCAAGTCTAGAAAAGGGGGTGGCATCGTTGTCGTCCTTGTTATGACACGGTGCCGTTAAACAGTAACTAATCAGGCATAGACCGTTGTCTGTCTGTCTGTCTGTCTATCTATCTATCTATCTATCTATCTATCTATCTATCTATCTATCTGTCTGTCTGTCTGTCTGTCTGTCTGTCTGTCTGTCTGTCTGTCTGTCTGTCTGTCTGTCTGTCTGTCTGTCTGTCTGTCTGTCTATCTATCTATCTATCTATCTATCTATCTATCTATCTATCTATCTATATATCTATCTATCTATCTGTCTGTCTGTCTGTCTTACTGTATTTCTGTCTGTCTGTCTGTATGTATGTATGTATGTATGTATGTATGTATGTATGTATGTATGTATGTATGTATGTATGTATGTATGTATGTCTGTCTGTCTGTCTGTCTGTCTGTCTGTCTGTCTGTCTGTCTGTCTGTCTGTCTGTCTGTCTGTCTGTCTGTACAGACTGTCTGTCTGAATGGGCAACTTCATTTCGCAGAATTCAGGTCACATAATTTTATATCATGCGATGACTGCTAACGTTTGTTATGCTAGAATGGATGCCTATTATGATTCTCATTCTTTGTTTGAAAGGCTTTCTAATTTGCAGTGAAAACAATGGATTTTTATTGCATGACATTGTTTTGTTGTCATCTTTCTGCTTCTATGATGAGTTGATTACCCTAATAAAGCGGGGGATCTCGAATTCTCTATACCCCTTTTGTGTATCCTTTTGTATCCCAAGAAGCTGCATCCTTTTCCTTGCATGAAAAGTGCAATTTATATGTCGCTTATTCGTTGATTGATACAAACATTATCTTTCGGCTGATAATAGTATTTCGGTGTATGCTGCATTGCATGGCCAACGTTTGGATGTTTGCAGTCTGTAGAGCTCGTCAATTTCTAACAGGTTCTTGGCGAGGGAGAATACAGACCAAGTACCCTAGAAGGAAATTAAGTTGATAAAACCTCTTAGTCATGACTGCTTCAGGATAGCTTAAGAGACTGATCTGATGCTTGTTCTTGTTTTTGTTCTCCTCCTCCTCCTCGTTATTCTTCCTATTGTTCTTGTTTTTGTTCTTCTCCTCCTCCTCGTTATTCTTCTTCTTGTTCTTGTTTCTGTTCTTCTTCTTCTTTGTATTCTTGTTGTCCTTGTTCTTCTACTTCTGTTTCTACTATAGACTTCTCCTTTTTCTTCTTCTTCGTGTTCTTCTTCTTATTCTTCTCCTTCATGTGCTTCCTGTTCTTGCTCTTCTTCTGTTTTTTGTTCTTGTTCTTGTTCTTCTTCTTCTGCTTCTTATTCCTCCTCCTCCTCGTCCTTCTCCGCGTCGTCCTCCTCCTCCACCTCTTCTTCTTCGTCTTTTATATGCTAGTGTTAGCTTACATGTATACCACGTGTAGACCTGTTCTTCACATCCAAAAATACAGGGTGCGCCAAAAAAGTAATCCCCTACGGATTTTTGTCAATACCTTGGCCAAAAATAGGAATTTTTCAAATCCAGTTTTACGAGTTTGAAGGTAATTCATATCTACGTACAATAGCCAAATTTCAACGCCATATGTGAAACAGAACAAAAGTTATATCACTTCTAGTGAGGCCACCCACCGTTTTTTGACGACTCAAAAACGTCACGCAACAAAAAGCAACATAAAACGGATATTAATATTATTATTATTCTGGCCAATATCTTGGCCAGAAGTACGAATATCGAAATGAAATTTTAGAGGCATAAAGACAATTCATATCTGCATATGATGGCCAGATTTCGTCGAAATATTTCAAACAGAACAAAAGTTATACTACTTTTAGTGAGGCCACCCACCGTTTCTTGACGATTCAAAGATGTAACGCAGCAAAAAGTAGCAAAAACACGATTTTATTAAGTATCATCTGAAATAATTGTTAATTTGTTATCAGATAGGCTTTGATAATGTCAGATGATCAATATTATTACTGCTTAAAAAAGGAACAGGGTACCAGCGTAGCTGCACGTCACTGAGAAGTTACTTAGCAAGATGACAATCAAATTGGTAAATAAGAAATCTGTCAGATTAATCAACAGGTCCATCAAGAACTTTGCAAAGAGACTCAAAAGAAGTTTGGCACTGGTGGTGGGGACATTGAACACAAGTTGTGAATCACTATCAAGTTCAGTTCCAAACAGTTATTTGAGATATGACTTGATAAAATCACGTTTTTGTTACTTTTTGCTGCGCTACGCTTTTTAATCGTCAAAAACGGTGGGTGGCCTCACTAAAAGTGGTACAACTTTTGTTGTGTTTGAAATATTTTAATGAAATCTCGCCACCATGTGTAGATATGAATTGTCTTTAAGCCTGTAAAATTTCATTTCGATATTCTTACTTTTGGCCAAGATATTGACAAAAAACCTATTTTTTTTGCTTTTCGTTTTTGAAACGTCAAAAAACGGTGGGTGGCCTCACTAAATGTGATATAACTTTTGTTCTGCTTGAATTATTTTTTTATAATTTGACCATTGTACGTAAATATGAATTGCCTTTAAGACTGTAAAGTTTCATTTAAAAATTCTTATGTTTGGCCAAGATATGGGCTGAAAACCGTAGGGGATTACTTTTTTTGGCGCACCCTGTATATATTTTCCCATGAACTATATACATATGTCACGAACCTTGGACGACTAGCGTAATAAATTAATAATAGGCCTATATTGCTACGGTTATATTTCGACCTATGATCTTAATGCCAATGAGATAATATAGGCCTACCTAAACATAATTTTTATTCTTATAGATTTTTATTTATAGTTTTCATGTACATTATACAAATATAAGGCTTAACATAATATTATTCTAACAATATTCAACCGTAATGCCTAAATGTAGGCCCTATAGATATTCACCTTAACATAGGCCTATTCTTACATTTGTGCATCATTTTTAGGTGATGATAACATAGACCTGGAATAATGTCCTACCCCGGGTGGATACTCTCCGGGGGCTTTTGTCCGGGGGATAATGTCCGAGGGGATAATGTCCAGGGGGCATAATGTTCCTTTCCACAGAAGACCTGTAACCACATTGCAAGATTGAATCGTGAATTCGTTTTCCTGCTATTATTTGTATATATTTATTTATCCATTTCTGTTGCGCCTCTTCAGGCTAATTACTCAGAGGCGCTCCCGACTATAGCGCGGACACGGCATCGGAGTTCAGGCCGAAGCGTACGAGTAATTGCGAGTGAAGGACTTGCTCAAGGTCCCTGCGAAGCGGCTTGAGGTGGATTCGAACCTACAACCCTTCGGCTGCAACGCAACGAACCAAGGTGGGGTGTGGTGTAGTGTAGTGGTACACAAGGTGGTGATGGTGGTGTGTATTTGTATGCTTGTTTTGTTTGTATGCGCACTTGTTATAGCGCCTCTTCCAGCCCTCAACCGCTACTCAGAGGCGCCCCCGACTGCAGAGCGGACACTGCATCGGAGTTTCACGCCGAAGCGCTGAGCAATTGCGAGTGAAGGACTTGCCCAAGGTCCCTACGCGGCAAGGTGGATTCGAACCTCGAACCTTCCGGCTTCAAGGCGACGACGCCACCACTAGACCACCGCGCCCCACGATAATACTTACATTCTTAAAGCTGAAAGAAACGACTGTCGACACCCCAACGGAGACTTTAAATCCACCGGACACCATAAGCGGAGTTTCGTATGGATCATGCAAATAGATCTGCAGATGGTCACATTAATGGTTAATACATGACATCTCGTTAAGCGTGTACGGACATATTAATAGTTTAATACATGTATACAAGACACACGATACAATTTTTATTGCAACCAATTGTGACAGTCAGTGAAAAAAAACAATACACGAATTAGACAGTTGATGTTATTACAATATTCTCGGCTACCACGGGAGGGCACAAAAGGGATCAAGATCCCGCTGATTAGTGTCACCCAAATAGTTATTTTAGCGTACTATAGTTGGACAGTCGCTTTCGATAGAGTAATCCATTGCATGTAACAAAACTAGCGACAATCATCCTAATATTGTACGGTTATTATAATATTATACAAACTTCATTTATCTATAATTATGAGTTCGATTGAAGACTTAACTAAATAAACTTAATAATAGGCGTAGGCCTATAAAAGCGGTTGTACGCACAAATTAATTAATGGGGCCGTCCATAAAGTACGTCACGCTCCAAGGGGGGAAGGGGGTGTAAGAAAGTGTGACAGTTTGTGACAGGGGGAGGGGGATCAGGCCATGTGTGACGTCACACATTTATTTTTTAAATTCTTTATTATTTTGTTGTTCTTAGTACCTAAAATCCGACCCGGCCCGGCCAGGCGTGTCTAAAACCCGGCCTGGCGGGATAAAAGTTGATTTCCCGTCACTATCAAAGCGTTTAGGGACACACGTCACTATCAGATGGATTAGGGATAGTATCCTAGGGTTTAGAGGGTTAGGTAAATGGTTATGTTTAAAAAAAATTGTTCGAAAGTGTGACGTACTTTAGGGGGGGTCCGAGATTTGTGACAGTCTGTGACAGAGGGGAGGGGGGTCAAAAATGGTCAAAAATAGCGTGACGTACTTTATGGACGGCCCCAATAGAGAATTCAGAATTTCAAGGGAACTTCATTTTCCCAGCCTCGGCATATACGACGACGTGTGATGCCCAGTCCTCTCCCTCACCGTCTCGTCTTCCCACCGAGAAAGTGTGCGGTCAATGTGCTTATTATATAGCAGAGCAGGGTACAATTTAGGGTGGGGGTGCAAGCGGAACAGGTATCTGAACACAAATGTGTGGCGGGGTTAAATTGACTTAGAGCCTATTTACAGTCCAATTGTAGGACAGGGCTGCACTCTACCAGTGCCAGTCCCACGCCTGGATAAAGGAGGAGGAGACACTTATCATCATTGTTATGGCAGGGTGGTTAAGCTCACAGCGCAAGGATACGAATAGGTCTAAACTGCCTAAATCAGAATGTTCGCATTAACTGCGGGTCAGAATTGTAGTCGTCAACAGGATTTTTTAGTGAGCAGTTATACACAAAATTTGCATATCTAAACGGATGTTGTAGAAGCACTGATATGCAGTAAAAACTAGTAAAAAAAGTCATTGTCATCTGATTAGGATTTAGGAGTAATTTACCATGAAGCATGGGAAGAAAAAGAAGGGATTTGTGGGGTCCTAATTTTTTTTAAATCGCTGATTATTACCTAGCATCTTTCTATATTCTTTAGCAGTAGATACAAATAATTGCCTTAGTGATGACCAGAGGTTCCCATCGAAAATGTCGCGAAGAAAATGTCGCGGTCAAAATGTCGCGGATAAAAATGTAGCTGATGCATAATGTCGCGAATTATAATGTCGCACACACAATGTCGCCGTTCAAATTTTCGTCTTGTTTACAGTCTGCTCAATTCAGCCAGCAATGTCTTTAACCTCAAAATTAGCGAAGCGTGAAACCTCGAAATCGAAATCTTTTGATGTCAAACATATTTCGCGTCTTGTTTGTGCACAATTCAGCGATTCTAGTACGAACATTCTAGTACGAACATTAGAGTACGAACATTCTAGTTTCTTAATACGAACATTCTAGTACGAACATTCTATTTTTCGATACGAACATTCTAGTACGAACATTCTAGTACAAACATTCTAGTACGAACATTCTAGTACGAACATTCTAGTTTCTTAATACGAACATTCTAGTACGAACATTCTATTTTTCTATACGAACATTCTAGTACGAACCTTCTATTTTTCTAGTACGAACATTCTAGTTTTAAAATTGCCTTCGTAATTCGTTCTTAATAGTTTAGTATTAAACGGTCAAAGTTTTAAAATTGTCTTCGAATTTCGTTCTTCATAGTTTAGTGTTATACGGTCATACGGTCAAAATGTCGCGGGGAAAATGTCGCGACATTTTGTAAGGCGCCATTATATATCAACGACATTTTTTTCCACGACATTTTTTCCGCGACATTTTGACCGCGACATTTTCTTCGCGACATTTTCTATGGATACCGTGACCAGATGTTATATATTAGATGCAAAGTGCCTGAAATATAGCTCAACTTTTGTTTGTGTTCCATTTTATCCGGCTGCACTGCTTTTTCTGAAAACGTTTTCTTCTTTCGTGTTCAGCTGTTTTGACTGCAATGAAGATTACCTTCTAATGCGGACTGTACTTAGTGCTTACCCTGAAGCCGGCGGATGGAGACCACATAACCAGGTAGTCCGACTGATTGCTCCACAACACAAGTCGAAGACCATAGTTGGCACCAGGTTCTGTTGACATGTAGTTAGTCGACTCTGCAATTCAATTGTTGCAACATATTACTTGAATTTTAAAACTGTTCGCTTAAACGGGTAGCCTATAGTTTACTTTCTGCCGCTTATCATTTTGAGCCTAGAGGCACAACATCAGCAAGTTGACCACTTACATGCAAGTATAATTGTACTGCAAGCGTACCAGGCATTGCAGGTTCTAGCAGCCTGTCTGAAGTCAATTTACACCGAAATTAGACCTCTTATTAATTCAACACTGCAAAAGTTCCCATTCTTTCAACATGAGATGCAGTGGTGGTCTAAAGGGTATGTTCGTAGCCTTGCAGCTGAAGTCACCGCGTAAGGACCTTGGGCAAGTCTTTCACTCGCAATTGCTCAGCGCTTCGGCGTGAAACTCCGATGCATGCAGTATCCGCGCTGTAGTCGGGAGCGCCTCTGAGTATATAGAGTGGGAAGAGAGCTTGTAAGGGCGCTATAACAAGTGCACATGTAAACAATTAATAAATGCAAACCAGTCTGACAGGCTTCTATACCTCAATCGTCATAATTGATTCGTCCGGATCGGGTCTTATTTATACGGAGGTCTATTCCAGAACTAATGAATAAAATCTTAGTAATCCTGCGGAACGTACTTTCCATTCAGATGTTATGTTATGATTTCAAACCCCAGCTCTCTCGGTTAATAATGAAATTTTAAATTGATCTGAAATTGAATTGACATTGAAACTGAATAATGAGCCATTAAATCGGTTGCTAGCCTATACACGCACATAATTTTTCCCTGGGCTGCATGATTTTAAACTCGCAACCACAGACGATAGAAACTATAATAGGCCTATAGCTAGAGTTTCACAGAGAAACTAGCAAACAAACCGTTATTATCCATTAACTCTGGAATAGACCGCTGTATAAATAAGACCCGATTCAGATAAATCTATTAGGGCCTATACTCCGCCACTGGTTATTCTCTGCCAGTGCCAGTCTCAAGCCTGGATAAAGGAGGAGGGCGACACTAATCATCTTAGATATGGCAGTGTCGTTAAACATGTAGGCCTAACAAGATAAATCAATTATGGCGATTGAGACATACATGTAAAAAGCTGTCATACTGGTTTGCATTTATGTTGAAAGAATGGGAACTTGCTGTGCTGAATTAATAAGGAGGTGGAATTTCAGTGTAGATCGACTTCAGTAGAACCCCAAATGCCTCGTACGTTAGCAGTAGGCATAACGATTCAAATTTTTCATGTAAGCCTAATGTGTAGGCCTCCACCTGCATGTGGTGCGACATCTATCCTTATAAAAAAATTATTTTCAGCTCTCATCCCAGATTCATTCTCATTTTACAAGATACTCTTTCTCGTATCGCCGTACTTATGCTCGCACTAACACTCGCTTTTTTCCATTAAATCTACTGGTATCACCACTTGGGAAAAAATTCCAAAAGAAATACGATTGTGCCCTAGTGTTTGGGCTTTTAAGAAGAAATTTAGCGCCTTTTTAATAGAAGGTACCTAATAAAGGTAGAGCGCTGTTCGCTCATTGTATGCATTGCAGTAGGTCTCTATTCGGCAGTTAAGCTTTTGTTCTTTTTTCTTTTTCATAATTGTTTATATCTCAACAGCGTTGAACTTTTCAGTTTACATTTTTGTGTGTGTTTGCTTCTTTCTCCGTCTCTTAGCATAAGTTGCCTGATTCTGTTTTGTCAGTTTGGGTTAATCACAGTGTTGATTTTTTTGCACGATTTTGTCATGGCCACCTCACATCGTCAATTCATTATATTAGTTGGTGTCCCTAGACAGCGGGATTATTTTATCCCTTTAGGGCCTCCTTTTTGTAACCAATGTTCAAGATGTGTAAACCTGTTATACTTCGGTTGCAAATAAAACATTTGATTGATTGATTGATTGATCTATAATAATATTTGCAATAAACTAAGCTACGATTATTACTTGTCAAACTCTTCTTCATACATTTTTGTCGATTCTTTTATAGGCGAGGGTCATTATTTAAGCCTGACGGGCCACTTATACCTGCTTGCGGTGCGACATTCATAATTTGCAATAAGCGAAGTTATAATTATTAGATCCCCAGAATTAGCATTTTTGGTAAAATGAATGAATTCAGGTATAATCTTCAATATGCTTATTTGAGGTTCTTACGCGAATTGAAAGAGAAGCAGAATCCAAGGTCGGTCGAAACTGGTCTCATAGACTCCGTAAGATTACAGGGCGACAGATTAAATTCGCACTAAAATAAGATAACAAGAAGAAAGGATTTACATAGTAGAGCTCTAATCGTAATCGGCATCGTAATCGTAATCTCCAAACTTCTAAAGCGCCACTCGAAAGCCAGGCGCTGGGCACCAGCCTTTTCACGAGCGCTGCATTGATTCAAAAGGGTTGTCCGTAAGAGTCGTCCAAGAGGTTGGTTGCCAAAGGATCAGAGGGCAAGGGCGGATACAGAAATATTCGAGGGAGGGCCAAAAATTAGGGTCTTGGTCCAGAAAAAAGTTCGTCCGGGTCGCCGAAAAAACTGATGACCTTTTTTTAGTCATCTGTCTCGGATTTCCGAAAAAAATATACCTCGTCATAGTTTGCGAACCTCGACGGACATACGGAGCTACTCACGAGGGGGGCACGTCAACTTTCCGGGCCAGAATAGCTGGTAAAAATTTATAAATTTATAAATGGGGCCATGGCCATTTTGGCCATTCCCTGGATCCGCCCCTGTCAGAGGGACAACTAAGGCGGGAGTTGTCTGGGTCGAGAATTGGAAGGTGGATGATCAGATAAGACAGGGTAAGAGTTCTTGAAGAGGACCATATGTATGTATGTATGTATGTATGTATGTATGTATGTATGTATGTATGTATGTATGTATGTATGTATGTATGTATGTATGTATGTATGAAGGTATGTATGTAGTATGTATGTATGTATGTATGTATGTATGTATGTATGTATGTATGTATGTATGTATGTATGTATGTATGTATGTATGTATGTATGTATGTATGTATGTATGTATGTATGTATGTATGTATGTATGTATGTATGTATGTGTGTATGTATGTATCAAACCTCAGCGAAGCAAATAACCATCCGATCTATATAATATTATAATTGTAATAATTATTAGAAACTATATTCAATCTATAATACGACCTGGATAAGCACTTCCTTCATAGGTGGAGCCAATTGTCTGTAAAGTTGTCCCCAGTCAACATCCCAGTTATTTGAGTTGTAGCTCTTGTAGTCCGGGTGGAAGTTGACGTCTGGGAATGGAGGCAACACCTTGGCAACCACGTCAACGATATTCGGACCTAATCGTCGAAATAGATAAGATGTCATAGATCTCGATAAATTATTGTACATATACAAAATGAAACTCAGCTGCTATCACAATCATGATGTCATGCAACAGATTTTAAATCATTGTCGTCATCATCATCATCATTATTATCATCACCATTATCGTCGTCGCCGTCATCATCACCATCATCATCATTGTCATCATCATCATCATCACCATTATCGTCGTTGCCGTCATCATCATCATCATCATCATCATCATCGCCATCATCATCTCCATCATCATCATCATCATCATCATAATCGTCATCATCATTGTCGTCATCATCATCGTCATCGTCGTTGTCGTAGTTGCAGTCAACAACAACATGATACTCGCCTTCGTCCTCTTGCACAATTTATTGCCACCAAAACTGCTATCCTACTGCCGACCAAGTATCGCCCCATTGCCGCTACTGCTATGTCTGCTATTGCCTTGTCTTCTGCTGGTGATGTTGACAAGTACATGTATGTTACTAAAGCTTCTGTTTCTAGAAATTGCATGGTTTGAGCTACAGTTTAAAATACGTGTTCATGTTCACTAACCGAGTCCTTCGACCACCTGTCTTCTTACGCGATTTTCCATGCAGATGGTGACGGTCGGAAAACGCAGCGAGTTGCTATGCATCAGTTGGTACTTGGCAATCGTTGGTCTTGCCATGAAGTAATCGATACGACCCCTTATCTGAATGCCCATCACAACAACACCGAACACCAAGAGAGCCAACCAGACAACCTTACGCAGCACAGAACCGACTGCGTACGACGAAGGTCTCACAAGATGAACCAAACCGACGATTTGCGAATCGTAGGCGAAAGAGAAGAGTCGGCGACCTAGCATCAACCTTGCGATGTCAGTTAATTTGTGTTCATCGTTTTCCGACGGAGTCTTTGTCCTGGTCAGTTGTTCCGGGGTGGTAAATGGACTGGGACTCTGAAGTGTGTCTGAAGAGGAGCTTGCCAGTCTTGTCTCGCTGTGGTCAACCTCGTTTCCTTCCGATATGACTGTTGAAACGCTATTCCTGCGATTGGACCGTGTAGCAGACCTATCCAAACTACCCTCGAAAATTTCCTCGTTGAGGTTTCTGCTCATCCTTTCAGTTTCTACCATGCCTACCCCAACGTCGCTGGGGTCGAGACATCTTGTGGTGTCTTCTACGGAAAATGGGTGACTCATATTTCTTAAATCTTCGAAGTTCGATGTTTGACTTCAGCAAAGCAGCTGGAACATAGGCGACAACCAAAGTAGACCTTCTTCATAAACTCATCCTAGTCAACAGTTTGAATGCTATATATATATATACGACGGTAGCCATCAGCAGCTCATATAACTGATCGATTCACTGAGAAAACTCCTAAAGAGTACCTGGTACGGAAGACATGAGCAGACGAATAAAGGTATTCCATCCATTGCTCGTTTCATCGCAGATGAAGCTTTATTATTATTTCTGTGCTTTATTTTACATTTTTGACATGTAACCGGGTGCGGTGTGTCACCAGGAATTGTCTGATTTTAAATTAAACGAATATACAATAACAAAAGTCTCGAGATTCGTGCTTTGCGTTTTTGTTCTCACAAGCAGTGACATGAGACTTACTGACAATTAGTGTTGACAAGATAAATTCTTGGACCATTGGCAAACCAGTCACGGGCCCCTGAACTACATGTGAAGGCTTTCTGAGAAAATTTGTCCAAGAAACAAAACTAAATGACAAGACGTGCAGGTTTTAACAGTGGCGGCGCCAGGATTTAAGCTTTTGGAGGCTGAAGCCTCGGAGGAAATTTTACATTGCATCCGCAAAAATTTCTTACGACCTTTTTTTAGTCATCGGCCCCAAAATCTCATGGAAATTTCACATTTTCATCCGCCGAAATTTTCGACGACCTTTTTTTAGTCGTCAGGTGAAAAATCTAAGAAAATCGAGGAAAATATTGCCTTTTTAGGGGGCTTAGCCTCTGATAGGGGGCTTAGCCCCTAGCCTCCCCTAGCGCCGCCACTGGGCTTTAGCTATGATATTATGTTTACCTGATTTTATTCAGTTACCGGTACTAATTTAAAGTTGAATCGATAATAATACTTGAAAGGTATTATTCATAAACCTTGCTTATATAATAATTATAACTACATATAGCCCGAGCCATAGGCGCAACCACCCTATGGGACCCACGGGACGCGTCCCCCCCAACTTTTGAGTGGTCCCCTAACTTTATTATTATGGTCCCCCCAACTTTTAGGACGTGATTCATCATGGTCCCCCCCCCAACTTTTAGGACGTGATTGCACCTATGGCCCGAGCCCCTAAAATTCGCCGAGCTCTGGGCGTTTAACTCCATGCCCCCTCTCAGTGAACTGTTCACCGTCAATAATTGTATGGCCCATAATTTTATAAATATGTAAGTAAACTTGCGCGATGATTTTCACATGGTTGACAGTATCCTAAACGATTCTCAGGCACTGGCAGGCCTAACCATGGCAGTGTTCCATGGTAAAAACTGTGCCTTCGACTTCATAACAAACCCCTCTGATCCTATGATAACCGCATTCTCGTATCTCTCTCTTATTACCAGTTTCAGAATGATGGTATAACATCAATTAATAGGTATTCAAGCAAGTTACCTGGATTAAATTTAGTCTCATTGGCAAATTTGGGCTTCCGTACAATTATAGGGACCGTTGTATACAATATGTCATGTATCGGCAGAAATGTGTACTTAGGCTTACACTTCAATCCTTATAGACCCTATGCTGTGCTTTTTCACACGGTTGAGTGTTCTTAAAGCACTGGTAAATGACACCGTCTCGGTTTTTCGGTTGTGAATAAACAGACGAGAGCAGCAGAAGAAGATGATGAATTGATGGAGACGCAGAAGAGGCAAAGAATCGATGAAACAGTTGCTGGCACAAATGAACCGTATAGGAAAACCACTCACGCGTATCGAATGATGTAGTCGATTGCGCGAGAGATCAAAATATTGAGTGCAGTACGGATCATGGTGCGACGAGGTGCATAAATAAAGATACTTATACCACAGGACGAGGTGCGTGTGGGTATAGTCCATCAGTTTGCCTATGCAAACCCTGCTAGCTTTACCATGGGTAGTAGAGCCTATACGTAGGACCCACATAGGCAATATAAATTATGCTGGAACAGTCTTCCACTAGACATTAGATTTGCCGCCTCAGTGGACTCTTTTAAATCAAAGCTTAAAACTTATCAGCTTGCAAAGGCTTATCCCGCAGTTGGCTGTTTGTGAGGCACCCTTGTAGCAGTATGGCCATATTATGGTGCCATATAAATTGTCGTTATTATTATTATTATTATTATTATTATTATTATTATTATTATTATTATTATTATTATTATTATTACTATTATTATTATTATTATCATTATTATTATTATTATTATTATTATTATTATTATTATTATTATTATTATTATTATTATTATTATTATTATTATACACATTTATTTCTTCAGAAACTGACAAAATCATATACAGGCAAGTAAAATGATCGTTCTCAGCATTAGATCCTAAGCCTCTCTGTATCTTGACTGATCATCAGTTCTGTATATAGTGCCCAATACGGACAACGAATTACCTTATTTGGAGCGCGACTGAAATGCGCTGGAGCAGATGGTTGGTCTCTCTCTGGTCACCGGTCGCTATAGAAATTCTGCCTCCTAGCTCTTGAGTGAAATCCATGGACTCGGAGTGCCAGCTTCCTCCGGTTTCGATGGCCACAGGAACGAAGTGATGCGACTGTGAGAGAGCGGCATATTTGCAGGTCTTATTGCGAGCTGCTTTTTCCGCTGCTGCATCCGCGTTTTGTGATGTTAGATGATAATATTATAATTATAAGGCTGCAAATTTGTTATGGACTGTCGCAGTGCTTATTGGACTTGTCCTGTAAAAAAGAGTGATCAGTGAAAGACTGCGTTTGTTACACATAATGGACTGTACGAATTTACGCGTGTTCCTTTTGGAATGATTAACTCTGGACGGACTTTTGTAAAAGCGATAAATATGATTTTGCAACCGATTCATGAATTCACTGAACCGTATGTTGATGACATTGCAGTACATTCTAGTGATTGGGACATTCATTTAAGACATTTGGAATTATTTTCAAAACAAAATAATAAGACTGCATAATGTGACTTTGAACTTGAAGAAATGTTTGTTTGGTAAGAGTGAGGTGAAATTCATCGGTCATTTTATAGGATCAGGGAAGAAGATGATGAATCCAGATAGGATTGACAGTTTGATTAATTTGAAGAAACCTGAAACGAAGAAGGAAGTGGAACAAGTTTTAGGATTTTTTGATTTTGCATACAGTTTATTTGTAATTTTGCTGAAATTGCTAAACCATTGACAAACTTAACCAGCAAGAAAATACCTGAGAACATTGCGTGGACTGATGCACATAAGAAATCTTTTGATTCACTTAAACAGATTGTATTATCATACAATAGGTGGTTATATATATATATATATATATTTGAGGTTGGTAAACATTTTAATTTGTACTGTGATAGCAGTGATTTTGCTGTGGGAGCTGTTCTATCACAAGTGGACAATGAAGGGATAGAACCATAGATTGAGTATTCGCATAAAATTATTACGAATATTAAGATTTTCAAATATTCACGAATATTAACGAATGTTAAAACTGCCAACGAATATTATATTCGTGAAATATTATGTTCTTTCAAGAAATTCTTTATTCTTAATTTTTACTTTGTTATTTATGAAAATGTTTAACTTTTACTGAATGAATTGTACAAAATTGAATTAGCGTACGCATATGCCTATATCAGTAAGTTACAATACTTTAATAGATTTATTGTTAAAAACTTCTAGGTCTCTGATGGGTCTGGCCAATGTGGCCATACAGCATTCATAGGTCTATCACATTCGATATTTAATGTTAGTCACTTTGTTTGGTCTTTGTCTTCTGACCATACTCCCCAACTGAAAAGAGACAGAGTCACCGATGGCAGTTGGCAAGTGGCAGCAATAGTAGGCTAATTTAGAAATAAACTTTAACTGCCTATAATAGCAACTGCAAATTGATAAAGTAGTTTTATATCAATGTAGCAGGATGAGTAAATGTAAATGCCAACGCAGGAAATAATAGTGCCAGATGACAAGCAAAACTTATCCCGTTCTCAACATAATAATTATAGGATAAGAGCATTCCAGATTTTAATTCAGCCCTGCCCTGAATGCGAGTGAATGTTATGGAGACATGCGGCGGCATTTGCAGTTTAACGTCACTGTGTGGTAAAAAAGACCATTAGCGACGCCCTTCTCCTTTATCCAGGCCTGGCACTGGCACTGGCACTGGCACTGGCAGAGTGCAACCAGTGGCGGAGTTAAATGGAGACATGCAGAAACTTAAACTGCGTTACCCAGGAACATAGTGGTTCGATGGTTCACTTTAATCCGTTAACGAATGTTTACGAATATTTACGAATATTAAAAAATCTTAATATTCACGAATATTTACGAATATTAAACCCAAAAGTCACGAATACTCAATCTATGGATAGAACGTCCCATTTCATTTATCAGTCAGAAGCTGACAGATACCCAGAGGAGATGGGCGACGATTGAGAAGGAAGCCTATGCAATCATTTGGGCTTTAAACAAGTTGAAAGAAATTATTATTGGTTCTAAAACCAATGTGTTCACAGACCATAATCCTTTAGTTTACTTGACTGAATCAATGTCAAAATCTGCTAAGTTAGTCAGATGGTCATTATCATAACAAAATTTTCACATCATGTTGAACTACAAGAAAGGGAAGTTGAATGTAGTAGCTGATTGTTTATCTGTAGCGTAAGATATTTTATGATGTTATATATTAAGAATTGTTTGCATTGTTTTAATTAAGGTACCTTCGCTAATTTTTAAAGATAATTAGCTCTCTTTAAAAGAAAGGAAAGCTAATTTTGTATAACCTTGAATGGTCAGCTAATTTTTGAGCGTACAGGTAAGCCAGGTGGCTGAGTGGCGGGAAAGTTTGCTGCTGTGCGGCCGTGCACCTAAGAGCAAGAGAGAGAGAGAGAGAGAGAGAGAGAGAGAGAGAGAGAGAGAGAGAGAGAGAGAGAGAGAGAGAGAGAGAGAGAAGAGAGAGAGAGAGAGAGAGAGAGAGAGAGAGAGAGAGAGAGAGAGAGAGAGTCAGAGAGAGTCAGAGAGAGGGAGAGAGAGAGAGAAAGAGAGAGAAAGAGGGAGAGAGGGAGAGAGGGAGAGAGAGAGAGAGAGAGAGAGAGAGAGACAGACAGACAGACAGACAGACAGACAGACAGACAGACAGACAGAGACAGAGACAGACAGACAGACAGAGACAGAGACAGAGACAGAGACAGACAGAGCGGCTGAAAAAGGGATGCACGCTGAGAGTGAGATAGGCTTGGGTAGGAGTGCCAGTCGTGTGTAGCCTATAAGGAGTGTAGAGAGAGAGTTTGATAAGACGGCGATGTAGTCTTAACGTTGAGTTGTTTTGATAAACGATAAATAGTACTTGTCGTATCGTTCCTGTTTCTTTGCGAATGCTGGAATTTTGAAGAACAGAAATATGAGCAACGTGTCGATGTCTTGCGTAACAAAGTTAAAGAACTGTAGATAGGCCTATTTATAACTAGCCATTAGCTACAAAAGTAAAGTTAAGTCATAGGAAAGGCTCACACACGCAATGTCCAAGGTCAAACACGCAATGTGTAAGGTCAAACACGCAATCTGTAAGGTCACACACGCAATGTGTAAGATCAAACGCGCAATGTGCAAGGTCACACATGCAATGCGCAAGGTCAAACACGCAATGTGTAAGATCACACATGCAATGTGCAAGGTCAAACACGCAATGTGCAAGGTCAAACACGCAATCTGTAAGGTCACACACGCAATGTGCAAGGTCAAACACGCAATGTGCAAGGTCAAACACGCAATGTGTAAGGTCAAACACGCAATGTGCAAGGTCAAACACGCAATGCGCAAGGTCAAACACGCAATGTGCAAGGTCAAACACGCAATGTGCAAGGTCAAACACGCAATGTGTAAGGACAAACACGATTGCGCACAGATGTGGAAAAAGGAAAGGTGGGGAATTCAGAGGCTAGAGACCTCAGATCAATCTTACCCAGCTGTTGACGAGTTCCAAACCAGATATATTGGGTTTTAGAAGGGTTTAAGGGGAGTCGGTTGGATGACATCCAGGCAGTAAGATAGTCAGTGGCATGTGACATAAGTCGTACGAAATATGTTTAATATATTGATGTTGTTGATAGAATATATTTTAATATATTGATGTTGTTGATTGAATATGTTGAATATATTGATGCTTTTGATTGAATGTGTTTAATATATTGACGTTGTTGATTGAAGATGTTGAACATATTGATGTTGTTGATTGAATATGTTGAATATATTGATGTTGTTGATTGAATATGTTGAATATACTGATGTTGTTGATTGAATATGTTGAATATATTGATGCTTTTGATTGAATATGTTGAATATATTGATGTTCTTGATTGAATATGTTGAATATATTGATGTTGTTGATTGAATATGTTGAATATATCGATGTTGTTGATTGAACATGTTGAATATATTCATGTTGTTGAATGAATATGTTGAATATATTGATGTTGTTGATTTAATATGTTGAATATATTGATGTTTTTGATTGAATATATTGATGCTTTTGATTAAATATGCTTAATATATTGATGTTGTTGATTGAATGTGTTGAATATATTGATGTTGTTGATTGAATATGTTGAATATATTGATGTTGTTGATTGAATATGTTGAATATATTGATGCTGTTGATTGAATATGTTGAATATATTGATGTTGTTGATTGAATATGTTGAATATATTGATCTTGTTGATTGAATATGTTTAATATATTGATCTTGTTGATTGAATATGTTGAATATATTGATGTTGTTGATTGAATATGTTGAATATATTGATGTTGTTGATTGAATATGTTGAATATATTGATGTTGTTGATTGAATATGTTGAATAAATTGATGTTGTTGATTGAATATGTTGAATATTTTGATGTTGTTGATTAAATATGCTTAATATTTTGATGTTGTTGATTGAATATGTTGAATATATTGATCTTGTTGATTGAATATGTTGAACATTTTGATGTTGTTGATTGAATATGTTGAATATATTGATGTTGTCGATTGAATATGTTGAACATATTGAAGTTGTTGATTGAATATGTTGAATATATTGATGTTGTTGATTGAATATGTTGAATATATTGATGTTGTTGATTGAATATGTTGAATATATTGATGTTGTTGATTGAATATGTTGAATATATTGATGTTGTTGGTTGAATATGTTGAATATATTGATGCTGTTGATTGAATATGTTGAATATATTGATGTTGTTGATTGAATATGTTGAATATATTGATGTTGTTGATTGAATATGTTGAATATATTGATGTTTTTGATTGAATATGTTGAATATATTGATATTATTGATTGAATATGTTGAATATATTGATGTTTTTGATTGAATATGTTGAATATATTGATATTATTGATTGAATATGTTGAATATATTGATGTTGTTGATTGAATATGTTGAATATATTGATGTTGTTGATTGAATATGTTGAATATATTGATGTTGTTGATTGAATATGTTGAATATATTGATGTTGTTGATTGAATATGTTGAATAAATTGATATTATTGATTGAATATGTTGAATATATTGATGTTGTTGATTGAATATGTTGAATATATTGATGTTGTTGATTGAATATGTTGAATATATTGATGTTGTTGATTGAATATGTTGAATATATTGATGTTGTTGATTGAATATGTTGAATATATTGATGTTGTTGATTGAATATGTTGAATATATTGATGTTGTTGATTGAATATGTTGAATATATTGATATTATTGATTGAATATGTTGAATATATTGATGTTGTTGATTGAATATGTTGAATATATTGATGTTGTTGATTGAATATGTTGAATATATTGATGTTGTTGATTGAATATGTTGAATATATTGATGTTGTTGATTGAATATGTTGAATATATTGATGTTGTTGATTGAATATGTTGAATATATTGATGTTGTTGATTGAATATGTTGAATATATTGATGTTGTTGATTGAATATGTTGAATATATTGATGTTGTTGATTGAATATGTTGATGCTTTTGATTGAATATGTTGAATATATTGATGTTGTTGATTGAATATGTTGAATATATTGATGTTGTTGATTGAATATGTTGAATATATTGATGTTGTTGATTGAATATGTTGAATATATTGATGTTGTTGATTGAATATATTGATGCTTTTGATTGAATATGTTGAATATATTGATATATATATATAAAGACCTATAGAAGTTGTGTTTGACGTAGATGACTAAACTTCAGGCAACAGGACTTTATAAAGTAATGGCATAGCAGTAGTGGGAGAATTGTGTATTAATAACGGGGGTTGGACTATATGATCCAGTTGGCAATTGGAGTATGAAAAACAAACTTAACTATGGAGCTCTAAGAAAGACTGGGTAATTGAAACGTCCCAGCCCCAGGCAATTTTCACCCTTATTGCACCCACTCAAACAGGTAGGTTACCCGACGAACTGTTGTAATTATGAAAGTTCCCCATATTAACCTCTAAGCCAGCATCGGGAGTTAACCGCGATCTGCAGGCGTTCTAACGCGAAGCTAGGCGCATAATTAAGCATGTGACGCGCGAAGTTGCTGCAGGTTAATTAACAATCAGTATCGCTGCCAGGGCTGTAATCAAGGGTTTACGCAGGTATACGGCGTATACTCACCTCCGGCGAGAAACGGCATCGTATACTCACCTCCAGAAAAGTAGGGTATAGGCCTACGAGGGTAAAAAGCAGGGTACACCGTACACGCTAGTAAATCAGGCGCGCACACGTCTGTTTTATGGCCGGATGACTAAAAAAAGGTCATCAGTTTTTCAGACGAAAAAATGGACGAAATTTTCCATAGATTTTGGCCGGATGACTAAAAAAAGGTCGTCAGATTTTTTCCGGACGGCAAAATGGACGAAATTTTCCCGCGATCAACGTGTACTCACCTCAAAATTTACCAGTACATCCCTGATCGCTGCATAGTAGGCCTATATCTGCGTGATTCGACTTTTATGGGCGCTGAGAAATTCTCGGAGATTATAATTAAGGCCTGCTTTACATAATTAGAATGTCAGTTTACTAATAACATTATTAATTGTTATCTTTAGTCGACAGACTATAGCTAGGCCATAGCCTAACACAGTAGGCCAATGCCTAGCCTACAGCTAGATAACAAATAAACAAACCGTAGACCTATTAATATGTCGACTCGTATTGCTGCCAGTTGACTAGTTTTTTCTGGTCAGCGCCATTTTGAAAGAGTGAATTTACACGGTAACATAATTTATTGCGGTAGGCCTACAATGAGTTTACAGCGTTGCTAAAAAAATGTGCCGTCACAAACTGCTTACTCTAAAGATGACAGACTATTCTAAAATCAATCTCACCGTTCTCACGTAGGCCTACCGTCTGAATTTCTGACTGCAGCAAAGGCTATAGTTGGGAGTCGACGTAGGCTACTCTTTGTTATAATAGGCCTACTGTGGCCATAAGAATGCCATGGACACAAATCACAAAAATTCATATTTAGCGTTAATTCCGACAACTCGATTAGCTATCAACATAGGCTACGTCCCATCCAATTTCAGTGGTCAAAGTAATTAGCTTCACGTACCTAGCCTAGCTATAATCAGGGCTTGAAGTGTGCCTGGACGGTACGTCGATCATGGACGCGGCGTCCATGCACTCGTTTTAAAATCTGAACGCCGTCCAGCCACTTATTGCTAAGACTATGAGGTCTTTGCTTATTGGTGAGCACAGGTTAGAAAGGTACGAGGCGTCCAGGCACTTCTTTTGGAGAGGTAAGAGGCGTCCATGGCACTTAATTATTTTTTTCACACTTTATCCGCTGCCTATAATTATTTATGCGGGGATATAAAATGGTGTGGCGCCTATTCAGACCGTCAAGCGTTGGTAAAGAATCAATTCATTGAAGAAAAGCATTCATGCAGCTACGTTCGCCAAATAAATTCGCTAGTAATTGACATTTTATTAGCCTAGAGAGGATTGTCGCGAACTCGCGATGATCGACGCCATAAGTCGGATAGCAGAGAACCAGCGTAAAAATGGTTTTGCCATGCCGCCCATGCGCATGTCAATGAATGACAACAATCGCGGAGATATGTGAATAATAGTTTTTAATAATAACAATTGAATTTTTATCGAATCGTTTGTTTTACCTATTGGATTTAATTACTGAAGATCAGCTGGCACTTATTATGGGTGAACCGATGGAGGATGCCGACGACAGTTCGTCACAGCACGGTCTTAATAACTGTAACGAGAGCAACCCAGACTATTCAAAAGCCTCGCTTCGCAAACCTGGCGGCATAGGTGAGCAACACGCAAGCAATTATTACTTCGGTGGAGGTCTAGAACGGCTCGGTAGCATGTAAACAATATGGTCGTCGCAGATTATGGCAGAATAGAGCGGTGTGACTTACGGCGATCGATAGCCCAATCTTTCCGCGAAAGTAAGTCAGCCAGTTGTCAAAAAACTCAAAATACTATGAAAAGGTAGGCATAGTTATAGTATCCGGGACCGAATGACCGCACTAACCCTATTTCTAATCCTAACCGACTATCACGACACCTGATCCTAGCCGACCCTCACGACGCCTAAACTGATCCAAACCGACCCTCACGCCGCCTAAGCTGACCCTAACCGATCCTCACGACCCCTAAGCCTGAACCTAACCGACACTTTCTTTTCTTGTGCATTCCTGTGAATTGTTTCAATTGCATAACTGTACACTGTAACCGGTCTGTCAACCGCGGATTGTTCAATAAAGAAATTTTTCTGGTCAATGACTGACTTACCAACTTTCGTGTAAACATGGGGCCATCAATCGAGGTAGGTCACAGGGCTGGGAAACATTGGGCTATCTGGCGATCCTCGTAGGTGAGACCGCTCTATTCTGCCTATATCTGTAATGGCCATACTGTTTACGTGCTACCGAGCCATTCTAGACTTTTACAATTACTTCTGTTCTGTAGTATAAAGTTTTGGACTCGGACTTCCTTTATATTTATAGCATTTGGCTTATGCACAATGTTTAAGTCCGTATTCTGAATGCATTCGCTCAATTCTTCGATTTCAGTTTGGTGGTCGTTATAAGTCTGCCGACTCGTCCCAGATTATCCTTCCACTTACCTAGGATTGTAGTAATCTTGGAGCTGACAGCTTACGTTTTTTAGAGTTAGATGCATGTGAAATTTTTGGATTTCTGGTGGATGCAATCGTTGATCTCTATGAAAACTGCAGGTTAAAATTTTCACTGTGCTGTGAATTGAAAGCTTTCATTGTTTATAATGGCTTTTAAAATATTTACTGCTATTGTTAATCCTTTTTGCGCTTCACTTGTTCTGCTTTCCTGGCGTACTTTAAAAATGCAAGTCTTATGTTTCCAATTTTATTTTTTAGTTTAGCATATACAAAGAGCGTTACAATTGAGCTACATTATAGAGACAAGTTTCTATTCCGCAATGAAATATAATTTGACTCTGCAGTCTGCAGCGAAAGCGATAATGTAAAATTCTTGCATCTAGCCATGTTGGATAAAAAAAACTGACCATAGTTTACAGCCTTTGTGGGTTTTATCCTTGATTTTAACAAGGCATTAGTAATATCTTGTTTTTGAAACACTATGGTATTTGTTGATGTGGACATTTTGATGTTGCTTGGATATGTGTGTGAAAGGTTTCTAAATGCTACCATATAGAAATGTTTGGCTAATATTGCATGCATGCGTGCAAAAATGTTGTTTTCTTTTGTAGTGATGATGGCAATAACAGCTGAGGACTATGAGTCAAAGTATTGGCCGGAACTTGAGAATGCCATTGACCAGCTTCTCAGAGTAATTCCCGGCCAATACTTGTCTGTTTCTTATGAACAAGTGTACAGGTTTGTTATCTCTGCTGTTATCGTGCAATTTCTCTGTTTGTATTGGTTTATTTCTATTGCTTGCACAGATCTATAAACTGGGCTCTAGTGTATGTATGAACTTGTTATAGTACCCCTTCAAGATTTCTACTCAGAGGCGCTTCCGTCTATAGTGCGGAAACTGAAACGGAGTTTCACATTGAAACGCATGAGCAATTGCAACTTGCAAGTGAAGGACTTGCTCAGGGTCCCTATGCAGCAACTTGAGGTGGATTCGAACCCTCAACCTTTCGACTCCAAGACACTGATTCTTATATGATTTGTATAGTGCCCTTTCAAGAAAAAAAGTACTCAGAGGTGCTCCGGATTCCAGTGTGCCCAAAAAGAACAGTTTTAAGTTTAGTAATATAGTTAGTTATACGAGCACCTCTGATTAGTGTGCGCTGTAAGAGGCGCTACATAAATTTACAGATACAATCTCTACTCTACAAGAAATATATGATGTTAAATACTTTTCTAAATGAAATTCTTTGTATGATTGTCAGTTGTGTCTACAAGTGTGTCTGCAAGCAGTTATCAGAACGACTCTACGAAGATTTGATTAAGCACATCACTAATCACCTTGAACAGCTCAGCATTCAGCTACAGTCATACATGGTGGGTTTAACAGCTGATGGCTTGCTTAACAGCTAAATTATAATAATGTATCGTATTCATATGAACGAATGAAATTTCTACAGCGCGTGTAAGATGGTACTTCCCAACAAATAACAACGTTACAAATATCTAGCCTATGTTATACTCCGGCCTCTTTCACATTCCAATTGATGTAATATATGTCACCAATCAAGGCTGTGCGCATTAATACATGTATATAAATTTGGAGGCGTGGTGACTTTTACCTCGGTGTCGTCTTTACCAAGCATTGGCAAGCATAAGTTAGAAGTTGCTAAAATGAGTCTGTCATTACATGATTCTAATTGACACTTTCTCCTCATTTCTTATTATAAGTAAATAAATATTCATGATGCACGCTTGGCCTTTGATAAGAAGACCTATCAGGATAAACAAGCCAGTCGTGCTAAAATAGGCTAAATACAAATTATGTGAGAACTAAAGTTGTGGAAACCTGTATTGATGCTAGCCTGTGACATCGTTTGGTTGACTGGTCCTGTCTTATGTACCAGTTTGTAAGGACGTTACCTATTCTGTTTGTGTTAGGGTGCAGACTACAAGAATTACATCGACAGGTTTAATTTCGCATTGAACCAGTACCTACAGGCATTACAGGGCATTGTACCAGTCTTCAACTATCTGGTTTGTGGTATTTGCTGCTGCATATAAGTGTTTTCCATTTTACTCAATTCTCTTTTACTGTCTCTTCTACATAATATGTTGCTAGAACTCTGTAGCGTTAGTTTATTTCTAAGCATGTCTTTTAGACCATTTTTGTCGGCTGACTCGTTGACATGCACTAATGTTAAGTTTATAACAATTCTTGTTGAATTTTTGTTGTAAATATATATGTTACTGAACATTATGTGAACGTTGATGTGACATGCAAGTTGATAAACAATAATTAGATTATTGTTTGCATTGTTAGTTTTTCTATTCATTATTGATCCAGTTGTTTACCTTTTATTGTCTAGGCACAGTTAATGACGAATTTTCTAATGATTTTTTAATTTTTTTTATTATTGATGAATGTTGCTTGCGCGTTTGCATAATTATGCTTCAATGCCTCACAGTCTTAAAAATGGATTTTTCTTAAATTGAGCGTCAGTGCTTGCTGAATGCCTGTCTGCATCGTTGTAGCATTGATAAAGCTGACAGTGTTGTTTCAAATCAAGGCTAGACCTGTGCTTCAGGTACAACTTGATTGGCCGGAAATAAAACTATAGTCAACGAATTAGTTTTGTACTTATGTGGATAGCTATCTGAGCTTTTGCATTAATTAATTCCTTTATGGATCTCTTGAAAATGCTGTGGGCATGGGTTGTCTGTGGGGTCTGAACAGGTATACCTGAACTTGATTAAAGACAGGTAGCTTGAGTTCTTATGATTTTTGACGCCTTTTTTAAATGAATAAATAACTTTATGTTTGTAGAACCGGTTTTATGTAGAGTTAAAGCTGAAACAAGATCTTATGGTGGAGTTGAAGAAGTTGTTTGTCAAGTTTGTTGCAGATCGACATATTGACACGTTAATATGTAAGTATTGAAACGTTAATATGTAAGTATTGACATGTTAATATGTAAGTATTGACACGTTAATATGTAAGTATTGAAACGTTAATATGTAAGTATTGATACGTTAATATGTAAGTATTGACGCATTAATATGTAAGTGAGATGATCAGTGTAATAAGTAAGTAAGATGATCAGTGTAATAAGTAAGTAAGATGATCAGTGTAAATTCTTGAGATTCCTTTATTGGCTTAATTCTGTTACTGTCAATTAGTAGAAGCTTTTCTGTAATCAAAAGTTTGTAGCTGAAATTAATCAAGGGTTTCTTACCCTTAAAATTCAAATTTACTTTTAAAGTAAGTGTTTGTTCACCGAATTAAAATTTAATTGAGTACGTATATCTTAATCACGTTATTTAATTGAGGAGGTTTTTTCTTAACTTCATTAATATTTAATTAAGTACCGTAGGTGTTTCTGAACTTTATATTACATATTGTGTTTCAGCGGTAACGCTTAATTTGATTAACATTATTTAATACTTTAATGGTGATAGTGTGCTAAATGTGAGTGAGAAACTAAAGCAGCTTGCAGTTGAGGTGTTACAGTTCTTGAACTTTGTAATCTGTGACGTTTTGTAATTATCATTCATGTCTAGATATATTTATAATATATGTTAATATTTGAATTTATGTTAGGTTTGTGTGTACCAATACAGTAAGGTATATCTGCTGAATGTTGATATTTATTTTGACTCTAACTTTTTCTGTAGCACTTCTGGATAACATCCACCTTCGCCCACTTTCTGTGCTGCCAGCCGTGGTTTCGCAACTCGTAATCAATCTTCACAAAATCAGGCCAGGTTAGCACGGAAGGTTCTCTTAGCTTTATAGAATTTTTATCTAGTGTGCAGACTTCTATATTATTATTAAAATCTATGTGCTTATAATTCGGGACACCACAGCCAAATTGTAAGAACACTCAGAAAGCAGCAAAAATCATCTGTGACCAGTCTCTGGTGGGGTTTGCTGAAGAAAGTGGATGGTTAGACTGTTAAACGTTAAACGCAATTCCGAGGATTTTCAGCCATGTCGGATAAGCATACTATAGCTGCGCCTATGATCTGTTCTCCTACGACATTCATCCGAATTGTTTCATAGTTGTTTTTGTTTAAGATAAGACAAGAATATTAAAAAATCTCAAATCAAACTCACTGACATTGATGCAGTTGACTGCTAGAGTCGCATTATTGGTTTCGGTACAGTTGTTTCTTAAGTACTGTGAAACATTTTGAGAAGTAAGCCTTCTGGCTGGAGGTCTTCCTTTAGAGTTCCCGATATTTGTTACTCTATGGATTTACATAATATATATATATATATATATTATGTAATATATATATATTATATATACTGTTATGTGTGTATTTTGACAATTGCGTGAGCTGCATATAAATAACAAGCCAAAGATGTTCTATCCGTCATACTGCTTTGCAATTTGTACTTGTGCTAAAAAATGTTGAATTTTACACATGAGTGTGAGAATAGTTGACAATGTCATCAAAATGGCAATTCTTCTGTGCCACTCTGTATTGGTTAAGGTTTGTCGTCTTTGTATGCTAGTTAAGGTTTTTGTACTTCTATGCTGGTTAGACCAAGGAAGAGATGGTTGGATGAGGTACAGGAAAAGTCTGGCATGAACTTGGAGGAGCTGAGAGAGGCAACAAGAGAGAGGGGACACTGGAGAGGATACATCAAGAATATCGCCAGAGCTCCAAGAGCTGACGGCACCAGGTGACCAGGTGATGCTGGTTAAAGTTTTTCTGTTTCTTAAAATTATAATGTGGCTCTGTTTATATCTTGTAGTCCAGTTGGACTTACAAATGTCAATCACTTGCCATTCAGTCAATCAATCAATCGTAATTTATATAGTTCCCTTCAAGGTACCTACTCAGAGGCGCTCATGTTACCTAATAAGTGGGACCCTGGTCCCTTCTGGGTCTTCATGTTGTATTTCTACGTTGCTGTTTACTGTGTAATTATTGAATATTTGAATTGGGAGCAATAAACGAATTGAACTGAATTGAGTAAAACGCTTTCTGTTGTTCATTTGTGTTTCAGACAAGAGAAATACAACATTGTGAGGCATGGTAGTGTAGTGGGTATGTTTGTTGCCTTGCAGCCGGATGGTTGCAGGTTCGAATCCTCCTCAAGCCGCCGTGTAGGGACCTTGAGCAAGTCCTTAAATCGCAATTGCTCGGACGCTTCGGCGTGAAACTCCGATGCAGTGTCCGCGCTGTAGTCTGGAGCGCCTCTGAGTATTGAGTTTGAAAGGGCGCTATAGCAAATGTGAGAAATAAATAAATAATGTTGTTGTTGTTGTTGTTGTAAAGAATACACTCAGCTGAGGCCGCAGCTGTTCGCGCGCTACATACCGAACGTACTACCTCCGTGTTCGTTGGATGAACTCGATAAATACGTCCAAGAGGCGCAGCAGATGCAGCGCGATCTACTCACTCATCCGGACTTCTTCCGGTAAGTTCCTTAAGGCCACAAATGTCTGGGTGTTTTTTCTAAATGTGTTCAATGGTTCTTAGCTGCCAAGACAGTGCGCAAGCTGCGTAGTTTTAGCTAGATGCGAACTCTTATGTTTTGCGTTGGAACTTTTTAAATGGCATTCTGGCCTGAGATGTAGTGATAAAATGGCTTGGGTTTGTTTTAGATTTGTGCGTCTTTATGAAGCTCTTATCTGATGTGTAAAGGTGGCCTAACCTGATGTACTTCGTTTTGTGACCCAATAGAATACTTGTTCTAATTTATTTTATTTATTTATTTCAGAAATTTATATAGCGCCTCTTCAAGATAGGCTACTCAGAAGTGCTCCCAGCCCAACCATGGCTAAATAAAACAGTGTTTAGGTTCTTAAGGAACAGAGCGGAGTGACCCCTGGGAATTAAGCGCAGTGTAACAGGGAGACCATTCCACGCTGTAGGACCTGCAACAGAGAATGAATGACGCTGTCGGATAGCAGTCCGTTTTGCCATAATAATTATGGCAAAATGTTACTGTGTTAATTTTTGAACCAATGAGTATATGGTTATGGTTGTGTTTATTATTCCAGGGCTGCAGATTTCGTACTGTTACGTTTTGTCTTTGGCGGTTTCAAGCTTTGTTGTCTTTAGCCCCACGTTTCATTTTCAGTCGCTTAGCTTAAGATTAATTGCAGTGGTCTAACAGCAGAGCAGTGCTGGAATCTCTCCATCCCATTAAATAAGCATTTATCTTCCTTTCTCGTGTTTTTCTCTTTGTTATAATGTTCTTCTGTTTGTTTATCCATGCGTTCTTGTCTTTGTTCTGATCTTTGTTCTTTTCTTTGTTCTAACTTTTGTTCATTTCTTTCTTTTATCCTTTGTTCTTGTCTTTGTGCTATCCTATGTTCTTTTAATTATTTTCTCACTTATACCTGTATTTATTGTTTATAATCTTTTCTGGTTTTGTTATCATATTGAATAATTTGATGGAAGGAACTTTTTTCTTTGGTGTTTAGCGGTGATCAGGGCAGAAAGCGAGCATGCGAAGAGGACCAGACTCTCAGTTAGTAGGCAAATGTTGTTCACTTATTTAGTTACTTCAGTTTTTAACCTATTGCTGGCTAATCGCTTGCAGCCTGCAGTAATTGAGTTGTAGGAAGTTTCACTTGACCAGCTCTGCTTGATTTATGATTAACTTTTATAAGTCATGAAAACTGCCCTTGCTTTCTCAGGACTTCATGAAAACTGTCCTTGCTTTCTCAAGACTTGTGCATTACCATCATCATTATTAAAATCATTATTATTATTATTATTATTATTATTATTATTATTATGATATTGTATTTCTTTAGCACTAATAACAGTGACTCTGGATTAGTCAGTAGTTATTAGGGGGTCGGTGATTTTCAAGAACTGCAATATGCCGAAATTGCATATCATTCATTCGTTCATTCTAGCATTTATATAGCACCTCTTCGAGAAAACTAATCAGAGGTGCTCCCGACTTCAGCACGGTCAAAAATAGCCATTTTCGAGTTTAGAATGTGATTGAGAGAGTGACCTGAGCAGGCGCAGCTCAAGCGGGTGGCCATTCCGTACTGATGGACCTGCACACAAAAGCCCCCCTTCCCACTGAGCGTAGTAAGTGACTAGCAATGGGGGTTACTTTGTGAAACTGAAATGAATTTCTTGTTCATATCCCACTGCATTGTATTGCATGAGACATCATGTTATACTGGAGTATGTTATTACTCCTACTTTTGTGGGGCGTATGGTGTTTGTTTCTATGCGTACTTGTTATAGCACCACTTCAAGTTCTCTACTCAAAGGCGCTCCCGACAACAGCGCGGACACCGCATCTGAATTTCACGCCGAAGCACTGAGCAATTGTTAGTGAAGGACGTGCCCAAGGTCCCTACATGGCGACTTGAGGTGGATTCGAACCTGCAATCCTCCGGCTGCAAGGCAACAACCCACTACACCACCGCGCCCCAATGGTGTAGTAGTACAAGGGCGGATACAGAAATTTTCGAAGGGGGCCAAAGTCCTGTGGAACTACTCATGGGGGGCCACGTCTACTTTCCGAGCAAAATAGCTGGTAAAAAATAAAGAAATTTCTAAATGGGGGACCATGGCCGGATTGGCCCCCCCCTGGATCCGCCCCTGTAGTAGTAGCTGATGTATTACTTTGTTGCTTTCCTTATTACTAACTGGTGGGCTAAGTTCCAGGTACCTCTTTCGATATCTGAAGACAAATTTCTCTCTTTTGATCTCGCGCACTGGGAGCACCTCTGATTCGTGTGCAGTTTTTTTTGCGAGAGGCACTGTATCAATGTACGGATGCAATGCAATGACATGATTTGCTGTTTGATATGACGTTCTAAATGACTGCTTCTGAACTGTTTTTGTTGCAGAGGTCTCTGCTTCCTACCCATGTCAGAACAACACCAGTTCTTGATGGCGTTCTGCTCTGTTTATATGGACAGTGTCTCTACCATGAAACTACATTTGAACTTGGTTTATCAGATCCCTTTGCCTGTAAATAGATGTGTACAGTACCCAAGAACCTTCCCCGTCTTTTTCCGTTTTAATTCTATTTTTACCATTTTGCTGGATGCTTGCAGGCGAAACTAAGCACATTCTTTTCTGTTTGGCCTTTAAAAAACCAACCATATAGGAATGTAGTATATTAAAAAATTGATTTTTTTACATTTTGTACTGTATAATGTTTTTCGGTCGATAGAACTGCTGAATATATCAGGTGTTAGAAAGGCTGTCTATCTTTGTTAGGCAGGAGAAAATTTCTGAATTCTCGTTGGTGGCATTGTTTGTCTTCCGAAATACGAAGGCAGATTCTATTCTTGTTGGTTGGTTATATGTTTGTTGGTTATATGCAATTATGCATATATAAAAAAAGTTATTGTCAATAGACATTCAAACTGCTAGATAGGTTATTGTATTACGAGTAAAACGCCCTTTTTCAGGTTTTTGTGAACCTTGTATTAATGTTCATAATCAGAATTTCATCATGTAACCTATAAAATGGTACCTTGTTCATGAAATGTTGGTCTCTGATTCGTATAAAAACATCTAAATCTGTGTGAAAATTTAAGTTTAATAGTTACTGATTTTTTCATAGTACTGTCAGTCTCTCATGGCATTGGCACTCGACGCCTTTTCATGCTCTTTGTTGCGGCTTTGTAGCTTAAATAGTAGAAGAGATACTCCCCCCACCTGCCTCTTGTTCTATCGCTATGCTTAGGGTCCTCGAACAGGTTCTTTATGCTCAGCTGCATGACATTGTTGACTGCAGTGGTTCTATGTAAAATTAAATTAGTTAGATTATTAGTAAACTTTAGAAACAATAATTGTAATGGTTATTATTAAAAATCGTTTATGAGAATAATACTCTTTAACTTGCCTTATAGGAATTAATTTTGTGGAAACAAAGTGGGAACAGTTGGTGTGTAGGGGACAAGGGGTAGAGCTATAACTGTCTTACGAAGTGTATGAATATTAAAGTAATTCCACCTGTGTGAAATTGGTTTAGGGTTTCAATATGAATACAAATGGACTTTTGCATATTATATAATTATTACGGGAGATAGTTGCAATGTAAATGCTTGTTTTCTTCTGCAATTATATCATGTACATTTCTGTATGTATTGTATGTATTTATCAAGTTGCTTATTATAGCGCCTTTGAAGTACCTCACAAAAGCGCTGCATAAGGTGCTGTTGGTTAAGCCAGATGGGCAGGTGCTCAATTACAAAGGACGCCCATCTGTGCAGTTGTTATGGTGTGCTGATCTTCCCTAGTTTGAAGCTAACAATCCGTTTATACCAGTGGTTCCCAACCTTTTTTGACTTTAGGGCCACTTTTTCTAAGTTGGAGGACAGTATGGGCCACAAAGCTAAATTTAATTAACTAGAAGCATATAAAATTGCTATAATTGAATCAAAATAGATTGTTTTATGTTATTTATAAATGTCAAAGTAAAACAAGTTGTAATAGAACAAATTATGTGTTCTTTCCTGTCCAAATTGTCAACTTTTCATTATTTTTGTTGATTCTTTGAGAGATGAGGGCCATTTTTTAGGCCTGGCGGGCAAAAAAGGCCCGCGGGCCACGGGTTGGGAACCACTGGTTTATACATATTATAAGAGATACTTTTGACTTTCAGTTCCGTAGATGCATGATTTTTATACCATTTTGAAAGTTGATAAAAGTGGGAGGAAATGACAAGCTCGTAAGGGTCATCCATATAATTGCGTACGCACAAATATTTTTTTCGCGCCCCCCACTCCCTGTATCACCCGTACATTTTGTTGACTCTCGATATGCATACGTACAAATAAACTCTACCCCCTACTACAACAAAGGCTATTTAGCTAAAGTCATCTATGAAACATGTAGTTTACCATAGGCTACTATCTACTTTCATTAAACATCATAAATTATTTGCTGGCTAAAAAATTTTAACTGTTTTTTTACTTTTTAGATCGCAACAGAAAATAGCTTTAATGTACCATAATCAAATGCCATCGGACGAATATAGGATAATAGGGAGTTATGCATTATAAATTGACATTTGTTTTGAATACATACATTTTACTGAGACCAGTGGCATAGCCAAGGGGTTTCGGGGGTTGAAACCCCCCATTGGTTTAGGGAAAAAGTTTTTTTAAAGGTTATTTATCCACTTAAATAAGAAAAAACAAAACAATTGCTTGTAGTAACTATTACTCTTAACTAAATTACTAGTAACTATTTTTCTTACTTTATTCCCTTGTTACTTTATTCCATTTGCATTTACTGTAATACTGTTGGTTGGTGTCAGAAACGGCATCCGGCTACCCCCCATCATAAATTCCCTGGCTACGCCACTGACCGAGACCCCTCTCCCATATGCACCCGTACTCAAATCGTCTAAATCCCATGACCGTTCGATGCGTACGTGATATATGGGCAGCCCCTTTAATACAGATGTTTGATTTCCTTTGTAATTCAGTGTTTTGCTTTGTTTGGCGGGTCTTTGTCTTGCAAATTGGCGTTTGTTTGCCATCCACCGTGTTTTTTTAAATTTTATTTTAATCATTAGGTCCTTACACCTTTTAAGATAAATTTATGTATTAAGAACAGTGACATTGACTATAAAAGTTGGAGGCAAATGATTGTTTTCTAAGAAGCATAATAGACCTAAGTTAATTGTGGTTGACCTATTTATGGTTTAGTCAAGGTGGGCCAATAGTATCAGTGATCTGATCTTTACATGGTCACGCAGTTGTGTATGCAAGGCAAGATACACAATGATGCCTAAGAAGCAGTGTTCTTGTACTGTTGCGTTACGAAGAAGTTAGAATGGACTTTGAGGGTTTAACCTAGGAAATATCCGATGATTTAATTCTTATTTTTGCATTTGATTCTGTTGACTAATTTTTCGGGTTAAGACATGAAGAGCTATTACAACACTAACAGTAGTCAGTTGATGGTCTTTATTTGATTATTATTACCAAGTAGTTTGCTGTTTTTTTTCTATGCTTCTTTACGACATTGTTATGCTCTATTAAAATAACTTTAAGAATATTCTGTAAATTTCTACACAGTAGTTTATTTTGTGATCCACAGATAAATAAATGAATCTTTGAAAAAATCATTTTGAACGTTTCAGTCTAATAACGTTGGTGTCTAGTTATTGCAGATTTCTGCTAAGCAGAATGAGACCAATGCAATGACGATGGTGATCACGCCCTACGAGACCGCGGTGGTTATTGAACAAAGAGCCATCAATTGTTATAGTAGCATTTATTGTACAGGAATCACTTATAGCCTAACAATACTAATTACGTGTTATTTACGTTAGAACAGTGCAACAATTAAGACAATGTCATGCATTATAAATATACTTATACACTTAGTCTTATCAGCAGATTATAATAGTAGGTCCTAGACTCCTCACTACTTTGTGCAGTAGAATAAACCTACATATCCCTTAAAAACACTTCCCCATGTGCACCCATCGTTTTCGAATCCTGTATCCGCCCGTGCTTCAGCAACAGTTGAGGCTTTGAAACGAGGGATAAAAATGTTCATAATATAAAGCGATGCCGCCAAGTGAAGAACTTGCTCAAAGTTCCGATACAACAAGGTAGTGGCTACAAAACTCGGCAAAAGAGGCCTTTATAGATCTAACCATTCGGAATTTCACGACATAGGCCTACAATTACTAGAAGTCCATGTGAGAAAACGCGTTATATAACAATTAAACTGTATATACTAAGGCTGAACTAATCTTTTTTAATCCTTTCCGATTGCTGTTATTTTGTGTCTCTGGTTGGTGCTCTGCCAAAATAAGGCCACTCGGCCAACTATAGGCCTACTAGAATTTTCAAGAGTCTGATTTTACATCTAATTATAAGTTGTGATCCACCTTAAAACACCTGGTAGTCTAAACTGCCCAACAATTGAAATCGTAATTGAACATTCATCATAAATATAGTGCAACGCTTCAAGAGAACGAGGCGCTCCTAACTTAACAATGTAAGCCAAAATCGAACTAAAAAATTCGTCGAGTGCTTGCAGAAAACTGGAAGAAAAAGTCCAGACGACAATAATTCTAGTCACCGATTTCTGCTGCCAGCAGCAAAACTTCTCCTCTGTATATACATGCCGTGTAAGACTAGCCTACTCGATCTGCAGCTGTAGGCCTACGGCTAGTTGGCGGAACAAATAAATTCATCTCGACTTTCCAAGCGGAGAAATCTGCGACCGGGGATGAATGCAAAGATCGGCATATGAATTATTTTTCATCCACACTTAGTCTTATCAGCAGATTATATAGTAGGTCCTAGACTCCTAATATTGCTGGTTAGGCCTGTCCGTTGCTCATTGCAAGACCGTAGAATTTACACGCTACGTAACGTGCTCGACTCCATGGCAGTTATTTAGAGCATTCTACTACAAAACAGAAACTTGCTCAGTTAATCTATCAGAATAACAATATATATATATATATATGTATATATATATATATGTATGCAGGCTTAGTGATTCGCATGGGCGGAGTTTATCAGGGCCTAGGGGGGCTAAGCCCCCAAGAAGCCCCATATCATGTTTTTACCGTGTAAATGGTCTATTTTTTCGGGCATGGCCCCCAAGCAGTTCCAACTTCATGAGATTTGAACTTGACGACAAAAAAATGGTCATCAACTTTTTCAGCCGGGAAATACATAGTGATTTTCATGAGATTTGAACTTGACGACTAAAAAAACCAAAAAAACACGGTCATTAACTTTTTTCCGGGTGAAACGAATTTTTTTAGCCGCCCCAAAACGGAAACCAAACTCCGCCCATGGTGATTCGGCAGTATTAAATATTTGAAAAGTTCAACAGTGCACAAATTTTCCAAGTACCGGGTACAATATAAATATATATAGTTCGTCTATTAGACATTTCTTGCAGCTCGTCACGCTTCGTGGATTTCTCAAACGCTTCGTCGTCATCATCATCGCTATGCATGACTGCCGAGGTGACCGGGTGCGACGTGTCGGTCACGGGTGCTGAACAATGCCTTGACTAGTTTGCAGGCAGCCTTCAACGTTTTTTCTTGGTCTTCCAGACTTCCGAGGTGTGGATTAACTTCCACCATATCCATCACGGCCAGCTTGTCTGAAAGTGGAAAGAAGATCACGTCAGTTATACTGATCAGAATAAGTAAGTCTGCAAGTATTTAAGTAACCAATCATTACTAGCCGGAGATAACTACTGAATCTGTGAGCGGCGCTATACAAATGTTCAATTACAATTGCAATTACAACATGCCCAGACTTAACAACAGCAATTTATACACAGCAGAAAATATGACAAAGGTTCAGTAAAGCCACTATAAAAATTTCTTTGAGAGCCTGAGCTGCCTGACCACATAATTATATAGTTGCAAAATAGCTCAGAACTGACAAATCTTCACTTACATAAGTCCACGGTTGGAATTGAAGGCAACATAATTGATACTGGAACATTGAACAATCATGTGAGGTAGCATATTAGGCTTCAGCGCATTTCACATTAATTATTTTAGTCCCTACACAGTGAGCGAGTTCTGATATCTTTATTTCTACACAATCGTAATCGTAATCTCGAGACTTCTACAGCGCTCACAAAAGCCAAGTCGCGGGAGCCAGCTTATTCACAGGCGCTTAATCAAAACAAAATCGATAGGCAGCGGGTCAAGTCCGGAGAGTCAGGCAGGTAGATGGACGGCCAAGGTTGGTGATGTTTGGAGTTGAAATGACGAGGGGAAGAGGAAGAATCAGGATAGGATTTGTGAAAAAGCAATGTTTTCAGTTTTGAGTGAAAGACCTGTGGGAAGATAGCGAGAGGTGGAGTTTTGGTGAGCTCGTATGATGGGTCGGAAGTTTGACGTAGTGCTGGAGGAAGTTTGTTCCAGAGAGGAGGAACGGCAATGGCTATATGGAGTGGTTTTCGAATTTCAGTGATGAAGTGATGGGAGGGCGAAGCAGTGTAATGGAGAATGAGGAGCGTGTTGAACGAAGTGGCTGGATGGTGAACAACTGACGAAGGTAGAACGGCTGGGATGATTGAAGTGTAGCCTATTGCAAGTGAGTGAGAGGACACAATCCAGCAAAGATGATCTATCCACCTCAGTTTGAGACTTGCATAAAAAATAACCGGGTAGGCCTAGTCTTGATTTGTGTGGAGTTTGGGTGCGCAATAAAGACTTTACTGTCGTCCCAAGATATAATAGGGGTCAAACACCCACTCACCCACTCCTTCGCAATTCTCAAGCTGATAGGCTACACCTTTAAGAACATTTCAACTTGTCCCTCGCCTCGTAGAGATACCACGGCTACAGACGCGTATAGAAGTACAATAATCATGATTGTGATCTCACACTAATTATGTGATCTCACACCTGTCATGTAGGCCCAATCTCACACTGATCATGTGATCTCGCACACATCATGTGATTGAACAAAATAACATTGGTACTGACCTGTGGCAGCAACGGTGCGGACAATGTGGATGCCTTCCCCCATTGTTAGACCCCCGCGTACTGAAAAAGAAACAGGATTCAATCAATAATAATAATATTATTAATCAACTTCTGCCAGCCAATTTAAGCTGGCGTTGTTTCAAACATTTCAAAACGTTTCAAACATTCCAATAAAGTCAAAAATTTAGAAAATGGGACATTCTCACTGAGTAGTTTAAAAAAGTTACCACATATTGTCAACTTGAAGTCCTAGGCATAGGTGCAATCACGTCCTAAAAGTTGAGGGAGACCAAATGAATCACGTCCTAAAAGTTAGGGGGGGGGACCATAATGATAAAGTCAATGGGACCACTCAAAAGTTGGAGGGGACGCGTTCCGTGGGTCACATAGGGTGGTTGCGCCTATGGTCCTAGGGGCTATAGTTATAACTGGCTGTTCAGACTGCAAGTTATAGGCCAATAGGAGCAGTGGCGGCGCCAGGATTTGTTTTGGGGGATGAATCCTCGATAAGGAAATTTTCCAATTTTCAGTCCCCAATATTTCTGACGATTTGTTTAGTCATCTGGTCGAAATCTCATAGAAATTTTCCATTTTCATTCGCCAAAATTTCTGACGACCTTTTTTTAGTCATTTGGTCGAAATATCGAAATATCTCATGCACGTATGTCTGATCAGTTTTAGGGGAAGGAGGCTAATCATGGAAATATTTCATTTTCACATGTAAAAAACAGGATTGCCTTTTTAGAAAGGCTTAGCCCCCTAACCCATCCTGGCGCCACTACCGCATAGGACCAGCCATCAACTTTGCGCCATTATTTCAAACCGCTCATAGCCTGTTAACTTTACCTTGTAATTGAATTTTTCCGTCCTCGTCCTACAGACGTTTCAGCCTGATGAGCGTGCTTAGCGACCTATACTCATATAAATAGACAATCTTTCTATCCCAATGTGGAAATGACCTTCTGGGCATAGCGCCATAGTCGATGGTTTTCTGGTGCATCATTATATATACAATGCCACAGACCAAAAGAATGATAGATCAGCTGAGAGAGTTTCCCGCTTCGCTGAATGTTCACTGACCCGCAGTTCCGGTGCATGGCGCCACGCTTGGGTCGAGAGAATCGATGTCGAAACTCAGATGGATCTGTCTCGTGTTGTCGTGGCTATAAAGTCAATCAACAGATCGATCGGTGAATAGGAAGCATACATACAAACACATACATACAAACAAACATACAAACACATACATACAAACAAACATACATACAAACATGCACACATATAAACACACATACACGCAACGCAAATACGCCCAGACACACATACAAACACACGTGCATACAGGCACACACACAAACAAACACACATACCCACATAGGCTACATACATACAAACATGCACACATATAAACACACATACACACAAACACACACAAACACACGCACGCACAGGCACACATACAGACACACACATATGCTCACATATCATGCTTGGCAATCGCAGACTCTAAGGAAATAACTGGTTATAAGCATAAGAAGACATTTCGCGTATCATACCCTGAGCAGATGGCTTCGATCGCCAGTTGAGTTATCTTCTCGATACCGTGTTCTCTTACGTCCTTCATTCTATACGCCTTCACATTGTACTGCGCGATTATCTCTCTGTGTTAGCAACAAATCAGACCGATTTATATTATTATATTCAAATATATATAGACTATTGAATAAGCTTATATATATGCTATTAAATAAGCTTACATATATAGACTATTGAATAAGCTTATATATATAGACTATTGAATAAGCTTATATATATAGACTATTGAATAAGCTTATATATATGCTATTAAACAAGCTTCGAAGAAACTGAGAGTTTACTATACTTACTCCTCCGCTTCGTCGAGGTCCCGCAATGCGATGTAGCAGAGATCTTTGAGACTGATACTGAAACCAGCAACACAACAACCTCGTTTATTCTCATGTACTTTGATATAAAATGTATGTATCATTGAATATATACCGGTGTATATAAATATATATATAAATGTATATATATAAATATATTTTGGGTGACCCGTCAAAAGGTCGCCCGACAAAAGGGCGCCGACATAAGGGCGCCCGACAGAAGGGCGGCGCTCTTAAAAGAAATAGCATCGCGAACGATATCGCCGAAGAAATAAAGTATTTGAAAAAGATACGTGATCCAGCACTACATACATGACTTTAATGTTTAACGAGATGTAGAAGCTAAGAAATTATTATTTCAGAAATACAGACAATGAGTTAAAATGAGAAGTTCAAACTCAGTAAAAGTTGTTTAAACTAGAAATATGACTAAAAGTTAAAGCCGAAAATTTCAAAAATAGACTGTCGCAGAGTCGTTAAATGACGAGAAACCAGAAATCGCGATATTACTGCTGGGCACTGTATCATTAGGCCACGTTTCACTTGCCAGTGTGGAGCTATTTGAAACAAATTTAACCATTACATACCTCCATGACATGCTTCCTTTGCTTATATAAAACTTATATCACGTGAATACGACCGTTCCAACCGCTTTCTACACTCGATTTGTTTATTTTAACACCTATAGCTCTTCCAGGTCCTCGGAGCATGTTGTCTATCAACAAACACCATGTGTGAAATATTTAAGTATTATTTGCTCGTTGTCGCGTCGTCGTTGACCCGCTTATTTACTTATAATAATATTATTTATCACCTCTAGGCCGACTCTTCATCGACCCTATTTCTTTAAAGAGCGCCGCACTTATGTCGGCGCCTTTATGTCGGTCGCCCTTTTGTCGGCGCCCTTTTGTCGGGCGCCCTTTTGTCGGGTTCCCTTTTGACGGGGTGCCATAGATTGTTTTATGTAGGCCTATAGGCCGACAGATCTTAGAGGAGTATACATATATGCAACCACACACACGCAATATTCCTAGCATCTTCTTATACTCCATCAAGACGTTCCTGTTCTCCATAGGACTACTGCCAGGACGCATCTGCATGACGTGTGCACATGCTATTCCTTTAGTTCCACTCACCTTTTGCTCCGCCTTCGGAAAACTGGGCTGCACAAATCGTTGCCTTTAGGTGGAAAATTGTGGGAACAAATAAAACTGAAGCCGCACAATTATTATTGTAAGCCGCAAACATATTAATTAGGCAGATATTCTCAATCACATTGTTATGACTATTTCTGTAGCGCCGGTGTAAAGGTTTCAAATTACCCCCTCCTAAACGTTACCCCACCCCCCCCCGGTAACTTGAAACCTGTTTCAGATTACCCCCGGAAACTAGATTTGCATCAATCATCGCATTCATTTCACTAAAAAATCAGAAAAATCATCCCGCTTCTTGTTTTGGTCTGAAGAATATCATCCGTCATCCCACTTCGTGTTTTGTTGTCAATATTTTGATCCGAAAAAAATAATAGCCCCGAAGCCATTTTCTTCATTGTAACTTCAGCGGCGATTAGTATTTTAGTTACAGATGAAAATATTGATACAAACCACGAAGTGGGATGACGGATGAAAATCTTCAGACCAAAACAAGAAGCGGGAAAATTTTTCCAATTTTTTAGTGCAATAAAAGCGATGATTGATGCAATTTACAGTTTGCAAGGGGGTAATGTTTAGGAGGGGGTAATCTGAAACCTTTACACCGGTTCATAAATTAGGCCAAGTACACGCCTGCTTACCAGGGCTTGACCCAGTCGAACTCTGGAATGCAATTTGGAATCCTGTCCTTCAGTTCCGACACGAGGAAGGCCAGCGGCATTCCGTGGATGTTTCCAGAAGGTGACCTCCGCGGTGGGTTGATGTCACCGTGGGCGTCGACCCAGATCACCCCGATGTTCGGATGGGCCTGGGCGTGGCCGTGGATAGATCCAATTCCCAGACTGTGGTCGCCTCCGAGGGTCAGGCACACGTGCTGCCGCTGTACACTATCCGCCACGGCGTCGGATATCTAAAGGAATGCAGCAGCATGTAGCATTGTAGCCAAAGGAATGCAGCATTAGACATATAAAGGAATGCAGCATTAGATAGCTAAAAGAATACAGCATTAGCATATATATATTGTTAGACAGCTTGTGTCTCCAACACGTTCTGCTGCTCGGTTCAGACATTAATCTAGCACGTGCGCTTTGTGGACTATGAGAGAAGGTGCGTCGTTGGCGCGGAACTTCAGCTGCCTTATAAATTCTGGTAGATCGTAGGCTTAGGCAGACACCGTTTGTTCGTTTGGTTGAGGTATCGTTTACCTCTTGTGGATATCAATCGCACTGTTTGCGATCATCGGACTGGCATGTCCGTTTCTGGTGTTTCGATTGCCTTTCGATGTGACTTCTTGCTGGAGTGAAGTTCTTGCTGTGGTGACGTTCGACTGCTCAAGTCTCTGGATATCTACATTGCTAGACAGCTTGTGTATCTAACACGTTCTGCTGAACCTTATCAGACATTAATGGACCAGCTGTGTGTTTGACAAGAAGTTAAAGGATGATCTTGCGCGCGTAAACTTTAGCCTACTTCGTGTGCATTATAAATTCTGTCCGCTCTTACGGTTAGCTAGACACGTGTTGGCTGTGCTTGGACGAGAGTCCCGTTTCTCGAGGTACTGTTTACCTCTCGTTGATGACTATCGCATCGTTTGCTATTCTTGGACCGTCGCGTCCGTTTTGCTGTGCTCCGTCGCCCCTGTTGGTGACTCACTTCTTGAGAGATTTTCGCCTGCAGCTCGAGAGGTCTTCGTTAGACTTGCTGAGGCTTCTGCCAATACGGAGTTCTGAGGTTTTTCGGGTCAGCCCGGTTTTGCTTCTTTCATGAAGGTATTGTCTTATTCGCTTGTAAATATTGCATCTGTCATTAAAATAATTTTTTTTTTCAACCCGGGGCCTACTTTATTAATTCATACCTAGACGACGCGTTGCAACATGAATGCAGCATTAGACATCTTAAGGAATGCAGCATTAGGTATATAAAGGAATGCGGCATTACATATATATACATGTAGGGCCTACACGTTGTTAGCAAAAAAGAGGATAGTGTACATTCATTATTTCGACTGTGTTGGATATATACCTTCTTGTTGGCTTTTCCAACGGCTCTTGGTCTCTTCATGTTCTCGAAGTCTGGGTCGTCTTTGATTTCATCGAAAATGAGATCACCCAAATCGTGGACATGAACCTCTGCATAAAAAGAACCGATTTTGCAAATGTAGGTCCAACAACGTAACCATAAGCTCAATCAAACAATCAAAACAGCGTGCATGGCATATGAATTTATTACAATCTCTCGGACAATCTTAAGAGGCACTGTTCATGCATTATACACAGTAGGCCTATTGGAATCATTACTCGTCTACATTTGTAGGCCGCGACCCGACGATTAAGCATCAAGAGAGATCAGGCTGAATAGCCTAACTGAAAGAGAAAGTGGCTCGAACCAGTATACATGTAGGCCTATAACTCTCCGCGTTACAATTGGCAACGGCACCCATAGTATCAACAAAAATATTAGAGTTTAACTATATAATATCTTTGGTATTGTGGAGATTTTTGACTTAGAGATCCTGAGTGGCCGAGTGGGTTGGTAGCCCGCTCGCCACGCCGGCGGCCCGGGTTCGATTCCCGGTCGGTCGGTTTATCAGAGATTAATTTCTCGGATCTTTACTGCGGGTGGCTCGGTCGCAATATAAACGTGGAGTGAGAGGTTGTACTCTGCCTCCGACACTAATCATCTTCGATATGAAAAAGTGTCGTTAAGCCCGAAGTACACACACTGCTCCGCACGGACAATTGTGACGGCCTCGAAGCTGACGAATTGTTCCACTTGACTTGCGGTAGAACGCAGGGAGAGTGCTGACTGACTGTGGGAGTGTAAGTCCTGAAACTCGACCTTGAGCTATAGGCGTCGGTCTAGAGGTTCGGTATCTCTCCACTTGACTGGGGTTCGGCCTCCGACTGCAGCGACAGACGTCGACGACGACTGCTGCGACTGACTACTACTGCTGCGTACTCCTCTCTCTTTGTTCCGAATCTTGTCCAGGACTCTTTCCATTACCAAGATGAAGGTGTTTGGCGATATCGGGTCTCCCTGCCTTGTGCCTCTGTTTGTTGCGAACCATTCTCCCAGGTCACCACCTATTTTCACTGCTGCTGTTGCATTGCCATTTATTTCCTCCAGAAGACGCGTTATAATAGCCTCTTGTCTACGCCGTAGGATTCTATGGCTGCCCATGTTATATTCTGGTCTATGCTATCGAAGGCCTTTTTGAAGTCCACGAAGCAGTTAAAGATCTTGATGTTTTTCCTCAGGACTGGCTTTTTCTCCTATTAATCTCAAGGCCAGTATGTGTTGTACTGTACTTCTGTCCTTCCTGAATCCGGCCTGTTTGTCCGCCATGAATTCCTCTGTCTGTAGAATGTATGTTTTATCGGTTGCTCAACTTTAAAAATTCATCCAACAATGCGGGAGTGTCGTGTTGTAATAATTATTTTATATGTCAATTTTATGACGGCCGCTTAGTTCGCAAGCACGTGGATCGATGTAAGTTTTGCTCTGAATTATTGTTGTTTATTGTAAACACAAGCAACATCTTAATGTAGGGCCCTATAGCTGCCATATTTAACGCGTATAGGCCTAGCCTTAAATGAGGTGTAGCCTACGTATTTAGTTCTAAGTTCTAACGGTACGGTAGGCCTACATGCACGCAAATAGGCATCATAGCCAATGTGTAGCCTACATTGCATTTAATATGCATGCAAGTATATGAATATATAATTATACGCAGGAATGTGAACATGTTGGAATGTATACATGCATTCAGGTATATACAGGTACGCATTGTATGTAGACTTAATCGCAATCGTAGACTCGGAATTTCCACAGCGCCCACAAAAGCCAAGTGGCGGGAACTGGTTGTTCTTCTTCAACGTAGGCTTACGTTGCATCACTTGCATGACTCTGTTGAATGCCAAAGAAATAATAGATCTAATAAATATTTTGTCTTACTGAATTCGTCCAGCTGTTTGATTATTCCCGCTTCTCTCAGCCGATGAGGTCCGTGTTCTACGCCGCATTTCCCCTGAAAACACACACAGACAAAGCGATAAAGCGATGCATTGATTCTATATTGTTATGGTATAACATATTGATGAGCTACGCCTATATGATGGACCGTTCATAAATGACGTCACGCAGCTAGGGGAGGTCACACATCTGTGACGATGTGTGACGGTCCCTTCGCTAGTTACATGTACCATATGACTTGTGTGCCGACTTCGCTAGTTACATGTACCATACGACTTGTGTGCCGACTTCGCTAGTTACATGTACCATACGACTTGTGTGCCGACTTCGCTAGTTACATGTACCATACGACTTGTGTGCCGACTTCGCTAGTTACATGTACCATACGACTTGTGTGCCGACTTCGCTAGTTACATGTACCATACGACTTGTGTGCCGACTTCGCTAGTTACATGTACCATACGACTTGTGTGCCGACTTCGCTAGTTACATGTACCATACGACTTGTGTGCCGACTTCGCTAGTTACATGTACCATACGACTTGTGTGCCGACTTCGCTAGTTACATGTACCATACGACTTGTGTGCCGACTTCGCTAGTTACATGTACCATACGACTTGTGTGCCGACTTCGCTAGTTACATGTACCATACGACTTGTGTGCCGACTTCGCTAGTTACATGTACCATACGACTTGTGTGCCGACTTCGCTAGTTACATGTACCATACGACTTGTGTGCCGACTTCGCTAGTTACATGTACCATACGACTTGTGTGCCGACTTCGCTAGTTACATGTACCATACGACTTGTGTGCCGACTTCGCTAGTTACATGTACCATACGACTTGTGTGCCGACTTCGCTAGTTACATGTACCATACGACTTGTGTGCCGACTTCGCTAGTTACATGTACCATACGACTTGTGTGCCGACTTCGCTAGTTACATGTACCATACGACTTGTGTGCCGACTTCGCTAGTTACATGTACCATACGACTTGTGTGCCGACTTCGCTAGTTACATGTACCATACGACTTGTGTGCCGACTTCGCTAGTTACATGTACCATACGACTTGTGTGCCGACTTCGCTAGTTACATGTACCATACGACTTGTGTGCCGACTTCGCTAGTTACATGTACCATACGACTTGTGTGCCGACTTCGCTAGTTACATGTACCATACGACTTGTGTGCCGACTTCGCTAGTTACATGTACCATACGACTTGTGTGCCGACTTCGCTAGTTACATGTACCATACGACTTGTGTGCCGACGTGTGACGATGGGAGAGGGTCAGTGATGTAGTCGAGTCCACCTGAGTCGAGTCCGAGACCAATTCCGAGTCCAGCTAAGCCTAGTCCGAGTCGAGTCCGAGTCCAAAGGGGTTCGAGTCCGAGCCTGAGGTTGGACAGCAATAGAGGAAAGATAATAATGTCTGTGAAAAAGAGCGATCTATTTGTGTGCTCTGGCTGCGGCATGTACGGCGCCAAAGATGGTTTCGAGGATGAGTCGGCCGACACATGCAAGAAGTGTGAGCGAGTGTGCAGCTTAGAGCTAGGAGTGTAAAGTCCATCCATCCATCCACCCATCCATCCATTCGTCCATTCATCCGCCCATTCATCCATCCATCCATCCGTCCATCCATTCGTCCATTCATCCGCCCATTCATCCATCCGTCCATCCATCCAACCATCCATCCACCCATCCATCCATCCGTCCATTCATCCGCCCATCCGTCCATCCATCCATCCGTCCATCCATCCATCCGTCCATCCACCCATCCATCCATCCGTCCATCCACCCATCCATCCACCCATCCATCCATCCGTCCATTCATCCGCCCATTCATCCATCCGTCCATCCATCCACCCATCCATCCATCCATCCACCCATCCATCCACCCATCCATCCATCCGTCCATTCATCCGCCCATTCTTCCATCCATCCGTCCATCCGTCCATCCATCCATCCATCCATCCATCCATCCATCCATCCATCCATCCGTCCATCCACCCATCCATCCATCCGTCTATCCACCCATCCATCCACCCATCCATCCATCCGTCCATTCATCCGCCCATTCATCCATCCGTCCATCCATCCACCCATCCATCCATCCATCCATCCACCCATCCATCCACCCATCCATCCATCCGTCCATTCATCCGCCCATTCATCCATCCGTCCATCCGTCCATCCATCCATCCATCCACCCACCCACCCTTATTTCCTACTCTTCAAAAAGGTTTTAAGCTTTTAAATTATTCTATCATCATCATTATTTCTAACCTGTCCAAAGCGGAGCGGAATGCCGATCACATCAAAGTCTTTCACCAAAGCCATTTTGTCGTTGTTTTGTCGTTGTTTTGTCGTTGTCGTTGATGATGATGTCGCAGCTGTAGTAGGTAAGTTCTTCTCGCTCAGCAGGAGAAAGTCTCTATGTAAGCACCTCTCGTCAATAGCAGAGGATTCGGAAATTTCTTGGACAACGGCGACCTTTATACCCCAGCACTACCACGGTGACCCACCCTCCACCGGGTCACCTTCCTCCCTCTCGCCACTACCCGGGACATGCGCAGTTCTTCATCACATGACCGAAGGTGTCACGTTCCGGAAAGCATAGCTGCTGACCGTTAAATTCGACTCATATAATAAATTGTCATCCGTTCATATTATTACGAATATTTTGTCATCATTCTGCGTTAATTGTGTCAGTTTGAAAATTACAGATTATAAGATAATTATTATCAGGGCTGTAGCCTAATCATGGGTATAGGCCTACGCGGGTATACGGCGTATAGGCCCTACTTACCTCCGGGGGAACGGCATCGTATAGGTTACTCACCGCCGAAAACCAGGGTGCACGCGGGTATACAGCGTATATTCACCTCACAAAGAGCGCGTGGGTATACATACGCACGAAAAAGGCAAAGGATATTTAGGTGTATTTTTCACGAAATTTGGAGCGGAAAAAGGTCGTCAGAAATAATTTCGCACCCAAAAAGTCGATTTCTCTCCCGGTCAGCGTATACTCACCTCAAAATTTACCAGTACAGCCCTGATTAGATCTATTATTCTTTTTTAAAAGATAGGCTACCCAGTTTAAATCAGGTTCGACTGCTACAGGCCGAGCGAGACCCAAGGGTGAATTCCATTACATTCCTCGAATTTGCTGTTATTCTATTAGGACCGGTTCGTCGCAATGCTGCTGATTCCTTCGACCAAAAATAATTATGTAAACAAGCTTATGAGCAAGCTATACGTAGGAATATTCGATCCTTGTGCAATACACTTTATTTATGATATGATGGGGAGGGACTTCGGATAATGATAAGCACACTGGCACTAAGAGCGCACGGGTGCGGAATAATTGCTTCCCGCGTCTTCTCAAATGATCAACTCAACCTTCTATTCGGCAGATGGCGTTATTAAACTGAGCATTAGAACGGGATGGACGTCTTGAATTACTGCAGACGGTTTAATTCGACTCATGTAATAATTTGTCATGTATGTGGACATTTATATAGCGCCTTAACAATGACCTCACGAAGGCGCTTAACGTAGCTATCCAACAGTAGTCATCCGTGCATTGCCTATTGCAATCATATATCTAAACCTATAAAAGGGAAAATGTAACAGTGTGGTTGATCAAAAAACTTATGATCCACGCGACCGATTTTTTCAAATAATTACAAAACAACTTCTTAGCACCCGTGGACAACACTATCGGGTTTCGCGATCCAAAAATCTTACCTTTTCCCGAGTTTGAAATATTTTAATTTTTTATCCGAATCCTAACGCTGTGTTTAAGACACCATTTGCTTTCATCCATCGTTTTCAACAGACATTGAAACCATCGATGATATATTGATGATTGAAACCAGTACAATGATGACGTCATGGCCGGTCTTAATCTTATAGCCCGTTATTACGTTAATTAATAATCGATTCTATACCGCGTCGTATATATCAGTAGCCTATTTAAGACGTAATAATTTTCGCCGATCAATTTTCAACGAACCAATAGATTTTTACCCTCATTTTTCGCCGAAGGCAGATCTTTTGGCACGCGGTTTCGCAAAAATGCTGAATATTAGAATATATAGCGTAAACATGGACGGGTGGGAGCTGGGTTGAACCGAAAAAATGAATTTCACGGGCAACGCCGAGCACCCAAAGTGGTTGGACCGGGGTGGGGCCGATGGAAGGCGAGGTGAGAAGGGCGGAGTGGGAGCGGGGTCAGGCGTGGCGGGGGCGAAAACCGAAATGTCCCGGGCGTGGGAGTGGGGTCAAGCGTGACTGGGCACTAAAATCCGGAATTTCCCGGGCAACGCATGTACGTCATTTGCGCCGCGAAGCTCCGCCCACAAATCATTATCTGGATCGCTGACAGCCGAGGCTCGGTTGGCTTAATAATTATTAATGACACTTATCGTGAAGCAGGTTATCTCTGCTTCCGAATAAAGTTTGCTCTGTATGCCTACATCAGAATATGGAGTGTACTGCCTGAGATTTAGGCATTTGTAAAGCGGCTCTAGTATACGGCGAGTCGTTCAGGAGCGCTCCCAGTAGGCAAGGCACCGCGAGAAGAAGCAGGTTTGAGATTAGGGACGGCGGGAGAGGGACTGCCAGACAGAATGGCTGCAGATGTAACAGGAAGAGTCAAGTAAATTTTATGTAGCATTGACAAATTAGGGAGACCTGTGTCATCTGTTTTTCTTCTAGTCTATTCGTCATTACCCATTACTTATTATTAATTTCCATGAAATTAAATATGATGAATTGACTATTAATAATTAATTAGGCTATTGTTAATTACTAATTATTATTCTGATCTATTCAGATTTATTCATCCGCATTCCAAATTTCTATGTAATGTGATGATGATTGTATAGTTGCATGTATGATGATGATGATGAGAATGACGATGATGATGATGATGATGATGATGATGATGATGATGATGATGAGAATGACGATGATGATGATGATGATGATGATGATGACAACGAAAGCGATGATGTCGACGACGAAGTATTAGTAGTAGTATCTCTAATAGAAGTAGTAGTAGTAGTGGTGGTGGTGGTGGTGGTGGTGGTGGTGGTGGTGGTGGTGGTGGTGGTGGTGGTGGTGGTGGTGGTGGTGGTGGTGGTGGTGGTGGTGGTGGTGGTGGTAGCAGTAGTAGTAGATGCAGCAGTAGTAGTACTAGTATGTGTAGTAGTAGTGGTAGTAGTAATAATAGCAGTTGTCGCATCGATCTATGGGACGGATATATTACTGTATTTAGAACGATGGTGGTGATGAGGATGATGAAGACGAGAATAACGATGACGACGACGGAATAGCCACCTTCGGGATTCGAACCGCGGCCCGCACGTTCTCTTTCACAGACGCGCGGCCGCCAGCTCTCTTACCGATGTAGCTAACGCGGACTACTAGCTAACGCTAACTACTAATGAAAACCCAGAAATTATTTCACTTTCTGATTTAAGTTCGAATTACCGGACATATAAATTAATTGTACAGATAGACGTAGTCACGTGCTTAGCGTTATGATTAGCCACTTGAAAGGTGTTATATTCAGCAACATCGGTGACGGCAGTGAATAGCCTAGCTAGCTACGCTGCATGGTTAACGTATCTCTGCGTGACTTTTACGGGCGCTGAACGAAATTGCATGTCATTCGTTCGCTCATTCTAGTATTTATATAGAACCTCTTCAAATAAACTAATCAGAGGTGCTCCCGACTTCAGCACGGTCAAAAGAGCAGTTTTCGAGTTCTTTTAGAAAGTGATTGAGAGAGTGACCCGAACAGACGCAGCTCAAGCGGGTGGCCATTCCGTACTGATGGACCTGCACACAAAAAGCGCCCCTTCCCACTGAGCGTAGGAAGTGACTATCAATGGGGTTACTTTGTGAAACTGAAATGAATTTCTGGTTCTTATCCCCTTGCATTGTATTGCATGCGACATCATGTTATACTGGAGTATGTTATTACTCCTACTATTGTGGGGCGTATGGTGTTTGTTTCTATGCGTACTTGTTATAGCACCACTTCAAGTTCTCTACTCAAAGGCGCTCCCGACTACAGCGCGGACACCGCATCGGAGTTTCACACCGAGGCGCTGAGCAATTATTAGTGAAGGACTTGCCCAAGGTCCCTGCGCGATGACTTGAGGTGGATTCGAACCTGCAAGCCTTCCGCTGCAAGTCAACGAACATACCCACTACACCACCGCGCGCCATTAGTGTAGTAATGATGTATTACTTCTTATTAACTGGTGGGCTAAGTTCCAGATAGGCCTACCTCTTTCGATGTCTGAAGACAAACTTCTTCGGTCTTGAGCTCGTCGCCTCAGAATTATCTTCGCGTATGTCCATTTTTTTCAAAATCGAGTTTAGACTTGATTTGTAGCAAAAATTTGCCTCTCTTTCATCCCTTTTAATAGTTAAGAGATACGACAAGTCGTTTTAAAGATATTCACCTAAAACTACCTGTCGTATGTCCATGTATCGGGATTGCTTTGTCGTATCTCCAATTTATTGTGCCGTATCTCCAGTGCCGCATTCACGGTTTAAAAGTGCATTGTCGTAGGCCTATATCCGAGAAAGCTCGTCGTTGATTGGACGATGGAGATACGACATCCCACTTCGTTGTATCATAATGTCGTATGTCCAGGGAATAAAAAACGTTCTTTTATTGAAAAAAGGGTATTAAACTTGCGAAAATTGAAACGAACAAAGTCGCAAATGATTGCGTATTGCTTTCTTTTATTAATTGAATTTTTTCAACAAATTTTCTCGTCAGGATGACTTGCAATTGATTTAGATTCATTTTATACAACATTTTCCAAATTTTCACAAAAACCATTCTAAGTTTCAATTTAATTTTTATGCAACATCCTTTAATTAACGTCGATGCTTTAATATAACGTCTTTGCCTGATGTTTTATTGCACTCATTTTTTAAAATTTCCGTCCAAAGTTTCGAAACTTCAAACTCGATTTTCTCGGAATTCACAAAAGTGGATATACGCGAAGATAATTCTGAGGCGACGAGCTCGCGCACTGGGAGCTCCTCTGATTTGTGTGCACTGCGAGAGTCGCTATATCAATGTACGGATATACAATACAATGACACAAGCTTAGATAGAGAGGAGGGCGATGCTAATTATTCCTCATGGGCCTTCTCTATACTTGAACCGTTGCGCCCTACGAGACCGTGGTGGTTCGCTTCAGCGTACATCAGTCATCGCACTTATTGGAATAGAATTGAACAAAGAGCCATTAATTGTCATAGTAGCATTTATTGTACAATTAAGAATCACTTATAGCCTATAATAATGCGTGTAGCCTAATTTACGTTAGAATAGTGCAACAATTAAGACAATATCATGCAGGTATACTTGGTGCAGTGGAATAGGCCTACATATCCTTTAAAAACACTTCCCCACCCATCGTTTTCGAATCCTGTACCCGCCCGTGCTTCAGCAGTTACAGTCGAGGCTTTAAAACGAGAGATACAAATATTCAAATATAACTCGATGACGCCAATTAAGTGAAGAACTTGCTCAAGGTTCCTGCACAGCAGGATAGTGGCTACAAAACTCGGCAAAAGATGCCTATATAGATCTAACTATTCGGAATTTCACGACAAACATTTGAACTAGAAGCCCATGTGAGAAAACGCGTTAATATCACAATTAACTGTACATGTATAACCTAAGGTTGGACTAATCTTTTTAATCCTTTCCGATTGCTGTTAATTTGTCTGGTTGATGCTCTGCCAAAGTTAGACGACTAGGCCAACTAGGCCTACTAAAATTTTCACGAATCTGATTTTACATCTAATTATAAGTTGTGATCCACCTTAAAACACCTGGTAGTCTAAACTGTCCCACAATTGAAATCGTAATTGAACATTCATAATTATAGTGCACCACTTCAAGAGAACGAGGCACTCCTAATCTAACAATGTAAGCCAAAATCGAATAACAAAAAATCGTCGAGTCTTTGCAGTAAACTGGAAAAAAAAGTCCAGACGACAATTATAATTCTAGTCACCGATTTCTGCTGGTGCATTGGCCGACCGCAGTAAACCTTCTCCGCTGTATATATCGTGTAAGTATAATATTTATAGTCTACAAGAAAATCGTCTCGACTTTCCAAGCAGAGAAATCTGCGACCGGGGACGAATTCAAAGATCGGTAGTTGAATTATTGTTCATCCACACTTATCTTATCAGCAGGTTATAGTAGGTCCTAACCAGGGGCGGATCCAGGAGACCAATCCGGTCATGCCCCTCATTTAAAAATTTCTCTACTTTTGTCCAGCTATTCTGGCTTGGAAAGTTGACGCCCCCCGCCCCCCATGAGTAGTCCCGCAGGCCCCTCCCCACGTAAGAAAGGTCATCAGATATTTCGGCGACCAAGACGAATATTTTTCCTTGTCCCAAGACCGAACATTTTGCCCCCTCCCCCTTCGAAAATTTCTGTGTCCGTCCTTGAGGAATGTCCGTTGCTCATTGCAAGACCGTAGAATATACATATGCTACGGGCTTTAAGTAAAGACTCCATGACAGTTATTTAGGGCATACTATACTACAAAACAGAACGTTGTTCAGTTTATCTATTAGAATAATTACTATAATTATGCAGGCATATTCTGTAAAGACGAAACATATAATAACGATCAGACAAAAAGATAACACGACTCCAAGTAGAATAGGCTATAATTATACAATCGTCCAATAACAGTGATTCGGCAGTCTTAAATATTTCAAAGCTCAACAGTGCATAATTTATCCAAGTACCGGGTACAATATAAATATATATAGTTCGTCTATTAGACACTTCTTGCAGCTCGTCACGCTTCGTGTATTTCTCGAACGCTTCGTCGTCATCATCGCTATGCATGACTGCCGAGGTGACCGGGTGCGACGTGTCGGTCACGGGTGCTGAACCATGCCTTGACTAGTTTGCAGGCAGCATTCAGCGTTTGTTCTTGGTCTTCCAGACTCCCGAGCTGTGGATTCACTTCCACTAGATCCATCACTGCCAGCTTGTCTGAAAGTGGAAAGAAGATCACGTCAGTTATTCTGATCAGAATAAGTAAGTCTGCAAGTATTTAAGTAACCAATCATTATAATATACTGGCCGGAGATAACATGTCCAGACTTAACAACAGCAATTTATGCACAGCAGAAAATGTGACAAAGGTTTAGTAAAACCATTATAAAAATTTCTTTAAGATCGAGTCTTACCACATAATTTTATATATTTGCACAATAGCTCAGAACTGACAACATAATTTAGAAGTCCACGGTTGGAATTTAAAGCAACATACTTTATACTGGAACAATCATGTGAGGTAGCATATTAGGCCTCCAGCGTCTTTCACGTTAATTATTTTAATCCCCACAGGGCCTACACAGTGAGCGAGTTCTGAAGGCTGTAGGCCTACATCTTTATTTCTATACACAGTCCAGCAAAGATGATTTAATCCACCCCATGCAGTTTGAGACTTGCATAAAAAATAACTGGGCATACTTGATTTGTGTGGAGTTTGGGTGAGCAGTAAAAACTTTACTGTCGTCCCATGATATAATGGGGTTCGAACCGTCACTTAATCCTTCGCAATTCTCAAGCTGATAAACCTTTAAGAACATTTGAACTTGTCACTCGCCTCGTAGAGATACCACGGCTACAGACGCGTAGAAGTACAATAATCATGTTATCTCACATTAATCATGTGTTCTCACACTAATCATGTGATCTCACACTAATCATGTGATCTCACACTGATCATGTGTTTGAATAAAATATCATTGGTACTGACCTGTGGCAGCAACGGTGCGGACAATGTGGATGCCTTCCCCCATTGTTAGACCCTCGGGTACTGAAAAGAAAACAACATTCAATCAATAATAAATTATTAATCAACTTCTGTCAGCCAATATTAACGCTGGCGTTGTTTCAAACATTTCAAAACGTTTCAAACATTTAGAACAATTCAAACATTTAAAAAGGGGGGACATTCGCACTGAAGTAATTAAAAAAAGTTACGATACATGATCAACTTGAAGTCCCAGGGGATAGTTATAACTGGTTGTTCGGGCTGCAAGTTATAGGCCCATAATTATAGGACCAGCCATCAACTTTGCGCCACTATTTAAAAACCACTCAGAGCCTGTCAACTTTGCCTATTAATTTAATTTTTCCGTTCTCGTCCTACAGACGTTTTAGCATGATGAGCGTGCATAGCGACCTACACTCATCTAAATAGACAATCTTTCTATCCCAATGTGGAAATGACCTTCTGGGTATAGCGCCATCGTCAATGACTTTTCTGGTGCATCATTATATATACAATGCCACTGACAAAAGGAATGATATAGAGATCAGTTGAGAGAGTTTCACGCATCGCTGAATGTTTATAGACCCCTACTGACCCGCGGTTCCAGTGCTTGGCGCCACGCATGGGTCGAGCGCATCGATGTCGAAACTCAGATGGATCTGTCTCGTGTTGTCGTGGCTATAAAGTCAATCAGCAGATCGATCCGTGAATAGGAAGCATAGTATGCATGCAAACACATACATACATACAAACAAACATACATACACACAAACACACATACAAGCAAACACACATGCAAATACACGCAGATACACACAAACACACATACAAACCCACGCACATACAGGCACACATACAGACACACACATAAGGCACACACACACAAACACATACCCACATACAAACATGCACAAATATAAACACACATGCACACACAAACACACAAACACACATACAAACAAACGCACACGCAGGCACACTTACAAACCCACACGCATACTCTCACATCATGCTTGCCAATCGCAGACTCTAAAGAAATAACTGGTTATAAGCAAAAGAAGACATTTCGCGCACATACCCTGAGCAGACGGCTTCGATCGCCAGTTGCGTTATCTTCTCGATACCGTGTTCTCGTACGTCCTTCATTCTATACGCCTTCACATTGTACTCTGCGATAATCTCTCTGTGTTAGCAACAGATCAAAACGATTATGTTTACATGAAATCACAAGCAAGCATATACCATTATATTTATTTATTTATTTATTTATTTATCTCATTTTCGCTATAGCGCCCCTTCAAGTTCTCTACTAAGAGACGCTCCCAACTAAACCGCGGACACTGTGTCACTGTATCTACTCAGAGGCGCTCCCAACTACAGCGGACTCTGCATCTACGAAATTTCTATAGCGCTCTTCAAGCTTTATCTAAACAGAGGCGCTCCCAATCCGGACCCGGTCAGAGTCTTAAATAGTTCGTACAGAGAGGCAGAGAGGTCTCGCGTTGGGAACGCGTTGTGCATTAAATAGCAGCGTACAACGAGTCGCAAATTAATTATCCTACACAAAAGGAGTCACAAATTAATTACCTTACACCTCTAAATCTATAGACTCAAAAGGAACGGACAAGCTTCTCGGAGTCCAGCTTCACTTAGCCTACTGCAGCATGCATCTCGACTATAGGCCGGAAGGACTAGAAATTGTCACACAAGGGCGGATACAGAAATTTTCGAAGGGGTGGGGCCAAAATTTTCGGTCTTGGGACAGAGGAAAATTTCGTCTGGTCGCCGAGTCATTCGTCCAATTTCCAAGAAAAAGATACCATACGTTTTAGCCGCCAAAATAGTTAGTGACTTTTTTAGTCATCAGTCATCCTGTTTTGGTCGGTGAGTAGGCCTAATGGCCTCTCTAGTATCCTGCTTTCTCTCCCGCTGCATTGATTTTATGGCTTATTGAAACCAAATGGGGGGCCACGTTCCATGCATTTTTTAAATTGGGGGCATGGCCAGATTGGCCCTCTCCCCTGGATCCGCCTCTGGTCCATATCAAAAGGCGAAAGAACGGCCAATGAGATACTGTGTTGACGAAATCTTCAAAGATTTCTTGAGGATGTGAGCGTTACAGCCATAGGCGCAACCACCCTATGGGACCCACGGGACGCGTCCCCTCCAACTTTTGAGTGGTCCCCTAACTTTATTATTATGGTCCCTCCCAACTTTTAGGACGTGATTCATTATGGTCCCCCCCAACTTTTAGGACGTGATTGCGCCTATGGTTACAGCCAATGTCCCGCGTATGTATAAGTTGCATACAAATAAGGTCGCACACTGACTGGACTCGCAGACTCAAACAAGTTCTAGGTACGCCAACAATTTGGTTGGGTAAACACGACAACAAACTTCCGACAGAATGCTAAATATAACGCGGCCCTATAAGTACAAGGACTGGAGTTTCCGGGTTTCATGCAGGCATTATAAACAAAACAAGCGTACAAAAACTAGCGACTGGCCCAATTAATTAACTGCGGCGCTTAGATCTTTGGTCACACGCGCCTCTGCATTTGTGACAGTGGGTGGGGATGGTGGAGCGACTCCCGATGTTGGCTTATTTTTTCAGAGACGGAAATCTCGGACTAGACGGTAGGAACTCGCCCGATTATTCATAAAAACTTTAATATTGTAGGCCTATTACGGTATTTTAGTAGGCTTGTAAGTATTGCTAAGCGTGCGATATATTTGACCAGGATGTAGCCTAAGCTTGCGACTGTCCATAGGAGCAAAATTTCAAGTTGTTTTCAAACATCAGAAGCTACATAATATTAACGGCATTCGCATAGTCTATATATATATATATATATATATATATATATATATATATATATATATATATATATATATAATTATATATATATATATGTGTGTGTGTGTGTGTGTGTGTGTGTGTGTGTATGTGTGTGTTTGTTTGTTTTTGTATGTGCACTTGTTATAGCGCCGTTCAAGCAATCTACTCAGAGGCGCTCCCGACTGCAGAGTGGACACTGCATCGGAGTTTCATGCCAAAGCGCGGAGCAATTGCGAGTGAAGACTTGCCCAAGGTCCCTACACGGCGACCGACTTGAGGTGGATTCGAACCCCGAACCTTCCGGTTTCAAGGCAACGACGCCACCACTACACCACCGCGCCCCACAATATTGAATAAGCTTAGAAGAAACTGAAAGTTTGCTATACTTACTCCTCCGCTTCGTCGAGGTCCCGCAGTGCGATGTAGGTGAGATCTTTAAGACTGATACTGAAACCAGCGACATAATAACAGCCTCGTTTAATCTCATGTACTTTGATATAAATGTATGAATCATTGAATATATATATATGTATATATATTGTTTTACGTATATAGGCCGACAGATCTTAGAGGCGTATACAGATATTCAAACACACATAGGCTATATACGCATTATTCCTAGCATCTTCCTACAGGGCTGTTTTTAAGGAATTTTTAGAACTGCACACCCTCTTCTCTCCTTTCTCATCCTCCATGGTAAATTACTTCCAATCTGAGAAAATGACCTATTTTTACTAGTTTTAACTGCACGGAACGTGACCGAAGTGCTTCTACAACTGCACGAATCCATTTAGAACTGCACATTTTGTGCAGAACTGCACGTTAAAAAAAGCCCTGTCTTCCTATTCCATCAAGACGTTCCTGTTCTCCACGGGATTACTGCCGGTGTAAAGGTTTCAAATTACCCCCTCCTAAACATTACCCCCCGGTAACTTGAAACCGGTTTCAGATTACCCCTCTGAAACTAGATTTGCATCAATCATCGCATTTATTGCACTAAAAAAATCAGAAAAATCATCCCGCTTCTTGTTTTGGTCTGAAGATTTTCATCCGCCATCCCACTTCGTGGTTTGCTATCATTATTTTGATCCGAAAAAAATAATAGCCTCGAAGCCATTTTCTCCATGTAAACTTTAGCGGCGAATAGTATTTTAGTTACAGATGAAAATATTGATAACAAACCATGAAGTGGGATGACGGATGAAAATCTTCAGACCAAAACAAGAAGCGGAATGAATTTTTTGCAATTTTTAGTGCAATAAATGCCATGATTGATGCAATTTACAGTTTGCAGGGGGTAATGTTTAGGAGGGGGTAATCTGAAACCTTTACACCGGGACGCATCTGAATGACGTGTGCACATGCTACTCCTTTAGCTCCACTCGCCTTTTATTCTGACAACTGGGCACCACAAATCGCTGCCTTTAGGTGGAAAATTGTGAGCACAAAAAAACTGAAGCCGCACAATTGTTGTAAGCCGCAGACATAATTATGCAGATTATTCTTAATCACATCATTATGACTATTTCTGTAGCGCCGTTTCATAAATTATGCCAAGAACACGCTTGCTTACCAAGGCTTGACCCAGTCGAATTCCGGAAGGCCATTTGGAATCCTGTCCTTCAGTTCGGACACGAGGAAGGCCAGCGGCATTCCATGGATGTTTCCAGAAGGTGACCTCCGCGGTGGGTTGATGTCGGCGTGGGCGTCGATCCAGATCACTCCGATATTCGGATGGGCTTTGGCGTGGCCGTGGATCGATCCAATCGCCAAACTGTGGTCGCCTCCGAGGGTCAGGCACACGTGCCGCCGCTGCACGCTATGCGCCACGGCGTCCGATATCTAAAGGAATGCAGCATCGTGTAGCTAAAGGAATGCAGCATTAGACATCTAAAGAAAGGCAGCATTAGATAGCTAATAGAATACAGCATCATATTTATAAAGGAATGCAACATTGGATATCTACAGGAATGCAGCATTAGAAAGGTAAAGGAATGCAGCATTAGACAACTAAGGGAGTGCAGCATCAGGTATATAAAGGAATGCAGCATTAGGTACATAGGGCCTACACAGTACACGTAGTTAGAAAAGAGGGGATAGTCTACATTTATTATTTCTACTGTGTTGGGTGAATACCTTCTTGTTGGCTTTTCCAACGGCTCTTGGTCTCTTGATGTTCTCGAAGGCTTTGTCGTCGTTGATTTCGTCAAAAACGAGATCACCCAAATCGTGCGCATGAACCTCTGCATAGAAAGAACCGAATTTGCAAACGTAGGACCAGCAACAACGTAACCATGGATAAGCTCAATCAAGCTATCAAAACAGCCTGCGTGGCATATTAATTTATCACAATCTCTCGGAAAATCTTAATTTAAGAGGCATTTTGCAAACATTATTCACAGTATTTGAATCGTTATTCGTCTGCATTTTGTGGGCCTAATAAGTGATAAAACTTTTTGTATCAGGACTTTTGGACAAGAGGCAAAAAATCCCTTTCTGGACAACACTTACGAATCTATTAAATGCCATATCGGACATAATATCTCTCTAAAACCTCATAGCATTCAACAAGAGCGAATAAAAATCGCCATTTAGGCTATTAGGCCTATGCGTGTAGGCTATATAAGATTCGACCCTGAAACACGACACTCGTGTTGGTCTAAGCACTAAAGCACAAAAACAACACATTATAAACAACATTTATGACAATATACAGGTTGTAAAACAAAACTACTTTATTTATGACAATATACTACGTTGTAAAACAAACTGCTCTATTTATGACAATATACAGGTTGTAAAACAAACTACTTTATTTATCACAATATACAGGTTGTAAAACAAACTACTTTATTTATGACAATATACAGGTTGTAAAACAAACTACTTTATTTATGACAATATACAGGTTGTAAAACAAACTACTTTATTTATGACAATAATTATATACAGGTTGTAAAACGGTTTCAACACACCCACAGGTGTAAACAAATCTCATTTTATGCGAGCCCATAGTTTGGCCATGAGAAGCGCATGACCAAAATCACTAACGATATAGGGGACCTCCATGTAGACCTGTGTATGCTGTAACTAGTATAGTGTTATGTAGAAATGCCTCCAATCATAAATTGCGTCTCTTTTATCGGTTGCTATACTTTAAAAAGTCGTCCAACAATGCGGGAGTGTCGTTCGTGTTGTAATAATTTTATTATGTCAATTTTATGACGGCCGCTTAGTTCGCATGCTCGTGGATTGATATAAGTTTTGCTCTGAATTATTGCTGTTTATTGTAAACACAAGCAGCATCTTAATGTAGGGTCTTTTAGCTGCCATATTTAACGCGTAGGCCTATCCTTAAATGAGGCCTACTTACGTATTTAGGTCTATCGGTAGGCCTACATGTACAGGGTGGGCCAAAAAAGACCCCCTAAGGTTTTTCCAAATATCTTGGTCAGAAGTAAGAATTTCAAAGTGAAATCTTACAGGCTTATAGCCAATTCATATTTACGTATAATGACCAAATTTCACCAAAATATTTCAAACAGAACAAAAGTTACATCACTTTCAGTGAGGCCACCCACCGTTTTTGCACGCAAATAGGTAGCATAGCCTATGTGTGCATTGCATGTAATAATTATGTATGCAAGTCTGAATATTATAATTGTACGCAGGAACGTGAGCAATTAAGTAGGAATGTATACATTCATTCAGGTATAGGCTAATACAGGTATACGCTTTGTATGTGGACCTAATCGCAATCGTAAACTCGGAATCTCTACAGCGACCACAAAAGCTATAAGTGGCGGGAACCAGTTTCCTTTTCAAAGAAGGCCTATGTTGCATCATTGTTGAATGCCCGAGAAATAATAATAAAAATAAATAATCATGTCTTACTGAATTCGTCCAGCTGTTTTATGATTCCAGCCTCTCTCATTCGATGAGGTCCGTGTTCTACGCCACCTTTCGGCTGAAAACACAGACAAAGCAATGCAACAATTATGGTATAACATAATTATGAGCCAGGCCTATGTGAGGGACCGTCCATAAATGACGTCACGCGCCTAGGGGAGGGTCACACGTCTGTGACGATGTTTAACGGTCTCTTACTAGATACCATTTGACCTGTGTGCCGACATGTGACGAGGGGAGAGGGTCAAAAATCGTCTAAAATTGCGTGACGTCTTTTATGGACGGCCCCTCAGGTAAGATAAGAAAAACAATATTATCAGGTCTGCAGTTATTAGTTGGATATCATATACAGTGTGAGAATTATTGTAGAAAAATAACTGAGGGGTGAGACGTCGATGTATGTGGGGCTGGAGTGTGCATCGGCATTGCACAGAGACACAGGGCCAACCCTTATCTTTTGGGGCGTATGCAGACTGCTTCTGAAATTTTTAATTTAATACGAGAACTCCGAATGTGCCAGCACTTCATGCCCCCAAACTCTACTGCAGGGACAAATAAAATTCGAACACGTTGGCCTTTATATAGGCTATATAGCCTACTTCTCACCTGTACTCGATCTAGACTATTTATAAGCGCACTAAAGTTTTATTTCAACTTCGACCACTCGATCCTCCTACCATTCACGCAACTCCTTAATTGTCTACGAATCCTCACCCGATCCCATAAAACTTCAACTAAGTAAAAAGAAAAGGAACACCCTTCCTCATCAGGCAGTTATAGCACGCTGCGACTAATGGCAACTCTTATCAATTCGTCAGTGCATCCACATCGCAGGAGATACCGGCCTTTGACGTCACATTTCCATACATAAAATATAGCAGTGCAGCACGAAAAACCGCACCCCGGTCTAAAGCATGAAGCAAAGATGGCTGCTCTTACAAAGGCCATAGCCAGGACTTTGTTTGAATTTTTTTAAAAATTCTTTAACTGAGCGCCTGCAATCGCACTACGCTTTACATTGTACAAGTTATGCAGTATGGTAATCTTAATTAACACCGAACTCAACAGACAGCCTGCAATACACGACGCTAATAGCAGTCTACAAAGCACGTGCACCCAACGGGAGCTCGCTGTCTACGCCAGCGTGTTACCCATTACGCTACCGTCCCCTCCCGCTAAAGGGGTGTTTACTCGATCCTGAGCAAGCTGGCAAGCAACCAAATCAGTTGACTTCCGTGACTTGTGGGTGGGGAGAAGCGTCATCATTATGAAGTTTTTTTAGAACTTCAACAGCTTCAAATCATCATCATCATGATTAGATCATCATCATGATTAGATAGATCATATATAGTCGTAATCAAATCTACTGTGAAATTTCACATGGAAATAAGAGCTTCAAATTATATCCTCTATGTTCCTATATGTAGGCCTACATCGTGTGTCAGCAAATGCATTATTTCATTTTTGCACCATTTCATTTTTGCACTATTTCGTTTCGAGCATACCCCTCCCTAATACTTTCTTGTTTATTCATCTAAAGTAAGAAAATAGCCTTCACAAACAATCGCTTACGTCACATAGGCTAGGTCAGTTGGAATTGCTTCAAACTTATGCAACCAATTTAAGCATAGACCGATTTTATAATAGTAATAGGCCTATTATATATTATAGGCCTATTCTCGTTGGCCAAATACACCCTACGAATTCCTGCGCGTGCCGATTATAATGTTGTTGCCTTTTAGGAATAAGGCTATAACGCTACTGTTTAATTGCTATGCTACAACGTTTAATTCGCATCAAGTAGCCTATACTTGTTTTCTTAAGATTGGCCATGTAGCCTAAATAGTTGGCCTATGCCTACTCGATAATTATTATTATGTTTAGGCCTACAGCGTCAACTTATAGGGCTTAGTTATGACGTTCAAGTTTTAGGCTTTCTTCATATTTTCCGCTCTTGCTGAGTTTATCGGCATTTTATTGGTTCATAATTCCGTTGAAACGAGTTTTAGATTTTTTAGTTTTTCTTTATAGATCGATCGTTAATATTGAACGCTACTGACGCAAGATTCTGACTTCATTCTGTGACATGAAAATTATGTTATTGGCACCGGTGATCTAAAGTAGCCTAACAAAGCGTCGGTCACACAAGTGGATGGCTTGGGGGAGGAGGTGACGTTTGGGGTGTGGGCAGGGGCGGATCCAGTGGGGGAAATCCGGCTATGGCCCTTCAGAGATTCGCACAAAACGTGCCCTCCACATCACGTTGGAGCGTTCGGTTCTCAATCCAATAGCGTGGGCAGCTGGTATCATCTACTATCATCTATGGTGGGTATATAATCAAGGTGAAATAGGAGTTTGACCTTCAACTACAGTTTACAGCCAGTAGCCTCCATAGTGAACTTGACTGGACCATAAATTCCAGTCTTTTGGGCCAGCCAACAATCCGAGAGCCAAACCCTCAAGTAACCTATACCAGCATACTTTTATGTCAGGCCAATATTGTTCTCGTTACGTTGTGCCGATCGAGCATCGAAGATCTTAATTCTAACTCCGAGTAAGTTTCAAACAGCCTCTGGTCTAAGTTGTACCAGTCCCAATACAGGAGAAACGAGGAAGGCAACATTTTCTGTTTTGGGTCCCGCTATCTGGAATGGCTTCCCAGTGTTCCCACTAACCTTGCAACTTAGGCATAGACCAAATTCACCTGCTTTTTATAAGTTGGTCAAATCTTATTTTTTTAGCTGTGGCTGGGCTGGGAGCGCCTCTGAGTAGATTCTTGAAGAGGCGCTTTCTTGAAGAGGCGCTATATAAATTATCGAAATGAATGAATGAATAAATAAATATTTAGCGCTTCTTCATGACAAGATGCCATGTGTGACAAAGTGCGCTGAACACACTACGCCCAACTGCACCACTCAATGGTCACTCCTAATAAAAACTTAGCCTACACTCGACTGACGATAACCTACTCTCACAAATTACAGCGTCTCACACGTTTGCCCAGTTTACATTGTCCTTGTTCTATAGGATTACTCATGCCCCTTTCGCCGCTATACAAGTGTACACACACGTAAAGGATACCGTTCCTTTTTCCGGACGCCGCTAAAATAAAGTAGCCTACATCGACCATTTACTATTATAAGCTTAGACCACGTCTTTATCCGCTGTGTATAAGCCTACATACGCGCTGAACATTCCAAAGCAAGTAAGCCTAGATAGTTAGGCCTACTGGTACTGCTAGCTGTGCGTACATGTATAGGCAACAGAGACACCTGGGATCTGGATCTGTGACCAGTACACGGACAGGTTTCTCGGTGCAACCAAAGCACATCTCAAGCAGTTTGGCCTTTTAAGGTTTGGCGCATTGCAATAGAAACGGACTTTTATACGCACCTCCATGTCAGTAGTGTGCCTGGACGGTCATGGACGGCGTCTATGCACTTGTTTTAAAATGTGTCACAATCCAAGAAAAGGTACCAATTGAGTCTTAGTTCACAGTTTCGTCAGAAACCAACCTGAAAGGACGTTGGGGTCTATTTTTTTACTTTTCGTAACGATTAATTCATATGTCGTGTGAATCCTGATATCTTTGGGAAATGAGAAGGTATTAACTCCAATTTTTTTAAAAATTCTGTCCAGTAATAATTAACCTATGTCGTGGTGGCTCTAACTCCATTACTAAGACTTGGTACCTTTTCATGGATTGTGACACAAATCTGAACGCCGTCCAGTCACTTATTGGAGAGCACAGACTGGAAAGGTAAGGGGCGTCCAGGCACTTCCTTTAGAGAGGTAGGTGCGTCCAGGCACTTATTTTTCCACACGTTAGGCACTGATGTCAGTCAACAGTGATATTTATCGTATTCTATAATTAATCTACATCGCCATTTGCTGCGGGCTTGCTCGATAGCTTAGTGGACTGCCCATCGAAAAGTCTGGGTTCAGCCCCCCCACACCCTCCCCAACAGGACAGAATTTTTCAAGATTTTTACTCCGCGTGCCCCCTTTGTCCAATTCATGGCTGCCTTATGGTTAGCTTAAGGGATTTCTTCTCGCTTTTACTGATCATTATTATCATAATTATTATTATCATTATTATCACAATTATTATTATCATTATTTTCATAATAATTATTAACTTCACTGTGTTGTCCACACAGTCATTAAAAAACTTCAATGCAAGCAAGCGTGTAAGCCTATCTACAGTTTTGCATAATTCACAATAAATGGCTGCGTAGGAGTTGCTAAATTAGCATTTCAGAAAGCATCGTTACTAATAATTAGGAATAATAACTAGGCCTATTATGCGTAATGCTTATTCAGCTGTGTAGCCTCACTCGTAACTACAGTCTCATAAACGAGTCAGCTCAAGCAATTTGAATATCTCACGCGTGCGCTTGACTGGCCAAACTAACCGGTTGCATGTATTCATACGGAAACCCGTCATATGTAAATTACGTGGTCCAAACTGTTCACAAAGTCCTACATCACGGTCATATGGGACTTAACACCTCTTCATCACGTCCAAGGCCGTAGCCAGGATTTGATTTCGGGGGGTGCTTCACCAATTTCCATTCCCAAAAAACTGATGTCCTTTTTTTAATCACCCGGCCGAAATCTCCAAAAATGTCACCAATTAATTAATTCTGTTTTTCCATTTTTCCATTTCGAGAGTGTTTTCATAGTTTTATTTCATGGTTTTTACATCATGTGCTCGTAAATGCATTCTATTATTTTTTACATTTTCCATTTCGGGGGGTGTTCAAACACCCAAAACACCCCCCTAGCTAGGGCCTTCATCACGTCTATAGTCTCTATACATTTGTGCGCGTGCGCGAGTTTTCGCGCGCAGGTTTTTATGGCGGATATTTCGCAGACGTTCATCACAAAGCGAATATGTGATCGGCCGGAGGTTTAGAAAGTTTATTTCTTAACAATACATGTATATCGTTTAAAATAATCTCCCAGTGTCCTTCATAAGCTGCGAGTAGGCCTACTCGTCTAGGTCTACTTGTGAACGTTCCTAATCGTAATCGTAAACTCGAAACTTCTACAGCGCCCACAAAAGCTGAGTTGGGGACATCAGTTTATTCGCAGACGCTCTCAATCAAAGCAGAGTCGATAGGCAAGTGTGAAGATCCGGAAAGTCAGACAGACAGTTAGTCACTAATAGTCAGACGGGTAGGGGGCATGGGTGACCTTTAGAGTTGAAACTTGAAACGGTGTGGTAAGCAGAGGAGGTGCATGGAAGAACCAGAATTGCTTTCATGATGCAGTTTCGAGTGAAAGACCTGTGGTGGGGGATACAGACAAAGGTGGAGCTTTGGTTACCATGGGCGGAGTTTGGTTTCCGTTTTTTTGGGGGGGAGGGGGCTAAAAACTTGGTCCAGAAGGCGCGGCCCCGAAAATTTTAAGTTGATGACCTTTTTTAGTCGTCAAGTTCAAATCTTCTGAAACTTACTATGTATTTCCCGGCGGAAAAAGTTAATGACTTTTTTAGTCATCAGTTGGAAGTGTTTGGGGGGGCTAAACCCGAAAAATAGACCGTTTACACGGTAGAAAATGACTATGGGGCTTCTTCGGGGCTTAGCTCCCCTAGCCCCTGTTAAACTCCGCCCATGTTGGTGACTTGCTAGCTTGCCATAGTCTAATTAAATTATTACGACGTGTTCGAGAAGAAGACAGGTTCGTCTATCATAGGCGTATTCTACCGTTAACGTATAATGTACTAAGACTTTCTTACGACTATATATTCTGGGAAACACGCCACCTTCGACTTCTCCGGAAGCAACCTATATTTCACAACTGGTTACACCGATTCAGTCAATGTTCGTTCGGTTTTATTATCTGTAGTGAAAACGGTTCGACGATTCGTTTTATGCCCAAGTAGGCCTAACGCACTTCTTCGGGCTCTGTGACCATGTAGAATACCGTAATTTCTCGGCAGACCCATTCATTTTTTTTCTCGCATTCGCTATATTGCCCCTTCAATTTGCCTACTTAGAGGCGCTCCCGACTACAGTGCGGACACTGCATCGGAGTTTCACGCCGAAGCGTACAAGCAATTGCGAGTGAAGGACTTGCTCAAGGTCCCTATACGCGGCGGCTCGAGGGGTCGAGGTGGATTCGAACCTCGAACCCTCCGGCTCCAAGGCACTGGACGCGCCCCACAGTTCATTTGTCTACTTAGGCAGCAAGTTAGGCTACCTTGACAATATTTCTTTCATAAGACAATTTGCTATACTGTTCGGCTATTTTCGGATTATTTTCCAATTGCCAATGTCAATTCGGATTCGTCGTGTCAAGAAACGAGTCGCAACATCGCTCGGGATGACAACACTACTCGAATAAAATAATCGATCCCTCTTCTTCATCGTCCTAATTTTGATCAAAATATTTTCAATTGCCATATATAGACCCAAATCAATGGAATCTTAACAGCCTATATGGGTTGGTCCAACTTTACGTAAGTTTAGACTGCGCTGTTATTCAAAGGATTGGTCAAAGTGCGAGGCCAATTCTAAGCAGTCGCGCTCTTTCATCTGTGACCAGAGAGGTTTCTCGGTCCGCTTTGTTTTATAGACCAGTCAACAGCGCACCTTACACCCATGTCCAAAAACAATACTCGTCTAAACTGCGAGGCTGTTAGAAATGTATAGCGGGTTACGGTTCATTGATAGGATCATAATATTACGAATTAGGCTACAGAATCTTCCTTTTAATAGGTCTACGGCTAAAATGACTCGCTATTCGTTTCGTCATTCGCAAGGTTAAAGCAACACGTTAATGCCGTTATTTTTGATCAAAATATTTGCGAGCGCCATAATATATAGACCCAAATCAATGGAATCTTAATAGCCCATGGTTGGTCCAACTTTACGTAAGTTTAGACTACGCGCAGGTCCAAAGGCGCTAATTATAGGCCTATATTAACGGCCTTTCGAGTTGAGAAGTGGCCTCAAAATGACGCAACTCATCTCTGATCTCTTTCTCGACTTGGTCCTCTTTGTAGAGTTGTCGACAAAAGATTCCACTGAATGAACCACACAGTAATTATTATGATCTGTATACACTATGCACTGTATACAGCCTGTGTCGCTTCAACTCGGGCTCTCAATTAGATAACAATTATGTTGTGGAATTCTTGCAGCATGTAGGCCATGATCAGGGCTGTACTGATAAATTTTGAGGTGAGTACACGCTGACCGGGAGAAAAGTCAACTGTTTGGGTGCGAAATTTCTGTTGACTTTTTAGTCGCCCAAAAATTCCCCGATTTCCCAGTCCAAAAATCTGATTATTTTTTTTGTCTTTCGCTCCGAATTACGTGTAAAATACACCTGAATACCCCTTGCCTTTTCCGTGCATATACCCACACGCCCTTTGTGAGGCGAACACTGTATACCCGCGTATAGGCTACCCTGGTTTTCGGCGGTGAGGATACGATGCCGTTTTTCCCGTAGGTAAGTGTATACGACGTATGGCGTATACCCTCGTATACCCTTGATTACAGCCCTGGCTATGATGCCATGCATCACGCTTTGTAATAATTCATGATGACTTATTTTCTAAAGATGCTGAACCACCGACATTTATCGGGCGCTTCAAAGAGTTTATTCATCTGAACCGGTTTATCAATAGTAGCCTATATAATGCAGGTAAGGTCCCGAATTAAATCCACGTTTAGAGCTTTTTCTTACCTATAGGTCATTTCCAAATTGCCAAAAGAAATACCAGCCCACGTATACGCTTAAAAGATTATCCTATCCCAACAGGCTTGTAGAGCCCATCCTTTTTCTGTGGGCGCAACTCGAGCCAGTGAAAACAGGGGAATCAGAAAGCAACTAAAACCGACGTAAAACCGGCCTGGGAGGGAAAGGAGCGAACCCGGTTGTTTAGTGGGGAGGGGTTGAAGAAGCCATTGTACCCAGTCAAATAACCTTTATCTGATAAAGTTTATCATAAAAATACCGCAAGTTAACAGAAGATTATTAAGGAAAAACACGGGATATCTTAAAGCGCTCCAATAACTTATTGTAATTGTAATTGAACACTTGTATATCGCCGCTCACAGATTCAGTAGCGCTCCCGACCCAAAGTTAGCACTGTCGCTAACGAATAGTATAGTCTTCAGGCGCTTCAACTTCAAACTTATACTGCGCCGGTATAATTTTTCGCATAATGACAGGGCCACCGAGACGAGTAGGGGCAGATGCCCATAGGCCCGGCGACTTTTAGCAACCAGGGCTCGGAAGTTAAATATAGAAAAGAGTAGGCCCTATGATTTAGGCTCTTTCAAAATATAAGCTTATATAGTATCGTGTAGAATAAACTGCCATCAGTTTAAACTTCAAATTACAACTGATTAAATAATAATTTTTATATAGAATTTTTGATCGTGCTGCGTTTTTATCGCTTATATTTATTTCGAAAAAAGTTTCTTATTAAGGTTTAAGATAGCCTTTCAGGTCCGCAGTTCCTATGCCTTGAGGAAGCCCGAATTTCTCTCATCAGCCATTATGAGAGAAATGATGCAATGATGCGCGATAACATAGACTATGTTTTCTGTGGCGCTGCTATGAACAAACGTAGAGTAACAAATACGAATTAGATTTCTTTACTTTTTACTTTATTTCCTACTTTTTAAAAAGCTTTTGAATTATTCTATCATCATCATCATTTCTAACCTGTCCAAAGCAGTACGGAATGCCGATCACATCAACGTCTTTCACCAGAGCCATTTTGTCGTTGTTTTGTCGTTGTTTTGTCGTTGTCGTCATGATGATGATGTCGTAGCTGTAGTAGGTAAGTTCTTCTCGTTCAGCAGGAGAAAGTCTCTATATAGGCACCGCTCGTCAATAGCAGAGGATTCGGAAATTTCTTGGACAACGGCGACCTTTATACCCCAGCACTACCACGGTGACCTACCCTCCACCGGGTCACCTTCCTCCCTCTCGCTACTACCCGGGACATGCGCAGTTCTTCATCACATGACCGAAGGTGTCACGTGCCGGAAAGTTTAATTGGAAGATCATGAATATTAAGTTAGTACCCACCCGAACGTCCCTTACTGACCAGTTCTAACAACATGCATGCTATTGATGATGCTGTCTATGAATATCGAGGCCCCATATGTTGATCGCTTCTTCTATGCATGCACGCGTATTACTAAAAATAACATAAAATATATATACCAAGGACAACTGAATTTGCGTGTTTATATACATGCCTACAGAGTATGAATATATAGGCCTATATGTGTGTATATATAGGCAAATTGACAAATACATGTATAGCCTATGTATATATACATATGGTCACATTTTGTCGAGCATTCTTATATCATATATTTATATATGGACAGTTGGACACGTACGGTACATATATATATATATATATATATGCATATGCATTTGCCTAATACGTGTGGGATGGTCAATTCGTTCATAGCTCTCTATTGTATCGCATGTACAGCCTGTTCTCAGGGTGTGGCTGCATGGTGGTTTTTCTGGAAATCTTCTACTGTTGCTCATTGATCCTTAATTAATGATGGCAATTAATTGGGTCATAACTTTGAAATGTTGTCTCTACGATATTCATATAGATGACAACACATACTTATGGTATTTCAGCGCAGTCTTAGATTTAGGCCAGCTGTTCTTAACCTACCGGAAAGTTCCGACGTACATAATATTGTGCAGTCATGTTCACATAGGTCTATAAATCTATTTATACAGGAACGCGTATAATCATAAGACTAAAGCTGTCATCGTGGTCCTAGTCCTCACATCGAGATTTCTCAATCAACCGACTAATCAATCGATTGATCAATCTATCAATCAATCGATCGATCTATCAATCAATCGATATCAATCGATCGATCAATCAATCATCAATCAATCAATCGATCGATCGATCAATCGATCAATCAATCGATTTCTCAATCAATCAATCCATCTATTAATCAATCAATCATTCGATCGATCAAGCAATCAATCGATCGATCAATCGATCATCAATCAATCGATCAATCAATCGAGCGCTCCAATTGGCTAGCTGGTCTAAACCAGCTTTTCAATATACATGTAAGCACTCTGTATACAAGGAAAGGTTCACTCAACCTTCCATTCCGCAGATGGCGTTGGTAAAATGACCAGCAGGACTTACGACGCCTTGCATTGCTGCTGACAGTTAAATTCGACTCCTATAATAATAACTTTTTATCATCCGTTCATACTACGAATTATTGTCATCATTTTGCGTTGCGTCAGTTTGAAAATTACAGACTATTATATCCAGTTAAAATCAAGTTCTACTCAAGGCCGTGCTCAGTGGTTACATAGCGTATAAGAAATACTTTACGGTATTCCGCACACTGCAGTAGGCTGCATGGCATAGGCTATAAGAAGTTTAGCCTACTTTGTGGCGCAACATTGAGTGTTTGCACGCAGAAACCTGGACACTTCATGCTTCAAGTAAATATATTTATATATAATCAGGGCTTAAAGTGTGCCTGGACGGTCATGGACGACGTCCATGCACTTATTTTAAAATCTGAATGCCGTCCTGTCACTTATTGGCCAGCACTGACTGGAAAGGTAAGGGCGTCCAGGCACTTCTTTTGGAAAAGTAAGGGGCGTCCAGGCACTTATTTTTCCACACTTTAAGCACTGTATATAATATATATTATATATTATATATATATATATACTGGTCGCTTGCTGAAACGATTTTCCGATGTATACACTGGATGATCTGATTCTGAAGGTTAACATATTATTGTTGCTCACATTCACCCGTCCACAGTGCGATGGTCAAACTGGTGTTTATATATAGGCCGTAGTTGTCTTTGGGACACGTAACCATTTCTCTAAAAATGGCTCATTTGTTTTTCTCACACTCTTAATTGCTAGAGGTCATTTCACGATCGTACATTATATCCATAGACTTATAAAGTGCATATAATATTGAAGAATGATTGTTCAGAGGTAAGCTTAATCTCAGAATGAGATACGGATGATAAAAAGAGAGTATATATGGACCTACAATGAACAAGAAAAACAGTTTGCCCAAAGGCCAAATTTGAGATCTCTGTCCAATAAGAAGCGCTTTGTAAAGTACGAACAAATTGCTTATTTTCTTCATGATTAGAGGGGCAAAAGAGTACAAGTTATACCATACATGCAGTCCACTATATTACTGAAGGTATTGGATAGTATACGCCCGCCCACCCCAACTCCGCTGGTTGATTAACCATCTACGGTTTAAATACGACCGAGCCGAGAGGCCGATGAATATAATTTTACGGGGGTGGGCAATTTAAATATCGTCAAGAAATTTTGCATAATTTATGATAATCAATTTTAACTACCTTTTAAAACATATGCTCCTAGATGCTTTGAAAGATCTATAACCTGTTGAATTATGTAGACACTAACTATAGTCGTTGTGCGACCTGAACTGCCTCTATAATCTATATTATCAGAGCGCATGACGAATAGTTGTTGTCTACATAATTCAACAAGCTAGATCTTTCAAAGCATCTTTAGGAACAGATTAATTGGGCATATAATATAATTCTAAGGGTTTCCGAGGTCAAACATCTCCCTCTCCCAATTTTTTCTCGGACTTCTAAAAACTCTTTCTATGCATGTTGGGACGATGTCCATTGGAATACCACCACCCCATATGGAACCACCCCCCCCCCCAATATTTCTCACGCTACGTCCATGGGGAGCCAGGTTCCAGATTTCAAGTCGTCAAAATAGCAGCGGCGGCGACATGGGGCTAGGGGGGCTAAGTCCCCTAAACAAGGACATCCGGGGTTTAAGCCCCCCCCTAAAAAGGCCATCCGGTTTATTTTTACAGGTTAAACTGAAGTTTTGGCGGATGAAAATTTCCATGCTTTTCGACGGATGACCAAGAAAAAAGTCGTCAGAAATTTTGGCGTACGAAAATGAAATTGTCATCCGCGAGGATTCAGCCCCCCTGAAAAATTTAAATCCTGGCGCCGCAACTGCAAAATAGCGGAGTAGCCTATAGGCCTACTATTTTGGGGTCAATCGTCTGCTTCGGTCTACACGCACCTCTTGCTTTTCTCAATGTTTTCCGCATACAGACCAAAGCCTGACTTCACAAGTCGAATATTCCCGTCCATATTCCAGCGTAGGCCTACGTACATGTAATTGGTCGATGTTTAGGCCTTTGCTGCTTGTTGTTATTTTCCGCTGTTTTTATCTTGGTCTTCCGTTGCTTTGTACTTTAGTCTTACGATGGTCACGTCTAACTTCAGTTTTCTGAACAACTTCTGACGAAACTAGTTTGAGGCCAACTTAGTGGCGTGACCAGTGTTTAATGTAGACGGGGAAGAAGTACCCCCAAGCATAGGTGCAATCACGTCCTAAAAGTTGGGGGACCAAATGAATCACGTCCTAAAAGTTGGGGGACCATAATAATAAAGTTAGGGGACCACTCAAAAGTTGGAGGACGCGTCCCGTGGGTCCCATATGATGGCTGCGCATATGCCCCCAAGAATTGATAACCCCCAGGAAAAATCGCGAGGTTTTGTACACATGTATAAATACGCACCATTTCTCCCAGAAAAGGCAATGTGTAGTTCCCCTCCCCAGAAAAAACCGAGCGGGCTTGTGTCCATGCATATATTGGTAGGCGTAAAAGACTAAAAAGGTCATCAGTGTTTTTCAATATCGGAAATGGTAGATTTCGCGAATTTTCTACCAAAATGACTAAAAAGGTCGTCAGAAAATTTTGTCCATGAAGATGGTCCGGCGACCCAGCCGTCCGCCCAAAATGTCTGTCCAAGACGAACTTTTTTCTCGACCCCTCCCCCGCCCCCAAGAAACCAAAAATTCCCTTCCCCTCCAAGCAGAGGGACTAGATTAAACACTGTGACGTGGCAGTTTTGTCAGGTGACCCCTATTTCTTTCTTTTCTACTCGTCGCTCGTACTTTAAGTTTCCCCAACCGTCGCCAACCAGCTGCAATAGGCTAGTAGCCATAGGCGCAGCCACCCTATGGGACCCACGGGACGCGTCCCCCCAACTTTTGAGTGGTTCCCTAACTTTATTATTATGGCCCCCCCCCAACTTTTAGGACGTGATTCATTATGGTTCCCCCAACTTTTAGGACGTAATTGCACCTATGCTATAGTAGCCAAAATCATTGGCGGTGTATGGTTAAAATATTTAAGCCACGGCGTAGCATAGGGACAGGGTGAGAATTCCCAGGAGGGTTGAGGTGTTCAGCTCCCCAGTTTTTCTTTGGGGCTCCCCTAGTAAAGTCTGCTTTTCACTTCCCAACTCCGCGTGGATCAGTAGTCGGATCCCCTCCCAGTTATTTTTTCCACCCCAATTATATATCCACAATTCTCATACTGCCAATAGTGCTCAGTAACAGGTTATTATAAATTATTGCCGCGTGACTAATAAATATTTGTTTCTGCCAGACCCCTAACACGGGGTTCCTTCCAAATTGATTGCTTGACGCCATTTCGGGCGACCTGTTGTTGCCAACCTATTTCGAGTGGACCCACCAATCCTGCCCGTATACAGGATTTAGAGATCTTTGGGCCTGTTCATCGACGAATAACGGGACACTTGTTTAGATGTCATACCAACCCGTAGTCACGAAAGGCTGTGATGCCTGTCTGTTTACAAACACGTATATAGGTCTATGCCCATTCTTCCTTTCGCTGTATTGCCACTTGTACGTTGGGCTTGTTTGTTTCCCGCAATACAATGAACATGTCGGGTGATACGTGGGCCGTATACATACACTGTCGGTTCTTGATCGATCTTCAGGACAAGGACAATGACGATGGACCAGTTACACGACATGCCTTCTACTTCTGGTCGTTCAAAAGATTGCTGCGTGTTTAAAGCCTACCTATAGGGCCTGCTAACTCGTCGCCTCAGAATTATCTTCGCGTATGTCCATTTTTTTCAAAATCGAGTTTAGACTTGATTTGTAGCAAAAATTTGCTTCTCTTTCATCACTTTTAGGATAGTTAAGAGATAGGACAAGTCGTTTTAAAGATATTCACCGAAAACTACCGGTCGTATGTCCATGTTCAGGATTGCCTTGTCGTATCTCCAATTTATTTTGCCGTATCTCCAGTGCCGCATTCACGGTTTAAAAGTGCATTGAGAAAGCTCGTCGTTGATTAGACGAAGGAGAAACGACATCCCACTTCGTTGTATCACAGTGTCGTATGTCCAGGGAATAAAAAAACGACCTTTTATTAAAAAAGGGTATTAAACTTGCGAAAATTGAAACGAACAAAGTCGCAAATGATTGTGTATTGCTTTCCTTTATTATTTGAATTTTTTCAAATTCTTTAATCGTCAGGATGACTTGCAATTGATTTAAATCCGTTTTATACAACATTTTCCAAAATTTCACAAAAACCATTCTAAGTTTCAGTTTAATTTTGATGCAACATCCTTTAATTAATGTCGATACTTTAATATGACGTCTTTGCCTGAAGTTCTATTGCACTGAATATCTTTTTTTGGCGTCCAAAGTTGCGCTACCTCGTTTTTCTCGGAATTCACAAAAGTGGACATACGCGAAGATAATTCTCAGGCGACGAACTGGTGTCATTGCTCCGCCACTGTTCGTTCTCTGGCAGTGCCAGTCCCAAGCCTGGATAAAGGAGGAGGCGACGCTGATCATCTTTAAACAGCAGCCATTTATTACAAGCTATAGGCATTCCCGCTCAAGACGAGGAAATGGAGAATACCCAGCTGCATTGATCGAGCCGATGGCGAACTCTATAGCCTACCCATGCATGCAGTCACCCCTAGGGTTTTCTGGTTGGGTAGTCGGCTTTCAGAACATAATTCTGTCTTGCGCCTCTGTACCGAGACAATAATTTTATCACACAGTCATCATGAAATAATTATGTACCTGGTACTTTCTATAATACGTGACTAATTCAACACTGTATTTCCAAGGAAACAGAAGCCTATATTTTGATCATGAAATCAATCTAACGTATAGGGTCTATTTCAAAATGTCCCAAATAAAGTGTGATAAAGATCTGCTACATGGATTAAACATCAAAAGGATATCATACAAATAATTTTTAAAAATAACTAAATGCTTCCAGAGGGACGTCTTGTTCCACATTCTCTGTTATAGATTAGCGAGACGGACTTAACCTTATAACTTTTAGTTTGCAAACATTTGAAGGTATAGGCCTACGCCTCCTCTGGACGAACAAGTTTGAAGTGATCTATAGATATAAAATCGGTTGACACATTACTAATGGAAGCCCAGAAATGATTTCACTTTCTGATTTAAGTTCGAATTACCCGACATAGGCCTATCACTTAACTATAGCCTACAGATAGACGTAGTTACATGCGTATACCGTTATGGGGAGCCACTTGAAGGTGTTATATCCAGCAACTTCGGGCAGACTTGTTTGCAAGACTTGAAACGCCAAGACCAACACAAAACTAAAACAATTGAGTTATAAGACCAAGACCGAGACAGTGAGGTACAAGCACCATGGGCGGAGTTTATCAGAGGCTAGGGGGGGCTAAGACCCCCACCAAGAAGACCCAGATTCTTTTTTAACCGTGTAAATTGTATCTTTGCCAGGGCTTAGCCCCCCAAAGGTTTTAGCCCCTCCAAGAACGGAAACCAAACTCCGCCCATGCATGACAAGCATTGAGATCGAGACAAACGAGGTCCAAGTCTCCAAGTCAGTTCAAGACAGTGTTTACATTACATTTATGAAAATGATGGAAATGAAAAATGAAAAATCTTGAAACAGCAATTTTACTCTCAATTGTTCAAAACAGCCAGGAATAAGTCTGCTGATCATACGAGTAGCCGCCTGTAGAGATTCACCGAATTAAATAATTTGTAATTTGCAATTTGTTTGTTTGGTATGGAAGCTGTTGGCATAAATTTTAAATTCTTGTAGAGGATAATAATTTCATAGGGACCTGCATGCCTGAAAATGCGCATCGGCGTGAAATTCCTTTTCGGTGTCCGCGCTGTGATATGGAGCGCCACTGAGTAGAGATCTTGGAGGACCGCTGTAACAAATTTGAGATAGGCCTATAGCTAAAAAAAATTTAAAAATTGCATGAATGCAAACGTGACTATAGGCCTATCCGAGATTCTTGAAATTTTGACCTTCTATAATTTCAAATTCACTATTGCAGGCGTGTTTTAGACTAGCCTACATGAATTTAAAATTTTGCTTACCAACCAAATAAATTACAAATTTATATCAAAATTAAATTCGATAAAATTTGTTGCTACAAACGTTTCGAACTTTCGAACTTTATGGAGGCCTATACACCGGCGGCAAACTAAAATGCATAGGCCTATATCTTTCGTTTGTGTATCACTGCATGGGCTCACACATTGTGTGACGCGGGGGTGTAGTGGTGGGTTCGGTGCCTAATTGTAGCAGGAGGGTTCCAGTTTCGAATTCACCTCAAGCCGACGCGTAGGGACCTTGAACAACTCCTTCATTCGCAATGGATCGCTCGCTTCGGCGTGAAACTCCAATTCAGTGTCCGCGCTTAATCGGGAGAACCTCTGAGTAGAGCTCTTGAAAGGGGCGCTCTAGCAAATTTGAGAAAGAAATAAAATAAATAAAAGTTGCGTTAATACAAACGTGACCATCCTAGTTTTTTTACTCTGATTTTGACTTTAATCAAAGTAGAACCACAGATGCATATATTATGGTGTCACACCAGGAGGATCGTTTTCGTCTTCCTATGACCTTCCTGTACGTTTAACTTATACGAATAGACCCAGGGCTGTTTTAAAGGAATTTTTAGAACGGCACAACTCCTTCTTTCCTTTCCCATCCTCCATAGTAAATTACTTCCAATCGGATGAAAATGACCTTTTTGCTAGTTTTAATTGCACAAAACGTGTGGCAGAACTGCTTCTACAACTGCACAAATCCATTTAGAACTGCACATTTTGTGTACAACTGCACGTTAAAAAAGCCCTGAATAGACCTACACTCCTACAGCCTACAGATTGGCACAAGCCAATAATAGTTTAAGACATTATATAAACAGTGCGCGCGAGGTTCATGAAGACACTTGTGCCAAAATCAAAGATTCTCAATTTAAGACACTTAAATTTCCAAGAAGTCAAAAAATTACAGAAAAACCATCGAGATCAATACGTTAGGTTCCAAAGACCAATAGATATGAAAGTCAGTCTTTAGTTTAGAGTCTTGACCAGGGCTGAAAGAATTTCGCCTAATCAATTCAGTGAAAATTGGACAGGCCCCACAGGGTCGACCCTTCTATAGGCCTATATACGGACGATATACAAAATTGAGTAGCATATAGCCTACGTCAATTTCCAACTAGCAATATTATTTTATTTATAGGGCTAATATAAATACATACAAATTTAGAATTAGACCTAACTATACAACTCCGGCTTCAAGTAGGTCTGCGTAATTATATAGGCCTATACCTGCGCAATCGCAGTAACACAAAGCGGAACAGTAGACTGTACAAAATTAACGATCCAGTATAGGCTACTTTCACTATGGTTTATTTTAGTCCAATCGTAATCGTAAACTCGAAATTTCTAAAGCGCCACTCGAAAGCCAAGCGCGGGCACCAGCTTATTCACGAGCGCTGCGCTGAGTTAGAAGGGTTGTCCGTGAGAGTAGTCCGTGGTGCCGCGGTGGTGCTCCGGGTCGAGTTACCAAATTTACACAAAAACAAATACAGCTAGATAACTATGGTGAGGTTATGAATGTACGCGGGTGCTCACATTTATTATCTTAATCAGTTCTTAATGTTAAGAATTTAATTTTAAAATAATATGGCGATCAACAAGCAACCTTTAACTGCCACAATAAATCTTATGATATCTTGGTAGTTCGAAATCTTCTCTGCGAATCTAAAATGCACTCCGGAAATGCTCTTACTTCATTGCCTGGAAAAATTGTCCGAATGTCTTAAAGGACCATTCCTTTTCTATAAGCTTTAGAGCAGCCTATATAGTCTCAATCGTTTGTATAGCCTATAGGCCTAGGCCTAAACGCGGGCCCTGGCGGCAGAGTGCCAACAAAAAAACAAAACATTTTTACAGTTTCTATAATTTCAGCATTTTCATAATTCTTATTTATAAGGTATTCTTTTGGAATTAAGATAGGCTACTGACACCACAAACTTCATTTTCATCCATTCAGTTAGTCTACATGTAGGCCTATATAATCTACGGTCATCATGCAGGCACGTTTAATTCACTAGCATCAACCATGCATATAGGAGTAGGCCTAATTACAGGCTCTGATTGCCTTCTTTTTGAGATTCTGAATTGAGATAGACTAGTGTGCGACTGTATAAACTTAACAACTTTTGCTTTTTCAAACTTATTAACCGTTTCTTTCTGTTTTTGTACTCCAGATGTGTGTTTATAAAATATTCCATCGTTGCAAGAGAAATTTTTCATTTAGATTTGTTCACTTAACGCAGCGCTCGTGAAAAAGCTGGTGCCCCACGCTTGGATTTCGAGTGGCGCTTGATAAATTTCGAGTTTGCGAATACAATTACTTATGATTGAAATCCGATAACGCATAATTTAGCAGAAGAACGTTCTGAGACGAAAGTAAGCGTATTCTTATGCAAAACACTGATAATTAATAAGTTAGGCTAATGGGCAGTTGCTTGAAACTTATACAGTTGTGGTTATGTAACAGTAATAGCCTATTAGGCTGTATATAAGCTTAGGCCTATTTAAAACAACATAAATCACAAACAATAGGCTAAGTAATATAAGTGATTATAGGTTGGGCCCGCCGCCCGTAATCATATGAAACATTATGATCACTGCAGCCCGGGCCCCTCCGGGCCCCTAAAAGACGCCGGGCCCCTGGGCATTTGCCCTCTCTGTCCCCCCTCGGCGGGCCTGGCTACCCCGGCACACATGGTCAACTAATACAAGCGACGATAAAAGGATATATAATAAGTCCATCAAGCACATAGAGCGATTGGAATTTAGAGATGACCAGGCACAGTAAGTGTGTATCAAGTTGGTACACTCTAGTCTTGATGGATTTTCATCATTTTTCTATAATTTTATCGTCGCTTGCAACATTACTTTATTAAGTGGTTATTTACTCTTCTCGGAAGCCAAGTGTCTTGTTTTCTATGACTCAGTAAAATCCAGATCTACATGTATGCACTTCGCAGAGGAATAGCTTTTGGTAAACTATAAACAAGCCATATCGCAAACTGCTTCATTCAGGATAAAGGTAGACCTGACATGTATACCAATTAAATCAAGGTATTTTCACCTGACCTGCTTTTAGGCCTGTGTGTGATAATGCAGCTTGACAATAACATGTCTATAATTATTATATGAAAGAAACATAAAACTGAATAATTGTATATGCCTTATAATATGTCATATTATTGCCCAGATTTAAAGGTTTCAAAAGCTCATAATTATATGCCCGTAATAAACACATTTTCACTCACTTTATTGCGTCTCTTCTACGAACGCCATACTAAAGTTTGCTATGGTCCATCAATCTTGGTATGCATGCATGTGTTCATGTGGATATGTAGGCCTAGGCCTCAGTAGCGGCGCCAGGGGGGTTAGGAGGGCTAAGTCCCCTTTAAAAAGGCCATCCGTGTTTTTTTGCATGTAAAAAAGAAATATTTCCATGATAAGCCCTGCTAATCCTGCATATAATAATTTCATTTTTATGGGCACGCCCCTAAAAACTGAAATGTATGCATGATAGATTTCGACCAAAATTATATTATAATGACTAAAAACAAGGTCGTCAGAAATGTTGGCGAATGAAAATGGAAAATTTCCTCCGCGAGGATTCATCCACCTGAAATCCTGGCGCCGCCACTGGTAGGTCTATGTGTTGACATGTAGCCTATGTTTCACAGCATTGGCGACGCCAGTGGTAGGTAGCCTACATATAATGTATAGAGTTGTGGACATACAAAAGTGCCAAGCAAGGCAAATGCCCTTATGAAAACCGTTTGTAGGCCTAAAATTATACTCAGAGGCGTAGCGACCGCCCTCCGTACCCTCCGACCGAAGGGGGCCCCGCACGGAAAGGGGGCCCCTAAAAGTGGCAAGAAATTTTGATTTGGGGCTACAAAGATTTGAGCTATGAAGAGAGGTTGGAGAGGTGTGGGCAGGGCCGGCCTTAGTTAAAATGCCGCCCTAGGCAAAGCATGCATTTGGCGCCCAACCTTGCATTTGGGGCCATATAGGCACAGCATGCATTTGGCGCCCAAGCTTGCATTTGGGGCCATATAGGTAAAGCATGAATTTGGCGCCACAGCTTGCATTTGGGGCCATATAGGCAAAGCATGCATTTGGCGCCCCAGCTGGTATTTGGCGCCATGCTTTGGGCACCACAGGCAAAGCATACATTTCGCGCCCTCAGATCCCCACTCAAACTCAATTGTTCAGCCCACGTCAGAATCAAAATATGAACCATACAGATCCTTTACATGCACTCAGCTGAGTAATTTGTATTTTTGTTTTTATTACGCTGAAGGCGGGATAAATTCAATTTCGTGTACAATGGCTAAAAATGAAAAAGGCTACTAACATACATTTTTGTGCAAATGACTCCCCCCACTTGAATTTTGCGCCCCAGGCAACTGCCTGCTTTGCCTGTGCTTGAGGCCAACCCTGATCTTCACTATCGAAAATGAGCGTCGCGTAGTCTGAATTGCTGGGCGCTAACATTAACAGATAAAGTTGTCTCAGTTTTGTTTAAATAATTGGAAACCGACCCGTATTTATTTTATTCTAACTTCTGTCTTCTGTTTTTTCTTATGGCTTTGGGCACCCGATAACTTTTGACGCTTCATGGAATCATATTGTTTGATATCATTTCATTTTTAAGATCAAAAGATTCACACCAGACAAAGGTCTATAAATAACACAACAATTCTTCAGTTGTTGGCGTATTCAGTCGACAAACTTCACTATGTCAGTATTAGCCTATAGTCATCGGGTCTACTATAGACAAAGACTACAGAGCACAGAGTAAAGAATGCCGTTAAAATCGACTTTTATGAGTTGATATAAAATGTATGCTGTCCTTGAAATTGAATTAGGCCTGCCTGAATTGGTGCAATGAAATCAATAGGCTAATTATATTAAATTATTTCCAAAGTCCTCAGTTTAAAAGAATATAGTGTAAAAAATAAAAATCGCCGGTGCCGCGGCGCCCCCCAAAGAATGTGGCGCCCTAGGCAACTGCCTACTTTGCCTATGCCTAAGGCCGGGCCTGGGTGTGGGCTAACAACACTGGAGAGACGGAGAAGCAGGGGAGACCTAATTGAAGCATATAAGATCATTACTGGAAAGGAAGCACTAGGTTGGGAGACATTCTTTGAATTAGCACCAAACAAAGCAACTCGGGGTCATAGGTACAAATTGTTTAAGAAGCCAAGAGGAACATTGGGACAGAAATTCTTTAGTGCTAGAGTTGTAGACATGTGGAACGGCTTGGATGACAGCACTGTGTCGGTGGACACGGTCTCAGCATTTAAAAGGAAACTAGGAAAATTGGGCTACTAGATGTTCCAGGTTAATTTGCAGTGGTTCTAACACAGACCCAGTGTCTTCTGAACCACTTAAAACCCATGTTATGTTATGTTATGTTATGAAAGTTAAGGTATAACTAGATATCTGACATTTATTGACGCTATTGCACATGCCATGTCAGTTTTACTGATAAAACCGTGAAGTAAATACGGAATAGGGCCTACATGCACACTGTAGTCTATACAATACAAACCCTGTATATTGCATAAAATAAATACCACATTCCAGTTTCTGCATTGTAAAGGCCGGGCCCTGCCGCCCCGAACATATGTTCGGAGGGGGCCACGCTCTTTGTTGCTACGGCCCTGATTATACTGGTCGTTGCCTACCACAATTAGGTCCTTCAGACTTTTTGCCTTGCCGATAATTAATTATGTGGGGGCACGTACATGGGCGGAGTTTGGTTTCAGTCCTTTGAGGGGCTAAAAATCCAATTCCAAAAGAGCGGCGCCGACAATAATATTGTCCTATAGGCCTATGCAATATTTTCCCGGACAAAAAAGCTGATGCATGACCTTTTTTTAGTCCTTCGATTTGAAATCTCAGAAAAATATATCATTTTCCCGGCCCAAAAAAGTTGATCTTTTTTAGTCAAAATATAGAAAATAGCCTAAACTATTTCCCCCGCAAATTTATTTTTTCGTCGGCGACTCAGCGGTCCGTCCGAAATATCGCGCCAAAGTCGGCGACAGGGCTTTTTTTAACGTGCAGTTGTACACAAAATGTGCAGTTCTAATTTCTAAATGGATTTGTGCAGCTGTAGAAGCACTTCTGTCACACGTTTTGTGCAATTAAAATTAGCAAAAATGGTCATTTTCATCCGATTGGAAGTAATTTACTGTGGAGGATGGAAAAGGAAAGAAGGAGTTGTGCAGTTCTAAAAATTTCTTCAAAACAGCCCTGGTCGGCGATCGTCCTTCGGGTGCACGTTCGTCCCCCCCCCCCCAACTTCTAGACCAATTGAGTCTTCGCCTATGGAGATAGACCAGCGGCCTACTTTCTGGGCCTATTCTCCCGGCCTACTCTGAGAGGAATGAGATGCGGCATAGTCCTCCCCTTGAGATGTCAGATCTCAATGTGAAAAAAGCCAGCAACAGCATAATTATTATGCAGCCTTCGGATTCAGACCTTCAGAAAGTAGGCCTGTGACTCGCATTTGACTCTGCTGAAGATAGGTCTATATATGGTAGCCAACGGTCAACACAATATTATTCGGGGGCCTTTTTAGTCTTCAAGATTGTGTCTTGGAGATTCACGGAAAAACGCTAAATGTTCTGCCTGCAACCTGGAGATACTATATAGGCCTAGACCTACGAGTTCGAACCTCCCCAATGCAATTAGGCCTACATGGCTAGGCCTATATACTGCAGTGTCGGGACCTTGAGCAAAGCATTAGCAGAACCTCATTTGTGTACTTTGGCCTAACCTTACGCCCTCTCGTAGATGTAGGCCTATACGGTCATCTGTGAGTGTACATTTGAACATTGGAATTTAATTGGGTGACTTAGGAAGGCGATAACAATTTAACAAACGCAGCTGTATTGCATATAATATTGTTTCAGATCTCAGTGATCTCACCTCCCCAAAACCTTCTAAAGTCTTTGAAAATTTCAATTGATTCTTTTAATTACTGGCGTGGGAGCTCGCATATAGCCTACTTTGCAGAGGGGACCAAAACATATAGGCCAGTATCTTGATCACGTTTTAATTTTTGGCAACAGCTTTATAGCTAATTGAAAATGCAGATCAGGAAATTAAGATCATGCAGTGTGTTTTGCATTGAGGTCTCCAAAATAATGTAGGTTTTCAGTTTTCACTTTGAGTTGGCCTATCAATAGGCTAGTGTTATTGTGCTGCTTTAGCGCGAAGAAAAGCGGTCAGAAATTTTTTAAAAGTATACAAGTCAAAAATACAGGCCGATATATAATAGGTGTCAATTGTCCTGCTCGAGGGGCATATGTCCCCTCTTATCCCTACAATGGCATGTATTTGCTGCATAATTTGCAGGCACCTATTAGTTCCGCAGATTTGTTGGGTCTACATGTAGGCCTAGGCCTACCTACATTTTCTTATACACTGAATTTGTAGCTTTCATTGTGAGTAACCGGTTTGTAACTAACTCAGCGCGGCAGTTGTGGCAATGGCCCTTACTTGTAATTCCCTAAGTCGAATAACGAGAATGGCCACTCTGCTGTAGGCCTATCGTTGAATCTAGCATTCTAGTCTACCTTTAGCAACACAGCGTCTTGCGCATTCATTGCAGAGAATTGACCATAGAGTCTATTCTAGGATGCGATTTAAGATCTTTGGTTATAGGCTCTGATTCATCTCGGCAGACTAGTATAGGCCCACTATCGACCAACGGCTTTAATTGGAGACCAACTAGTTTCGTACTTCAAATCTGTTTAGCTATGTACATTAACTAGGAATTGCAAATGAAAAAAAACTGAGACTAGTCTTTGACAAAATGCAGTGGTCTACAAAATAAGTGGTCTCCTTAATAGTTAATAATTACATAAATATACCAGCGCTATAAAAGTTGGTCATCACTTGTTTTGAATGTGGGCGATAATTTCCTGTTGGTCGTGTTGGATAATCAGCCATGGCAGGGGCAAGAGTTATTCAGGTACATTTTGTGTAAAATTATGTTTTAGGAAGATTAGAAATCATGGTTACTTTGCACATTATTTCACTTTGCGTGTAAGGTGCCAACTGGCTTGAAATTTTTTATCAAATAATTTCTGGAATACCTCTGCCGCCCAACCTTGAGTGTCCGACCTTCGCCAATTGGAGTTTATAATTATTCACATTCGGGTACTGGTAATAAAACAAAGTAGGCCGCGGTGAAACTAATTATTTATATATTACAAATATATGTTTAATTTTTCTCACTAAGCATCGAGTAACCAAGAGTTACGTAGCCATTCACACAGAACATGTCAATACTTCCATAGAACTTTTATGGGTGCGGCCCGAATCCTCTAAACAAAATAATATCGGCTGGACCCCCGAAATCGATTTTCTAAGTGCAATCCGATGGACACTAAACTGTTTGATCAAAAACACTAACAGGACCATTATGTCACTGCCACTTTCTATAAAACTGTTCCGGGAAATCGGGCTTTTGTGTATTTTTGAGTTGACCCACACAACATTTCAGTAGGCCTACGTCCATGTATTTTTTTATTGACTTTGGGGCCCCAAAGAGGCTCAAAGACAAAGAGTTTCAGGTTTCACACATTTACCATTTTACGAATGAGTTTTTCACCTAGCTTTTATGCTTAAAAAGGCATTATATTCCAATTGTGTTATTATTATATTCAGAATTGTTCACAGATCATTGTGGCATAAATTACTCCAAACCCATCATGTTGTTTATTTTCATATGCAACATCATGTGTGACCAGTTGGTATTTAAAGTTTCCCCAGTCGAAAGCAGGAACCTAGGCAACAAAAATCCTTTAGGCTTTTCTGATAGCATTTTTCTGGAGCTTTTAATCTTGAGCTCTTTGGAGCTATGGACTTGAATATTGCCATGCCAATTTTCCATGCTGATGGATGACCTTTAGTTTGTATTCTGCGTTTAATTTTTATTTAGGTTGTCAAGGCTCACAGACCTCTAATAAAATTTCACCACGGGCCTAAAGTATCGTCGAATGGTTTGTATTAAATTGCTATATTTAGTATTTTAATGTTTTTATTGTAGATTTGCATTATTAAATATTCCTTTGGTCAGGTAATTTATTCATTTTTGCCATAAGTGCCGGTTACAAATTAGCGTACGTAGCTAGCCATATTGGTTTTACTAAAGATTTATTGATATTTGTTGGGTCAAAGAAAATAAGTTGATAATTATTGGTCTGTTTCTCAATTTAGAATTGAACCTGCACCACACATTGTTCTATGCTTGAATTCACTTGCCACCCTCCATTGTGAGCACCAGAAATTATGCGAAGTTGTCTCAGGTTTTGGGTTCAGTTTTGAGCCAGCATGTATTAGTCCTCTATGCTGCTTGTAGTTTTTTTGCTATTTACTAAATATGGTGCTCACAAAACCTGAGGGTGAGCACAGAGTAGTTTCGGCTACTTTACTAACAACATGAAACAGCAGTGCTTCACAAAGGGTCAACCACAATTGTCCAAGTGTTTATTCACGGTCCTACTGGAATCCTGATGTCATCATTCAAGTTCTATTGCATTGTATTAATCATATGCATATATTTGTAAAGTGCCTCTCGCTACCAAAAAGAATTCTTCAGTAAGAGCCCCCAGGAAGCAGACTTAGCTCCTGTGGAGTCTATTCCATACCACTGAACCCATCATGGCATAACCATCATCCGCATTTTGGAAATTCTTGTGGTGTTCAGGTTTCGGCCAGGTTTCATCGCGGGATTCCGCTCCAGCGGCGAAGTCGGCTCCATCAGTTCCCGCTTCAGCGAAGCCAGTCGGCTCCTCGTCCCGAGGGTCGGGAATTGACTTCAAAGATCTGCCGAAGCGCTATCAAAGGAAACCACTAGATCAGGACGAAATCGATGTAATAACGGTTGGTATTGGTTCAGACAGTTCTACTACCTTCTTTTGGTTTAATCTTTACAAATGTACCCAAAGAATTGCTAATTAATGCTGATTAGCTTTCAGAAGTTTATTTAAGATGTGTATTTTGTACAATGGAAAAATGTAAGTATTGGAGTATGCATATATACTTTTAAAGGCTTTTTAGCTGCAGGGTCGTCTGTGCAGCAAGTGTTTTGAGTTATGGTTGGTCAGTTAGTTGCTTTTTAAGGCACTGTGTCATAACAGTGTTGATTAGAATCACCCTCCTCATTTTTCAATGCTTGGGACTGGCCCTACCAGAGTACAGGCAGTGGCAGAGTTTGGGTTATCAGGTTCTTGAAATTGCCAGATAGTGAAAGCACTGCTGGACATGCTACATTGCACAGAAGGAAAGTTATATCACTTTCCTTCTATGCAATGCTATCAGTAAATGAACCAAATGTTCAGTGCAATGTTCACAATGTTGAAGTATTCACCATTGGTTATGTAGAACCTCAGAGAAAAATTGAAATATACATTATGCTGTATATTTCACTTTTTATAAACGTTCTTTTTAAAGCCTCTGCAAGTTGCTGATTCGTTTGGAGATTCATTCAATGAGATCTTTAAGTGTCATCTAGATAAGTTTGCAGGAGGTTCAATAAAGTACATACTCACTTACTTTTGTACTGAAAAATGTCTTGTTATTTAATCTACGTTTATTGTATTAATACATGTCAAACAGTGCCTTGTTTTCTGTTGCTTTCAGAGAGGCGGACCTGAATAGTCAATCAAAACAGTTGCCACTCGTAAAATATCTCAACTTTCGAAGTGACATTAATTAGTCTTCAATTGCCGTCTTGTTTCTTAGTGGCTTTAGACATTTTGTATCTGTGTAGCAAATGTTGTTTTATCCGTATTCGCTTTTTAAAACCATCGTAGAAAGTTTGTTTTGTTGCTTTTCAAATAGTACCGTTCAACTCTGTACCCACCAAGAATGTGTTACTATCACTGCGTCTAAAATAGGAAGTGAGAAAAAAGATACTGGGAGTTTTTCATCATCGAGTAATTATAGTATTAATGATCTAGATAAGAACTTCTAGGGCGCTAAAAACAAGGTCACTACCTGCTTTTCTGTTATCGTGTTTTTGTTTTGTTTGTTCCCGTGAACTTTGATCACCCAGCTAGACCAGTTACCGGTCTAGAAGTTCAGGAGCAAGCAAGGGCAATTAAACAAGGCCGTACTGAACTCTCAGTTTCGCAGTTTATCAGAACCTTTGATGTCTGTTTTCCATTTTCTGCTGACAAAATAATTTATAATGACCTTTGTTTAGTCGTCAGGGCATTTCAAGGTCAATGTTGTGTTGTATAATCGCATGTCTGATGAACTTAAAATAAGTCTATGGCAGAATTTTTATGGCAGGTTATTTAATTTTGTTTAGCCTTGTGAGTGGATTCACCCTGCCCCTCTCCCAGATTCATACCCCCATTGTTCAATTCAGGTGCCTTTTGCACCCTGGTCTGCCACTTATTTGGAAATATTGCCACCGACACCCCTTGTTTGTAGACACGAAAGAAGCCTCTGGCAATCCACGCATCCCTTGAAATATTAAAAGTTTAAGGAAATACATTGATGACCATGGTTAAAAGTCAGCCAATTTCGGGAAATACCCTGTTTATTTCTGAGGAAATCTCTGTTATCGGAATCGGATTTGCGGACAGTGATGCCCCTTATCGCACAGAGCACTTCAGGATAGATTGCAACCACCGCAGTATTTTCAGCCAACCCAAAGGAGGAGGTGAAGCAAATGATTTTAATTATTACTCTGTTTTTAACATTTTAGCATGGGTGTTCCAATCACTTGGTACACTCTCGACATTAAAGTGTTAGCGTAAAAACATGCGTGTCAGGATTAGGTGCATTGATACATGTATAGCTAGCAAACTAGCAGAATTCACATGATTTAAACCTAACAATGTGGGAAAATATCTTCACTCATCACCAAGACCTTTAATAACTGTCACACTTTAATATGTATTTCCTCGTCCTTTCGTTATAATTTATTTTAAACCGCAGGCTAAGCAGAGTACAAAACAATACATTATGTGCTGCATACAAGGGCGAAATTAAAAGATTCGTGGCAACAAAACGTGGTGCATAGCATGGGCGAAATCAACAAAACATTTACGTCATAAAACATCCAAAAAAATCTGAAGAACTTGAATCCCTGAATTGAAGCAACCACTAACTTCAAACGTTTGACGCAAGAGATGACAAGTGTGTAATAATTATAGAATCCGTTTATTCGTCTGTCTATCCCTCATTCACCTCTCTCTGTCTCTCTCTGCCCTCAGCTGTCTGTCTCTGCCTATGGCTCTGGACTTCACTCTACTCGCTGTCAACCGCTATTATGTAAGTAAGTATGTCTCTTTATGCCATATGTATCAAAGGCACATAGTGACTAGTACACGTATACGCAATATGTGCGAAATTTGTGCGTGTATTGGATGAACGATAGGCACAATGTATACAGTATGCCGGGATATGTAACAAATGAATGTAAAAATGCATGTATGGTATGTAAGGCCTAATGTATGCATAAAATATGTAACGTTTATTCAACTCAAAACTGCATTTTTGTCATGCTAGAGTCAGGAGCTTCTGAGTAAGTACACTTCAACAGGGGCGGATCTGGGGTGGGCCAACCCGTCCATCCCCCCAAAATCTCAGGAGTGCATAGGACGTGGCCCCCATTTGGTTTCAACAAGCATTAAATCAATGCAGCGGGAGAGAAAAGTAGGATACGACGACTAGAGAGGTCATAGTATATTGCTTGCAGAAATTACATCGACCAGATGACTGATGACTTAGAAAAAGGTCATAAGTTATTTTGGCATGGAAAATTGGTATATTTTCCAGACATTTCGACAAACAACTAAAAAAAGGTTATCAGATTTTTTCTGACAATGATCACCGAAAATTTTGCCCCCCTCGAAATCTTGGGTTTCCGCCTCTGCCCTTGCGGAGGCACTATGGAAATTCTTGGATGAATGAATGAATGAATAAGACATGCCATCTTGAAGCAGATATGCTCACAGACAGGAAGCCAGTGCATAGAACGAAGAGTGGGTCGTATCGGCCGATCCTATGATTTCAGGGCATCTAACGTAAGAGTGCACGCCACAGCGTATCAGATGACAGATAATAACAGCAATCTGGAACAGACTTTCCTCATCACAATGACAAACAAAGAACTTTCTGTTTCACAGAAATTCCACTTAAACATTGACAAGACGACAGTTTTCACCGTTAACTCAGTACGTCTAACATCAGAGTGCATGCCACACAATCGCAGAGCAAAAACTTGAGATATAAATAATGGCAAGAAATTCCACAATCGTCGCATAATATCAACTCATAACAAGACATTCAAGGCAGCCATCAACAAGACCAAAGTCCTTGTCATGATGTCAGTTCGCATAACGTCAACTGCCAGAAACCATCTATCAACAGCCAGAGACCATCCATCAATGGCCAGAGACCATCTCTCAACGGCCAGAGACCATCCATCAACGGCCAGAGACTATCCATCAACCGCAAGAGACCATCCATCAACGGCCAGAGACTATCCATCAACCGCAAGAGACCATCCATCAACGGCCAGAGACTATCCATCAACCGCAAGAGACCATCCATCAACGGCCAGAGACCATCCATCAACGGCAAGAGACCATCCATCAACGGCCAGAGACTCACAGGGAACAGATTCAGAAAACTGTTTTAACTCCTACTGGAGTCCAACTCAGCTGGAATGAGGTTGCGCTGCCGTCATCTGTGCAAGACAATCTCGGACGAAGGCGAGCGTCAACTGGTAGAGCTCCGCATCTCTTGTGCACGGCTTACAAATGTTGAGGTGGTTGAGTTGCGGCATGACGTGAAACTTGCCAAATCCAGGATCTAAAAAACAATTACCATGTCAAGAGTTGACTTCAAGTCGGAAGTTTGTTGTTTTTTCTGCCTCAGCGAAAATAAATTTCTCAAAATTTTCATCGATTTTGTGTAGCTTGCAACCACATTCAGAGCATTTATATTACACGTTTACACAATAACTACTCAGAGGCGCTCCTGGCCTAATCTCAATGCAAAGGAACAGTTTTTATAGTTCTATAGTAAAAATTGCAACCCGTGGGCCAAAAGTGGCCCTCCAGACCTAAAAAAAATGGCCCTCATCTCTCAAAGAATTAACAAAAATATATGAAAGAATTGACAATTTCGACAGGATATAACACATAATTATTTTCTATTACAAATTATTTTATTTTGACAACTATAAATAGCATCCAACATTCTATTTTGATCCAATTATAAAAAAATTATGCTTTCAGTTAATTAAATTTTAGCCTTGTGACCCCCTAATGTCTTTCAACTAAGAAAAAGTGGCCCTCGTGCCCTCCAACTCAGAAGCAGTTGCCCTAAAGTAAAAAAAGGGTTGGAAACCACTGCCCTACACCACCCACGCCCCAAACAGACCACTCAAACCCTCCAACTGCCCCACCTCATAAAATGTACGAAACGAAATAAAGCATACCACTCGAGTCTTCCGGAACAATTTTTGCTCGATATCTGAATGGCAACCTGGTCGTCTGACCCTCGGCAAAGCTCAACAAAGGAATTCCCTCGTCAAGCATCAGATCCTTAAACGAACTGTGCAGAGTCTTCAGTTTCTGCGAACCTGCAAATTACAATGCTCCGTTAAATAGCCAATCATAATCAAATCATGACAATGATGCTGTAGATGTCTGAAGATTAGATTAGAGTTTTAGAAAGATTCTTTACATATCAACGACAGATATAATAGGAAAAGGCGATGCATGTATGATTACTACTATGTGTGCAGTATTTTTTTTAAGGAACCTATAAAGGGTACAGCCTAAAGTGAATTGAAATGTATGCATAATGACATGCACACCCACATTAGTAATTTAGTACATACATAAATACTTACAAATGCACTAGTTAGTACTGTAACTGTGACTTTAAATTCTTATTTGCATCACACTTCTCCAGAAAAAAACTCACCACAACAGCGCTGGATTTAGACTTAGGGAGGACCTAAACCATCTTGTTTGTTACCTGTCTGTCTCGAAATGCCTCGGGAGGTTTCTACATAAACCTGTAAAGTGGAGCATCATAGTCAGCAACGTTTTTTCAGCCAATGATGAGTTGTACGTTGTTTTGAACAAAGTCAGATTATTAACGGGTTACGTCGCTTGATAATCTTGATGAAGCTACAACGCAACTAGGCAACGTTGGTTCCTCGCTCTAGAACAGCAATGGCTCAGTCTCGATCAAGTGACTCAATTGGTGATTCTCTTTGGAATGCACTTTCTCCTTCTGTTCACTCTACACTTCTGTCTGGCAGTCTCTCTCCCTTCTCTCTTCACAAAACCTGCTTCTTCTCTCGGGGCCCTGCAAACTAGAAATGTCTCTGAATGATTCATCCTACTAGAGGCGCTTTATAAGTAATTAAGTGCAATACAATGCAACTGGTTCAATCAATTGTGGGGTATAGTGGTGGCGTCGTCAGTGGTGTAACTAGGAACTCGGGGGGCCCCTAGACAAAATGTGAATATTGATCACTTACAGTGGCGTAACTAGGAACTCGGGGGCCCCTCTGGGGCCTCTACACTCGGGGGCCCCTAGACTTTGTCTTACCCAGTCTACCCTATTGTTACGCCACTGGGCGTCGTTACCTTGAAGCCAGAAGGTTCGAGGTCCGAATCCACCTCACGTCGCCGCGTAGGGACCTTGGGCAAGTCCTTCACTCGCAATTGCTCAGCGCTTCGACATGAAACTCCGATGCAGTGTCCACTCTGCAGTCGGCAGCGCCTCTGAGTAGAGAACTTGAATGGGCGCTATAACAAGTGTACATACAAACAAACAAAAACAATGCACAGTGCACAAATAACGACACACATAAAATCTGCGTTACCTGGCGTCAGTTGTCTGACTTCAATCGACGGATAAACGAGATAGGAAACAGGTCGACCGAAAGCCGCCAGTGACGATCCCTTGTGTGGAACGCTGTAGAAGACGATGCCTTTCGTCTGCTTCACCAGAGGGCGCAGCAACTGCATTTCATTTGCTATGCGCAACATCTCCTTAATCAGAAGACCTACGCACAGAATTAAAAATTGAGATTTAATAAAAAATAGCATTGGAGTTTAGGGTACCGGTAGTTGATCTTTAACAGCTCTTCGACAATTTACTGCTGTTACTATTTGCATTACATGCATTTTATTATGCACCACTAGTTATTAAGTGCTCAGTAAATTGATGGCAATGAGCAATGGTGAGTGTTGCTAAATGTATCTAAACAGAAACCATCTCATAGCAGGCATTACAATTACAATACAGGATGAGAGATTACATTACAATGTGAGAGATCTTCATTATGATCAGGGTTTAGAGTGGGTGTGGAACGGCGTTCCCACTGCTCTCGAAATTCTTGTGTTCCTACTGCTCATCGTATGTGGAACCCTAGAAACACATGCGTTACAATAAACTACTCTGCAGTGCTCCCACTGCTCACATTGTGCTCAGCATAACCACTGCTCACCCAAATCACTTTAACCATTGATTATAATGTTAGAGTTTAGATGACATGGTGAGAGGTCAATCTTCTACATCGAGGTGTCAAATAGCCCCTGGTGTACAGTATGCCAAAGAGCGGGTGGGCTTGAGACAACGAGAGATGGATCACAAGGTAGCATACAAATCACAGGACTTGCCAAGTTGCCATTTACATTGAAAGAGACCATGATCAGTATTTGTAATTGTAATTGTACATTTATATAGCGCCCTTTCAAGAGAACTCCTCAGAGGCGCTCCCGACCTGACACCAAACCACAATCAAAGAAAACGGTTTTCAAACGCTTGCGGAAAAGGGGCAAAGAAAGACAAAGAAGTTCATTACGGAGACTAATAGGTAACTTATTCCAGAAAGACGGACCGACCATAGCAAAGCTTCTGTGCAGCACTTTGGAAGAACGAGCCATAGGGACAACCAGTATGTTTGATGTTTACAATCGAAAGTGTCATTTAAAACGATTGCATTACGACAGTGAAGAATTCCAGCTGACCTCCCATTGAGTGTCCGATCCAAATGATCGGCCTTTTACCAATTCCACTCTGCTCCAACTTCATCAGAAGTTCTTTGCTCAGTACATCAATCGTCTTCCTAGCATACACAAGTAAGTAAGTAAGTAAGTACAATCTTTACAAGCCAATTGCTAACCGCATTGTGGTGTACAGACATCTAAAAACATATTCTCCAAGATTGTCTGCAATAAGTCAGCATGTCAGACTTCACCACAACTGAAACAAGGCATTACAAAACAGCTAACAAGCGGGATAAGCCTAGAGGACAAGCAAAAAGAGCTGCAAGCCACAGCAGATAATGTGTACCATCGTACCCTACTTGCCATGCATATTTTTAGTGCAAGACATAAGTCATTCCAAGCCACAGCAGATAATGTGTACCACTGTACCCTACTTGCCATGCATATTTTTTAGCTCAAGACATAACTCATTCAGGCTGATCACTGCGTTCAGATCATTTTATATGAATCCTACCTTTCTGTATCGTATGGACAACCCACAGACCAATTGCTCAGCCGAGTCTCGTACTCAACAGTCAGAAGGCGAAGATTTGGACAGTCTACTGCCAGCCAGTCCTACAAATACGAATCCAGGCAGCAAAGTTTAAAGTGATTCAAAGCAAGTATTATGTATTATTAATGTTTAGTATAATTAAGCAAGTATATAGTCTTTATCTGAACCAGTTCACTAAGGTGCACTCCAGAGCACATACATAAAGGATAGTAGCTTAAGTTGTAATTAATCATTTAGCACGTATAAATCATCCTTATCTGCACACGCAAGTCTTATCCAATTTCAGAGACGGAGACTTGCAAACTAATCATCTGACAGGCCAAGAATAAACGCAAGATTTAAACAAATATATTACAGCGTGATCCGCAGTTGACAATACTCACTGACTACTAGTCTATAATTCAGACACTAACAGATCAACTACCTTTTTTATCTGCATCATTCTGGCATCATACCTTCAGCTCCTTCATAATACTATGGCATAGCAACATAACTTCGGCTTGCTTCAGGCACCACTCTCAGTGCTTAGCCTCGTAAGGAACGTAGGCCAAAGGGAAGGTTACTACAAACAGAGGGACCCACAAACAGAGATATCATGAGATACCTAAGCCAATACAGTGTTATGGAAAACATCATAGCCAAGCAACACTTTATAATCCTTAACATTGCTAGATAGGGCCTACCTTAGGCCAGCAGAATGTGTATGAACCATCACAAGTGTCTGTCATCAACGATCGTGCATTAGTACCGCTGACGTCGTTTCCACCTTTTGACGAATTCTTATTCTGGTTGTCATTCGAATTGTTTCTAGGCAGGTCCTGCTGTCGCCACGTCTTGAAAGGACCGCCGAGAAGACCGTGGATGAAGACCACGTCAGCTTCTATCGGTTCACTGAAATAAAACGTACCAGAATGGAAGTTCACCATCTTCAAAATAATGTGGGTAAATATTTCTAAAATGACATGCTGTGCTACAGTTAGGGCAGGTTAACTAATCTCATTCTAGCCAGCATTTTCAGCACATGCCGAAACCAATTGCGTAGATGTATTCGCTAATTAATAAGACAAGTAAATAAAACAAGGTAGGCCCTATCACGCATGAAACTTTTCCAAAGTTATATATATATATAAATATTAAGTTGGCCATTATGTGTATTTATAAATAAATATTATATATATAAATGAATATATAAATATATATGCACACAATCAATTCGTATAGCCAACATCAATTTAATGATTGCAAATACATAAAACAATTTAGCAAAAGAAAGCCACCACATGAGAAATTTTGACAAACTATACTGATTAGTCAGATTCCTAAAATTTTAAAAAATCTTTTAAATGTAATTCTGAAATATACCAGTCAGCCACAGATGTAACTAAACTCTGGAAGCATGATTGACTGTTATGCAAAATGAAACATTTGTATAGCACCAGATGAATTTATATCGAACCAGATAAATTTGTATAGCACCACATAGATTTGCAGAGCACCAGATAAATTGGCATAGGACGAGACAAATTTGTATAGCACCCGATTTAGAATCTCTCTAGAAGCTACCCTAATATGAGAAAACCAAACTGAAATTGAAGAGAACGGAATTGAACATCTAAGAAAATAATCACAAAGTGTCATGGAGATCTTGAAGATCAGACTTGCAATCAAAATGAAACGATATCTGTTCCTAAAAATAACTGATTACCTATCCGTGAACTGAGGATGATAAAGATAAACACCATCACCATAGAAACAGTTTCCCGTAGCGACAGCGTCTAGATTGGCCAAGGCCTTTGTGGCAAGGAGAGACAGGACAATATCTGAAGACCTCAGCCACTGTGCAAAGATGGCCACCCAACCTGCAACAATCCGGTAAATGTGACAAATAGAGAAAATACATACACAACGTCATATGGTCTGTTTTAAACAATTTTAAACAATGCTGTAAGCAGAGGGTTTATATTGATGATGATGATGATGATGATGATGATGATGATGATGATGATTGATGATGATGATGATTGATGATGATGATGATGATGATGATGATGATGATGATGATGATGATGATGATGATGATGGATGAGCATGTGTGCGTGCATGTTCAGTTAGATTTGATAATTTTATTATTTATTTACTTCTCCATTTCTATAGCGCCCCTTCAAGCTCTCTACTCTGAGGCGCTGTCGACTACAGTGCGGACACTGCATCAAAATTTCATGCCGAAGCAAATGAGCAATTGCGAGTGAAGGACTTGCCCAAGGTCCCCACGTGGCGGCTTGAGGTGGATTCGAACCTGCAACCCTCCGGCTGCAAGGCAACAACATACCAAGTACACCACCGCACCCCACAACCTCTAGATCCACCCAATAATATCTGTAAGCATCAATTAGGCAATGTCTTCACAAACCAACAACAAAATTTCATTATCTCATCTGGCATTCTGGTTTTTGTGGTGCCATATACCTGGGTGCCTGGTCACAAGATTATTAAAAATTAGCCATACGTGTAGAAACAACTTCAGAAGACATTCGATATTCTTTGCCACTGACCTGATTTTAAAACATCCTGATGCAACCACCTGTAGAGCGTTACGTTTGACAGTATTCGCCCGATCGTGTAAACCATCGTCTTATCATGTATGTGCTGCTCGTATATGAAACGCAGAACGTCAAGACCCTTGTGATGAACAAGTGCCGTACAGTTGCTGTCGATCTAACCAACGCAAGTACACCAGCATCAAAATTGTCATCAATCTTAGCACATACAACGTATGCCATACTGCGCTAACCATCGCCAACCTCTCTCAGCCTCCACGCATCGTTACATATCAGCAACACTTGAAGGTGAGATACAATACATTTTAAAATCACCACTTTCACCTACACTGACCAATACCAGTTTTATTAGAGTTGAAGCAATTTTCATTCGAGTTACAGTCAGCACCAAAACGGTCACAAAAACAAAGGCAGGTTTTTATGTATACACTAAACGTCCATACCAGGCTACGCATGCCATGATATGCATAATTAGCCCCACCTTCTGATGACATATTCCATAAATAGAAAATGACAGCAAGCATATTTATTTGTCATGCAATTGAATGTCAAGATCGGCAAACTTAAAGTGTCCGTACCTCGGAACTGAAACAACGTTTTGAGCTTAAAGTAGTTGCAATTCGCAGGAGAATGTATTGTAAAACTTTCACACCGCTACAGGGCAATTCCACAATACAGTAGACTGACCCTAAAGTGCTGTATTAGCGATTATCTAACAAGACAGACATACAAAATGGCTGTGAACACACCTCGCAGTGACCAAGCACAGCCTGCAGCAAATAGACGACATTCTTTTTATCCACTGGTTCCCTGTTTACCTCAGACAAAAGCAGATGATTTCCATCAAATGTCCAAACAGCTTCCTTCAAGATTCACAACAATGAAAGTAAAACAACCGAATTTCAAATATATATATGTGACAACATTATAGAAAATTATTACGTTTAAGATGAAAACGTATGCAGCACAAAATAATCGAGAATTTCAGACTCTCTGAGTAGATCTGCTACTGCAAAATTCTTAATTGTCAAATCAATAAAAAATATGCTAAAAATCACAGTTTGTTTAGATGAAGTCTTGCATCAGCTAAATGCTACTACTACTGTACATCCACTTTACAATTATTAACGAAGAATGTTAAAAATAGTTTTATCAGAAAAAAAGGTGGCTAAGTTCAACTGAGACTGTAAACCAAAACCATTAGGAAAAAGCCATTAGCAAATAAATAAAATAATTAATTCATAAAGTTAGCAAAACAATCATGCTTAGCTTTGTCTGAAAATATTGGCTGACATAAGCCATTCAATCAATCAACTAATCCATCAACCAGCGTTCAATCAATCGATAAATCAATCAACCAATCAATAAATTAACCAATCAATCAATTAATAAACCGATCAATCGATCAATCAATCAACCAATCAATGAACCAATCAATCAATTAATAAATCAATCAATATAAACTTCATACAAGAAAGAGACACCTTTTCAAAGATGGACAAAGCTCTGATTCCTCGCTTCAAGGCAACATCCATAAAATACTTTGTGCATTTGCTCGTACCCTTGTCCGGAAAGTAAGCCAACAGTTTCTTCAGCTCATCCTCTGCATTCATCTATTACACAAACATCAAACTAAATCACTTAATGCTTTCAGTTACAATAAAGAAAGCACAAATTCAAGCAAGTTGACAATGATTAATATCAATCTTCAAAATTAATTACTGATTTAATCAAATAATTGATCATTACTTCCATAGATGATAATATTCTGACCTACTCAACCTTCCAATCAGCAGATGGCGTTGGCAAACTGAGCAGGACGTGATGCACGCCTTGCATGGCTGCCAACAGTTAATTTCAACATCTGTTCATACTATGATTTGCAATCATGCTGCGCTATGTCAGTTTGAAAAATAAACAAAGATTTTAATTATTATGTTAGACATTTCAATGTACTGTAATAGATTATCATTTAGTTTTGCCTGCTGCTAAATGCCGTGTGCTAGGATGATCCCGTAACAACGCATAGAAATAACTGGAACTCTAACAGTGCGCTAACAATGTCGATAACGTACCAAAGATGAATTCTGCATAGGAAGCAACTCAGTCAACTGTGACGTTCTTGATCTTGCCAGCTTCACAGCACAGCGAAGTTCTGACTCGGCCTTTTCTGCATCTGTCAACATAAGATTCATGCTTAAATATTCATTTAGATGAGTGCTAAGGGTGCTGCAGCAACCGGGCATGCAGTTTTGAAGGGCCTGCAGTAATAAATATGTGCATGGCGAACCGGTTGGCTATCACTTATATATATATATATATATATTCGTTTAACAACAAACCCAAGTGACACACCGCACATGGGTACATGAAGAGATATAGAAAATTATATAGAAATAGAAAAGTTTTCTTAAAAGTCATCTTGAGTAACAGTCAGTCAGTGTTAGTTATGCATGTGAAGATCAAATTTTTCTTCACGTCGGTATAAAATGCGTGGGATGAAATTGCGGTCGTCTTTAACAGAGGGAAGACAGCACCTGAGACTGCACTAGCCTTAATGCATATGTGACGATCCCAATATGGCTGTTTGGTTTGGCACGGACACAATTTGACAGCAATTGTTGCATACTTCAGATCACCGTAGGCCTATGATCATCTGTTAAGTCAACAGTGCAGTGAATACAGAAAATTAGCCATATTTAAAGCAAATTGCCACATAACACAGTAGTGTCGAAGATATCGCCATTTAGAAAACATAGAAATTAAGCAGTAGTATTGATTAGTTACTTTAATCATGAATGTAACATTCATGTACCTGCGACTTCGGCTGTGCTGAAAGATGGCATCTTTTCAATCTCAGCTTCATCTGGCAGAGTCTTCAACCGTTTATTTAATCTGTGAATTTCTTCGAACATCAGCCCACCACTGAAATCAAAATTTTATATAAAATATCAAACAATCAGAGCAAAGTGAAACCATGGACTAACCTACAGCTACCAGTGATATACAAATTCTTTATTTTGATGGTCTTGGAATAAACCTAGGCTTCTACTAAATTTAAAACATCGTTACAGATACTTCACAAAGTTCTGTAATAAAGTTATAGGGTAATTATGAAACGATAATGATGAGACATAGTAGGACTTCATGCCCAACGTTCTATTTATGAGAAAGCATGATGATACATATATTAGGTCACGGTTTATACAGTTTATATATATATATATTTATACATTTATCCATTTCTATAGCGCCCCTTCAAGCTCTCTACTCAGAGGCGCTCCCGACAACAGCGTGGACACACTGCATCGAAGTTTCACGCTGAAGCGCAAAGGCAAGTGCGAGTGAAGGACTTGCTCAAGGTCCCTACGCGGCGACTTGAGGTGGATTCGTACCTCGAACCTTCCAGTTTCAAGGCAACGACGCCACCACTACACCACCGCGCACCACAGTTGGGCAAAAGTAACTCATGAAACCATCCTCCAATTTAGTGAGTTATTATCTTTAAAAACTCAAAATTGTCAGTACCGAATAGTAATTTGTAAAGAAATGAAACATACCAAAGTAGCACTGCTGCTGAGAAAATTCCAAAACCTAAAAAGCGAGACACATATTCTCAAGTTGAAATGTAAGTTTAACAACAATGGCAATAACAGTTGTATTAAACATTTAAAAAACACTTCTTCGTAATAGAAGTGGAAATTATTTAGGCAAACAATGTGCATTTTGTCAACACAAGAATTTTTAAAAATTTTCAGCTATTGTTGTAGCCATCAGTGTGGGGTGCCGTGGTGTAGTGGGTATTTTCGTCGCCTTGCAGCCGGAGGGTTGCAGGTTCGAATCCACCTCAAGTCGCCACGTAGGGACCTTGGGCAAGTCCTTCACTCGCAATTGCTCAGCGCTTCGGCGTGAAACTCTGATGCAGTGTCCACTCTGTAGTCGGGAGCGCCTCTGAGTAGAAGGCTTGAAGGGACGCCATAACAAGTGCACATACAAACAAACAAACAATCATAGCAGTTGTTTTATTACTGATCACATACTATCCTAAGTCAACAATTTTGAGTGTGAAGTCATGTATATATCCCGCGAAATTTATATCATAACACTAAAAGAAAATGACTACCTACAGCTACCAGTGATATACAAATTCTTGTTTTGAAGGTCTTGGAATAAACCTAGGCTTCTACCAAATTCAAAACATCATTACAGACTCTTCACAAAGTTCTGTAATAATAGAAAGTTACCTTTAACATAATTTCTGCTGAAGGACCGATCCTTCATGTAGTAACGGCACCCATTTCGAGCATCATGTAGTTGCTGCTGACGATGGAGTCTGTAGCCATCCGAAAGGGACACACAGGCATGGAATGTGTTTCCACATGGTCTCAGGTATTTTAACTGGTAAAAGCTATACAGCATAGTGCTTCAAATGATGAAAGATAAAGCAAGCTCCAACAGAAGTGTTAAGAACGTCTGAATAGGTCATCATTTGAGCCTGATATAAAATAATCACAAACACCCACATTAGAATGCCATTGTTAATTCTGTAGATTTTTGCATACGGGTTTTCCATGCTGCCGAGATTGAAAGAGACTTGAGCAGAGAGGGTGACATAGTCACAACATATAATTATGAACTTGACTTAAATAACTTTTATTGAACTCTCAAGACTTCCACAGCATCAAGTTGTGGCGACTTGAGGTGGATTCGAACCCGAGACCTTTCAGTCGCAAAGCGGCGAACATACCCACTACACCACCGCGCCCCACAAATGAGAGAGAAAGTGTTTGGGATAAAGGCAGAAATGGGGTGGGCTTAAGAGGAAAACTGTACTCTATTCGTTCAAGGGCATTGTAGGATTGTGGAGTGATTATGAGAACAGAACAGTTGTAACTGATGCAATGGTGCCGGGCGTTGGAGCATTCGAGATAGCTTAAATGTCGGGTAACTGCAGGTTTAACGTTCTCTCTATTCCATAGTGACTTTCATGCTACGCAACAACATTTTGGTACCCATCCCACGAAATACAGAAACAATACAAGAGCTGCTACAAGGATTAATCCTTTCGGGTTGAATTCCAATTAACTACTTTATTCCTGTAGTATCGCCCACCATGCAGCTGAAGTCATACCTCAGATTTTTACAATTGTGCGTCTAATTTGCTGCATTTATTCTGAAACAATATCACATAATGAGATTTTATTGCTGGATTACTGTCATAAAATAGACTTCTAGGACATCAAGGCACTCGAAATCACGCTCTGAACCAGTTTTTGTTTACGCATCGCAAGACAAAAATAGCATCTTGTATTCTTGTTCGCTGGCGCAGATGAGAGAGAAATCGCATTAGGTGGAAACATGATAACATTTGACCTTCGTATCGTAATCGTAATCTCCAAATTTCTAAAGCGTCACTCGAAAGCTAAACGCGGGGCACCAGCTTATTAACGAACGCTGCGTTGAGTCAAAAGGGTTGTCCATGAGAAGTGATTAGTAATGGTGGTGGTGGTGGTGGAGCCGAAAATGATCGGAAATCAGGAGACCTTGTGCTAGAGTCGTGAGCTATGTTATTTTAGAACTTTCCACACACTGTATTATTTAAGCTGTTTTCACAGCTCGATGTCAGTCGTTGTTTATTATACCTTTATTTTTCAACTTGCAAACACGTAGCCTAATGGTGCATAAAACATCGAAGCAACCATTGACAATAAAAGAATTAGGCCTAATGCGCTTAAATTATCAATATTTGTCATCCGTGAATCGCTATTTCACAGCTGCAGGCTCGATCACAGGAGCAAGAACTTCATCGGAAACCGGTTAACGCCGATGAATAAGCTTAATTGTCTCCCTGACGTGGCTTTTGTGGACGCTGAGAAATTATCGGAGATTTACATTACATAAGTCTCGAGATTGTGGTGGATCCGATTTGACCAGGATCTATGACAACAGAGGCCGTTCTCCTGGACAGAAATTTGCTCGGCGTATTACAGCACTTAGGAGCTAATTTTAAGTCTCGAGATTACGATTACATTCAACGACCTCATATATATTACATAGAGTTAATGTATTTTCATAACTCTATGTAAATCGGTTGACGTTTGCGTTGTCATGACGACCATAATTTGTATACAGCGATGGCGGGCGCGAGGAAGTTTGTTGATGCCAAACTCAAGCAACGAGATGTTTTACTCTTCAGTAAAACTGGTTCGCCTGAATGTAAAATAGTGAAGGGCATGCTCTCCGAATATACAATGAAACCCAGCACTTACGAAATATGCGAAATTGAACAGCGGCAAGACTGCGCGTCAATCGAAAACTACTTTATGATCATTTGCATGACAAGCCATAGATCGGTACGTCGTGTTGTTTGGTTTTTACCACAGATCCGCGTTTTGTATTATTTCTTGCAGTCATTTTCATAGTGACAGCATGTAATTTTTTAAACGGTTAATTATATGACGTCGATGATGAGGATGAGTTCGTTGCCGGAAGATTCATTGTTTTTAGCCTTCCAGGAATGAAATGAGTGACTTCGTTTCCCATTGCCTTCCTTGCAGATAGTTGTGGGTGAGCAACTTGTGCAGGGTCACTATACAGTAACGTGAGGTAGGTAGACATTCGAAACTTCGACCCTTTGGCTACATGGCATAGAACATACCATTGCACCACTATGCCCCAGTTGTGTAATATATGCAAATACTTACCTATATGACTTTAGCACAGCATAGAAGATTATTGTGCGCCGATACAATGATGGGGCAGAAGTTCTGCCGGGCTCACTCGCCTCAGTGAGAAATATTTGCTCCACAATATCACCTGGTAAACTTTGCAAATTAGGATGGTCAGATAATTCATATATTACTGAAAGTTATAGCATGAGAAAAGAAACAAACATAGCCTGTGCACTGCTAGGTGTTACAGTTTGCTGTATAACTCTTTTGTCAATTACCAAATGTGCAGATTTGAGTGTTAAATTTGCTGACCAACTCAACTATGAACCACTTCCACCATGCCCATTTGCATCATTGCCCTTCTGAGCCCAAAATTTCCATTTCTTGATATTAAAATGTCTTATTTTTGTGTAATCTATAGACAATCTATTGCAATGGGTTGGTTTGGGGCGAAAAAATACAACCCACACAGTTGGTTCAAACCCATTTAGGGTTACCATACGTCCGGGTTTCCCCGGACACGTCCTCTTTTTTGGCCCCTGTCCGGGCGTCCGGGCGGCTTTTCAGAAATACGGTTTTTGTCCGGGTTTTCTCCGTCCGTCCCCGATCAATCGATTTTACTTATTTTTCCGCGTTATATACTCTTTCTTTCCGTGAACTAAACACGCGTCCCAGCAGTATTTGGCTCAATAGTATGGTTGCCATCGGACTTCCTGTTCCTGGTGCGGTTTTTGTAAGCCAAACGCATAACTATAACGCTAGTTACATAATGATAATTGTGGATAAAATTTTAAAAAATCAGATTCACGGAAAAATTTGACATAAAAAATGCCGAAACGTAGCCTAAATGGTTACCGGTATTTACAGAGCTGCCCTGAAAGCCCAATACACAGGTTTTCGTGGAGGTCGTTATGAGTGAGGAGCTGACAAACATTTTGAGTGTCCTCTTTTTCATCTGAGCACTTATGGTAACCCTAAACCCATTGAATTTTCATTTGGGTGCAATGGGGCAGGGAGGGTAGGCAAAGCTTGTTTAAAATGCCAAATGTCTCATAAACCTACCATAGCCACCTCACTTTCTAAGTTCTTACTATGCCCCATGTATAGAGTCATCTGAGTCATGTGCCTGTTAATCTGGTTTTGTTTTTAATAGCAAGTTAAAACTTTAATGTCATTCTGTTTTTGTGTCACAATTCCACACTTTTCTGGTGCAGAGTAACATAGCCTTACTTCAAGAATGATTTGTGAGGGTGTCTTAAATGAGCAAGCAGTCCTTAGTTTTGTTGCTTTTACATGCGAGGTGCGGAGGAGTAGTGGTGGGTTCGGCGCTTTGGAGTCGAAGGATTCCAGGTTCAAATCCACCTCAAGCTGCCGTGTTCGGACCTTGAGCAAGTCCTTCACTTGCAATTGCTCATGCACTTCAGCAAGAAGCTCCGATTCAGTGTCCGTGCTGTAGTCAGGAGCGCCTCTGAGTAGCGACCCTTAGGTTGCACTATAGAAAAATGCGAGATATAATTTGTTGGAGATGCCATTGAGAAGTTTTGTCAAAGTTACATTATAACGTTGATTATTTAGTGTTACTCAAGTGTAACATGGAGCTTGTGATAAAATGTTATTTCTTGTTCGTTTGCAAAGGTTCCTCGGTTGTTCGTTAAGGGGAAATACATTGGATGTGAAAGAGAAATCAGAAGAATGCACGAAAACGGTGAATTAAAGAAACTGTTGACAGAGGCTGGAGCTCTTAGCTAAATCAGAGTAATAACTTACATTACAAGACATGCAAACCATTACAACTTTGTTGCGAACCGTTAAGACTTGTTATTGTTACATGACAGTGTTTTTTCAATGCACAAAGATTTATTATTTAGGCCATTATGTACAGCTGCAGCATTGACAAATTCTCATTTCCAACTACTGACGTATAGAAATTTACGTAAAAACTGCAAAACATTACTTGGAATCGAAATGTTGCTCAATGACTATAATCTGAAGCGTTTAATATTAGAATATCAGCATTCAATAAACTTTGAATAACCAATTTGATTAAATCATAATTTAAACTCATTGAGTGTTATCTCAATTTAATAACATGCATTTATAATCTAGTGCTGTGAATTTATGTACAAACGAATGACTAGATCTGCAGGACTACACATATAATACAATGCTTTTGTCTGTATATTATGGTCTTGAAGAGGCAAAATAATGGGCTGTGTCAAGTAACTGTGGTTGAGAATGTGAAGGGATTTTGCATTTATTGAGTTGTAATTTTGAACTCCACTTAAATTCAAAAAAGACAAAATGAACAGAAGCTGTTGCTGACTGCAGGCAGCAAGGTCCAACTTGCATTTTCCAAATACAATGCCATACAATGCATAGATGCAAACCCACTGTAATGAAAGCAGGCTATGTTTCACAGAAGTGGCAGTTAAATACAAACAAAAGTTCATCTACTAATGATATAAAACTTAATGTATTCAAAGTTTAAACTCATTTTCGGATGCTCGTGCCATCCACGTTGACTTCTCGGATTACGAAGTTAAAATTATCTCTATAGTATTATGGCAAATCTGTAATTTATGATACGATACAGTCAGGCTTCTTAGAGTCTTCTTCAGAATTAGTTTCTGCTTGTGTGTTCGTCGTTTCGATAGTTTCATTTATCTGGTCCGATTGTTTCTCTGCAGACGGCTTTTCTGGCGCCTGGCTTTGGCTCTGTCCATCTGAGGGAGCTTTCTCAGGAGAAAATGGTGTTGACCCACCAGATCCATCACTGGCCTTATTGATCTCTGAGGAGATTGCGATGAGACCAACCGCTTTTTCATCGTCAACATCGCTAGGTTTTTCAAGCTCGTCAATGTCACCGACCTTCGTTTTACCAAATATCTTACCGGCTGTTGCCAGGAACGAATCCCAGACTGGTACGTTGTCACTGTTTGAAGTTTCATCAGCAGTTTTTGAGTTTTCTGCAGGATTAGGTTCTGCTTCTGTGGCAGTTGTTTTGGTTTCTGTTTTGGACGATACATGCTTAGCAGAAGATGATACTGATATTCCTGGTGCATCAGTTACACTGCTCACGGTTTCAGAGGAGGTTCTAACCAGAATTCCAGGATTTTCAACTCCTTCTTCATCATTGGCAATGCCAGGTTTTTCGAGCCCATCATCGTTTGTAACCTTCTTTGCGCCAAATATCTTACCTGCTGTGGCCAGGAATGAATCCCACACTGGCACATTGTCGCTGTTTGAAGTTTCATCGGCAGCTTTTTGGTTTTCAGTCGGAGTAGGTTCTACTTTTGTAGTGACAGTAGTACTGTTGGATTCATTTACCTGTTCATGTATTTTATCTGCAAACTGGCTTTCCGGCAGCTGTTTTTGACTTTGTTTAACTGAGTTTGCCAACTCATGAGATGATATTGATCCTCCAGAATTATCTTCATCTGCAAGACTGGGCTTTTCAAGTTCTTTGTTGTCACTGGCCTTCTTCATGCCAAACATTTTACCTGCTGTAGCCATAAAAGAATCCCACACTGGCACATTGTCACCTGTTGAAATTTCAGCAACAGCTTTTGAGTTTTCTGCAGGAGTAGGTTCTGCATTTGCAGTGGTTCCGTTTGATTCATTTGTCTGTTCAAGCATCTTATCTGTAAACTGAGTTTTTGGCATTTCTTTTTGGCTGTGTGCTACTGAGTTTGCCAACTCAGGAGATGGTATTGACTTTCCAACCGTATCTTCATCGGTAATACTGGGCTTTTCAGATTCATTCTTGTCGATGTCAGTAGCTTTCTTTATGCCAAACATCTTGCCTGCTGTAGCCAGAAAGGAATCCCACACTGGCACATTATCACTGCTTGTAGTCTCATTCGCGGCAAGTGAGATGTCGTGGGTCGGCAAGACTTTGTTGAGATTTACAGTTTCCATTGTTACGTCATCTGCTGATGAGGCTGGAATCTTGGCGGCATCTTCGATGTGCACAACTCTATTGTTTTCTGGATGTCCTTTGTCTCGAGAGGTAGTAGGCCTTTTGTGTGATGAGGAATTAGCTGAGACTGGACGATTATTTTGATTGGGTTGGGCCTCGTGTGGATCCCTAATTCTATAACCATGTGCATTTCTTTGCTCTCTGTTTGTCATTTTGTTGGCCCTGTTACGATGGGTATTGTCAGAATTTTGAGCACTTCTCCTCTCTTTGTGAGTTATTTCGTCTTCTGCAGGGTGTCTGGTCCCGTCCTCATCGTGAGAAAAGGCCAGGTTCTCCTCGGTTGCAAACTCATCGTCATTACGCAACACTTTGCTGCTCGACTGGCTGTTCCTGTTGGAATCCCCATGTACGTTTCTATGCAAATCCGGGGAGTGTTTCCTCCTGACTAAAGTCATCGGCACTGCCTCGTGAGGATTCCCTCTAGTAAGCGTACGTCTAGATCTGTGACCATTTGGATCATCCGTCTTAGAGTGCCAGTTACTGGCGATTCTAGCAGGCTGTGGTCGTTCTTCACTATTGATGGCATCTCCTTGTGTGGCTGAGGGTGGCATTCTCACATGCTGGCGTCCTGGAACAGGTCTGCGAATACGATGGCAGCTGTTACATCTTTGCAAACCGGAAGTTGGAATGATCTGAGGGGGTTGTCGACGTCTAGGGTCGGAGTACACGAACGGTGAAACGTTAGGAGACTGATCACTGTTTTCTAGGATTCTTCTAGCAGGGTTATTTCTCTGGAGCATCCGTTCAGAAAGCGGGTCATCTGGATGTCCGTGAAAATATCGATTTGAGTAATTTTTCTCGTATGACCAACGTGTGTCTTTCTCGCTAAATTTCAGTGGTCGTTCGACTGTGGCAGGTGACATGGCTGCCTGACGGTACGCATGGTAGATTTCTGGATTGCCTGGTGAATGGTCCTTGTAGCTTCTTCGCCCGTGAAGTCTTGTTCTCGCGGACATTGAATATTGCGAGGAGGGGTCATCATGAGGATGGGATGCGTGAGGCATGGTATGAGATCTGGATACCGTCGAGGATATGCTTCTTACATTTGGTTCTGTTGACTGTTCCGTCAATCCATAATTGTCTGTGTCGTTTGTTCTCGAAGTTCTTGGCCTAGCTGCCTGCGTAGATGGGTATTCGTGATGTCTGTTTGGCGGTTGATTTTGGTCTTGATCTATACCTGCGACACAACAAAGGAATTTTTCAACTTGTTTCAAAAGATCAGTTATTTGCATGGACTCAAAGTTTTACAGCATCGTAATTAAGTCTACGTCGTGTTGTAGGACTTATCATACCCTGTACGAAAAAGAACTGCAATTAAATAGGGCTTATACTAGTAGGCCTGCATGCCAACTGCCATATATCGCTGGAAGTCTGGAACGCTACAGTCAACAAGTCCACACGTTGTTCTCTTCCTAAACTGGTCGCACGTAGGAACAACAATTAGCCTAGGCTATAATAATTATGTCTTTCAATGTTAGACAAAATGCCTATTTTTAACACGCTATAGGCTATATAGCCAATGGTAGCCATATAATGCTTATACATCTTGGGGAGAAAATTTTCCCGAAAACTCAAATTTCACGGGTGGCGTACCGGTGGAGGTCGGAGTGTGGTGGGGTGTTTTGGGGGTGGGTCGGTGTGGTGGGGTCGTGGCCGGGAGCGGGTCGAATCCTAAATTTCCCGGGCAACGCCGGGTACCCCAGCTATAGTTGTCTATAAGTCTATAGTCAGATTTAGAAGACTGAGACCTGGATAGTTGTTTCGTCCTTCTGCGGATTGAACGTTCCCCACGTGATGCTTGTTTTCTATGGGATTCTGCAATGTATTATAATTTATAATCCATCAGTGAAAAAAATTCACTACAAGACACATTATGAACGTTTATGCCAGTTGAATAATCAGTGTTTAATCTAGACGTCTCTGGGGGGGGAAGTTCCCCCCCAGGATTGACATTTCACCCCCCCCAGAAAAATTTGACGAAATGATATTGTTTTTTAGTTACTGTTTTCATCATTGTTTTGCATGAAGTGTTTTAATATACCGTGATATTATTCATTATTATATGATTATAATGGCATTATTTACTACTATAATATATGATACTATCATGTTGCAATGAGTATAACTTACTGTATAGATCTATATTTGTGTAAACACCATTTTTTCTTATCTAAAAACAGAGATGACACCCCTTCCAGAAAATTTGTCAAAATGATAATAGTTTTTAGGTGCTGTTTACATCATTGCATTACATGAACTGTTATAATAATATACCGTAATATTATTTACTACTATATGGTTGTAGTAATTATTTACTATAATATATGACACAATCCTGCTAAAATGAGTTTAACTTACTGTTAATATTACGTACAAATACTATTTTTGTACAACTGAATGGCTTCTCTCCAGTGCTATCCTTCAAATTTTAACTTGCAATGTGGAAATTCAAAAAGTTTCTGATGGGTCACTGAAAAACTACAGCTATTTTGTTAAGATGACACCTTAAAATGCTACCTTTGCAATTTGGAAATTCAAAAAGTTTCTGATGGGGAGGGGCACATCCCCTCCCCATACCCTCCCCTTCAGGTCTCCGCGCTACGCGTATCATGAGCGTCCTTCGGGCGCTCAATTGTCTCCCCCCCCAGAAACCTCAATCCCCCCCAGAGTCGGGGGACTAGATTAAACACTGTTGAATAATCATGATCGATAGAGTTCAAGATTTGCAGTCGGAAGGGGGTGCCGGTAGTATATCCTACTCTAGGAGAAGTTGTTTGAATGAACTGAGTCTGGGTAGGCCTATCATTCCAAGTTTAGGGCAGATGTTCCTAATTCGTTAATTCATTCATTACGAAAATTTGTATAGACATGGGCGGAGTTTGGTTTTCGTTCTTGGAGGGGCTAAAGCCTTCTTGGGGGGGGGGCTAAGCCAGGGAAAAGATAAACCATTTACATGGTAAAAATGAATCTTGGTCTTCTTGGGGGGGCTTGGCCCCCCCTAGCCACTGATAAACTCCGCCCATGTATATAGCGCCCCTTAATGGTCACTGCTCAGGAGGACTCCAGATACAACCTCGGCTAAAGAGGACAGTTTAAAGTTTGCGATAGACCGTGTCAGAGGACGACACGTGGGAGCAGGCGCAGGTATGGAGGCAGTAGGTATACGGTGGCTCATAGGCTACTATACGACACAGGCATAGCCCTATCATAGGCCCTAATCATATTATAGGCTCTACAATTTGGGATCATGGCAATGACGATCGACGACGATGATGATGATGATGATGATGATGATGATGATGATGATGATGATGATGATGATGATGATGGTGGCGGCGGCGGCGGCGACGACGACGACGACGACGACGACGACGATGATGATGATGATGATGATGATGATGACTTTGTGACTAGGCCTATCATTGTGACAAACAATACACAGTATTACACACCCATCGATCAAAATATCGATCTCTCACGGCCTTAATTAATCTTTGGGCTACTTTGTACGTGCCAGTACATCTAAAGCATAACCATTATAACCAGGCATGCGCAGCTTTCGCCAGAGACTTAACGTGGGCCAACTGAGTGCCCAATGAAGGTGGCTGCATGTCTGGGTACAGTGGGTAGCCACTTATTAATAGAAAACCATGGCATGATTGTGCGCTTAGTTTATCGTTAATTTTCGGTTACATTTTAAAATGGATCCAATGTTTAAAGTGTGGCTGGATGCATCATGGACGGCGTCCAGGCGTTACTTTTCAAATCTGGACACCGCCCTGCCACTCATGCCTATTAGGCCAGCACAGCCTGGAAAGTAAGGCGTATACATGTAATTAAGCACTCTATAAGCACTGCATGAATAGGCCGAAGCCTAACTGCGGTCTGGTTACCATCGACGTCGCGACTCGACTTCATTAATTACCTTCGTCCCACGAGTCTTAACGATGGCTGCGGTTTGTATATGTACAGCTGCGACTCCGGCCAATGCGTTCTTGATGTTCTTCATTCCAGAACCTGAGTTCCTGCTGCTTCTCGATTCGCCCTGCAGTCAAGTTGAAAGACGAATTGAATTTACAGCACACTCAGAAACTATATTTAGGCCTATATAGTTATTATTGGCAATGTAGGCCTATACGTCGGCATCATTATGCTACTGAGAAGGGTATAAGGGTAGGCCTATAAGCAAAGGCCGTGTTTAGAGGGGTGTTTGAGCATCCCCACCCACAAATAACATGATGTAAAAATGAAATTTAATTGGATGGGACACGTACGTGATATACGGATGGGCGAAGATAGGAGAGCCAGCCAGGCAGTGAAATGGATTCCCGGAGGGAAGCGTGGGAGAGGAAGACCAAGAAAGAACTGGAAGGAGACCGTACGAGATTAGCCTACGTGGGAGCGAGAATGCTTTTCCATCTATAGACTGAGTACTTACCTATTTCTGTCCACCTACCTATACACCGTGTTCCGATGAAAAGTAGACCCCCAACAAACAGTGTCATAATTCGGTCAAAATCTTTAGCATTATTTTGCCTGAAATTCTTAAAACGACAATAATAAAGTCATATTATTACCGCCAAATCGTAACGCCGTTTAGAAATGTTAGCGAATTTGTCATGTTTATGAACGTTTGAGGCACAGCGCCAACACGGGGGAATTTACAATTAACATGCAAAAGTCACAAGAAAGTGAAGTTCAGCCACAGCTGGTGTTCAAAATGTCCTCCTTGTTCACGGACACACGACTAGTCCATCATATTATTATGTAAGCTTAGACTACACTGTTTGATATGGCCCGGTCGATAATCACGTGGTCAAACAGCTGCCAATCGTCAATCAGATTGCTCAGGTGATCGATTTTACGAATACGGGAACAATAAACGCGTTCCTCCAGTGCACTCTAGATTTACAGTCAACTGGACTGAGGAGTCTGAGGTCTGGACTGTTGGGTGAAGTCGGGTGTCTCCCGAGACAGCCACTACACTACTACATCTACGGTCATGTAGCTACGACTTGGTGGTAATATGGCTACTTTTTGTTTTGTTTCTTAAATCTCGGGCAAATGTTAAAAGTTTTTACCGAATTACGACACTTTTTTTGGGGTCTACTTTTCATTGGGACACAGTGTAGCCTATAATGTTCTGCCGAACTTCAATGTGCACTGCTGAGCTTTGCAAGGAGGTCATTATCAAATTTCAGTTGCAGGCCTATATATATATATATTGTATTGCATATGTATACAAGCTATGATAATTTTTTATGAACAGAGTCAGACAAACAGACAGACAGACAGACAGACAGACAGAATGAGTCAGCGTCTCAGCTTCACAGGCAGCTATACGCAAGCTATTCGATATACCGACATGATAGGTTAGTGCATGCTCAAATTTGCTTGCAAATTCTCCTTATTCATAGGTCTGTCCCCATTTTACACGCACCATTAAATTTATGTGATCCTCTGCCAAAATTTTCATAGTATCTCTCTCCCTCTCCCTTTTCTCTCTCCCTCTCTCTCGCTCTCCCTCCATCTCTCTATCTTCTCCTTTTTCTCTCTCTCTCTTCATCTCTGTCTGTCTGTTTCTCTCTCCCTCTTTCTCTCTCTCTATCTCTCTCTCTATCTCTATCTCTTTTACTCTCTCTCTCTCTCTCTCTCTCTCTCTCTCTCTCTCTCTCTCTCTCTCTCTCTCTCTCTCTCTCTCTTCTCTCTCTCTCTCTCTCTCTCTCTCTTACTCTCTCTCTCTTTCTCTTTCTCTTTCTCTCTCTCTCTCTCTCTTTCTCTCTCTCTCTCTCTCTCTCTCTCTCTCTCTCTCTCTCAAAATTTCCATTATTGTCATTCATTCCAAATTGCATGATGTAGGCTACTGTTGCTGATTAACGACTGATCTGTGCCATACCGATGGTGAATAACGTCGTCCCCTGTCTTTATACATACTTTGGACTGGCAACACCCGAGCACGGCTATGTTCATAAGCCTATAGCTCATAGGTGTAGACAAACTTATATTTATAGGTCTCTGCAAGCAAGTCCTGAAAGCTATAGAGTTTAGCAATAACACTTCTTTTTCAAAATGTAGATCATGCAATTTGGATTGAGTAACAATAATAAAAAAATTACGACGGTTATAGTGAATTTTTGTGACGATTATTGTGAAGATTATTGTGACCAATGTTGTGATGATTAGGCTAATTATTGTTGCGAGTAGATCTATTATTGGTTGAGTATAGACAGGCGGACAGAACGAGCAGAATTTAAAAGCTCTAAACTGTTAAACTTTCTGGATAAGATTAGATCAGATTACCGGAATATCGTCTGGTTTTAATCCTTTGTTGTGTTTTGTCAGCTTTCGAAATTCTTCGGATAAACGTCTGAAGAAAATACACGAATTGATTAAGAGCAGACATTCCTAATTTTTAATAACTGTAAAAAAAACTGCTTTCATAGGCCACGGTGCAGAGCCCTTCAAGAAAATTCACAACGGATCCTCACAAACTGATTGCGAAAGATCACGAACGAACAGAATGGTCTTGAAGATAGAATTAAGATCCTCATGTCATAATATGATAATAGTAATCGTAATCGTAATCTCCAAGCTTCTAAAGCGCTACTCGAAAGCCAAGCGCGGGGCACCAGCTTATTCACGAGCGCTGCGTCGAGTCAAAAGGGTTGTCCGTAAGAGTAGTCCAAAGGTGGTCCGGGTCGAGCTACTATAATTACAGGATCAGAGGAGGCGGAATAGTTAATGTAGAAGCCTCTTCCAGAATGAGGGACCGACCAACAGAAAATTTCCATGGTAGCCTACATGCTGTGCAGTTCTTTTTCTAGTCCCTCTGCATTGGGATTGGGGGGATTCATGTTTCTGGGGAGGGCGGGAAAGACGGCCGTTTCGGGCGGATGACAACCGATGAGCCCAGACGCACCGACACCATTTGACCTATATGTACATCGGAATCTCAACAATTGGCTGCGCTGCAGAGTTTAAACCGGGTGAAGTTCATTGACCTAAGAGAGACAGACAGACAGAGTAACAGACAGACACACACAGACAGACAGAGATACCGACAGAGATACAGACAGACAGAGATACAGACAGACACACACACAGACAGGCAGAGATACTGACAGAGAGACAGACAGACAGAGATACAGACAGACACACACACAGACAGACAGAGATACTGACAGAGATACAGACAGAGACCGACAGTTAGTTATTTAAACATGGTTATTTATAAATACATGTACCTCATGGGAGATCTCTGCATGTCCGAGTTTTCATCGACCAAGGTTTCTTCGTCCGAAGTGTGAAGTCTGGAAGTTCTGCGAGTCCAGTAACCGACGAGTCCATTCTTGTTGACGGTATCGAGAAATCGATGCAGAAAAGTAGGTTGCTGAACAAGATTCCAATTACGAAGTTATAGACCTACGGTTTTTATTGCGCAATCTGATCTGTTGAAACTGTTAATCCGTTACGACACATGACGCTTTTAACAGAAACTCTAAGCTTATACATATTTATTTTTACATTTTGCATTTATTTTTGTGATCTTTTCTGTGTTTTTTCCTGTTGTGTTTGCTTCTGCACCTTAAATTTGTCATTTTGTCTCTTTGTTTCGTAGTTAAGTAAAATTTTATGCATTCTAATGTTCCTACGGGTTTACTACTCACTGTTCATCATTTTATTGTACTTCTCAATGGCAATTAGGCCCCCTACCTATAGCAGGACTTGTCCTTTTTGATTTGTCTATTGTTCCCACGTTGTTATTCTGCCTAAGCCTACTCTTTGTGTGAATTTGCTTAATTCTGATTATGTTTATACTTAGGCCTAGTTACATGTAGGCCTATGTATAATTGTAATGGGATCGATAAAAAGTCTAATGTCTAATAACAATTTATGATAAACCGGTTGATTGCAGGGCAAAACGGATACCCGGTATAGGCCTATATACCGGTATTTGTGGCTAGAAAAAGAGTGTTTTATATTAATAAAATCAAAGCGTTAAGCGGACCACGTGGTACGAGAGCAGTTACCTATCCTTTATGTACTGAGCAGAAGAATAAAAAAGAGGATTAAACTTTCTAGCCAAGCTACATGTAGGCCTACATGTAGCCTACATTTCCTTATATCGAGCAGAGCATCATCAGTCTTACGCATAAGCCCTACCTCTTTCTGAATGTCCTCTTTCTGAAACACAACAACAAATACCCACCATTTAACACTATTTACCATTGATAATTATTAGCCTATCATCTGGCCTAAAATCCGATTTGTTAGCAATTACGTCTCCGTGTAATGATATATCTGATTACTGTAAAATATCAACACCTAGGCCTACGCTGGTAAGCTACAATGTAGTCTACCACCAATTGACAGATCTAGATAGCATACTAATAAACGACGAAGCGTTCTAAAATAAACCGGCTTTTGAGTAGCGCTTGAGAGACTTGAGCATACGACTACGATGAGAATATGAGAAGCTCTATATAAATTTCAAGACAGCCAATTAACGCCGGTTGGATGAATCAATATATATATATATATATATATATATATATATATATATATAGCTGTTTTATATATATATATATATATATATATATATATATATATATATATAAAACAGCTATATGGCTGTCGTTATATAATGTCTGTCGTTATATAATGTCTGTCGTTATATAAAACTCATGATAACTAAGTATACATTTTGTAACCATTTGAAGGCTTAGAAAAAAACAATGGAGGCCCGGGGCCCTACTCCTAAATTGATTGAATTTAAACATTATTAGAAGCGTTGTATAAGAAAACAGAAGTCTATAGGCTATATCGATATATATATATGACACATATATACATATATATATGCATATATATATATCTATATCTAAAAGAAAGGATGTGACTATATTTGTGACCGATGCACGCTCGCAGTTTAGCAGCTACTGACCTGAAAGATTGCATTTAGATAAACGTTCACCACAAAAATCCAAGTACGCTATTTTCAGCTTTTTATTCACTTTAGATTTCGAAAAAATAGACATTTTAAACTTCTCTGTGTTAATGTATGCGCTAGCGGCCAGCCTGTCGCGTCGCCGTATTTCAATCGTTTTTCATTAACGGCCTGCATGTTGCCGTTGACGTCATATTTTGACGTCATTTTTCGCTTAGCATGAAAAGCATACGCTGTCGTACAACCCTGGGAAAAGATACATGCCTTCGGCCAAGGAGTATATTGCCTCGAATATATTTTTATAAATGCTTGGTATATTTTTATATATGCTTGGTATGATTATTTATAAAGAAACAGAGCACCAGCGTGACTGCACGTTGCCATGCATATTTTAACACTTATATCTGAAACGCCACAACTAGACAGATGTTTACACGGGCCACCTCGCCTCCACACACCTCGGCCCGCAGAACCGAGGTGTGTGGAGTGCGTGGGTGGGTGGTGGGTGGGAAGGAAATTTTGCCGAAAACTCAAATTTCACGGGTGGCGTACAAGTGGAGGTCGGAGTGTTGTGGGGTGCAGTCGGGTGGTTGTAGGTGGTGGGGTCGTGGCCGGGAGCGTGTTGAATTCTAAATTTCCCGGGCAACGCCGGGTACCCCAGCTAGTATATAATATAGGCCTAAAGGCTAACCTCGAGACTGACAGAGTTCTTGAGCTTGTAATTCTTCCAGTTCTGGGCTATCAACATTGCAGTATAGATCTTGCCAACAGTCATCTTACCGTAAGTCAATTCTATCAGAAAAGCATAGAACGCCCCATTGAACAATAATATAGGCTACACACTCTGTGCAATATAGAGCATATAATACCATTTCAACTTGTCTTAAGATGCAGCTGTTTAGGATGATGATGACGATGATGATGACGACGATGATGATGATGACGAAGACGACGACGACGACGACGACGACGACGACGACGACGACGACGACGACGACGACGACGACGACGACGACGATGACGATGACGATGACGATGATGATGATGATGATGATGATGATGATGATGATGATGATGATGATGATGATGATGTCATGAGTGGTAGGCCTATGCTTATGATTGGCTCAACATAGGCCTGTGACTTAAATTCTATTCGCAAAAAAGTCAATTTTAAGAGTTACCTTCTCTTGATGGAATAAGCATTGCTATCTGTTCCTTCTTTTGCAAAGGCCACAGAAGTCGAATAATCTTCCGAAGCTCCTTGTCCTTTCTGTCCATTTCTTCGACTACGAATAGAGTTTAAGCCAACGATCAGTTTTAGCATTTGAATCTATACTAACTCAAATCACACGTATACATGTGTTGTATGCGTGCATACATTATGCTCCTAACGAGGCCTAATAGGCCTATGTCTATAATGTATCACATATTTATATAACTTTCCCCCATCAGTTCGCTCTGTCATCCTCTCTGGTAGTCTTTCGAATTCGTCTTTCTCTTTTGTCTCAAAAGCTGCCTTTTCTCTCGGGGTTGCACGCACTGGGAGCGCTTCTGAAAGGCTCTTGTTGTGAGAAGCGCGTTATAAATTGTCATATGCAATACAATCAAATACAATACAATACAATAATTTATGCACAAATGCATAGCCTACACTTGCACGCAATGTTATATGCATACATGTACAGGCCTATGGCCCTAGACTATGTATTTGCCTCATGTATTGAATCAGCCTGTTTATTGAGCTAAATAAAGTTTATAGGCTTGAGAGGAATTGGTTTCTGTACCTCGGCTGACTTTGATTCCTAAAGACTCTCTAACCAGAGCAAATAGAGTCGTCTTAAAGTCAACTCTCCCGTGAACGTCAACAGGCATGTTCATTCGTATCAATTTCTGTCAAAGCAACGATACACAAACACCAGTATCAAACTATCAATATTATAAGTACACTACCTACAAAAACTTCACGTACATGTACTAAACTTAAAAAAATATATTATGTAGGCGTCTCGATCTATATTAAACAGTGTTCGTGTATTATACATGTAGTAGCGGTAGACGGGTAAGCCCTAAATCGTAATCTTTAAAGTTCTAGCCTACATCTACAGTACGAATTTTGAAATGAAATTTTACAGGCTTATAATTATACAATTCATATTTTACACATGTTTTTGTTGCTTTTTGTTGCGTTACGCTTTTGAATCGTCAAAAAACGGTGGGTTGTCTCACTAAAAGTGATATAAGTTTTGTTCCATTTGAAATATTTTTTATGAAATCTAGCCATCATGTGCAGATATGAATTGTCTATAAACCTGTAAAATTTCATTTGGAAATTCTTACTTTTGGTCAAGAACTCAAGATATTGGCAAAAAATCTGATGGGTCTCTTTTTGCACACCCTGTATATATAGGCATATAGCCCTATATATATATATATATATATATATATATATATATATATATAGGGTTTGCGAAAAGCAGTGTTTTAAGTTTTACGTTTATGACTTGTGCATGGTCGGTGACCGATTGTAGCATATATAATATACAGTAAGGAATGGTGTCACTACATTGCTACTGCATCATCTTATATAATTATATTTTAGTACGGGTTTTGTTGTTGTCAGGTATGCACGGCCAAAGTATTGAAGCAATCGACCCCAATCCTTCGCAGGGGGTCGGGGTCGACTAGACGCCCCGCTTTGGGGGGTCGGCGAATCTGTGCCACCATGGGGGCCAGGGTGGGGAGGCAAAAACCCTGATTTTTCCTGTTGGCCGTTGCCCTCTTCAGCTTATGACAGCGCTTTCTTTCGGTCCATGCGCATACAAGCAGCGAACACAGATTTGTGACGTCATCATTTCTTTACCTCGCCGATTCTTATAGCGCGCGCTTAAATACATACCGGGGGCATTTATTTTCAAGCGCTGACTGCATAATTATATAATTATAGAACATGAATATTCATGACTTAGCACTGCAGACATTTTCTGAGGTAAGGTGTGTAAGGAGTTATAAGAGCTTAGTAGGCCTATATTCTGTTGTTTTATCTCCTGCCAAACGGAAGGCAGCGTTATACATCATTTAATACCATGCATGCGCCGCTAAAATACACGTTCAACCAAATTAGTGCAGCATTCTAGCCACCATCTCTAACTAAACTGTACCCAATTATAGTGCCTACAAATTGCTGTTCAGAGACGTATAAAAGGCTAAATTTCCATAAATCTTCTGCGCTACAATAAATGAATGACGGTGCTGTGTCTGTCAGTATTTAACACGCCATTTATTCTTCTCTACACCGCACACAAACCACGAACCAGAGACCACGAACCAGATTTCATTTGACAGTCATTTTAATATCGCCCAACGGTCTCCTTCATATCTTCAACTGCCACGGTCTCCTTCCTAGGCCTATGTTGAACTGCCACACGCCGCAGTTATTTTAAGTCAGTCAAAGGCCAAAAATAAGTAGGATTTCTTGAGGAAATTCAGTGGCAGCCATTTTAATATCGCAATAAATTATGCGCCAGTCATTTTAAAAAATAAGTAGGATTTCTTGGCAAAATTCAGCGTCAGCCATTTTAATATCGCACTAAATTCATCGACAGCCATTTTTATATCGCACAACAGTTCATTCAAATAAGTAGGATTTCTTGATAAAATTAAGCGGCAGCCATTTTAATATCGCAATAAATTCGGCGCCAGCCATCATATATATATTTTAGTAAGGTTTTTTGTTGTCCGGCATGCACGGCCAAAGTTTTGAAGCAATTGACCCCAATCCTTCGCGGGGGGTGAATCTCTGCCACCATGGGGGCCAGGGTGGAGGGCAAACCCCTCATTTTTCCTGTTGGCCCTTGCCCTCACAAGCTTAAGTCAGCACTTTTCTTTCGGTGCCTTAGGCTTACGCATAAAAGGTTGACTTCGTTTTAGAGGTGTTTAAGGCCAGCGCTTTTGCCAGTCCAGATTTCACGGGTCGCGTACCGGTCGAGGTCGGAGTGTGGTGGGGTGTGGGTGTGGTGGGTCAGGAAGGGATGGAGGGTAGGAGGGACGGAGGGTGCGAAGGAGGGTGAGAGGAAGGTAGGGAAGGCGGGAGGGTGAGAGGGAGGGTGGGAAGGAAGGCGGGAGGGAGGGAGGGAAGGATGGAGGATGAGAGGGAGGGTGAGAGGGAGGGTGGGAAGGAAGGCGGGAGGGAGGGATGGAGGGAAGGCAGTAGAAAGGGAGGGTGAGAGGGAGAGTAAGAGGGAGGGTGGGAGGGGTGGAGGGAGGTAGGGTGAGAGGGAGGGTGGGTGGGAGGGTAGGAGGGTGGGAGAGTTGGAGGGTGGGATATAAGGGATAGTAGGAGGGAGGGTGGGAGAGTGGCAGGGATGGAAGGACGGTGGGAGGTATGGTGGGATGGAGGGAGGAACGGAGGGAGGGATTGGCGGGGAACGGCCCGAATCCTAAAATTCCTGGGCAACGCCGGGTACCCCAGCTAGTCTATAATATATTTATAGTGAATAACAAATCTGAAAAGACAGTAATAGGATTTAAAAACTCCGCAACTGATCAGATGGAGGTGAGGACACTGAGGAGAGGGTACACAGGGCCAACGAGGAAGGAAAAAGAGGGAGTAAGGATTCGATCGAGCCATGGCAGGAGAATACATTATATGGGTAACAGAAGCCTTCATGGGCCTATAGGCCTACGTCTATGAAGTTATATAACCCGGCATCCGCAAGCGTTTGAAAACCATGCTCTGACATGCATTGTGGTTTGGTGCGGTCTCTGGGGAGTTTCTCTTCAATTGGCGCTACATAAATTGACAATTAGAATTGGGATTACATTCATGTGTAAGGTACGTGTAGTTATTCAATCAATATTTGAATAATCGCATGTTGTGTTACTCTGTGGATCATGAGGTATATTATTATTATTTTATTCACCCGATACGCGAGGCGGTTTGGACATTTCTTGCCAAATCCGGCCGGAGGTTCGAGTTCCTTCAACAGGTCGTACATCTCACTGTGGTGGATTTGACCTCTGCAGCAAACAACATCCAGAATCAATCATCCATGGTCGCAGAGGTTGGCAGGGAAATTCCCTCACAATTATGAGCTTGGAGAGGGAATGTGTGAAGGAATTCCCTCTCTGAAATGGAAGTTTAAAATATTCTTTTATTCAATACATTATACTTTAAAAAAAACATTCCTCGGTAATACCTTCCCTACCCACATTTCTAGTAATCTTTTCCTTGTTTTTCTCTCGCCTTAACTTCTGCCTTTTCTCTCGGGGTCGATCGCACTGGAAGCGCTTCCGAAAGGCTTTTGTTGATAGAAGCGCTCTGTAAATGGTTATATATATATATACACCGTGTCTCAATAAAAAAGGTGCAAAATTGTTTTTGTCAGAACTTCGCCAAATTTCCACCAATCTTAATAGCTTTTGGTAGGTAGACGGGAAAATGACTGAAATTTTATGCTATATATAAATTTTCCACCTCACCTGACTCATATCATCGCACTGCCTTGTTAAACACAGATGTACCAATTTTTCATATAACGGCGTCTCGAAGCTTGGCTGCACTGAAATCCATTGCATCGAGCCGGATGTCAAAGTGAATGGGGCATAGGCCTACTATCGCGACAACCTTCTTGCCTAGAAGATAACGTCAGACATACGCCGGATATCCCAGCGCAAGTTTTTTTGTGTTCCAACAGGATGGCGCCCCGGCGCATCGAGCGCGCGACACCGTCTCTTTCCTGGAGCGAGAGACGCCCGACTTCATTCCTCCAACTCTGTGGCCGCCGAATTCACCAGATCTTAACCCAGTCGACTATAGCATATAGAGTGTGCTGCAGAAGAAGGTTTACCAGTCCAGAATAGCCAGTGTCGATGAACTCAAAACGCGTCTGATCGACGAGTGGGCGCGCTTTGACCAGTCGATTGTTGATGGTGCTATCGACCAGTGGCGTCGCCGTCTTAGCGCTTGTGTCCGTGCATGCGGGGCACATTTCGAGCACCAATTCTAACACTTTTAAGCAGATCTGTCATAACAATTAAGAAACTCTGCTATTTACTTTCTCTCTCTTTAGGTCTGCTGCCTCTCGGCAGGTCCAGATGCCCAACGACGCCACTCTTCTCGGTGTTGTGCCTTTTCTTTAAGTTTCCCATATCCATCCTTCATCATCCAGTCCAAGAACTTTTTCCTCGGTCTTCCTCTTCCCCTCTTCCCCTCCATTTTGCCCTCCACTATGTCTCTTTGCAAGGAGACATAGTGGAGGGTATTTACTTTATTGCGTGCTAATTCAGACGTCAGATAGTTTGTTGGAAGTATTAAAATCTAAGCGTTATATGAGAAATTGGTGCATCTGTGTTTAGCAAGGTAGTGCGGTGATATGAGTCAGGTGAGGTGGAAAATTTATATATAGCATGAAATTTCAGCCATTTTCCCATCTACCTGCCAAAAGTTATTAAGATTGGTGAAAATTTGGCGAAGTTCTGACCAAAACAATTTTGCACCTTTTTTATTGAGACACGGTGTATATATATAGGTCTTTAATTGTCTCTTCTCAAAACCTGCTTCTTCTCGCGAGGACTTGCGCACTGGGAGCGCCTCTGAACGGTTCACCCTACTAGAGTCGCTTTATAAATGTCTAAATACAAGACAATACAATAATTGTCAATGCAATGCAATACCACATTAGTGGGTTTCATTCTACATTTTTCTACTTCTTTCGTTATGCTGTCTGTCTTCCTTGTCGCAGTATTTGGTTTCTATTAGATCTTCACGTATAGGTTGGGCATATACTGTCTTCAGTGTTTTCCCAACTTTTAACAGATCTTTGATATACATTTATCTGGGTTTTTTGTCTGATGGTGACCGTTTACAGAAAGATTTTTCTTGGTTAAATTAAGCCTACGCAGTGGCCAATAAAGAGCTGCAATTCTTACGAGGCAGACGGGTCATATTTTGACCAGATGTGAAGATATTCTTCGAGATGGTGTGGTCCGAGAATTGACGAATCGCGCGTCAGATAGTCGAAGTTATCCATAATAACCGCTATGAACAAGTTGAGCATCTGCAAGCAACAGAATTAATGCTGAACTTTGTGCAAGTAAATACACTATAATATTATTATTAACCAGGGCCGGATTAAAGCACGTTCAACATCCTCGGTCGATCAGGCCCCCCACACTTTAGGGCCCCACACATGCGGAGAAAAAATTTCCGACAATTTTTTTGAGAGAAATAATCGGTATATTCTACGAAATTTTCGACCAAGCGACTAAAAAACGGTCATCAGAATTTTTGGCCGAGGATCCGCAAATAATTTCCCGAACAGGGCTCCCACATTTCTTAATCCGGCCCTGTTATTAATGATTGATGGATATAGAATAGGAAATTGTCCTCACGACGAAACAAGCGCAAGAGGATTTACGAAAAAGGTTGATAAAAACCTTCAGTGTGAGAGAAGCCTTAAAATGTAGGCCTAGTATATTTTCTCGAAAGTTGGCCCACACACAGTCTTTAATATTTTGGTATCATAACAAAACTGCATAAATCAGCAAAGTCTTATTTAAATATCTAGCAAAAATACCTAGATTTTTGTAGGCCTATAAATAAGATAAACCCCAAACTTTGTACAAGTTATGTAAGTTATGTACAAGACATTGTAGCATCTATTTACGCACTTGAATTAGTAGGTCTATAGGTGTAGGCCCGTTAATATAGACTAGGCCTATCTAAAAGGAAAATGAGAAGTAAAAAGTCACCAACACTAGTTCGTACTTAGCCGAACTGTCAATGAATAAAACAATCGCAATAATTAATAGTAAAATAAAAATAATAAAACTAAAATAAAACAATTATTGTCGTCCTAAAAAGATCCGTAGGCCTACAGCATGCCCTGGGTCAAGCCTACGCACGAGCTCGTATGAGTCATATGGGTTCTCTATATTTGCCCATGCATGGAATGCTCTCAGCGACATGAATTGCCAATTATTTCTCAATTTGCTTTCAAGATTAATCTATGATAATTACGATATATATTCGTTTTATTGAGTTCTTGCCGACATAATTATTACAGCAGTAGTGTTGTTTTAATATTGCCCCAATTTTAGTTTTAGTTTTAGTTTTGATTGTTAGTCCTAATTTTAGTTTTAGTTTTAGTTTTAATTGTTGCTGAATATTAGTTTTAGTTTTCGTTTTCGTTTTTATGGATCAATTTTAGTTTTAGTTTTAGTTTTCGTATGCCAATTTTAGTTTTAGTTTTAGTATGCCTACAGTTTTAGTTTTAATAATCTGGGGCTACACACTCGTTAGCAGTGAATACCGTTTCGTTCCCTGAATAAACTAAATTGATACAAATCAATACGAAGATGTGCTGAACATAAAACGTGATCATTACGCGAAATGCCATTTGCTGCCCAATTGATAAATACCTCAGCATTACAGTTCATAACTTTTTTTGGAATTAATATAACATTTTATGACAACGATATATGCAGTTGCTCACCACAGGAAGGTCAAAATTACGTATCAACCCTGATCGTAGGCCTACATGTAAATAATTATAATGTCCCTCAGTGATATTTTAGTTCTTATATTAATTCTACTTCTAGTTCTTTTTCACTTCTGTTGACGTGATTTTACTTCCTCTTCTAGTTCTCAAATTTCACTTCTGGTTCTTATTCTCTTCTGCCTGAAGAAATTTTACTTCTACTTCTAGTTCTCAAAATTTTTTGCTTCTTCCAGTTACAGTTTTCATATAGTTTTAACTACCCGTGAACTTATCAGTTTTTATCACTCTTTGATATCCCAGGTAACGTGCCGAGGGAATTATTGTTTCTGCTATGCATGTTGAGTCCATAGAATAATGATAGCATCACTGGCGTGAAAAGCAGGTACAATGTAGGATGCAGAGTAGATGCCCACTATCATCCCAAAGACCACTCAGTCTATCATGCGCTAGAACGTTTGATAACACTAGTCTGGATATATGAATGCAAAGAACTAAACATCCCAAAATAGAATATTGTAATGTGAAGTGAATGAATGAGAAGAATATGATATTGTGCGACTATTCACGCAGTTCTAGCAGGATTTTACACAATTAAATAAAGGTCACAGGCAAAGCATATCAATGAGAATATTTTATGACTGTAAAATCTAAGACTTACTCTTACCTCGGGTCAAACAAAGTGGTCCGTTTCCTTGTTTGGCCTCAAAATATATTGCTACAGAAATTCTCCTAGACTAATAAATTTCACCCTGGATATATCAGATCCTGGCCAGGGACTTCTCTTGGTTTCTCTCTCGAAGGGCAATCCTAGGCTGCGTAGGCTCTTATCTACACCAGAGACGACTATACTTTTCATAGCCAGCCACAGCAAGACAGTCTTCCTTCCAGCGGACAGCCTTTGTTCACTCTCACGTGCCTCACCATTGTTTTCTCCCTATTCACTGGCCAATCATATCTTACCTAACTCCACTGGTCACCCTGCCTGTCGGCCCTGCAGGGCTTCCTCAGACAATCAGTGTCCTGCATTACTCTGATTTGCATATTAATAGCCCCTAATCCCCAAACCGGTTTGGACAGGTTTAGAGCCATAATTATGACCCCGGGAATACAGGTAAAACGACCCACTTGTGAGTAATCTCCTTCCTCCCAATACTAAAATACGCCATTTGCACAATACGCAAAAATAAGGAAAGTAAGGTGAAATCACGAGCAAATTATTTAGTTTTCGTTTGGCCAAATATCGTTTTAGTTTTCGTTTGATCAATTTTCGTTTACTTTTAGTTTTGATTGCTGCATATTTCGTTTTAGTTTTAGTTTTCGTTGTCAGCGTGTTTTAGTTTTAGTTTTCGTTTTCGTTAACGAAAACTTTTCATTTTCGTTAATTACCATTTTCGTTTTCGTTTTCGTTAACGAAAACAACACTATACAGCAGCCAGTTACAATAAGAAATTATAGTATTATACAGAAAATCATAATAATTCAATGCAATGGGTGGAAGCTAGAAGGAGGGGCAATGGTCGAGTATCTGTAAAGTCAGTGCTTAAAGTGTGGAAAAATAAGTGCCTGGACGCCCCTTGCCTTTCCAACATAAGTGCCCCTTACCTTTCCAGACTCTGCTAGCCAATAATAAGTGGCAGGGCAGCATTCAAATTTTAAAATAAGTGGATGGACGCCGTCCATGACCGCCCAGCCACACTTTAAGCCCTGATTTCAAGACATAAGTAAAGTACTCGAGAAAATAATGTAATTTCTTTCGTCCTACCAAGAAGGCGCTGAGGAAAACAAAGGAGACAAAATAGACGATTGCTAAATCCAGTCCACAGGTTGGAGGCGTCGACGATTCATCGATTGTGTAAGACAGAGGATCACAAGCACTGCCAGACATGCAGGAAAACATGATGCCCACCCAGCCGTCAAGCGTTGCGCACCTACGAACAAAACACCCGTCTTCGTCAAACCGTTTCACAGTTTAGGCATTCAAATGACCAATAGCTTAGATAATGCGTTGAACAAAATAGTCCTAACAACAGGGCTGTACTGGCAAAGTTAGAGGTACGCACACGTTCTTGAACACGCTATAGGCTATAGTTACCCTATAGACCTGTCTTCAGGTCATTTACCCGTATAATAGCATATATACACACAAATATTTGTGAGGTGGGTACACGCTGTAGGCCTATATAGGCCCTACCCGCATATACATACCTTGTGGGGCGCGGTGTGTAGTGGTGGCGTCGTTGCCTTGAAGCCGGAAGGTTCAAATCCACCTCACGTCGCCGCGTAGGGACCTTGGGCAAGTCCTTCACTCGCAATTGCTCAGCGCTTCGACGTGAAACTCCGATGCAGTGTCCGCTCTGCGGTCGGGAGCGCCTCTGAGTAGCGAGCTTGATGGAGCACTATAACAAGTGCACATACAAACAAACACTCGATAACTACCTTGCCTAACAGCAAATGTAACGATGCACTTGGGCGCTTTTTATACCTATAGGCCTACATAAAAACCACAGCAGCCTAACAGTTTCGTTCTTTATTAAGACATGGATATTTAAATCTCCGAGACAGCCACGTGCATCGCACTTTTTGAAGGGTTCTTGCATGTGCTTTATGAAAGCCCAGTTATATAAGCATACACTAATAAATGTTCTCAAACATATACATGAACATGTATACTGGATAGATTTCTTGCGTGACCGTGTTGACCTACCTGAAGAGCACCAAGAGGGCGTCTGGGAATATCTGGAAGTGATTGTGACGATTAATTTCCGTATCCGAGTTTAAAGCAATGTTCCCGAAGAGCTGAAATGTCAACAGAACGCATGCACAGCATCTCGAAATACTTACATGTATGTAGGCCTACCCACACATGACTTGTTATGAAACGCCCTATAGCCTATATATGTAACCATGCAACACCAAAGGTTGAAATAGGCTAATAAGCCAGACTATACGGAGATCCTGCAGTCCTTAAATCGCATGCGCCTTAACTCCACTAAACCTCAGCTCATCTGGCTTGGCATGCCCAAAAGTTTTCTAAAATAGATAGATCTATATATAGCCTCTCTATCCTTGAATTACCCACACTTAACTTTTTCAGCCTCAGTCCGGGATTTGGAAGTCATCTTAGACCAGGAAAATAAATTTTAAAAAACAGGGAAGCCATCGAAATGCTAACAAGAGAGACACCATACTTCATTTCTCCTACGTTATGGCCTCAGAAAAGTTTAGCTTTAAATCATAATTATCGCCTAAAACATCTTCTTTATTTGAGTAATCAAATAATAATACTTATAGAGTTTCTTCACAAAATATTAAAGATTGTTTCTATGTTTATAGTACTTTGTTACAAAAAAATCAAAGGAAACATTGCTTGTAAACTTAAATTTCGGCAGATGAAGTTGAAAGATTCGTGTCTTTCTATCCGTTCAAATTTATGACATGATATGTTGGAATCATATTCTTAGTTCAATTCTATAAATATCCGGAAAATGTTAGTATGATTAATTATCAGACATTAGAGATATCTGAAAAACAGTTTGGCTTACTTTTTATTGAACCACGGTGTATAAAAGAAGATAAGCCTACCTTGTTGAACCAGCATTGCAGATCAACTATAATATATCTACAGCTTACCTGCATTCCTATAACTGCGTAGATGTAAAACAGCATCCCAATGAGTAGAAGCACATATGGCAAGGACTGCAACGATAACGACATAAATGCATTTTATTATTATTATTATTATTGTTATTATTACTATTATTACTATTATTATTATTATTGCAATTATTATTATTATTATTATTATTATTATTATTATTATTATTATTATTATTATTATTATTATTATTATTACAAAGGCAATGTGGAAGAGAAGCAGATGGCGTTTCCTCGTTGGACTGCAACCGAGATTCTTTGGAAAAGGTAGCTTGTCTCAAGTCTGTCTTGTGTCGCCTCGGTCAGCCTCCGCCCCAAGTCTAGCACAAAATCAAGTCCTTCCGAACTCCAGGCACCGCTCGATTCCAATGCCACCGCCACGAAGGCATGTGTCCTGGTGATTGCGGTGTACTTTAATCTTTTGGCAACGGCTGCCCGGTTTGCGGCTTCACCTGCTCCTGTTGATGTTGCTGCCAGGTACGACGCTGCAAAGGTGTCTGACACCGTCACGTCCCAAGTGAGGCATCTTCCACATGACCATGGAATAAGTGTCACACCGTCTGGTCGTTTGCCATCTTCCCTTGTAAGCCCTAACGGTTCCTTCTGTGATGGAATGTTTGCTCTTCTTAAAGAGCGCCATATGATATCGTTCAGTAAATTATGTCGTAATTGTCGGCCAGCGTTTTTCTTGCATGCCAGACCGTGAAGTCCCCTGGCGTCGACTCTTTCGCCACAGTGACACAGATGTGGTTCGCAGAGGGTTGTTCCGAGTCGCATTCCAACCGAAATCCTTATCACTTCGCCGGACAGGCGCAGACCCAGGGCAGTTACCGGAGGTGCTAGCAACCAATTTCCCGCGTGTGGTGCCTGAGAAGCTAAGAGACGAGCCCGATCAAGTGCAGTATTCGCCGACTCGTGCAGGGCTGCCGATGCCTTTTTTATCCAGAGGTTGTCCCATTCTTTTTGATGGTGAGCTGCTGATCCGGATGGTGGTTCGGATCCCGTGAGTGTTGACCATGCTTTTAACGCTGTGTCCACTAGGTCGTCCGGGGTGTCAACTAATTCTGGTGGCAGTATGTTTGCCTGGAGTTCGCTAGTGCTCGCAGCAGATGCCAAGAAGGCAGAAGGTGCCAGCGTTGCAGCACAGCGTATTCCGAGGCCCCCCATCGTTCACCGGAAGGGATGCCTGAAGCCATTTATCGTCCGATAGTTCCACGTTCAGTATGCTTGATAATCCTTTTCTCAATAAAGAATCAAATCTAGTGAGACTTGGAGAGTCGACGCATAAGGCAGTGCGCATTGTGTAGAGGAGCTTTGGTACACTCAATCCATTTCGTAATAGGATTAGCGCATCATGCGAGTGAAGCATGGCCAGCCTCCCTATAGCTCGTTCCAGGTCTTCTGCCTTCTTGCTCACTACCTTATCAATGGCCGGCCCAGACATCAGAGGTGAGCCAAGCAGCGTCGCTTCTTCTAATGGTGTGTACTTGAAATCATTGAATGAAGGATCGTCGACCTTTTTGTTGGGATATTGACAAACGACCTCACATTTCGCGCGGTTGAGTATAAGCCCAAGTTTAGCAGACTCGTTTGCTATCAAATCAACGTCGTGGGCCACAACGTCTACCTTGCCTCCCAGTGTCAGATCGTCCAAGAATGCCACTCTTAACTCTGATTTCAGCCGCAGCAAGAGTGGGTGCAGTGTTAAACAGAATTCCAGTGGACCCAACGGATCACCTTGCTGAGTTCCTTCTTCTGACCGCAGGACATTTGAAGCATGTCTCAGCATCGGACTGCATGAATACGAAGCATGGGCGAAACGGTAAAGTTCCGGCATATCTTTTGCAACAGCTTCTAAAAGTGAGTCCCTGCGAAGAGTGTTGAAGGCATTAGCAAAATCGAGCTTGGCCAGAATATCACCATCTGTCAGCATCGAAGTGGCCCAGCGTCGGGTTGCGTGCACTGCTGCTTCGGCGCCTCCGGGTACTCCAACCCCCAGTTGAACAGGGGCGAGTATATTTGATAGTCTGGCAACAGCGTGGGCGTTCGCGCATTTGGCTGCCAAGCGTCGCAACGTGTATCCGACAGCGATTGGTCTGATGCCTCCATCTTTTTTCCTTAAAGCAATTAGATTTGCCCCATAGATGACTTCGTTGACCTCGATCGGCAGAGCCCCTTCCAACAAAAGATTAACCAGCTCATTCAGGTGGCGGATGAGGTTGCAGTCGACTCCAACAGAGATTAAGTCTTTGAGATGTTGTGGAGTGATACCATCTGGACCAGCTGCCGAGCCTGCTGGAAATGAAGATATGGCCTCGACGATCGATCGCTCTGAGATCTGTAACGGAGCAAACCGATCTGAAATCTTTGGGTCACAAATTGGTCTCCTGTCTGTCGGAACTTGCGGGTGCTTCGTCTTTAGTGCAGCCAGCGTCTCAGGAGTGTCGGGAGCTGGTTCATCATCACTGCAGATGAGGCGTATGGCAGCCTTGTAGTTGCCATCTTCTAGTTTGCTGGCAACTGCCGATGCTAGGTACTGTCCCGAATCACGTTTAATCGGACCTGTACGACGAACTGGCATTGGTTTACTTTCATCTTCGTCTGTATCGTAAACCGGTCCTTTCAAGCGCCATTTCGTAACTCTAGAGATAATTAGCCGCGTTAGTTTGTGTTTGACACCTCCTCGTTTTGGCTTGGCCAGAATGTATCCTCCAAAGGCCAATAGGTTTGACCATTTATCGGTGTCTTCTGGTTCCTTCACGACAGACTCTATTAGTTCACCCAAAAGAGCGGCGCATGATGCTCTTGCCGATCTAGGAATTCGTTTGAATTTATTATTATTATTATTATTATTATTATTATTATTATTATTATCAGCTGTAATAATTATACAATGTAGGCCTACTGTTGAAACAAATTATCATATTATATTCGACATCCCTGGAATAATTTTCTTTGGGGACGTTTTTGCTATTCGTTTGCTATTTATTTGGCCGCTACTGCCAAATCGCTATTCATTTTCTATTCACTTCTACTGCCATTATTATTCATTCGCTATTCATTTGGCTACTACTGCTATTGTTACTCACTTTCTATTCATTACAACTTCTATTCATTTGCTATTCATTTGGCTATCACAAGTATTGATATTCATTTGCTATTTATTAAGCCTACTACTATTGGTATTCATTTGCAATTCATTACTACTTAGGCTAATCTATTCATTTGCTATTCATTTGGCGATTACAGGTTTTGCTATTCATTTGCTATTCATTAGGCCTACTACTATTTGTATTCATTTGCTATTCATTACTGCAGCTATCCTGCTATAGATATTTATTTCCTGGCATAGCGCAATAGTTATATTGGTGTAGCGCCTATAATTATAATAGCACCTATAAGGAAAGTTTTCTTTGACTCACGTTTAGCGACTGAACAAACGTCCAGAGAAGAATTCGAATGGATCGACTACGACGGAGAATTTTTATCAATCTGGTCGCTCGAAAGAGTCTGAGGAAACTCATGTTTATGAAATATATCTAAAATGAAGAAACATGAGGAAGCTCATTTAGCATCAATTAAAAGCTGGGGAGTAAAATGGTTTCCAGTCACCAAAATGAGATAGGCTACTATATAATTAACTGAGTAGGGCGCTTGAAGGGGCGCTATAACAAGTGCACATACATAATCAAAATTTCTAACTCCTAGAGCGCCTCTGGAAATCCAAGGCGCAAGACACCAGCTTGTTCGATCATATCAATTATCAAATGGGAGTGCACTTGCAAGTAGTTTGAGAATATTAGATTGTAATATTTTTGACTGGATGCGTAAGTAAGTAAGCGAGACCAGAAAGCGGTTACTTACCAGAATGCGTACGGTAGGCTATGTAAGCAAATAAGCAAGACCAGAAAGCGGCTACCTAGGTCCTAGGCTACCATAATGCGTTTGTATAAGTAAGCAAGTAATAAGACCAGAAAGCGGCTACCTACCAACATGTCCGCAATGCTTCCGGCAACCGATATAAAGTCAAAGATGTTCCATGGTTCTCTGAAGTAGTTCTGAATAAGCAATTCACTGGTCAGTCATGACATCAACATTAAAGCAAACATATAAACAGTCCTCTGCCAATCTAATCTAATCTGCCCCTATTTGAACCACATGGGATTAATATTCCCGTACACAACTTTTATAAGGTTCAGACAATTATGTTGCATCATATTTTGTGGCATGCTGGCAGGTCAATTTAAAATAATAATGCATTGGCCTATATCAAGGCTTCCATGCAATAGTTTATTTAGATAAATAGAAATGTGGAGAACTATTAAAACCGTTGTATTAAGCGCAGTGATAGGCCTACATTAGATAATAAAATTTATACATAATGAATTCACAAAATACATGAGCTTTGAAATCAAGCACTGAAAATCATTGTGAAGATTCAAGCAATCATTGAAATCATTGGGCCAGTTGACTACATCACCAAAAATCAACAGGATACTTCTATATCTGTAGTTAGTTTAGTAAAATTCTCAGTCCTGGTCATAATATTAGGTCTACATATCGCCAACCTCGTCCTCCTGTCGTAGGTACACAGTAAAAATTTTGGGTGGGGCGGGGGTGGTTAAAACCAAGTTTTGGTGGAATCGCTTCCAACCTATCCGTGGAGAAGCTCTGTCTAGCGGAAATTGCCACGAAGCGCATGACGTTCAATCCTTAACCTTTAAAGTGGTGGAATTAGCCACCCCCTTATCCAGCAAAGTGCACTCCACCTAGCGAAACATAAATTATTGCTTTCTGAAACCATGCCATGCTTACTCTTTACTCGTCAACCTCCTCCTCCTCCTCCTTCTCCTTCTCCTCGTCCTCCTGGTCCTCCTCCTCGTCCTCCTCCTCCTTTCTTTTCCCCTGCTCCTCATCCTTCTTGTCCTCCTCGTCCACGTCCTCGTCCTCGTACTCCTCCTTCTTTTCCTTCTCCTCGTCCTCCTCCTCCTCCGTTTCTTTTCCACGTCCTCTTCCTCATCCTTCTCGTCCTCCTCGTCCTCGTCAACGTCCTCGTCCTTCTTCTCCTTCTACTCGTCCTCCTGCTCCTCCTTGTCCTCCTCGTCCTTCTTTATTTTCCTCGTCCTCGTCCTCCTCCTCGTCCTCCTGCACCTCCACCTGCTCATGCTTCTTCGTCTCCTTCTCTTCGTCCTCGTCCTCCTTCTCCTCGTACTCCTCGTCCTCTTAAGCGTTCTCGTCCTCTCCCTCGTTCACGTCCTCCTCCTCCTCGTTGTCCTCCTCCTCGCCCTTCTCCTCCTCGTCCTCCTCATCGTCCTGCTGCTCCACTTTCTGCTTCTCGTTCTCCTTCTCATAGTCCTCCTCGTCCTCCTCGTTCTCCTTCTCGTCCTGCTGATCCTCGTTCTGCTTCTTCTTTTCCTTCTCCTCGTCCTCTTGGTCCTCATCTTCCTCTTTCTCCTGATCCTCATCCTACTCGTCCTCCTGGTTCTCCTTCCCCTCATCCTTCTCGTCCTTCTCGTCCTCTTCAACGTCCTCGTCCTCGTCAATTGCTCCTCCTCTTGGTCCTCCTCGTCCTCATCCTCGACCTTCTTCTCATCGTCCTCATGGTTCTCCTTCTGCTCCTCCTCCTTCTCCTCGTCCTCTTCGTCCTCCTCGTCCTCCTCCTCCTCGGCCTGCTGGTCCTCCACCTGCTCCTCTTTCTCCTCCACCTCGTCCTCCTGCTCCTCCTCCTCCTTCTCCTCGTCTCTCTCGTCCTCCTTGTCCTCTTCAACGTCCTCGTTCTCGTCAACGTCTTCATCCTCCTCCTTGTCCTCCTCCTCCTTCTCCTCGCCCTCCTGGTCGTCCTCCTTCTCCTGCTCATGCTTCTCCTTCTCCTCCTCCTCCACCTCCTTCTCCTCCTCCTGGTCCTTCTCCTCCTTGTCCTCCTCCTCGTCCTGCTGATCCTCCTTCTGCTTCTCCTTTTCCTTCTCCTCGTCCTCCTGATCCTCATCCTCCTCACCCTCCGTTTCTTTTCCTCGTCCTCTTCCTCATCCTTCTCGTCCTCCTGGTCCTCGTCCTCCTCCTTCTTCTTCTCCTCGTCCTCCTGGCTCTCCTTCTGCTCCTCCTCCTTCTCCTTCTTCTCATCCCTCTCGTCCTCCTCGTCAACGTCCTCATCCTCCTCATCGTCCTCATCCTTCTCATCGTCCTCCTGCTCCTCTTCCTGGTCGTCCTCGTCCTCGTCCTCGTCCTCGTCCTTCTTCTTCTCATCGTCCTCATGGTTTTTCTTCTGCTCCTCCTCCTTCTCCTCGTCCTATTCGTCCTCCTCCTCCTCATCGTCCTGCTGATCCTCCTTCTGGTCCTCTTTCTCCTTCTCCTCGTCTTCATGGTCCTCATCTTCCTCCTCCTGATCTTCCTGGTCCTCCTCCTCGTCCTCGTCAACGTCCTCGTCCTCCTCCTCGTCTTGCTCTTCCTTTTCCTCGTCCTCCTGGTCCTCCTCCTCCTCCTTCTCCTCCTCCTCCTGCTCATGATTCTCATTCTCCTCCTCGTCCTCCTCGTCTTTTTAGCGTCCTCGTCCTCGTCCACGTCCTCCTCGTCCATCTCCTCCTCCTCGTCGTCCTCCTCGTCCTCTTTAGCATTCTCGTCCTCGTCCACGTCCTCCTTCTCCACCTCCTCCTCCTCCTCGTCCTTCTCCTCCTCGTCCTTCTCCTCCTCGTCCTCCTCCTCGTCCTGCTGATCCACCTCCTGCTCCTCCTTCTCCTTCTCCTCGTCCTCCTGGTCCTCATCTTCCTCCTCCTGATCCTCATCCCCCTCACCGTCCTCGTCCTCCTGGTACTTCTTCTGCTCCTCCTCCTTATTCTTCTCATCCCTCTCGTCCTCCTCGTCCTCTTCAACGTCCTCGTCCTCGTCAACGTCCTCACCATCTTCTCCTCGTCGTCTTCCTGCTCCTCCTACTGGTCCTTGTCCTCCTTGTCCTTCTTCTCCTTGTCCTCCTGGTTCTCCTTCTGCTGCTCCTCCTCCTTCTTTTCGTCCTCCTCGTCCTCCTCCTCGTCCTCCTCGTCCTGCTTATCCTCCTCCTGCTCTTAAACGTCCTCACACACCTACACAAACACGCACACGTGCAAGCAGACATACACACACCTCCTTTCACATACCTATTCACACGCCTGTTCACACACACACTCACACACACACACACACACACACACACACACACACACACACACACAGATACACACACACCTATGCATACATGTAGCATGTGTCCGGTGTCGATAAAGTCGTTATAATTATAGATTTCGCCTGGATTCAAAGTCTTTGGGCCCTTGATTGTTAATGGCACCACTGTTGAAGCGGGCTGTCCTCACAGCGGGGGTAATTAGGGTGTAACGCCCTGAACTCGGATCCCCGTATAGAAGCTCATCTATAGAAGGGGGGTCTGAATCACATCAAGGGTTCCTGAATACGCTTGGCCGACTCCAATGATCATTAAGATCCTACGGATAATTATCTGATCTAAGCAGAGCGCTGATATTAAGGCTGTGTGTCTAATCTGATTTCACGACAGACTCCGTGGCAGTCCGTGCATGTTAGTCGTCAGTGTTCACTGTTTAAACATTAAGCCTATGTATACACGTCTAAAGCGATGCAAATTTCTGAGTCCGTATAATAAAAGATAGGTCTATACTAGCTGTAGGCGTACTGACATCCAACATCGACACTGCCAAGATTCATTCTGCTGACTACTCCGAAAGTTGACAACAAGAAATCAAGGTACGGTATACAGTACTGTTGTCTTTAAAATTCCGATATATTACCAAAAGTCAATTTGAGACAAATATGTTTATATTATGTTTATAACTTTCCTTCGGTCTTTTCATCTATAAGCTACAGTATGGCTCAATGCATCTTCAATCAGTTCACGAATATATTTTCAGTCTGTTCACAATGATTAAAATGGCCTGTATTTGTTATTGTCGATGAGAAGATACGACGGGGAGGGGAAGGACTGGAGGAGGAAGTAAAGAGGAAGAGGAGGAGGACGAGAAGGAGGTGGAGGAAGAGGAGTAAGAAAAGGAAGAAGAGAAAGAGGAAGAGGAGGAACAAGAAGAGAGGAGAAAGAGGAGGAAGACGAGAAGGACGAGGTGAACGAGAATGAGGAGGAAAAGGAATTGGGAGGAGAAAGAATATTAGGTGGAAGAAGAGGAGGAACAGGAGAAGGAAGAGTATGAGAAGAGGAGGAGGAAGAGAATGAGGAACAAGAGGAGGTAAAGAAATAAACGTACGAACAAGAGGAAGAGGAGGAAGAGAAAGAAAACGACAATGAGGAAGAGGAGGAAGAGGAGGTGGAATAGAGGAAACGGAGAAAGAGGAAGCGAAGAAGAGGTGGAAGAAGAGGAGAAGGAGGAATAGGAAAGAATGAGGAAAAGGAGGGGAGGAGGAAAGAGTAAGAGGACGAAGTGAAGAATAGGTGGAGGGAAGGACGAGAAATAGGAGGACGAGCAAGAGTAGGAAAAGGAGGAAGAGGAAGTTCAAGAAGAGGTGGAAGAAAAGGAAGAAGAGGAATAGGAAGGAAGGAGGAAGAGAAGGAAGAGGAAGAGAAAGAGGAGGACAATGAGAAAAAGGAGGAAGAGGAGTTGGTATGGGGGAAGAAAGAAAAGAGAAAGTCAAAGAAGAGGTGGAAGAAGAGGAAGAGGAGGAATAGGAAAGAAAGAGAAAGAGGAAGAGGCAGAGAAAGAGGATGACAATGAGGAAGAGGAGGAAGAGGAGTTGGAATAGGGGAAGAGGAAAAAGAGGAAGTCAAAGAAGAGGTGGAGGAAGAGGAAGAGGAGGAATAGGAAAGAAAAAGGAGGAGGAGGAAGAGAAAGAGGAGGACAATGAGGAAGAGGTAGAAGAGGATAAAGAGTAGTTGGAATAGGGGAAGAGGAGGAGGAGGTAGTCGAAGAACAGGTGGAAGAAGAGAAAGAGGGGGCATAGGAAAGAAAGAGGAAGAGGAGAAGAAGGAAGAGAAAGAAAAGGACAATGAGGAAGAGGAGGAAGAAGAGTTGGAATAGGGGAAGAGGAGGAAGAGGAAGTCTAAGAAGAGGTGGAAGAAGAGGAAGAGGAGGAATAGGAAAGGAAAACGGAAGAGGAGGAGGAAGAATAAGTGGAGGAGAGGACGATGAAAAGGAGGAGGGCGAGGAAGTGTAGGAAAAGAAGGAAGAGGAGGAAGAGGAGGAGGATGGGGAACGGAAGAGAAAGAGGACGAAGAATAGGAGGAGGTGACGGGAGAAGAGGACGAGAGAGGAGGAAGAAGAGGAGGAGGAGGAGGAGGAGGAGGCAGAAGAGGACGAGGAAAAGGAAAAGAAGAATAGGAAGCGAAGAAAAAGAGGAGAACGATGAGAGAGAAAGAGGAGGACGGCGACGAGAGAGAGGACGAGGAGGAAGAAGAGGAAAAGGAGGAGGAGGAGGAGGAGGAGGGACAGGCGAAGCAATGCCTTTAGCTAGCCCGGAGGCAGCCACGGGTATGAAGAAAATACTCAGGCCGCATACATTGTGCATTGTTACAGTAGTATTCATGCTTTCCAAACGGAGATAATTTTTTATCTTGCAATTGACCTTTTGTGAATGGCGGTGACGTGTTGGTATGTTCGCTACTTTGTGACCGACAGTCGCAGGTTCGAATCCACTTCTAGCCACTGTGTAGGGACATTGGATACGTTGTTCATCCATAACCGCCTCCTTCCTTTATTCAACGAGCTTAATTTAACACGCCGGATACGCAACACGGCTGGAACTGGGTCATCTTTGTTTATCAAATGATGATAGCGAGATTAGACCCGCAATGAAGCCTGATCAACTCATCGTGTGACGTCCATGAGGAGTAGACTCAAATTATTGCTTTTGCTATTATTATTATTATTATTATTATTATTATTATTATTATTATTATTATTATTATTATTATTATTATTATTATTATTATTATTATTATTATTTTTATTTTTATTATTATTATTATTATTATTATTATTATTATTATTATTATCACTATTACTGTTATTATCACTATTACTGTTATTATTATTATTACTAGTGTGGCGGACAGGCCACAAGGCAAGTACACGTAAAATATAACTTGTTGGGTAAATAGCGGGAGTATCCCTGACTCTCGTTAGGTAGCCATTTGGCTTAGTAGAAAAGAAACTGAAACCGGTTTCGTTCAAATTTAGGTTTCGGTCATTGTATACGGAAGACCGATGTCCACGTTTAAGCCAAAGCATAGAGTGTTGCCGGTGGAATAAAGCCTGCCACACGGTGCGCTGCTTATAACGTGGAGTAGTTGCCGACTACTCCATACGTACTGTGTTCGTGAATTCGTTCATAGTTAAATCGGTTGTGTTCGACTGTCTCTACAGGATTGGCATTGGCCATTCGAACATGATTGGGCGATCCTGATATACGCAGTTGTGAGAGCTCAGGTGGACGATCTGTCGGGGTTCGTTACTCTGTCATCGATCTCTAGGGGTTCAATCTTCTGTTTCAGGGGTACGGGTTACTGGCCGGAGACGCCGCAGCTCCGTTGGTCTGCGGAAGTGTTACATTGTATAGGGTGAAATCCCCTGGTGAAGTATCCGGTTACTGTTTGGCTACACGTGTTGGTGATTCTGCAGGACTTGGGTTGGGCTCCTACCTGCCAGGGAATCTACGTGTTGCATTCACGATCCTGCCGTCTTGGCGATCGTTGAGAGTCTTTTGAGCGTAACGTGAAGGTTACGGGTTTTCTGGAGTGGAGAGTGTTGACTCCACGGGTGCGCATGAAGCCGAAGATTCGGTGATATACGTTCGATTTAGTAAAGCAGGGGCACCAAGTTCTTCGGGTAATATATATTGGTACAGTAGAGAGTTATCGCTCCCCTCGGGTAGAGGAGCAAGGGAAGCAGATTAAAGCTTGAGAGTAAAGACCAAGTTTGGATATCAGGGTTTTTTACCTGAGGTCCGTAACTGCTGAGGTAGGGCGAACGGCGCCAGTAGAATATAGCGACAATAAATAAGTCTCTTCGGAGACGGGGCTACCCGATACCTGTTCCCCAAGACCGCCAGGTCTTTTATTTTTTTCCTCTGTTTCCCGTGAACAGACCAGCATCCACCACGACGCTCTTCCGAGCGCCCGAGAAAGCTAAGTCTCGGTGAGGCGCCGGTTGTTGCCGTTGGACGTGGGACGACTGAGGCGAGCACTCGGGAAGCGCACCGCGTACTTGGTACACGGCGGCGGTGCGTGTTCCGTAGACAGGCTAAGTGTTAAAGTCGGGAGTTCGGCCGCTGCCGGTCTCGATTGCTGCCGGGCTTCAGCTCGACTCTGCCCGGTAGCGTGGGAGCAGCGTGAGCCGTCTCTCCGTGGAATTCACTGTTACCGAAATGAGAGCACGGTCGTGGCGCATCCTCGGCCTGGGGCCGTTGGATTGGTCCTGGTTTCAGGCACTTTGGTTGCCGGGAAAGGGCATGCGCTCAGTAGTCCCCGTCGGTGGCGAGGGCTCGGTGGCTGCCCGGTGCAGCATGGTACGCAAGAGTAAAGACGAACAGGGCAAGAAGACAAAGACCGAAGGCGCGACGGGTGGCGCACGGCGAGGCCGCTCTGCCGGTGGGACAACGGACCCTGTGTTAAGAGCCGGCCATCCTCCATCTCAGGACGTCGCCTACTCGGCGACCGCGGGCTCGGCAGAGAGCGGGTCAGACGATACGGCGCTGCACACCCGGTCGCAGGCGTCGGTGTCAGGGGCTTCTTCGACCGTCAGTGAAAGCGACAACGGCGCGCACGGCGCAGACAGCGACCCGGGAGATCCAGGCAATCCTGGTAAGAGCGCGGGTCTCTCGGGTCTTGGGCTGTCGGAGACTCTTGATGGTGCAGGGGCCACCGAGGAAGACCGACCCGGTCAGTCAGAGGCGCTTGCGGCCGAAGGCAAGAGAGAAGCGGCGCAGGCGTTGTCTGTTGAGGGTCGGACGCCACACTATTATTATTATTATTATTATTATTATTATTATTATTATTATTATTATTATTATTATTATTATTATCACTATTACTGTTATTATTATTATTATTAATATTATTATTATTTTTTTTATTTTTTTATTTTATTTTTTATTTTTGCCCTGAGGTACTTTATTCCCCCAGGGGCTTATGGACTATTATTAACTAAAGAATGTATGTCTGGTGGGTCAGGCCTCGTCTTCAGGGTATGAGGCAAAAGTACCTTTGAAAGCGACCAGGTTGTAGCGTTGAATGCAAATGGACAGACGTTGAAAAAGAAAGAAAGCTTCACGTCTGTCGCCAGTGATAGAAGAGATGCGGCTGCCAATTTCACTTACGAAGTCTGAGGCTGAAGGATTGAGTGGACCCAATGTCTCTATGGCCACCGGCTGAAAGATGTAGGAGGCGGGCAACCCTCCGTATTTCTGTTCTTTGCGGATGGCCGCCTGCACTGATGCAGGCCCGACCAAACAGTTTGGGTGGGTTATGTACGAGGCGGCACAAGTGTGAACAATGGTGGCATCCCACGCCAAGTACTTCCCACATGACCAAGGTATGAGAGTTGCCCCGTCCGGCCTCTTTCCATCGGATCTAAAGAGACCCGCCGGTTCCTTGATGCTTGGGATGTCAGCTCTGAGGAGGGCACGCCAAATGATGTCATTTATGGCGTGGTGACGAAGGGAGCGACCCATGGCTCTCCTACAGACGAAGCCATGATGGCCTTCGGGGCCAACTCCCTCGCCACAATGGCATGTGTGAGGACCACACAAGTCCAAGCCCAACCTCAGGCCCACCGCCACCCGGACCGCCTCATTATCCAGGACAAGGCCACACGCGGCGATTGGAAGCGCGGACAGCCAGTCGGCTGAATGGGGACTGCCTGACGCGTCCAGCCTGGCTCGGTCGACTAAACCGACGGCACTTTGGCGGATTTCCGCCTTATCGATTTCAACCAGGGGCCGGTCCCAGAGGCTCTGTTTTCCGGGTAACGGGTGCATTGTCGCCGGCAAGGTGTCACGACGGGCTTCTAGCAAATCCGACACGAGCTGATCAGGAGTTGCCACACCAACCGCAAGGATGGCAGATTGCAGGTCGAGAGTCGACGCGGCTGAAGCCAAATAGGCAGAAGAAGCCAGCGAAGCGACTCTACGGATGCCAAGTCCGCCATCCTTGATTGGTAACGCAGCCTGCAGCCACTGGAGATCATTAAGAGAGCAGTTGACAATGGTCTCAAGGCCCGTCCTCATGAGTCCGTCTAATGTTACTAGGGCAGGGTGATCAAAGCAGGGGGAGCAGCGGAGAAGGTAGCTCACTTTAGAAGCGCCGAATGACGAGCGCAGTAAGATCAGGGCGTTCTGTGAAGGCAACTGTTACAGACGCAGTCTCTCCAATGCTCGCCTGAACACATCCCCATGACGTGACAAGGCATCGTCCAGCGCCTTCCCACGAAACAGAGGGGCCCCCAACAAGAGTAGTGCTGTTGCCTCGACCCTAGTGTAGCTCGACAGGGTAGGTGTTAGTTCCAATGTGGCGTCCGGGGAGAAAACTTCGCACTTGGTTGGGTTGAGGTGAAGGCCCAACAGTGGTCCCAATCCAGCCACCAACTGCACGTCCCGGTTCACGGCCTCCGTGTTGCCGCCGAGAGTCAAATCGTCAAGGAATCCAACTTTGAGGTCAGACTCCAGCGATTCCAGCACCGGCTGCAGTGGCAGACTAAAAAGGAGAGGGCCCAACGGGTCGCCCTGCTGGGGGCCAACCTGAGATGACAGAAACAGGTGACCAAACTTAAGGACAGATGGAATCGAATATGCCTGGTGAACAAATGGATAGATCTCTGGAATGATCTTGTGAACAGACTCCAACATGACGTCACGCCGTAAAGTGTTAAATGCGTTGGTGAAGTCCAGCTTCACCAACACCTGATCGCTACGCATACTGCTGACAAACCTTCGGGTAGCATGGACAGCGGCCTCACAGCCGCCCGGGACGCCGATTCCCAGCTGCAGTGGCGCAAAGTGAGATGGAAGTTTCGAAATTGCATACTTATTTGCACATTTGGCAGCTAGTCTTCGCCAAATGTAGCCAACTGCTATCGGTCTCAATCCCCCCGATTCTTTGTTGAGGGCGATCATATTGCCCCCAAACAAAATTGGTCTAACATCGGGAGGGCATTCGCCGCGAAGCAGCAAGTTGATGAAATCCGATAGAGCCTCGATGAGGGGCTGCTGCATCCCGTTGTGTCCGATCAGGTCCAACAGATGACCTGGTCTAAATCCATCCGGACCTCCTGCTGATCCCGCTGGGATAATTATTAATTATTATTATTATTATTTTTTATTATTATTATTATTATTATTATTATTATTATTATAATTATTATTACTGTTATTATTATTATTTTTATTATTATTATTATTATTATTATTATTATCACTATTACTGTTATTATCACTATTACTGTTATTATTATTATTATTATTATTATTATTATTATTATTATTATTTATTATTATTATTATTCATCTTTTTAAACAATATTAGCTTATTGAATATCAGAAAACTCGCACAATAGCATATTTGGACCCCTATTGCACGTGATGGACAGTGGTAACTGCTGAGGTTTCACATTTCGGCATATCTACTATTCGAAGTTTCAAAATTGCATAGATTGCACGAGCCATCAAACGGGCTTTATGAAATGCCTATGGTATTTAATTCTCATATGCTGTGTGTGTTGGGAAACTATATAATGATGATAATCTGCGCTTAATTGTTACGTTGTGTTTCCGTTGCAGTGAACTCGTATATCCTGCAACCAGCGTGAACACCTTCAAATTTGCTTAATGGTAAATAGAATTTCCTATCTCTTGATATCTTAACTTTGATGCATGATTCTTTACGAATGACCTACATCCGAAAAATTGGGTCTGGACAGGTCCCCATGTTGCAGTTAAACTTCATTTTCGTATGTTCGCATGAAACATATATCTATATAAATAAAAATGTTAAAAAGGTTGTGCCTAATCAATGATCTCGGAAACTTCTTCACCGATTGTTTTGAAAATTTTACCAGCACGTTCCATTCGACTACGAGCGGGTTTGTGTAATGCTTTTTGGAAAAAAGCGCAATCTTTTCGACAAAAAAACTCAACTTTGCATTCGATTCGATAGCCTATACGTCAATGGATTCGACCCATTTCGATTTCAACTTTCACGCATCCGTCCGACGGCGTCCGTCCATTTTTTCGGCCGCATTTTATCACGCACATCCGCGGTGTTTCTATAGCGCATATTAGCATGTAACTTTGGTTCGATTCGATATACGACGATGGATTCGATTCATTCCGATTTCAACTTTCACGCATCCGTCCGTCCATTTTCGGCCGCGTTTTATCACGCATATACGCGCGTATTTCTATAGCGCATATTGATAGAGATGGAAGAAAAGGAGGGAGGGAGGGAGGGGGAGAAAATTGGGAGGGAGGGATGCAGGGAGGCAAAAGAAGGGAAATAAGATAGGGAGGCAAAAGAAGGGTAATAAGATAGGGAGGATGTTAGGGAGGGAGCGAGGGAGGGGATGGGGATGGGGAATTGAGGGGAGTAAGGGATGGGAGGGGTGGGGTATGGAGGTAGGGAGGTACATAAGAACGTTGGGAGGGAGGCAGGGGATGGAGGTAGGGAGGGCTGGCAGTCTTTTCTGCCACAGCAACGCGTGGCCGGGTACAGCTAGTATATATATATATATGTATATATATATATATATATAAAGTTTCTCCTTATGCTCTGGTTTTATCTGTAAACTGTGTAAACAGTTATAATACAGTTTACAAAATCGCCCTATATGGAAACTATGTAGGACTGACATTCATGAAATACTGTCCTCTGAAAACTTCGTCACGTTAAAACGTGTCGTGAGTTCTTCACACCACTCTTTATCTGTCATTCACAAAATACAGATACTTGGTGACAGGACGCTAAAGATTTCAATGTGATGATGCACAAATATAGCAGACTACAACAAAGCAAAATATAGCTAAATCTGAGATGGGTCAGTTACTGGTCCTCGGTGATTTCACACGTACATACCCTAATGCCTAAAACTTGAAGTTTAAGAATTACATTGAGTGCACTTGCCATCAAACTTGCTCAGTGAAATGCCCTTGGTGGTTATTTTTCATTTGATGTCCCAGTGTTGGGAAACAATATTGATTATAGTCTTTGGTTAATTGTGACGTTGTGTGTTTTTATTACAGTGCACTCCAATATAATGGAACCTGCACGAACACCTTAGAATTTGTTCAATTGTAAATAGAATTTCCTATCAATTGCTATCCTAACTTAGAAAAATGTTTCGTTACAACTAAGTTTCTCCTTATGCTCCGGTTTATCTAGCATCTATGTCAGCGGTTCTCAACCTTTTTAGTGCGGCGACCTCTTGGCAACATTTCGAAAGTTATTACGACCCCAACAGCAAAAATGATTGAGTTCCCCCTCCCCTTTACTGCATTTTTGTTACCATTCTCACTCATTTTCACCTTCATAACTCGAAAACTGGTTTTGACAATAATTATTGGGGTTTCCTGGCTCTTGCGATTCTGAGAGCTAATCCTTGCCCATTCGGTACTTTGAAGTTGAAATGTCATACGTTTATTCAGCTTGTGAAACTTAACAACTATTAACAACAGGCTACTTTAATAATTGGGAAATAATTCTTAATTTTCTTAGCACTCATTTTCACCGTTGCTGATTCGTTTTGGTTGGCAAGCAATTTAATGAACTTGTGTTTTTTTATCAATGCGCTGAACATGAAGAGGCTTTCTGGGAAAAGATGTGACTCTCACAATTGCCAAAATGTTTTTGAATTTCCACACACTGCAATAGTAGCATTTTAGGCTGTAATTTTTAATGAAATTGTTCATTCATTCAGTGCTAATTGTCATGGTATAAGACATAAAAAAGCGTCCCATCCCCTTGTTTGCAATTTTTCATCTAAGAAAAATCCTCAATATTTCAGCGATGAAAGTCATGATTTAAGACTTCAATAAATGCACCCTTGTTTATAATTTTGAATTGCCACACTGTAATGGCTGTGGTTTTAGCTGCCATCTGAATAAGATTGTCCAGTTTTTCAATGCTGATAGTCATGCTACAAGACTTCTGAGTTTCGGTAACAATTGATCAGTCCTAATTGTTTTTGGATTTGGACACTCTCGCTGTAAAATTTTAAACTTTCATCTTTAATAAATTACTCAGGATCTCAGTGCTCAGAGAGGTGGTTTAAGACTGATACACCACTCTTGCTTTTTAGAAGAATGGTAGAAGTGAACTTTACATTTGAAAACTAGAATGGCAAAACGTTTTTAGCTATCGAAATCTAACGAATGAATCATATAACAAGTTTAAGAAAATTTTCTTTTAAGTTGCTGTAGTGTAGTAACTAGAGCTGAAATTACTATTGCATATTTTACAAATTTCTGAAGGTCCAGGCGACCCCTGGCAAATCGTCAGGCGACCCCTGTGGGGGTCGCGACCTACAGGTTGAGGACCGCTGATCTATGTAATAATTCTATCATAAATTGCTCCTGCTGTTCCACATAAATATCTAATGTTGTCATTACCTTTCGATAATTTCTTAAAGACTGATGACCTTTTCCCCGAAATCTTCACAAAATGTCACCAATTAATTAATTTTTTAAAATAATTTTCCATTTGGGGGATAGGCGCTTTCATGGTTTTATTTCATGGTTTTTACATCATGTGCTCGAAAATGCATTATATTTTTTACATTGTCCATTTCGGGAGTGTTCAAACACTCCCTAGCTACGGCCTTGTATTTATATGCAAATTGGGGTCATGCAGGGCTGAGGGGATAACACCGGTCGTCGGGAGTAGCCAGGGCTGACCGGTAGGGTGACAAAAGAAATTATGTATAATAATTATGATTGGCCAGTGAATAGGGAGAGACAAGATTCAGGCACCTGAGACTGAACAGAGGCAGTCAACGAACCTTGGTCTGCTGGCAAGGGAGACTCTGTAATGGTGAGGCTGGCTATGAAAAGGAGAATGGTCGGCTCTTGGCAAGGAAAACCATGTATTCGACAAAACTGGTGCCAGGCATGGAGTTTAATCCCCAGAAAGATTCCACAAATTTGAAGCTTTATAATATCATGGCCTTCAATTCCAAGCTTCTAATAAAGCACTACCGGAAAATGTTATCACTCAGAAAGCTATAGGTCTAGCATCGTGAACATAGGTTAATTGGCAAATTGCAAGTGCAAGAAAAACTGACGTGCACGGATAAGTAAAATTATGTCTAGATCTATCTGGAAGAAGTGAAATTATTTGAGAATTAGAAGTAGAAGTAAAAGTGAAATCACGTCAACAGGACTGAATAAAAACCAGAATAAAAATTAACCTAAGAACTAAAATATCACTGATTCCTGTACTATAAAATATCACTTATTCCTGCCCTATGGATATACAAGTTTTCAATTGAACTTCTGTCTTTTCAAAGTATTCCCATTTCCTCTCAGTGCACGTAACAGCCTTCCCCAAATAAACTCTATCTACTGCTTTTTCATAAACCACAAAGCCCTGTTTTTTTAAAATATGGCTCTCTTTTCTTCGGTGCTATAGAAATTACTGATTACATTACATTGCATTATCAGCATTGTAAAAAAATTAATTAAATTATAAATTATTCTGTAACCTACCATCATTATGATGCTGCGTTCTACTTTCATATATAATAGCTAATAATTCTATTAAAGTTTAGTATTCTTACGGATAACATTACTGTTATGCCACATTTGAAGTTGTGGATTTTGCGAGAATGTTCTTCAGATATGATGTTCGTGACTGACTTGTGGTGTTGGTATTTCTGCTGCAGGACTTATCAGCACGTGAGGAAAAAACTCAAAATCACAGGGCCGGAATTCTCCATCAACTGTTCCAAGTTTCACGTCAAAGTTGCAGACAATAAGCAATGTTCCGCAGCATGAACTATAAACACCACTCTGATTGTGCATTCTCTCAGTCGGAATATTATTCAGAGCTGATAATAAGACGCTTCTGTTTCAACTTGTCCACCTGTCTTCAGATTTCTGACTGAATTTTATTGTTGTTATATGCATTATGATAATGACGATATAGATGCTTTGTAAAAATAGTCTTACAGTATGCTACATTGTTGAATGATATGGATCGACAGTATTGACTTCGTTCTACAAATGCCAGTTTTTTTAGTTGATGTTACAGTTTAAAATCGTATTTTCATTTCCTCGCTAGTCTACATGTATTTTGAAAAAAGACTGTAATAGAATAGTATGTGATGAATTTATACAAATCACGTGTGCTGCACATGATCCACAAATATTTTGTACATGTAAGAAATTTCCTATTTTTTGAGGGCAAAATATTTGTTAATAATTATGCATCAAAGTGTTGTCATTTGTTTATCGATAAATAATATGATGCATGGCGCCATTTCAGAATCGTATCTAATTATTCCTAAATATTCATATAAATATGTGTCTTATAGGATTATCCACTGGGTACCCGATAAGATGTAATTGTATGATGCCATAATCAATAATTGTGGAATAATGATAGTTTAAGCCAGATGATGGTTTTGTATGATGGCTGCAGCATAATTCCTTTGAACAGTTTAATTTTTTACAGTATTTTCTGGACTAGGATTTCGCTTGGTTTCCCTTTGTGCATGCAGGCTAATTTTTTTAATCGAGCCTTTCAAATTATACAACCATGACCGTTTTCTGTTATTAAATATTGTGAATATGATATCTCGTGCATACTTGACGTGTAGGTTAGGCGAACCCTTGAAATTTTTTTATAGCACCACCACCCAAATGAGTGGGAATTTCCAATAATGAGCTTAAGTGGAGATTTCCAAAGAAGGGATGGCCTATTCCATAATGAGTCAACGTGGAAGTTTCCAAAGAATAAGTAGCATTTTCCACCGTTGAGCCAAAGTGGAAATTTCTAAAGTAGGAGTGGAATTTTCCACCATTGAGCCAAAGTGGAAGTTTCCAAAGAATTATTGGTTATTTCCACCAATGAGCCCAGATGGAAATATCCTAAGAATTAATGGCTTTCTCCACGATTGAGCTGAGATGGAAATTTCCAAGGAATTAATGGTTTTCTCCACGATTGAGCTAAGATGGAAATTTCCAAAGAATTATTGGTTTTCTCCACGATTGAGCAAGGATGGAAGCTTCTAAAGAATTAATGGTGTTCTCCACGATTGAGTCAAAGTGTAAATTTCCAAAAGATGGAGTGGCTTTTTCCACCACTGGGCAAAGATGGAAATTTCCTAAGAGGGACGGCATTTTCCACCTTTCAGATGCGGTGGAAACTTCCCAGACATGGTGGAATTTTCCACCAAAAGTCAAGGGTGGAACTGGACCACCCTTGTTAAAGGGTGGAAATATTTCCACCCTAGGGTGTTGTTTGTGGACCACCAACTTTAGTGGAATTATCCACGATTTTTTTTAACAGTGTAGCACTACAAAGAACAGTGACAATTGAATGAACAGACTAGGCTACTAGGAAACTAGGAAAAAGGCAAATTTTGCAAGGATCATCTCTTACCAAGAATCCAAACCCAATCATTTTAAGAATGACCTCCACTCCAAATATGCCTGTGAATACGATGTTCAAGTCGAGCAAAACAGCTTGATACAGCGGTGGCTGGTTGTAAAACTATAAGAAATAAAAAGCCATGTTTCTTAGATCAGTCCTGTAATTCAAGGCAAAAAAACAACATCTGCACAACATGTAGGCTATATTACACTGCCTTTTTTCTTAGTAGCAGCGGTTCCCAAGCTGGTTATCAGGGTTAAAAGTGGCCCACGCGACAGCTATTTTTAGTTGGTATAGTCCATGGACTACATTGCGCACCGTAGTTCTTACATTATGTGCTTGTAAATGCATTAAAATATTTTCAATTTTTTTTGGGGGGGGTGTTCAAACACACAAAACACCCCCTAGCTACGGCCTTGCCAACCGGTTGACGAGAATAAAAGCAGATCTTGCACACAAAAAGGCCAGAAATGTTTCAGCATTGCAACAGTGTTAACAGTGCATGGCGTAGCCATGCAGGAATTTTTAATGGGGGGTTTGGAGTTTTTTGGCCTGGCCGGATGCCATTTCTGACACCAACCCAACAGTATTACAGTAAATAAAAAGGGAATAAAGTAACAAAGGGAATAAAGTAAGAAAAACAACTGTTACTGTATACAAGCAGTTGTCTTGTTTTTTCTTATTTAAGTGGATAAAATATACCCTTTTAAAAAAACTTTTTCCCTAGGCCAATGGGGGGTTTAACCCCCGAAACCCCCGTTGTCTACGCCACTGAGTATTAATTCTGGCCTTTTTGTGTGCAAGATCTGCTTTTATTCTCGTCAACCGGTTGGCAAGGCCGTAGCTAGGGGGTGTTTTGTGTGTTTGAACACCCCCCCCCAAAAAAAAATCGAAAATATTTTAATGCATTTACAAGCAGATAATGTAAGAACTACGGTGCGCAATGTATTGGCCGCCGAGAACCAGCAGAAGATCGCGATTTTAGAAGAAAAAAGCAGGAAACTAGATCATTTTATGCCGCGGTGAACGGTTTTCGGGCGAAAATCATGCGACGACTAAAAAAATGGTCATCAGAAATTTGGCCGAAAAAGGTTGGTAAACACTACCCGAAATCAAATCCTGGCTACGGCCTTGCCGGTTGGAACCTACAATTCGTGTATCTGAATGTTAATTGACAGTCGAACTTGGAGCTCGATACCACAAGCAAGAAACGAAATATATTAAAATTTCCCGATGATAAAATTATGAGATCAGCCGACTGAAACTAAATATTCAGTAATTTTGCTTAATTCATGCAGAAAAAATTAGATTAGTATATATCAGTAGGCCTACTAATTAATCAAACTCAAGCCGCGGCACTTGGGAGCAATGTAAATCGTCTTAATCTGTGTAATTATTATAGCGCCACAAAGGCGGCGTTATATGGAGAGTAAATGCTTAAAAAGAGAGCAGCTCATTTATCCCATAAGAGACAGACGGGAGTTACCTTCATCATCAGTGTTATGGTGTTCAAAATGACTATGAAAGTCATTACGTAGTCGTATGCCTTCGACATGAGAACCGCCCACAGCAGATATCGAAACGACTTCTTGTTTTTCGGAGCATGAAAATTCAACGGCTCTGAGTTGATGGCAAAGTCGATGCAATTTTTCTACATGATAAACAATTATTCACAGCTGAAGTATTGTGTGTAGGCTACACTTTTTCTTTATAATTATTCAGATCCTCCGGCTTGGATCATGATCATTTTTCAATGAAGACCAAGCTTCTTGTGAGTGTGTGTCTCTCTCGCGGACCTCCACCAGGCGGCAGTGCAGCACCGAACTTTATTGTTTGCCTAATGAGCGCCCTGTCCCTGTGGCACATCAACTAGAGCTGCAGAGACCGTTCCGTACTCCAACCTTAATACCGTCACATTTAGCCTGCAGGGTTGCTTGAAGAGCGCTAGATGGGTTTGGGGTGCTGTATATATATAGCCTATATATATATATATATATATGTGTGTAGGTATCACCCCATAATGTATACATGAGTAAGCAGTTTATTGCATTTTGTAACAGATGGTCCATGGTCTCTTACCTGGTTTTTGTCCAAGTCCAAGTCCTGAAGTTCTGACTCCCCCTGTTCCTGAAACGTGATGACGATTAAGGCGACGAAGATGTTGAGGAAGAAGAACGGAAAGACGACGAAATAGACGATGTAGAATATCGCCATGTTGCTGTTGTAGCCGGGTTTAGGTCCGTGACCCTCGAACGTACTATCCATGGAAAAGCGCAGCAACCTATTCACGAACATCCATCGGATCTCATAATCCCACCATACGTTATGATGTTTCGAGAGAGCTGAATTGCTGTTACTCAATGTTTAATCAAGACGTTTCTCGGGATGGGGGCGGGGAGGTTTCTCCACCGAGGATTGAGAATTCCCCAAGGAAAAATCGAGAGCTGTCGTGCACTGCACGCATTGCATTTTTCCCAACAGAAAAGTAAAATTTCGGTAGAAAAAAAGAAAGAAAAGGTTATTTCATTTTTCGAAGGTAACGTCAGTGTCTGACCGAGCGGCTGTCCTCCTCCCCCCAACGGCCATTATTCGCCCAACCCCAGAAACACAGACCCCTTCCTCAACCAGGGGTTAGATTAAACACTGGATGTTTCTACCCCGAGGTTGAACTCAGTGGCGTAGCCGCGTAGCCAGGAATTTATGAAGGGGTGGGGTTTTATGGCCTGGTTGGATGCCCTTTCTGACACCAACCCAACAGTATTACAGTAAATAAAAAGGGAATAAAGCAACAAGGGGAGTAAAGTGAGAAAAACAATTGTTACTACAAGCAATTGCTTTGTTTGTTCTTATTTAAGTGGCTAAATAACCTTTAAAAAACTTTTCCCTAAGCCTTTACCGGTTCATTTTTAAATTTTAAGCCCGTTTCCAGCGGATATAGGCCTACTCGGGGCAAACGGGTAAAGGATTAACCCCTGAAACTCCCCTTGGCTGCGCCACTGGACTACATACATGTATATACACAATAGGGTACCGGGAGGTTGAAAAATCATCCGATCAATTCATTAAAAAATTAGCAGGACCGAGGCCGAAAACGGCCGATATGTAGCCTACATTATAATCGAGAACATTTACATGTACGTTGCATGAATTTTAGCATTTCACGAATAGTACAATGAGTGAGAAACTATACAATTGCACAACATACACTGGCCATCCGGATCTCGTTTGAACCGTGAACAGCGTGAGCAGAGAGGCGCCAACGTTGTCGTAATGTAACTGTGAACGTTGCCACTGACGCTGAACGGTGACCGGAGGCGTCTGGCTGTAATCGATGAACTCTCCTCTGTAATAATTGTAAAAAACACGAATGGCTGAAACCACGTGAAGCTGCGTGCGGTGATGCAGTGCGGTCCAACTCACGCATTATTTCAAGTGAGTCGATCGTCCTTGGGCGGAGTTTGGTTTCCGGTCTTGGAGGGCTAAAACCTTCTTGGGGGGGGTTAAGCTCGTGAAAACAGTGGCGTAGGCAAGGGGCCCAGGTTTCGGGGTTAAAACCCACCCATTGGCTCCAGAAAAAGTTTTTTATGGTTATTTTGCCATTTAAGTAAGAAAAAATAGCAAAAAACCGGGTTTTCGACCATAAACCCTCCCCCATCAAAAATTCCTGGCTACTCCACTGCGTGAAAAGATACCATTTACACGGTAAAAAATGAATCTGGGTTTTCTTAGGGGGCTTAGCCCCCCTAGCCCCTGATAAACTCTGCCCATGGACTCGTCTGAGCTCGCAAAATTTCTTTAATTTGTGCACAAATGAAATAATAGACATGTGTACCGGAAAACCTGTACCAAAGGGCCTTCTGTTCGTTCGTAATCGAAATCGTAATCTCGGAGTTTGTAAAGCGCCACTCGAAAGTCATTGCAAGCTTACTCACGAGCGTTAATTCGCAACGTGCCTAATTATTTGATAATGGTAAACAAAGAATTCATTTCCCACGACCCCTTCACTATTGTATTGTATTATATTGTATAGTATTTAGCCTATGCATTTATAACGGAATAACTTATTTACTCAATTGTTATTAAATCTAAGCTCAACAAACTAATCGCAGCTTCCAAGAAAGTAGGCCTAAGTAAGACTCAACATCAGACACGAAATTACTTGCAGACTTCTTCTGTTTCCTTCGATAAGTCGGTGCAGGAGTTGAATGTTCCTTTGAACAGCTGAACTCCAATCACAGCGAAGATGAATTGAAAGAGAAGATAGATGATCATTATGACTAAGACGTTCTTCACGGATGTCACCAAACAATCAAACACAGCCTGCGCAGAACACACGAGCACAGAACTTATACGCCTATTACCGTATCATAATAATAGCATATAATATTCTGGTGTATGCCACGGGCGCCCGCAGAAATGTTTGCAGGAGGGGGCAAAACACGATGGTCAAGGTTAAAAACATTTGTAGCAAGAGGTCAAAAAATGCAAAGCAGTTAGTTAAGAACATGCATGGGTATTTTTCATAGAGTTCTCTTGATGTAAATTTCTTTGTTTCACTTTTAAAATTTTCTAATATGAATTGTCTCTTCTTGCAAAGAAATTTATATTATATTCGTTTTTATTGGCGACAAAACTGATAGACACACCGCTATCAGGTACACAAATCAGTTAAACAAATGAAACACAATTATATGCTATCTAAAATTGTTCATGTCCATAACAATTGAATCCATCTTTATCTTATAGGATAAGTGTAGAAAATTACGTAAATAATTGCAAAAAAGGGAAATGATTTACGTTTTTATACTAGGCTGATATAAGAATTAGATCAAATTTGTTTAAAAATCGAAAAGTATTAGTTAAAAGTAGGTATTTAAATTATCTAATGCGAAGAAATTTGTTTTAAACCTCAAAAGTAGTAGTGAGAGAAATAGGTTTCAATTTTCTAGGGGGGGCAAGTGCCCCCTCTTGCCCCTATGTGCGGGCGCCCTTGGTGTATGCATATATTTATATAATATAGCCTATAGTATGTACAAAATAGTACATCTCACTTTATTGCATTGTGCGGATATCCTAAAATTAGGCAATTTTTATTACTGAATATAGGCCTATATATATTGGCCCCCAAAAATATAGGCCTAGGCCTAGGCCTATGTATAATTAGCGTATGTACAATTGGAAACGTGACTGAATTTGAGTAAATTTGTCAAAAAAGGTAAAAAATTGATTTTTCAATAAACCTTCAGCTTCGGAATTCTTCTGATGCTCTTTAGCGGACGAAGCACCCTCAGCACTCTCAGAGATTTTATCGTTCCAAGGTTTTTCTTTGCCGAGCTACTATCACTGATAGAAATAGAAATACTGCGAACTATATCATTGATAGAAATAGAACTACTATATCACCGAGAGAAATTGAAATACTGTGAACTACAATTGATAGAAATAGAAATAGATCTACTGCGAACTATAACTGATAGAAATAGAAATACCGTGAACTACAATTGATAGAAAATAGAAATACTGTGTACTATGACTGATAGAAACAGAAATACTGCCAACTATATATCACTGAGAGAAATCGAAATACTGCGAACTACGATTGATAGAAATAGAAAAACAGCGACCCATATCACTGATAGAAATAGAAATACTGCGAACCATATCACTGATAGAAATAGAAATAGGCTACTGCGAACTATATCACTGTTAGAAGTAGATCTACTGCGAACTGTCACTGCTAGAAATATAAACACTGCGAACAATAAAATTATCACTAATAGAAGTAAGTCTGCTGCGAACTATCCCTGCTAGAAACGTAAGTACTGCGAACTATCACTGGAAAAATAGAAATGCTGCAAACTATAACTGTTAGAAATATAAATACTGTGAACCATCACTGATAAAATAGGCCTACAGCGAACAGTTAGGCCTACGGCAAAAATCGAGCATCATGCAAGTTGCATAAGCTTGAATATTGTTGGCAGACTAAATAGAATGTGAGAAATCACAGGTTTTATGCAAGTGTTTTTAATCTCTTTTGCGAGAGGAGACGGGTATAGTTCAGGTGCAAGTAGATCTAACTGCTAAGGCTAAGTATTCAATTGGGAACGGTGGTAGGCTAATCAGTACAGGCTACGATGAAGACATGAGAAAATGAAGACAAAGTAGCCTGAATGAAAAGCAGATCTGATCTAGCCTTATTCTTAAGAGAAAGTTGGCGTTAGATTATACTTAAATATGTTCGACCTAGTCCTGCGTATCTTGCAAAATCGATCATTGTAAGCAACTAATTTCTTAGAATAGGCTATATTTTGTAACTTTAGACACTTCAATGTAAAATTTATAAGCATTTATGGTTATATGTGAAACTCAGGAACGTAGGCCTACGTAAACGCCTATTTTACAAACTGTCATGGCAGCGTACTAGTTACTGCACGTTTAGGCCTACTCTAAAAGTTAGCTTAAGTTTACACTGAATTGCAATAGAAAACGAGACTTACATAAAAATGAGTGTGGCCAACGCGCACAACACAACGATAAGGTCTAGTATGTTCCACGGATCTCTGCAGTAAGAACCCGGATGCAGAATAAATCCGACATCCACGATCTGTTACAAACATTATTGCTCTTTATTTTAGAATTTAGAGAATAGACCTGTCTGTCGTTTTCCTCGCGATATCAGCTCTAAGAGAATTAACTATACCATGCAGTAACTCTTCGGAATCGTTTATGAAATTGAGTTGGACGGTAGGCAGGACTGTAATCAAGGGTATACGCGGGTATACAGCGTATACTCACCTCCGGGGGAAAACGGCATCGTATAGGCCTACTCACCTCCCGAAAAGTAGGGTATACGCGGGGAAAAGCAGGGTACACCGTACACGCTAGTAAATCAGGCGCACACGGCTGTTTAAGATGGGTTTTTTTGCCTGATGACTAAAAAAAGGTCGTCAGATTTTGCAGATACGGCAAAATGGACGAAATTTCCCGGGATTTTGGCCGGATGACTTAAAAAAAAGGTCGTCAGATTTTTCAGACGGCAAAATGGACGAAATTTTTCCGAGATCAGCGTGTACTCACCTCAAAATTTACCAGTAGGCCTACAGACAGCCCTGACTGTAGGACAGGAATGATAATATCAAATATTATTTGCGGGGAAAATTTATCTCAATCAAATTCTCGTATATTTAACGGTAATAAGCTGACATAGCCTACATAGGCCAAACTGTTTTTAAAATTATGGGTTGAGGCGTTCTCCAAGCAACGTGTGCACTTCAACAGTGTCAATAGGTACGGCCGTGCAATAGGGCAACGTGTAACCGTAATCGCTATCGTAAGAGAATTACCTTGAGGAGCATTTCGACTGTGAAGATGGCTGTGAAAACATAATCCAAGTAGTTAAGAACGATGTTTCGGGGGGCGCTTGGGTTAACCGGATCTTCAACTGCGAGCGATATGGTGCTGGCGCATAACATGAACAGCATGAAACCGTCAAAGAGCCACAGGTTGACTGTGAAATGTGCGTAGATTCTCACACTAGAAACACACACACACGCACGCACTCACAGAGGAAAGCACATTGTAATCAAATAAGGATCAGTATGTGTATGTAGCCTATGTGTACTTGTCATAGCGCCCCTTCAAGCTCTTAACTCAGAGGCGCTCCAGAGCTCAGCACGTAGCCTACACTGCATCGGAGTTTCACGCCGAAGCGCTGAGCAATTGCGAGTGAAAGACTTGCCCAAGGTCCCAACGCGACGGCTTGAGGTGGATTTGAACCTGCAATCCTCCGGCTGCAAGGCGACGAACATACATGTACTCAAGGGCGGATACAGAAATTTTCGAAGAGGGGGTGCCAAAATTTTGGGTCTTGTTGTTGCCGCTGAAAAAACTGATGACCTTGTTTTTTTGGTTTTTTTAGTCGTCGACCAATTTTCCGGGAAAAAGATACCATTTCGTCCGCCAAAAAACTGAAGACCTTTTTCTTAGTCATCGACCAATTTTCCGGGATAAAGATACCACCTCAACTGCCGCTAAATCGACGGGGGGCCACGTCCCATGCAATTTTTAAATGGGGGGCCATGGCCGGATTGCCCCCCCTGGATCCGCCCCTGCATGTACCCACTACACCACCGCGCCCCACAAGTGTGGTAAAGTTACGCAATAATAAACCCTGAATCATTCGTACGCCACACAGATGATGCATTAGCAATGACGTACAAAAGTCTTTAAAGCGTTGCGTGAAAACTATGCATGCATATTTATTGCCTATAGTTGCATACATCGCACAGGCATGCATAGGGCAGGCACACATGTGCGTACGTTAAGGTGCTACGATGCGCATTTGTATATGCAAGACCTATGCATATAGTTGAACGTTTTGAATTCTGTTACCAAAGTAAATATCAGCATGATTCTGACTTAGGTTACGTTTAACGGTTTGAAATATACTTCAGACAGTCCTAATAATTATGGTTTATAGAAATCATTCTCGTTATAGAAAGCAATGATCTTAGAGATATAGCCAGTTATAACTAGTAGATCTATTGCAAGCAGAAAGTCAAAGTACGAGTTAAAAAAAAACTTACGGATTTGTGGGCGCGAATATGAAGAGAGACGAGTAGTTGATGATGGGTTTCGGTGGAATCACAGAACCCGGTGTTGGCTCAACGACGTTCGAGTCTAATTGCCACATTCAAAAAACCCAGAATCACACCAACGTTTCTTGTAAAGAAATGTGGATGAGAATTTTTCGTTCCATGTAATGTTTTAAATAGACCTATTATATTGCTTGAATTAAGAGATCGCTCACGCTTTCGAGACACGGGACAACGTTTAGCCTTTATTTGAGACATGATCTACTTAGTCATTCTCTGCTCCTGCTTCGCAAGCGCTGAAACCCCTCATCATCATCATCGTTCTCTGTTTTCAGGAAAGTGGCGCCAGGACAAACCCGAAAAGGCCTTTGAAGAGTAACTCCGGGTATCTCACTCATTTCACTGAAAGGAAACCTACTTTGAAACTGTGGATGAAAACAGAAATTGATTAATGTTGACATTTATTAACCATGTACAATTGTACATGTAGGCCTTATATAATATAGGGCGTGGTCGTGCCTTTCAAGTGTCACAGCGCTAAAGCCTAAATAAATACGATCCAACATTTTAGTAAGCCTATATAGAATTATGCATGCAACTTTGTGGTTTGTTTTGCAACTTGTTGTTATTTTTCGCTCGCTACGACTCTGAACATCATTTCGGCTAGTTAGTGCAGAGAGCGACTCTGAGTAGGTATCTTGAAAAGGCGCTATACAAATTCTCAGAATGAATGAATGAACTTGAAATTCAAGAGCCACTGGGCGCCCAAAATATATGATATACTAAGGGCCATGGAACTGACCAAACGATGTTCCTGCCTCTGCTTGGTTCTGATTCTGAGACATCGCTTGTAGGCTGTTCCTCCTCCTCGCTACAGGCATAGTATCGACATCAATAACGTTCATCCTGCTCTGATCTGGCTTGCTTTTGCCTTTCTCAATTCCTCCAACAGTCCTTCAAAAACAACGTTAGCAGCAACGTTTTAATTTAAATATTTCTCTCTGCGTTTCATACTTGACAGTTATAAGCAGTTAATAGTTTTAAAGCAAACGAGCTTCCACGAGAGACCTTAAAAGCAACTGGAAATTTAGAAGCCACTGGGCGTCCAAATTTTAAAATCAACCGGAAATCTAGGAACCCATAAGGGCGTCTACAATATATAAATGCAACGGTCTACCCATAGGCGTACGGGACATTTCGGCAGTGGGGGCCAAAAAAAATTAGTTGCCCGAAAAATCTGTTATCCGCCCAAAATTCGTAGGATTTTCCCGTCCGAAAAATCTGACGACCTTTTTTTTATTTTTTTTATTATTTTTAGTCATCCGTCCTTAATTCGTATACGCTTTCCCGTCCGAAAAATCTGACGACCTTTTTTACTCCTGCGCGCCCGAAAAAATCCTCCCGTAGGCCTACCTGTTTTGCCCGGAAAAAAATTCCGAAATTTTTTGCCCGTCCATGCCTCTTTTGCCCGAAAAACACATTTGCCCGAAATTTGGGGGGCATTTGCCTCCCTGTACCCCCGCCTCGTACGCCTATGGGTCTACCATAAATTTGAAATTAGCTGAATGCAGAAACAGTGTGGGGGACATAATTTATTTATTTATTTATTTCTCCATTTCTATAGCGCCCCTTCAAGCTTTCTACTCAGAGGCGCTCCCGACTACAGCGCCGACACTGCATCGGAGTTCCACGCCGAAGCGCCCAAGCAATTGCGAGTGAAGAACTTGCTCAAGGTCCCTACGCGGCGACTTGAGGTGGATTCGAACCTCGAAACTTCCGGCTTCAAGGCAACGACGCCACCACTACACCACCGCACCCCAAGATAGTATTATATACATGTGCAGGTTATGCGCCCCAAAATACAAACACATGCATGCACGCATCGATCCAAAGATATATATATATATATATATACACATCAAATACACAAGTATTACACATACATGTACACATACATAAAAAGTATGCACACAAAATGCACATGCATAGCTTAATAGTTTAAAATGGTCTAACTTGTCATTGGGCTTTTCGGAGGTGCTTGGTGATGGGGGGCATATGGTGACCTGCGGGGGTTCCACGCCCCCAGGCAGAACCGGGAAGAGATTGCCCGGCTCACTGGTTTCCATTCCAAAGTTTTCCAGGCCTTGCTGGTCAGCCTGGAAAGTATCGACATAAGGATTGGATAAGAAACAGCGATGTTGTAAATTGCATTCCATTCCATAAACTGTTTTGATGTAATAACTTGAAACAACAGCTTACCTTTCGCGGCATCAAATTTTATAATTTAATAATACTTCATTATATTAAACAATTGCAATTTGTAATACATGTGCGCTTAAATATTATAATATATATAATGAGTCTTAATGACCCAATAATATTCCAAATATATGTGTGCGGTATTAGATATTCATTCATTCTTTCGGGAATGATTAAGTTATTCACACGCATTGACTTAACACAGGCAGGTAAACAAAGCAAAAAAATTTAATGACCGACTAAATAATTACTGGGGCAGAACATTTCAGATGAATTGTCTTTTATGGGCATGTCTGATAGCCAACTATTGGTTATACCCGGACGAGTAGGCCCACATGTTGAAGCCATCCTTGAAATGGTATATACGCACAAAAAGTCCTGTTCGCACTCTGACAGTGCCAGTCCCAAGCCTGGATAAAGGAGGAGGGCAACACCGATCAACTGATATATAAACTCCCTTCAATCACAGTTGATCGGCGCCATCGATCGATGCCTCATCGTAGGATAGGGGCGCCTAATAAATGCATGAATAACAATGTTAAAACAATGGACAATAACAATGGACATGGTATACAATGGATATGTATACCGCAGCAATCTCTTCTCTTCTCAACGCTTCCTCCTCTGCCTCAGCAGCCGTCAGTTCCTGAGCTTTGGCCAAATTGTCGACGGCGATGGCAATGAAAACATTCAGCACCGTATCTACAAACTCTGACTTAAGGCATCTAACGTATGCGGCATGCCTATGATCTAAACATAAGCTGACGACTCTAACGCGACGTGATATTCATACCACGCATGATAGCGGCAGATCCAGAAAATGCAGAAGATAAAATAATGTGACGCAGGGGCTCGAAACCCGTCGTTTGTCGCTTCCTAGATATTGCGCTAGACGCTGAAATAGGCGAGTTGGGTAAAGAATGCAGTTTATTCTTAAATTCAGTGTATGAATGTGAATTCGCCCTAATTTGCGAAGTAGTGAACCGATTTTGATGCCGTTTGGGTTATCTGATTCAGAATATAGGCTATGCCTCTAATGCCCAGAAAAATTTCAGAATAATAACTTAGTTGATTCAGTAGACTTGGATGACACGAATATTCAGTAACTTTTATTTTACTTTTTCACTATAAACTAATGAAAGAATCAAACGAGCACAACTTTTGTTAGAAAAAAGATAATTTCATTGTGTTAAAAGCATATTTTAGAGCATGGTCATTGTAGCATATGACTAAATCAAAAGGTCAAAATCCGACATGTGACGGGTTTTGAGCCCCTGTGTGACAACTTTGAGAATTTCGGGTTTGAATGGCAAGTCAATAAGCAAAATCCCGTGAAATCTCTAGTGGAAGAATGGATGACCAAACTGACGCAGAAAATACATTAAGCTATGCACATGACACGCAGTAGTGGGGATCCATCTAAAGAAGAAAAGGATACAACTGCCAAAGATGATGATCACAAGGAAGTAGAGACTGTAGACGAGTCCTGCTGAGTTCGGTCCACCCTGAGAACGAATGGCGTTGTTCATAATGGTGTTCCAATCTTCACCTGTTAGAATCTGATTTAGAAATAGATAGAAAAGGCGTACAATAAATAGGCTAGATACATACATACATACATGTAGGCCTACATAGATAGACAGGTAGGTAGGTAGGTAGGCTGGTAGGCAGGTAGGCAGGTAGGCAGGTAGGCAGGCAGGCAGGCAGGCAGGCAGGCAGGCAGATAGGCAGGCAGGTACGTACGTACATGTACGTACATACGTACACACATACACACATACGTACATACGTACATGCGTACATGCGTACATGCGTACAAGCGTACATGCGTATATACGTACATACGTACATACGTACATGCGTACATGCGTACAAGCGTACATGCGCACATGCGTACATGCGTATATACGTACATACGTACATTATACATACGTACATACAAACATACATACATACATACATACATACATACATACATACATACATACATACATACATACATACATACATACATACATACATACATACGTACATACATACATACATAAATACATGCGTACATGCGTACATGCGTATATACGTACATACGTACATACGTACATACGCACATACATACATACATACATACATACATACATACATACATACATACATACATACATACAAACATACATACATACATACATACATACATACATACATACATACATACATACATACGTACATACATACATACATACATGCGTACATGCGTATATACGTACATGCGTACATACGTACATACGTACATACGCACATACATACATACATACATACATACATACATACATACATACATACATACATACATACATACATACATACATACATACATACATACATACATACATACATACATACGTACATACGTACATACGTACATACATACATACATTCATGTACATAGCCTACAAAATTACATACATTCCTGTGCATCAGACTATAGGCATCTAATAATATAATATTTCCAATAGCAATTTTATTAGTAATTGCTCTCTACGAGGCTCTATGAGAATCGTAGGCCATATCATAATTATAGAGTTAGCTTAAATACCTGGAAGACGGTGAGCAGAGCGTTGGTGAACGTATCGTAGTTGGAGCTTGGTGTTCCTTCTTCGAAGTTCCACCTGAATTGATTTAACGAATCCATTAATTGACAACATCCTTCAGCAAATGCATTTACTCGAATAAACGCATTAACCTCGTATACTACGCTCACGGTTCCCGGAAAATTCGGAGCCGGACAATTCGGATAGGACAATTCGGAAAGGGTAATTCTGAACCGGACAATTCGGAACCGGACAATTCGGAGCGGACAATTTGGAGCGGATAATTCGGAGACGGATGATTCGAAGTAAATTTTGGCGAGGACAATTCGAACCCAGACAATTGGAGCGGACAGTTCAGAGCGGACAATTCAGAGTGAACAATTAGAAACCGGACAATTCGGAACCGGACAATTCGGACCGGACAATTCGGACCGGACAATTATTTAGACCGGGCAATTCATAGCAGTCAAAATTAGTGATGGAACTCAGATTTTCATACCCATCTCCATCACCGAAATATAGACCAACATAGGTTGACCGGATAGGCTACTGAAGTCTCCGCCTATGAATAAGGCCTATACATGTATGTATGTTTATTACCATGCATGAAAGAATATTATTATTTTGTCTCATGATTGGATTAAGAAATACAGACAACCCAATGTCATATGTGTGGTAGGTTTCCATTAAGATTGCACTGCATATTTGTATGCGTCCAAAATTATATTATCCATATTATTAGGATTGTTAACATCGGAATTTTTTGGCGAACCGGTTATATATCGGTTGTAGAAATTCGATTTGAAACCGGTTGTCGGAACTGATCATCGCATTCAGATTCAGAACCGATTACCGGATTTCCGGTTATCGTTTAACATCCCTACTTTATAGTCTATGATCATACAAGATATGAAGGGTCAGCGGCATCTGAAACTCACTGTCCTCCGAACAGTTGCATTCCAAGTAGAGAGAAGATGACGATGAAGAGGAAGATGAGGAAAAGGAGCGACACGATCGATCTCATGCTGTTCAGCAGCGATAGAATCAGGTTCCGAAGCGAAGCCCAATATCTACGAAAACAGGAAAAGTCGCCACATAAATGCCTATATGCACATAGATGCGCAGATGCACACATTCATCTAGCCTACATGTCATACATGTACATGGTGTCCCGATGAAAAGTAGAACCCAACAAAAAAAGCGTCATTATGCTTTCAAAACTTTCAGTATTTGTCTAAAATTTTAAGCACAGCAACAGTAACCATACATAACCACCTAATCCTAATGCCCTTAAGAAATGTTGGAGAGTCTGTCAAGTTTATGAGCGTTTGAGATGCAGCGCCGAGAAAGTGTCTAGTAATTGTGAAATTTCCAATATACAAAAGCTGAAAGGAAGTGAA
>OX457051.1:28253976-28501476 GCA_949752735.1 Lumbricus terrestris
CTTGAACAGCATCTCAGCAAAGAAGATCCCGAGGAAGACCATCTCTCCGAAATCTAAAGCACATCGACAGCAAAGATTTCGTGAAAAGGAAAATACTCATCAAACACAATATTAGGCCTAGACCTGGACTGAAGTCGCGGGTATACACACGCCGGTGTAGGCCTATACCGGTACAGAGGGTAGACTAGGCTACTCACCTCACAAATAATAATAATATTATGTGTGTTTAGTATACGGTTATATAACCATGGGCGGAGACCTAGGGGGGACAGAGGGACGGTCCCCAATGGAGGTGTTGGGGAGAGGCCCATGCATTTGTCTCCCCCGCAATCGTTGAACGTCACGACTAAAAAAATAGGTCATCAACCTTTTTGGCGGCGAAAATGAAAAATTTCGTCGGGATTTCGCCGGATGACTAAAAAAAAGGTCGTCCGAAATTTTGGCCGGTAAAAGATGGACATTTTTCGGCCACACTCAGAGCCTCGCGTCTTTACGTCCCTCCCCCAAGTCTACGCCCAGGTCTCCGCCCATGATATAACCTGTTGACATAGGCAACAGTAGCGTGTGCCCACCTCTAATTCTGCCACTACAGCCCTGAATTACACTGTACATAATTATAATAATTAGACTGTACATAATTATATAGACATTATTTATGTCGTCGATGATACTCCCCGCCAGTGGCGTAGACAAGGAGGTTTCGGAGGTTAACCCCCCCCCCATTGGCCTAAGAAAAAAGCATTTAAAAAGTTATTTATCCACTAATTACTGGATAGTATAACAATTGCTTTTCTTACTTTATTCCCTTTGTTACTTTATTCCCTTTTTACGTACTGTATTACTGTTTGGTTGGTGTCAGAGAGGGCATCCGGCCAGGTCACAAAACCCAAGCCCCCCCATCATAAATTTCTGGCTGTGCCACTGCTCATCACGTGACTAGACGACAAATTCCATGGCGCTTAAAATTAATGCTAGTATTACGACGGAAATTCTGCAGATACCTGTACAGTAGTTGGTACGTACACAAGATATCTGTCAGCCACTGTGGTTCTCCGATGTGCTCTGTAGCAATGAGAACAGTATTGAGAAGAACGGCGACAATGATAGACCAGAAGAAGATCTGACTTTTCAAAATCCGGCGAACGGCATTTCTGTAGACATCAGATCAATCAATCAATCAATAGATCAATCAAGCAATCGATCAATATATGAATCAATCAATCAAACAATCAATCGATCGATCAATCAATCAGGCAATCAAACAATCAAGCAATCGATCATTATATGAATCAATCAATCAAACAATCAATCAAACAATCAATCAATCAAGCAATCAAGCATTCAGGCAATCAATCAAGCAGTCAATCAAACAATAAGTCAATCAATCAATGAATCAACCAACCAAGCAATCAATCAATCAAACAATCAATCAATCGATCAATCAAGCAATCAATCAAACAATCAATCAAACTATCAATCAATCAATCGATCAATCAAGCAATCAAGCAATCAAGCAATCGATCAATCAAGCAATCAATCAAACAATCAATCAAACTATCAATCAATCAATCGATCAATCAAGCAATCAAACAATCAATCAATCGATCAATCAAGCAATCAATCAAACAATCAATCAAACTATCAATCAATCAATCGATCAATCAAGCAATCAAGCAATCAAACAAGCAATCAAGCAATCAATCAATCAAACAAACAATCAATCAATCAAGCAAGCAATCGATCTATATATCCATCCATCAATAGAGAGCATGCGCATTTATGGCCTTTACATACTCCTAACTCTGAATTGCATGCAAGTTAATTCACCATCGTATACCTAAACCACCATGTCCAAGAGTTAGTTATCAGTTCAATGTTGAATTTACACCAATCCGATGATTCTCATCTGCGGCTTATTAGTCAGTGAATCTATTTTATGGTTTTCATAAAGGTGGATTAAAGAACGTCACAAGATTCGCTATGTGAATGAACGAGGTAGGCTATGTGTCAAATTTTGCCCTCGAACAGTGATAGACCATCATAACGTTAGCCAGACAGGAAGCCGAGTAAGGCCTAAGCAAGCCTATTTAAATGCGCAAAGTGTTTGCGATTGCTTTCAGTTTATTAACCAACTACCAACACGATTCCCGATGTTCAACTTCAAGTCTTCAAGTTCCCGATGGTAGTCTAGACTAAGTTCCTTTTGAGGGGTAATAAGTTAGTTGGTTGTAACCAAGTCATTTATGACCAAACAACGCAAATTTGCAACTTTAAGCTGCATGAGACTGCTAGAAAACATTGAAAATCGTTACAATTCGATCACTACAAATAAAATCCTTCAGCGTTTTCAATTTCCTACCTGAGTCTTTTCTGTGCCTTCCAGAATCGGTAGCAGCAATTACACGTTCTAGTTTTTTCTGAACTGGTACCTGAAACAATAATTTATCTGGCCATTGAACATTCGTATTCTCACGCTATTTACTAAAATGAAAGAATAAGGAAGCCCGAGAGAGCGGCTAGACGCCAATATAATTATAATGTGTCCAACCTAATAATTATAATATTTTGTCAGAATTGCTGCAATTACCTTCCACTATAATTATATCTTAGAATACGTTTGGTCCAGTTGCTTTTTCGCTCTTGATAAACTCCAGAAGTATGCTTATTTTCATCTGATCGACAGCTATGAACGTGAGAGGCAACAATATTGCACATTGTTGTGCTATAATTATAAAAAATAATTATATTGAATAATTTGCCAGACGCAAACAAAACATTTTCATTGCAATCGTCACTTGACTTTAATTGGTGAAGTTGAACTTTAATTGGTGAAGCTAAACTTTAATTGGTAACGATGAACTTTAATTAGTGAAGGTCAACTTTAATTGGTGAGATAGAACTTTAATTCGTGAAGCTGAACTTCAATTAGCGAAGCTGAAATTTACTTGGTGGCGCTCAACTTTAATTAGCGAGGCTGTATGTTAATTGGGGAAGCTGAACTTTAATTGGTGAGGCTGAACTTTAATAAGTGAAGCTGAACTTTAATTAGTGAAGCCGAACTTTAATTAGTGAAGCTGAAATTTACTTGGTGACACGAGGCCGAACGTTAATTGGTGAAGCTGAACTTTAATTAGTGAGGCTGAACCTTAATAAGTGAAGCTGAACGTTAATTAGTTAAGCTGAACTTTAATAAGTGAAGATGATCTTTAATTGGTGAAGCTGAACTTTAATTAGCAAGGCTGAATTTTAATTAGTGAAGCTGAACTTTAATTAGTGAAGCTGAACTTTGCCTCACTGGAGCTTCCTGAGACTTTGTTCGCTTCGCGCAAGGATCGGATTCTTCTTGCTATCAAAACATACAAAATACACAAAATACACAACAGCAAATCACACAAGCATCCATTAAGTCAAGGTCTCGATAAAACGGAAGTCAACTGCTGAATATGTATTCTCCTGCGATACAGTGGTAGGACAAAAACATATTATATATGGTCCATGTCTTTGTCTTTTCACAATTATGAGATTATGCACAATTAGACATACCTAGGCGTACGTAGGCCTACAGTAGCAATATTTTAATAATTTTTGTAAGCCGTCTTACGAATTTGCGTCTATGCTATAATATAGGCTATAGAGCTAGCCAATGGAAAGGAGCACAAACACTACAGGAGAAGATAGGCTACAGTAAGATAACCAAGTTATTGAAAGTCAAGGAGCATTGGCGCCAGTAGATATTTTGCAGAACACAATGGTCGTGGCAAAGCAGGAAAATAAGAACATAGCTAGTTTTCCTAGATGGTTCCACATGTAAATTTTTTAGTTTCGCCTTGTGTATGATTAACGTCAGTACATCAATAATAGCAATTTACAGAGATTACATTAATTTGGTTAAAATGTAAAAAGTTGTTGCTTTCAAAATTAGTGTCGTTTTTCCAGGGTAGTGCAAGTTCCCCTCGTGTCTCTATGTTCGGGGCTTCGGGCGCCAATGCCAAGTATACATAGAGTCTGGAGCCCCTTTTTGAAGGATGGAAGCGAACCTGAGTCACGAAGAGAGTAACAGTCTAACAGGCGATTTTATTTCTTGGGACAGAGACATTGAACGCACCAATGTCCATACCTATGATTCTCAACCAAACAATCCGCACTTACCACTATATGCACTTAAGCACACCAAAGTGTAAGTGCCGTTAAAAAATTAAGTGGGGACAACCATTTGAGTCGCTCGGAGGCATTATCGCCATAGCATTCTGACATGAAAAAATACAAAAGAGTAATTAGCAGCTCAATTTAGAAAGGCATATAAAAACGAATTACCAACCAACCCTCAGCAATTTTTGATTTCTCTTCTTCAGTCGTTCTGTCTTCTGACAAAATTATGTCCTCTGAAAAAATAGATAATAGGTCTAATTATTTTTGGTCTACACGCCTATGTAGCTCTGTAGCATAACAGCAATGCATTCAAAAATTCAACCGTTCAACTCATAATTGCCCGGACAGAAATTTTCATTAGGCTATAGTTACCATTTCCGTCCGGCCCGCTGGACGTGTTCAGTGTGTTATCGAAGTGGTCTGGTCATGCCAAAGCTCGCGTAACTGGAATGTAAACTCCAAAAAGACAGTAGTCATAACTTCGCTCATAAGGTCTACTTATTCTTCTTTAGGTTCTCTGCCAAGTGACAGGTCCAAACGTCCAATGTCTACACCTTTCACGCTGTTGTGCCATGTCCTTAAGTTCTCTGTAGGCCTATCCCTCCTCCATCATCCCCGTCCTGCAGTTTTTGTCTAGGTCTTCCTCTGCATCTCTTTCCCTCTAATCTTCCTTCAATTATTTCTTTCTGCAGTGAGTTACCTCGCAGCAAATGTCCCACCCAATTATTTATAAGGTCTACATTTCTGCTTAATTATATTATAAATGCTGATCGGCAATAGTAAGTAAGTAGACAAGTTAACCGGATTGGCAGATCCAGCTCATGTAGCTTTCGAAGTTCCTGTCGATTTCTTGCTGACGTCGAAGCTTCAGAAACTGTCGTCTGTTCTCAACTCTTTCTCTGTTGTTTGCGAATTCTCTGCCAAAGTAATAATTATAGTTGTCATCATTTGTAGGCTAATGTAAAGTAAAGCTTATAAAATTTTCACCGCTCAAAATCCGCGTCAATTAAAGCGAATTAAGGAGAGAGCCTGTAAGAAAGTAGGCCTAAGTAGTTTTCATTTACATCTGACAGGTGCGAATGCGTTACATTGTATACAATGCCATGATGTCGGCGCCAGCTATAGCCTAGCCTAGACTACAATTTCAGTAGTTCGCGTCAGAGCATTATTCAGCAGGTTGTGGAAATTAAAATGTAGAGAGGATATTAAACATTTCCGATAATTTATGGCTGGTCATAATGTTCACGTTAGATTTTAGCAAGGGCTTGAAAATTAAGAAACTAAGAACAACAATTGGTACTTTTCGTAGAGGTTTCTAACCGCATATTTCTCAGCCTCGCTTTGCGTAGGCCTATATCCTTAGCTCCATAGTTCGAAGAAATTTGCTAAAGGCCAAAAACGGCAGTTTAAAAGGTGCCAATTTTCCAGGGGTTAAATGCCCCTTCTGCCCCTATGTGCGCTCATGAAATGGGTTAAATGACCTGCCGCGACTGCAACGGCAACGTAGGCTATAGAGTTAGAGCGATTCTCACCCACTGAGCACTCCCAGTACTAAGTTGAGCATGAAAAGACCGCCGACGACTACGATCGTCACGAAGTAAATCCAATTGAAAGCTCTTCCCAACGCATCGTCAGCCTGCAACGCAAATAAAACTTGGAATCGGCGGGGGAAATGCCATCAATGTTCGATACTCTATTCGAAAACGAATCTGATGACAGTTAGTGGTATTCTATACATGACTCGAAAATGTCGTCACAATTTGTTAAACGATGAGCCATTTTGTTCCTTTTCATTTAATTTATTGCACACAAATAATTGTAGGCCTACATAAGAAAAGTTCTAAACGGTTGAAAGCAAACAAATGCAACCAGAGAAACTAATCATTGATAGGCCTAGATGTGGTGCATAGAGACAATGGGTATAGCCTACCTCCGATTGATTGAAGAATGGTATTTTTTAAAGAAATGGTCTCTTTTTTGCCAACATTTTGGCCAAAGGACTCAGCAAAAGGTCATCATGCAGATTTCTCGGCCAAAGACCAACGAGAAAAACTTTTCTCACCCAATACCAATTTTTTTGCCCCCTTAGAAAATTTCTGCATCCGTCTCTGGTAGGCCTAAACCAGAGAACTTGGTGCCCAACATTACTCAGAGGTGCTCTCAGCCCAGCCACGGCTAAAAGATGGGTTTGAGCAACTGGTAGAAAGCAGGAAAATAATTCCGAGGTATTATACTAAGCGCAGTGCAAGCGGGAGCCCATTCCATGTGGACGGGCCAACAACCGAGAAGGTTCGACGCTGTCTGGTAGAAGAGCGGGTTCGAGAGACCAGTCTTGCATACCTCGTACATGATTATCGTCCAACCGTTCATTGTTATAACGTTGAAAACAGTCAGCATCGAAAGAAGAATGTTGTCGAAGCTCTGTATTCCGTAGCTCGGCCCATCCCATCCTCCTCCACAGATGTATCCGTCCGGACACATAAGTCCTCCAACGAGCGGCTTATCATTGATGCAGCAAGGCATGATGGTGCCACTTTCAATGAAATCAAACTCACCTATAGTTAGGTAAGAAACAACTGTCAATTAAACGCTACAGATCTCACTCAGTGGTCCATAATAGGCCTAATTAGAATAATTAGGCCTATGTTTCAATGCTATAATGCTGTTTAATGTTGGTGCGTAGACTGCGCAGGGGCGGATCCTGTGGTCCAATCCGGCCATGCCCTCCATTTCAAAAGTGCATAGGTCGTGCCCCGCCATTTTTTTCGACAAGCATTGAATCAATGCAGCTGGAGATAAAAGTAGGAGGATACAACGAGACTAGAGAAGTCACAGTATATTATTTCATTGTTTGCATGCAGAGATTACGTCGACCGGATGACCGATGACTAAAACAGGTCATCAGTTATTTTGGCCGGGAAAATTGGTTTATTTTCTAGACATTTCGACCAAACGACTGAAAAAGTCATCAGATTTTTTTTTCTGACAAACATCACCGAAAATTTTGCCCCCACCACTTCGAAAATTTCTGTATCCGCCCTTGTCATGGACAGAGGATAACCCAAAGATTAGGAAGCTACGTAATCGTAATCGTAATTGTAATCGTGATCTAAAGCTCTACTCGAAAGCCAAGCGCTAGCACCAGCTTATCCACGAGCGCAACTGCATGGATGCTGACCTTGAAGGCAATTAGTTGCAACCGGTAGGAGCGTACTGTATTGAAATCATTTGCGAATGTGGTCAAGAGTTTCAGGGGAATCGTAACTATAATAGATTCATGGGACCCGCCATGGCGGGCAGCACCCGTTGGTTTTAACGGGGAAAGACACCTCGACATTATAGAAGGATATGAACAGCAGGTGCAGAATAACTCCGCCACCGGTTGATCTCTGCCAGTGCCAGTCCCAAACTGCATGGATAAAGGAGGAGGGCGACACTAATCATCCTTGATAATTATGGCAGTGTCGCTAAACATGTAATTAGCTAGCAGGTGCAGAAGATTAGGCCCACTCTTTTCATGCTTTTCATTATCATCATTATTGAAAGTTTGCATATTATTATTATTAGGTTCACATTAGACTAGCCCGCAACGTTTTTTGAAGAAATATAAACAAAAACGCGATTTCATACACCAACAATCATGTAATATTCATAGGCCTAATGATTTCTAACTCATTGGTTACTCATAATATTTTTTATTCTGAAAAGCAGTAGGTCTATCTATAAAGGCCGTCAATAAATGTAATCGACAGGATTTTAATGTCCATTATTTGTATTCAGCGCTTCAAAACATAGAAATATCATCTCGAATCTCGATCAATGTTGCGAAATATGCTAAGCTGTAGTTGCTGAACCGCGCAACTACATGCATAATCTATGGATGTAACTTTAAGTACTGAGTACTAAGTACCGAGTACTGACCGGTGACGTTGTTCTGGCAAGCGTTGTGAAAGATTCCGTTGTAGAATTCGACGCCTATGATCGCAAAGACGACTATGGCAGTTAGGATGAGCATTCCGATTCTTAGAAGGGGCGCCATCGCCCGAACGATTGACCTCATGACGACCTGAAGACCTGGTAATTGATACCAACAGAAACTGATCATTTGAAAGGGATACATTGGGCCTACTTGGCGATAGAAAAATGGTCAATCGCAAGGGGTTTATTTGTAAGAAGAATGGTCAGTTGAACTTGAGATTGGCATATAACTTGACGCTATATATATAGCTTGTCAGAAATAAAAACTCCTAAAGGGATTTTTTTTTATCAAACTCAGAACAGTAGCATGATAAAGATCACGCAGTTGCGTAGACAAGGGGGGTTTAGGGGTTAAAACCCCGCATTAATTGGCTTATGAAAAAGTTTTTTAAGGCTATTTATGCATTTAAATAAGAAAAAACAATTGATAAATTTGCAGTAACAATTGTTTTTCTTACTTTATTCCCTTTGTTACTTTACTCCCTTTTTATGAAGGTACTGCAATAGGCTACTGTTGGGTTGGTGCCAGGAAGGGCATCCGGCCAGTCCATAACCCCCTCCCCATCGTAAATTCCTGGCTACGACACTACGATCACAGTTATGACGACGCTGATCTCACGAACTGACACACGAACTTTAGTAGTCTGAATGTATGTGTGCATATGTACGCTTGTATGTATGTTTGTGTGCATGTATAATATGATGTGATGGTATGGATAAATGTACGCATGACACCAACTTGTAATTCCGGTGACGAGTTTCAGCATGCGGAGGACCCTGAGGCCTCGAAAAGCAGGTTGGTTGAAGTTGGTTATAGTCAGCGACAGCACTCTGAAACGATTTGCATTCTGAAATGATTTGCCCGCTTTCAACCCATCGGTCAATCATTGTGCGCATTGCAATCTAGACAAGAAATTGTCTTCGAAATTTCATTATTTCCCCGCCAGAAATTCAAAAAAGACCATCAGATTTAAAAGTATAAAATTTACTGCCGGAATTGTTTTTTTAAAAGGTCGTCAGAAAAATTACTGATCAAAGGGCGTCGTTAGTGTCTGACTCAGCAGTTGCCGTTCGCGTAAAGGGCCGCTCCCCCCGACCCAAAGTCTGAATTCCCCAACCCCCTCCGCAAAGCAGAGGGACGAGATTAAACACTGGTCAGTCTGGTTGTCAATATGGTCACCCATCATCAGTGCACCTATGAAGAATTTCTAGTTATCTGAGCACTGGGTGGAGTGAAGTGTGCGTTGCTCGATGTGCAGTTCTGCGCGGGAAAGACTATGGTCTAAGGCAGGGGTCTCAAACTCAAGTCAGCATGTGGGCCGCATTTGGAATTTATAATGACTCGCGGGCCGCAACATAAAAATATTATTGTGCACGTGAAACTATAGAATTAGTTATGTGTCATTGCAACATACAATATTGTAATGATGACACAATCCTGTAAAAATTCACATAATGTATTTTAAGTGTAACTAATATGGTAGACTACTACAAAAAAGTGAAAACTGTTCTATCCCAATTATTGAAAACTGCGCTATAAATTTAAAAAAATATGCTGTAATCAAAATTAAATGACTCTAATTGTTTATCCCAAGCAATGTTCAGAGCAAGGCAACTCGAATTTAGTTAGAGACTTTGAATGTTATTAAATGTTCTAAATGCTCTAAGTGCTCTATACCAAAGCCAACAAAACTTATCTAGTAGGAATAAACATACTTGCTATTGTAAATGTCCAAAACCAAACAAATGGAAGTCAATTTGCAAAAATAAACACACGCGGAAGTGACAGCTTTCAATTTCTCATCATACGGGGAGATACGACTATTACGGGGATAGCCTACTATATTTTGCGACACCGGCTTACAAACTTCGCTGTAGCCTACTTCAGTACTTCTGCACTGAAGGTCCACTAAATCCATTTGCATTGGCTTATGCCTATTATCTGCTTTTGTGGAAAAAGGAGTGGTTCATATCGTAAAAGAACTGAAAAATTCTTTCAAACCGATTTCTTTCTTTTAAAAGTTAAAATTATCCAAAACCAGGTGGCTGTTCGCGGGCCGCATTTATCGGGTTCGCGGGCCGCATGCGGCCCGCGGGCCGCGTGTTTGAGACCCCTGGTCTAAGGTGAGAGGCACTGAGGATATGACTTCCTTGCTCGTCTTACTTTAACAGCGTCTGACATCACTGGCCACCTGCAAGTTAAGTATTGCATTACCTATGGCCTAATCAGGGTGGATCCGGGGTGGGGCAAATCCGGCCATTGCCCCCCCCCCCATTTAGAAACTTGTCCAATTCTCTAACTATTTTGGCGGGGAAAATGGACGAGCCTCCCTCCCATCAGGTGTTCGTACACGGTTTAAACGAAGGGAAAGGTGACCGTGACAGAGAATAAAACAGAGAGAAAAAAAGAGACAAGTATACTATAGTGTACGTATGATTTAAAAACAGTTTTTTGGCGTAGGCTACTTTTCTGACATTGAGAAAAAAGTCAGGTCAAAAACCAAGAATTTTTACCCCTCCTCCTTCGAAAATTTCTGTATCCGCCCCTGGGCCTAATTGTGTTGAAATGACTGACACAACATGCGTGCAGAAGACAAAACCCCGTCAAAGGTCAAACAAACAAAGAAGTGGGAGTTCTCATTGGAAAAGAGTTTTGCGTTTATGGTTGCTTTTTCTGGATTTCTAATTGACATTGTTTACACAAAAGTATAGACCTACATGTATAGGCCTATGTCAATGACAGTATTAATAAATACAAGTTTTCCGCGGGGAGAACTTGCCGTTATCAGGCAAAGCACCTGCAGGGACGGGGTTTATGGTAATTCATTATAATGAATTTAGGAATTTACATAACGCCCCTTCAAGAAATCTACTCAGTGGCGCTCCCAGCCCAGCCACGGCGAAAGAAAAAAGATTTGAGAGATTTATGAAACATGAAGGCTTACTCAACATTATCGTGTATCTTACTCAGTAACGATATTCTAACAATAATCAATAATCCATTCTCACCCGGTGACAATATTAACGAAGTCGAGTATGTTCCAGACATTCCTCAGGTAAGACATCGGTTGAAGTAGAAAGCCATAAGCCACGATCTTCAAAACGCCTTCCACGCAGAATATCGTCAGGAAATACGGCTCCGTATTGTCCTGTATAAACGAGCACAACAGCGCCATGTAAGAAGAGCTCAAGGAAAGGTGCTATATAAATTTTTTAGGCACAACTCCTTTATAATGTGCGCCGCATGAATAGCAGTCACCAACAAGTCGCATTATTGGTCATCATCATCATCACTATCAGCATCATCATCAGCATCATCATCATCATCATCATCATCATCATCATCATCATCATCATCATCATCATCTCCACCACCACCACCACCACCACCACCACCACCACCACCACCACCACCACCACCACCACCACCACCACCACCACCACCACCACCACCACCACCACCACCACCACCACCACCACCACCACCACCACCACCACCACCACCACCACCACCACCACCACCACCACCACCACCACCACTACCACCAAAAGCACCAACATCACTACCATGGACGCCATTACTGGCATCAGCGTCATCATACTCAACAGTATCAAAATCATCATCGTAGTTGTCATCTGTGCTACTACCATTCAACGACTTGCGTGATCTAATCAATAAAACGCTATCTACGCTAAAGATGAGTGATACTAGCATCCTACAAGGAAATAAGCAAGCAGGCATAAATAGCCTAGGTAAAATTTAAAAAACTCAGTAGGTAAATAATTGAGCAAACACATAGGGCCCACAGTAACTAAAAGTACAGGTTTGTCTGTATCAATCTATTAATTAATATTTAAATAGGTTAATGAATTTAAATAGGTTAATGTATACAGACCAGTTGCATGGAGAGCGACTTCTTATCAGTCGATGGTAGGTATTCATACTGCGCCAGTACAATGCAGTTACACACCGTAGTTAGCAGGATGACGTATTCAAATGGTCTGTAAAGTATCAGTTCAGGACAACGCCATGATCATCATCAACATCATCGCCATCATCATCGTCGTCGTCATCGCCACCATTCTCATCATCACCACCGCCACCATTATCATTAACAAAATCGTCATCATCATCATCATCATCACCATCGCCACCATAATCATCAACATCGGCATCACCATCACCACCATTATCGTCATCACCATCATCATCATCACCACCACCACCACCACCACCACCACCACCACCACCACCACCACCACCACCACCACCACCACCATCATCATCATCATCCTCATAATGAACATCATCACCATCATCAAGAACAACATCATCATCATCACCATCATCAACAACATCATAATCATCATCACCACCATCATCAGCAACATCATCATCATCACCATCATAATCATCCTCATAATCTTCATCATCATCATCATCATCATCATCATCATCATCATCATCATCATCATCATCATCATCATCATCATCATCACCACCATCATCGTCATCATCATCACCATCATCATCATCATCATCATCCTCATCATCATCATCATCATCATCATCACCACCATCATCATCATCATCATCATCATCAATTGCTTTATCGTGCGCCATCGATCATCAGTTCAAAGGATACGCGCAGTCGACGATTCTCTTCGCCAGTTTACGAACGGGGTTTTCTTCGGTCAGTATGAACAGAGCCTTACTTCCGGTCTGCGCATCCATCCGGGTTACCAGCCGTCGAAAGCACGATTTGCCCCATGGCCGACTGCAGCAGCTGACAGGCGGGGCTGGCTTCTCTGTCGCCGAATCAGCAGCCATCTCACAAAAGCATCTGCGACCTGATGCGCTGCGGATTAGCGTGTCTATTGACTCCTCTCCCGCGGTAAACCCGGATTAGTAAGTTTTCTATCTTAACCAGGGTGAGAATTGCTGTGTTGGTTGAGGAGTTCAACCCCGTATAGTTCTTCTTAGGACCCCATAATAAAGTCTTCTTTTAGCATACCCAACTCCACGTGGATCATTATAATCTGACCATCTCGGTCATTTTCTACAATTCTCATACCGAACTAAAAGACGTGTACGAGCTAGGGCTGTCATTATTTCCACGCACTCAACGACAAAAATATGCTCTAAAAGACCTTTCCTTTTCCATATCTATCGGCACTCTATAACTTGCGGATTTCTAAATATAAATATTCAATTAAATATCACAAGAATTTGACCGAATCTCGCAGAAACTGATAGTAGCCTACTGTTTACTTTGCGAGACATCCCCATCCCCATCCACAACCCCATCCAATGTATAAGCTAGTGGCGGTAGGCTTTGTCAAATTCAACCCTTTACTGACCAAAGTGCAGTAATGGTAAGGGAAGTTCAGTATCCTCGGTCGGAAAGGGTTAAAGTCTTTTTCAATAAAAAAATTGTATTAAGCATGTAATCCCAAGGTCCATATTTCTGCACGAAGAAGATATGGCTATCCAATTCAATCGTAATCGTAATCGTAAGCTCCAACTTCTAAAGCGCCACTCTTGTGCGACGACATCTTCCCGATCCGCTTCTCGTGCTTAATTCAAGCAGAAATTATTATTTTTATTCCTTTGTAAATTCTCGCAGTTCGTCGCACTATGACACGCATACAACTACAGTCAACTTATATCGACAAGGTGAAAACAAATGAACTGAACTGGAATGTACAATTGTACATTTGCATAGGCTACCATAGTCAAACAACACCTGTAGGATTGTGATTGACGTATGCTCTGCCACTCGATCGCTTCGTCATTCCTCATCGATTTCTATATCGGATCGATTATGTGCATGTAGAACAGTACACACAACATTTATATATACATACATATATAAAAATTATATGTATATGCATATAACATATATATATATATATATATATATATATATATATATGTATATGTATGGCACGACCTCCCTGTATACATTCAGAGTAGTGACGGAGCACTTACATATATAGATCTACAGGAGCAGCTCAGCAGCACATCTATTATATAGAATGTCCCACCGCCACACAAAAGAAGAGAGTTGGTGATATATATATATATATATATATATATACAAATATAGGCTATCAAATAGTAACTGTTTTATGACGTTCGTCCTTACGTTCCCTCAACAGCCATAGTTAGCTGGAGAAGCCAAGTCTTCAGGCGATATACCGAAATAAAATACATGTAGGCTAGGCCTATACGAGAAAGAAATGAATTAATAAGCTTACTGACTTCTTCTGCACAAATTAGGCTGATGGTTATGGAGTGTATACAATGATGCATGGTGCATTGATAGTCATGTGGACGAAGATTTTGCTGTTGTAGTTTGCGACCATGCTCATTAAGAAGATAACTTAGAGATGCGTCATAACTTATAACACAGTACGTGTTCGTATGCCATAATAATTGATTAATTATTATAATTATATGTAAATAGGGTGACCGTGTTTAGTGGAACCATAATTTGGTTCATTTTAGGTCATGGGCGGAGACTTGGTGGGGGGGGACGGAAAGACGCAAGATTTTTTAACGGACGAATGGTTGAGTGACGCCGAAAAATTTTCATCTTTTGCCGGTGTCGCGTGACAGAGTCTCCCCCCTAAAAGTCTCGCCCAGGAGACTTAATTTCGAAACAGATTCTCCCCCGGAGGATCTGTTCCAGAATAAATTCGCCCCCGGAGAGTTTATTCTGAAATAAAGTCTCCGTGGGGGAGAGAATATTTCCGCCGTCCACGAAATAAAGTCTCCCCCGTTCAGCGTAAAATTGGCTACAGTTGCATCAAATTTAGAGATTTTACGTTGCCAGATTATATAACAAGAAAATATAGAATACTTTTACTTCAGAAAATTTCTTCTAATACAGAGTTTCAGCCAGGGGAGACTCTGTTTCGAGGGGAGACTTTGTATCGGGGGGAGACTTTATTTCGTGACACAGGCGAAATCTCGACGAAATTTTCTATTTTCGTCGCCAAAAAAGTTCATGACCTTTTTTTAGTCTTGACGCTCAACGATTGGGGAGGGGGACAAATGCATGGGCCGTCCCCCCCAACACCTCCATTGGGGGGATCGTCCCCCTGTCCCCCCCTAGGTCTCCGCCCATGTTTTAGGTCTACCTATATATTGACAATCTGAATGCGAATTTTGTAAGCTGCGTGCTTGTATTGCTATAATTGTGGTGGTTAATAAAGATTGATTGATAGATTGATTGATTGATTCATGCATTCATTCATTCATTTGATTCATCGATTCATTCATTCATTGATTGCTTGATTTACCGGCATTGACTGATACCCGTTAGGAGCTTAATTCTTGCAGGGCAGTAATCGAGGTTAGGCCTATACATGCGCAGTACCGTATCTTGGCTGAGAGTGTATGCCTAGGCCTGTTGTAAGGTGCTGTAGGTTACATGTATATTAGGGATGGGACTTTGAAAATGGATTCGTTCTGGGATTTTTAACCAACGGAATGATTTATTTTCAGGATTGAGGTGATTGTCATGATGATGTTTGGGAGTTCTGGTGACGGTTCTGGCTAATGAGTTTTGAATGAGTTGTAAATCTTGTAGTTGTAATGTTATAGACGATATATAAATATATATATATATATATATATATAATGATTAAGCTCTATAGCCTGGACTAACAAGGCATGCTAGATAATAGATTGAATAACATTTCGCCAATCCTGTCTTTCTTGATATTCGTCAAAATTAGTCAATTGAATACGAGTATAGACTATAATTATATCGAGTAGCCTATTATAGTAGTCCTATTATACACTGGCACATTCGGGTCTACAATTCAGAAGAATCCTTGTCTATATAGGCTTACATGTTTGCAGGAAGCGAAGTTGAAATGACTCAATGATGAGTCATTTGAAGCCTATATTTGCACGCACTCGGCACACACACGTGTTCCGATTATTGACGGTGTATGTGTATACATATATTCGCAGCCTGCTAAAATATAAAATATAGGCTTATAGGCTATGCAAAGTACAAACACCGCAATTTTTATTTTATAAAGGCTCAGTCACGTTTTTATCTGACCTCGCATCAATTGTAAGTTGTAGGCAAACATGTACTTATAAAGGCCCATATAATTATATATTATATACAATATTTTTATTTCATTAATTAACTGGTGGGTCAAGAGTCTCTTTTCACTGGCTCGAGACCACATTTTTCGGTCTCTTGGTCTTTCGCACTGGGAGCACCTCTGATAAGTGCGCGCTGTGAGAGGCGCTATATAAATTTATGGAAACAATAAATCAATCAAACAATCAATCAATATTTTCATTGATCACCATGATAGGCTAGCCTACGTGCAATCAACACTCAACAGTCAAGAATAGACATGCAGTCATGTACATTGTCGTCAATGGGTAAACCCAAAGGAACATTAGGCTATAAGGTTCCGCTAAGCATAGATTCATCAGATATTGATCAAACAGAGTCTGTTTAGGCACTATGCAACTTACTACAGGGTGGTCCAGCATAAATATCCCGACTTTGCACGCGTATACGGTAGCTTCGCCAATTTTTAACATTTATTTATACTTTATGCGTCAAATTAAATGTATTTCACTCTAGTATGTGCACTGAAAAATGGAACTGGTACAAGTTTAGGCTAGGTTTCAATTATATGCTCGGAACAGCACTATATATCTACCATATTTTGTTGTCGTTGTTGACGTAATATGGAGCAGTTTCCCCGGGATATTCACAAATCGCTTTTTTGCTAACACGCGCATAAACACAATCATTTTGGGTGTTTGTAGGAGTCTCTACCATGAATATCCTCTCTTCTCTAAACCATTTCCTTTCAATTTTATCAACAGCTGTGCGCGCTGCTTTGGACGCAAAGAAACGGCATGCAGTTTCTTTGCGTCAGTGTTGGAGTGCTGTTGGACATCACGTCGACAAATAACTTTAGATCATCTTTTAGAATACGTTGTACGGTGTTTCTAGGACTACCTATTTCGCGTTGAACGAACGGGGAGATTTGTTTGTAGGGCCAACCGGGTCATTTTCTTGACTGCAAATTTACTCGGACACAGGAGCAATGCTAGCGGATATGCGCGTCATGATTCCCATGGTTTACGAGTAGAAAGTCCTGTTTTTATCAATTTTCCGTAGCAGATAATTCAAGGTATTGTTTATTCCATCCTCTGTTAGAAAATTCGTTAATCATTTCAAACGAATTAAATCCCTTTAATATCAGTTCGTAAAATTAAGATCAAAACGCGATCATCGTCAGTCAATGGCGTCAGATTGCGTCACAAATGACCACAAAATATGGTAGCTAGCGCTGTTCCGAGCACATAATTAAAACCTAAACTTGTACCAGTTTCATTTCTTCAGTGCAAATAATTTATTAGAGTGAAGTACCTTTAATTTGACGCATAAAGTATAAATAATGTTAATAATTGGCGAAGTTATACGCCTGCAAAGTGGGGACATTTATGCTGGACCACCCTGTACAATGTGTCTTCAAACAATACTTAGTCTACTGCCTGCAGGAACATAACAACAACAAAAACAGCAACAACAACAAAACTTAATTAATACAATCTCATTGATGAGAAAATCGGTGCCAATGAAAAGCTACATTAGGCTACAGGTCAAGTACCTGACGGTGCACCTTATTAAGAAAGTCAGAGACATGTAGGCCTACAGTGTCACATTACTCAAAAACACTCGTGCATATATGATCATCATCGTCGTCGTCATCATCATCATCGTCGTCGTCATCATCATCAACACCATCATCATCACCATCTTCATCATCATCGTCATCGTCATCGTCATCGTCATTGTATCACCCTCACCACCACCACCACCGTCGTCGTCGTAATCATCGTCATCATCACATCATCGTCATCGTCATCATATCATCATCAACACCATCGTCGTCGTTGTCATCATCATCATCATCATCATCATCATCACATCATCGTCATTGTCATCGTCATCATATCAACATCACCACCGTCGTCATCGTCGTTGTCATCACATCATCGTCATCAGATCATCCATCACCACCTTCGTCGTCGTCGTCATCATCATCATCATCATCATCATCATCATCATCATCATCACATCATCGTCATTGTCATCGTCATCATATCATCATCACCACCGTCGTCATCGTCTTCATCATCATCATCATTGACATCAACATCAAACATCATCATCATCATAGAAATGTGCGAATTTCTTACGGTATCAAATATAAACAGAAACTATAGAACTATCGGGCCTACAGTGTTAGGAGGATTAAATATCAGGAGTAGCCAGCTAGCAATTCATTATAATGTCTTGCCGCTTGAAATGCAGGACGTGGCCCCCATGAGTAGGCTATAGTTCCGTAGGCCCTCACAACGCCCGCGCCAAAAAAGTCATCAACTAGGCCTATTTTGGCGGATAAAATGGTATCTTTTTCTTGGAAATTCGAGAAAAATGACTAATAAAAAAGCAGGTCATCAGATTTTTCGGCGACCAAGACCAACATTTTCCCCTGTCCCATCCCATGACAGAAAATTTTACCCCCACCTCTTCGAAAATTTCTGTATCCGCCCTTGCTCCACACGAGGTAAGGTTCGTACAGGCATTCAACAGCACAGTGGGGTAAAGGCGACATAGAAAACAGAGTGTAAGGGGGGGGAAGTATAGTGCATGACTTTAAAAAGATCATCAGCTATTTAGGCGGGGAAAATGGCACGGATTTTGGGAAATGCATAGTAACTTTTGCCCGGGATTTCGACCAACGGCCCGACTAAAAACGTCATCAGTTTTTACGGCGACGAAATTTTTTCAGACTCAAGATTTTACGGCCAAAGACGATAGCCTAACGAAAATTTCTTTAAGACTCGAATCGATCAAGACCAAAAAATTTGGCCCCCCTTTGCATAGGTGCAATCACGTCCTAAAAGTTGGGGGGACCATAATGAATCACGTCTTAAAAGTTGGGGGCCATAATAATAAAGTTAGGGGACCACTCAAAAGTTGGGGGACGCGTCCCGTGGGTCCCATAGGGTGGTTGCGCCTATGCCCCTTTGAAAATTTGTGTATCCGCCCCTGAGGTTAATTCCTTCATCGTAGGCCTAATGGGCCCATATATAGCATGTCCGTTTATTGAAATGTAGACCGACAATGCGATGCTCATTAAATTAATATAGGTCTAGGCCTAGGCCTATGACCTATAGGCTAGGCTACATTGCATGGACAGAAGTCTTACCTAATTTATAGCCCATATACATGCTAACGTGCTAGCAATTATAATAGATATATAATTATATATATATAATTATATATATATATATATATATATATATATATATATATATATATATATATATACCAGGGTATATTATAACATATACATGTATGTACAGTATGATAAATTATGCCCGTGGTGGGCATTCATACACATCAAACGTCCGTTTAGCCCTGCCTCCAGCGATGACAGATGACAATGTCAGTGCTTTCTGCACGCACGAGGTTAGGCTTCTATTGGTCTGTGAAGGCCCACGCATACAATCATGCATATAAACGTCTACCTCTGTCCTCCTCTGCTGTAGCCTATATACGCCAGAGGCGGTTTGATGACAAAAGCATTAACCTGGCCGTGGTTACCTGGCCCGCCCGTGTGCCAAGCCTTTGATTGCAATTATTACTACACCGTCCGATGCGCTATTGTTCTGCGTTCTTGCATGCGAGTGGCGAATAATTCGGACGTTGCAATTGAGGCAATGCAAGCCAACTTAGGCTATTATTGCTGATGATGGCTGCTGCTGTCATACTTGCTGCGATCGTTCTACCTGTGATGATGGATTAGCGTTTGTTTCGCGTCGTTCATTGATTTTTCGGTCTTTCTAAAATCAGGAATTGTAAACAACGAAACGTACAGAAAATTGTGAACAAAATTGTGTCATGTTCGCTGAATGGACGAGTGATCGGCGTAATCGGAGCGTGACGACCTTGTGACATTGCTCATCTAGGAAGATATTTAATTTTGAAACAGATCCGCGTATGTTAAACCAGGTCAGCAAAGTGTTGTTGTTGTTGTTGTTGGTGGTGTTTGGTCGGTAGCTGCTGTGGGTCATGGCGAAACTGCTGTCCTGGTCAACTGTGGCGGATAGATCGAACTCCGGTTTCGTTGCCCATGGCTTTCCCTCTACGTTCAAGTTCAACCCGGCGGATGTCCGACGGGGGGCCATTCGCGTGGTCGCCAGAGCCCCCAGCGGACAGACGTACCCGATGGACGTTATCGAGAACGATGGGCTTTACACGACCAACTTCACGCCGTCGGAAATAGGTGAGGAGCCGCGGGGTTATTATTATTATATCCATGGGGCAATTTGTTGGGGTTAGAGGTTGCCAAGTTTATATCAGACCCGTGGGAAGAATTTTTGCCCGGTTTCTTCGTCTGCTTGCTAACCATAGGTAACCATTTTACTTTTTTGGGAGATCTGGAATCCCACCCCCCCCCCCATTGAAAATCTGTGCATTTGCCCAGGGTTTAAAGTGGGTGGGAATGTGTGGGAGCGGCGTTCCCACTGCTGTAGAAATTCTTGGCTTGCGTTCCCACTGCTCATCATGATGAAACCCTGGAAACACATGCGTTCCAATAAAACTCTTCATCCACATTCCCACCACACACATTCAGCGTTCCCACCGCTCACACATTCAGCGTTCCCACCGCTCACATATTCAGCGTTCCCACTGCTCATGCAAACCACTTTAATCCATGCAGTTTACTTCTACTGCTGCAGCAACAGGTTTCAACCCTGATGTCAACTGGGATTTCATGCTGCTTTCATCCATTTAGAAATGTGATATATATATATATATATATATATATATATATATATATATGTGTGATATATAGTATATATATATATAATTTATATATAGATATAAGGTTCTGGGTTCAAATCCACCTCAAGCCACCACATAGGGACCCTGAGCAAATCCTTCACTCGCAATTGCTCATGTGCTTTGGCGTGAAATTCTGATTCGGTGTCTGCACTGTAGTCAGGAGCGCCTCTGAGTAGAAATTTTGAAGGGACTCTATAACAAGTGCTCATACGTGCTTACATGTAATACATATATATTATATATACACATATATATATATATTCATACATATATATATATATATATATATACATATTTGAAATATTCCTCAGACTCCAGGGCAGGAATGACATGATTCCTGGTTCACTGTTTGACAATGAGTTTTTTTGTGTTGGTCATCTGAATGGTGGTTTGAACTCGATTGCAAAATTTTTGTTAAATGTTACATTTAATATCTGGGTTGCAATCATCTTCATATAATTATCTGGATTTCCTGCATCACTTGCATGCTTTGCCTATGCTAATGCAGAACATTTTTGGAGTCGCGCTAGCAGAGGTGAGCTCAAGGTCAGAGTTGTTGTGGGGCTACAACAATTTGTTTGAAGTCTGGGTTTGAATTAATTTAATGAATGACTTTAAAATATATGCTTATTATGGTGAAGCTAAATCAACATGATTGTGGTCTTAGGTTAATCTTGTGGACAAGGTCGTACAATTTGTGGTGTCCTTTGTCGGTCCAAACCAGTGTTGTGTACAGGTTTCTGGGGAGATTGGGAGAGTGGGGCTTTTGGTTAGGCTCAATCCTCTCCAAGATAGTTATCGTGTGAAGAGTGTGAATAGGTCCTTCAGCTATAATGCAGTCATAGCTGAGAATTGTTAACAGGTTGGTCCTCAGTGCTTTGGCAATGATCTGCCTTCTGAATTCTGCTCTTTTCCCTTACTCCTCCTTAGCCTTTCCAGTCACCCACCATCACCTTCCTCAGTTTCCGCTATCCATCACTCCTTGGGCTTTCCATTCAAAACTAAAAGAATTTCCTCTAGGAACTCTTACCCCGACTCACCTGATCTGTCACCTTCCAATTCTTGACCTAAACATTAGTAAACACCACCCACTATGGTCTCCTTCAGACCACTCTTTTGGACAACCCTTCTCATTAAACACTCAGCACTCGTGAATATGCTGGTGACCTGCACTTGGTTTTCAAGTGGTGCTCAAGAAATTCGAAGATTACGATTAAAAGCACTTGCTTATTGATGTTCAGAATCAGTTTCATTGGTGTACGTTTGTGTTTTAGGTGATTGGCAGATTTCCATTCTCTTTGAGGGAGAGCACATCCAAGGGAGTCCATTCAATGTACGTGTATATGACCCGGGTCTGGTCAGGGTCACGGGTCTGACAACAGGCGTGGCTGGTCAACCATTCAGCTTCTCTGGTACGTTGAAACATTGTTTTTCACAAGTAGTAAAATTTACTTCTGCCTCTTTTGGTTTAAAGTAACTTGACTTTTGAAATTTGAAGCAGCCTAGGGCTTAGTACTTTAAATGATCTCGCTGAGGCTTTGGGGAATACCTGGGTATACTTAGCTGAGATTTTTAGGAATCGAATTGTAGTGAGTTAGTCATGACAAATAATTATAAGTTGCATTCACTACGTTGAGCAAAGTATAGCGTGAATCGCACAGAGTACGACAAAGTGTGGACACAAAGTACTACGAAGTATCAGCACAGATAACCACAGAGTGCGGGCACAGAGTTCTTTAAAGTGCTGACAGTGTCGCACTCAAGATGCTCCTAACAGCAATGTCTTATGTCTGGTTTGTTATGATGCCCAAGACATTGTCTATCTGTGGGGCATGATCCATGCTCTACCGCTAGCCAGTCTACATATGCAGATATATACCACACTAGCTCTGCTGTCTCAGACTTCTACTTTATGAGTATGCAATGCCCACATACCATGTAACTTTGTGGGGCGCGGTGGTGTAGTGGGTATGTTTGTCGCCTTGCAGCCGAAGGGTTGCAGATTCGAATCCACCTCAAGTCGCCGCGTAGGGACCTTGAGCAAGTCCTTCATTCGCAATTGCTCAGCGCTTAGGCATGAAACTCCGATGCAGTGTCCTCTCTGTAGTCGGGAGCGCCTCTGAGTAGAGAGCTTGAAGGGGCGCTATAACAAGTGCACATATAAACAAGCAAAAATTCTCATAGCTATTTTTGCTGCTATTAGCTTCTTTGTAGATGTTGCTTTCGGTTGCATATAGATGAGCTATATAAATATAATTAGTTGGGATTCTGCGTGGACTGAAGAGTGCCTCTCTATGTATTCATGTCGTATTCTATGGATGAATTTTTTTTGTTCCAGTCGATACAACTGGTGCTGGAGATGGACTGTTGGCCATTGACATTTCTCACGGAAGCAGAAACATTCCAGTTCGACTCATTCCAGATACTCTCGGCCATTACAAGGTCAATTTTACGCCAGACACCGGGGGACAGTATACGATCCAGATATATTTTGCTGGTCTCGAAGTGACAGGTAACTGTGGAATTATAAGTGATTGATTTCTGATTTGTGTAGATTGATTGATTGATTGATTTCTGATTTGTGATGGATTGATTGATTGATTGATTTCTGATTTGTGTAGATTGATTGATTGATTGATTTCTGATTGGTGTAGCTTGATTGATTGATTGATTTCTGATTGGTGTAGCTTGATTGATTGATTGATTTCTGATTTGTGTAGATTGATTGATTTCTGATTTGTGTAGATTGATTGATTGATTTATTGATTGATTTCTGATTTGTGTAGATTGATTGATTGATTGATTTCTGATTTGTGTATCATCTCTTTAAGAAACTAATAAGAACAAAACTTTTGTGAATTTAGTACCCGTTTGTATATTTATTACTTTGCCATTTTAAAGAATCTTGTATGGCAGAGTTTATATTTATAATATTATTTAATAATTTGGTGTCATGGAAACAGAAGTATTTTGTACTAATATACTGTTGGCATTGTCATCATCATTGTCGTCTTTGTCACCATCGTTCACTTGTTGCCGTTGTTTTCTGCTGTATTCATTGTTATTTTGGTTATTATTGTCATTTCAGCTATTATCAATTTATCATTGTTATCATCACCACATCCTGTCTGTTGTTTATTGTCATTGTTTTCATCATCACCACTACCTCCATTACTTTCATCATCATCATCATCGTCGTCACCACCACCACCATTATCATCAACATCAATATCATTCAGTTGCTAACATCATTAATGCAATGCTTTTTATATAAAATCATAGAACATTGTTTTCGTAATGTTTGCATTTTTCATTTTTAGGTTAACTATATTCTCATTTTCATGAGATCCATAACCATTTTTTAAACATTTCCTTTAGGTTCTCCGTTCATGATGGAAGTGGTAGACTCGGTAGATGTGACAGTATCTGGTGAAGGTTTGGGTATAGTACCGGTTAACCAACAGACGTCATTTCTCGTTCATGCCCCACGTTTGAGTACTGGAATGGCTGGATTACATGTTACCATAACTTGTAAGTATGCCCATACTGACGAGTACTTGTAGGTTGTCATAGTATATTAATGAGAGAGTGAAAGTTACAGACCGCTTTATTAGTTTAATTTAATTAAATTCATTCATTTTGAGAATTTATATAGCACCTCTTCAAGAAACCTACTCAGAGGCGCTCCCAGCCCAAAATACAGAGGGGCTCTGTTCATGAAAAATCTCAAACACCGTCCAATTTAGCCTTTGTTGGGCCGGGATGGCCGGGGAGCGCTTCTGAATTGTCTACATTGAAGAGGCACTTAGTTATTTGAAACTTCTGTAATAATAATACCGGTAATAATTATTGACTCAATATTTCAATGTTGGACCAAAGTTGGACGTGATGTTCTGCTCTGAGCTTTCTTCCCTTTTCTACTACTCTCATTCTTCACAGTCATGTGTTAACAACCGGTCAGTTTATTGACACTCCAATGATGAAAGCTTACTGAAGATGACTGGGAACCAACAGACCTGTTTGTTAGAGTGTTAGCATTGTTAATATTGCTCTCCTTTTGTTATTTCTTTTATTGGTAATTTGTAACATTACTTGATGTACAAATTGTTTAAAATTATGATCTGATTCAGAAAGCTTGTTATAGCCATGATTGCCATGCTATCTAGTTCCACGACGGATGTGATTCTAATATCTTGGTGATTTATCTATCAATGGTGCGAAACCTACAAAGCAGTTACCATGGTAATTTTTTTGTTTGGCTCAGGGTACCTATGAAAATGGTGCTTTTAAAAATGAAATCAGTTGCAGTGGTTTATTTTAACTGATTTCCTTTTCGATTCTTAGCTCCACGTGGCACGAAGTCACCGCCAAGGATATCAGACGTTGGAAGCGGGACATACCGTGTGGAGTACACACCATATGAAGTCGGTGTGTGACAATTTTTTACTTCCTCCTCATCGTGAAAATAAATGTACATATGCCTTGAAGAGGCACTATAGATATAAATTTATGGGATTGATTGATTGATTGATTGGTTGGTTGATTGATTGATTGCAGTTCATATAAAGACAAGCTTGTGCTGTAATGACTTTTTCTTTTTTAACCGTTGAAATCTGATATTTGGAGGTGGAATTTGGATTCTGGGACAGCAACCCCACTAAGGGGATCTGGGGAGTAAATTGTAAAACACCCCAATGGGGTCTGATTGGATGTGCCAGATTTAGCTGGATTTGATGTGAATATGAGCACATTTGCATTGCATGTTGGTGTGAAACCTTTTCTGGTGAAGAAGTCCAATTTTTATGTTGTAGTGTCTTTCAAAGTTCTTCTTTGCACCATAAACCATCATAACCTGTAAATGATGCATGCTTGTTGACCTTTTACCGACAAAAGTGTTGTAAATGGTATGGGAAATTGTATCATTGTGGTCGGTAAAAGTGATATCGGTGAACATCTTTTGCCTGGCTATTGTTTGTGAGTAAAAACTAGGCTACTTAAGAACTGATAGGAAGGCTACAACTGTTGATGTTTCCTTCCTTTAATACCTTATGCATGAGTACAATTATCTTGAGAAAGATTGGGGGCCAATTAATACAGGCATATCTTTATTCGATCTTAACGTGTGATGAATGAATGCACATGGCGTTTTGGATGTTGCAGGTCCATATTCCATTGAAATCCTCTGCCATTCCCACCAGATCAATGGAAGTCCGTTTACGGCTCATGGCTACGACATCTCAAGAGTGGCTATTTCTGGTCTACGCGCTTCCTACAAGCTCACTGATGTCGTCCAGTTTGATAGTAAGCTTTTAGTTCTGACTGTCTTGTTTAGTCAGAACCAAGTTACTAGGTAACCCTTTACCCGACCAATGTGTAGCACCGTAAATGGTATGGGAAATCCTATACCGTCGGAAGGTAAAGGATTAATAAGTTTCTGACGTATGGTGACTGATTTCTTGATGTTACTGCTTATCATCAGAAATTGGGTTTTTAGCACACGTAAATTCAAAATCTTATAGGAATTCATATTTTTTTTAAAATTTTGATTGCTAATTGCAATTATTATGTATTCAGTGTTTGTATAATTGATTGAACCTAAACCACTTGAAACCCTTGTTATGTTAGAGCAAAATTTGTAGGTTTTGTGTTCATATTGTGTGTGTTTGTTATCATTAGCCGTTTTTCAGAATTTTTTGATTTGTGTAGTTGATGTTTCAAACGCTGGAGATGGGAATCTGGAGATCAAAGTTAACGACGGAACAATTCCGTGTTCTGTTGCTAATCTGGGAAATCGGAAATACCGAGCGACGTTCACGCCGAGGGAGGCAAAGCAGCATTTCATTCAGATGAAGTTCAACGAACGGAACGTTATTGGTCAGAAATTTAACTCACTGACAATTATTGCTAGTATTGCTATATGATAAATCGGCAAGTTTGTGTTTGCTTCATTAGATGGAAACAGTTTTTTGTCTTAGGTTTTCCTATGTGGAAAAAAGTTTTTGTCTGGGGTTTCCTAGGTGGAAATAAAGTTTTTGTCTGGGGTTTTTATAGGTGTAAATAGTTTTTTCTTGGGGTTTCTAGGTGGAAATAAAAAAAAAATCTTGGGCTTCCTAGGTAGAAACAAAATTTTGTCATGGTTTTCCTAGATGGTAGCAAAGTTGTTTAAAGTTATTACAGTGCTCTTGGTTTTAGCAAGTAGATTGGATTTCCAATTGTTATCTTATGTTATCAAACTTATCTGTTATATTAGTAATTAATTCTTCTAGGCCTATTAGTATTTAGTCATTTTTTAGTCACTAGTCATTTGTGATGACATTAGGCCTAGTGATTAATCAGATTGTCAATATATTAAATATATATTTTTTATTTTTAAAATATATTTAATAATTTTTTGTCAGTTATCATTATAGTAGTCTTTACATTACTCACTAGTCATTATATTAGAAGGCATTAGTAGGCGTTCTATTAGTAATTAGTCATTACATACAACAAAACATTGCCTACTTAGTAAAATTCTAAGGCATGGCTTTATCAAGGTTTCAGTTGATGGTTTAGTTTCAATTATATCGAGCAATTGGACATCTTGTAATTTATATGAAAATACTATACATGTTACATAGTAGTGACCAGTTCAGTTCCATGTTTATCATTTTATCTGTCTTTGAGTTTTTAGGTTGTACTCCTGACTTTCCAAAGGAAACTGTGCCAAACCTGCTTTTTATATGTTTGTGCGTATATGTATGTGTGTATTTGTGTGATCTTTAGGGAGCCCTTGGTATGTTGACATAGAAAAACCATTGAAATTGTCTGTTTCGGGAACGGCGTTGGAACATTCGTTGATCGGTAAAGCGGCCCAACTGGAAATAAATACGGGTGGATCGGGTGGAAGAATAACATCAAGCGTTAAAGGTAATTTATGTTTATTTTTCTGTTTGCATTTTCTCATTTATTTTGTTATCAATCAATCAATCATTTATTGAAGCCTTTGCAAGCCAATAAAAATTATAGACAATATACTTTGCAACATAGACACAGCAAGATACAGTTGAAGAACCAATTTGAAACCAGGCAACAAAGGGGCCCCAGAATTGATAACAATCCTGCTTAGAGAAATGACCCCAATAATTTCCAAGTAGTAAATGGAGAATAGAATGAGAAATTACGAAGGTGTCTTCAAACAGGTTACTAGACTGCGTAACTTGCCAAGGAAAACGAGACAACAGCATGCTATTATCTCTTAACTACTAAACTAGTAGTTTAGTTTAGTTTAATTGCGACTGCTTAACCACTAAAAAAAATTTCTTCTCATTGATCAAATATTATTTGCACCATTTAAAAAAATATTTTAAAATTATTAGTCATTTAGATATTTTTCATCGCTGGATTCTGACTTTGGCTCTTTTTAATAGTAAACTAATAATTAATAAATAATTGATAAATAATAAATAATTAATTATACACCATACGATCTCTCATAAAATGGGCATTTTTCACCATTCAGTTGATTTCTAGAGTCTACTCATCCTGATTGAACCTAACACCTTTAGTTGATCTCTGTGACGTTTGAATTAATCGGCAATGTTGTCTTTTGATTGACAGGGCCAACCGGTCGAAATGTGGCCTCAAATATTCACAATTTGCATCACGGTGTCTACAGACTTGAATATACCCCGTTGGAAACCGGTAAGTCTTACTCTGCCCTAAATAAACTGGAAACCAGTTTTTAAAGCGACTTGATAGTTAAGTACAGACTCTATATAGCAGTGGTTCCCAACCTTTTTTGACTGTCGGGCCACTTTTTCTAAGTTGGAGGACAAGAGGGCCACTTTGCCTTAGTTGAAGGGCATTAGGGGCCACAAGGCTAAAATTTATTTAGCTAAATGCATATAAAATTATTATTTAATTGAATCAAAATAGAATTTTGATGTTATTTAAAGACGTCAAAATATAATAATTTGTAATAGAAAATAATTGTGTTCTTTCCTGTCTAAATTGTCAATTTTTTCATATATTTTTATTAATTCTTTGAGAGATGAGGGACATTTTTTAGACCTGGCAGGCCACTTTTGGGCGACGGATTGGGAACCGCTGCTCTATAGGTATGCATGCCTCAGAGTCATGCATTGACCATGCACGCATTACAGATTTTTATATTATTTATAACAACAAAGATGGTCATCGGTGTTTGTAATAGGCTTTTTATTAATTATAATAACTGACTTTATTGTAGGCCTACACACAATCGATATTCAGTTGGATGGGAAACCAGTGTCTGGCAGTCCTTTCACCAGCAGAGTCTTCTCAACTGCTGCCATCAGTGTCAGTCCGATTTCCTCGGCAGTTATGGGATCCCCCGTCGAATTTACCGGTTGGTAAATTGTAAAGTGCAGCTTCTTACCCATTGTTTTTTGTAGGGTGCGGTGGTGTAGTGGTGGCGTTGTTGCCTTGAAGCCGGAAGGTTCGAGGTTCGAATCCACCTCAAGTCACCGCGTAGGGACCTTGGGCAAGTCCTTCACTCGCAATTGCTCAGCGCTTCGGCGTGAAACTTCGATGCAGTGTCCGCTCTGCAGTCGGGAGCGCCTATGAGTAGAAAGCTTGAAGGGGCGCTATAACAAGTGCACATACATAATTTATCTCCTTTTCTTTTCCTACAGAACTTATGTTATCCGAAAATGTGACATTGGTTACATTTTCATAACATAGTTAACGTAGTAACGTGTCTAACAGTAGTTACTGATGATGATTAATTATATGAATGGAACATTGCCCTATGAATTAACTTGACATTAGAATGTAAAGTTTCTTTAATGCTATCTTTAATGCTATCTCATTGTAATTCTGAAGTCAACATGACCAGTAACATGTTACGATCAGGAGCTGCTATTCTATTTAGAATTATTTGTTGTTGTTGCTATTATCATTATCTTTATTATCATTATTATTATTATTATCAATTATAATGTCTTTACTTTCTGTTAATATGTCTACTTAGGACTATTATTTATGTTTAATATTAATTGGCTTACGATATGTATAACTGCTTTAGGGGATTTTGCGGTGTTCTATTCTTGTTTGCCACCAAATAAATGATTTGATTTGATTTGATAACATGAATTCTGATAAAGCTTGGTGGGAATTGGATGGATGGATGGATGGATGGATGAAACATGATGAGAACAGACCTGTTTGTAAAAATGTAGTACTTAGTACGTCTTCAGTGTTATTATACACTTCCGTTGTGTGTACTGCAGTGGATGTAAGCAGGGCAGGCGAGGGCAAATTGGAGATAATGGTCAATCGTGGTTCTGTGCCCAACTCTGTTCGGTCGTTGGGTCCAGGCGTCTACGAGGTCAGCTTCGTACCCCGCACTTCACAGCCTCACGTCGTTAATATTACCTTCAATGGGCAACCAGTGCCAGGTAAGCTATGAGAAAATCAGTTGGATGTTCACATTGTTCAGCCATTCAGATGTGTACTGTGTTCCATATTCATCATCATCATCACCATTATCACCACTTTTATGGTCATAATCAGGCTCATCATTATCATCATCATCATCATCATCATCAACATCGTGATTATCATCAAAATGATCATCGTCATCATTATTATCATCGTGATTATCATCTTAAATGCCATCATAATCATCATTGTCATCAGTTCATAGTGCCAGCAGTTAGTGATAAATATGAATAAATTAATTCCTTCCTTGTGGTCTTGTTTAGTAATTAATTCGCCAAATTGACTAACTACATTTACGTTTTAAATTGGAGTTTCTACTGAAGTAAAATTATTGCATTTCCATTTTCAATTTATGGTATTTAACCTGTTTATCTAACTTGATTAATGCTTCTGATGATGATAATTATGATTTTCCTACACATCTCTTATTTGTCGTATTTAATATGTTTTTTTAAGTTCCAAGTGTTTTTTTCTACTCATGCCTTTTTTAAAGCTGCGTCTTTGTCAATTTATTATGATTAAATAAACGAGTATCGACTGACTGATTGATTGGTTGAAATGATTGATTGATTGATTGTCCACAGGTGGTCCAATCACGGTTCCAGTAATTGATCAATCAAAAGTAACAGTTTCCGGAAATGGTATTATCCAGGCAGCTGTCAATCAAAAATCTACCTTTCACGTTAATACTCAGTCGGTGGGAAGTGGAGAGCTGACCTCCAAAGTCATTGGTACATTTACCAGTTAATTATTTACCAGTTCGATCTGATTCGTTGCAAACAGTGGCAGCATCACCATTGGTTGCAGCAGGTCATGTGACACAATGCCTATTTTACTGTTGAACTGTCTTGTGACCTGCCAACAATTCTGTGGAACTTTTAATACCTTTTTACATTTAATTTCTTTGACCTGCTGAATAACTTCCATGACCCTGCTGAAGTTGTTGTGCAGGTGGTGCTGCCACTGATCGCAAACAGACCATGATGCACAGTTAAATTAAATGAGTCGGCAAGAACTAAGAACAGTTGGAGTTTTCATTGCATTTCAATAAATGGAAGTATGTTAATTTGTCAATGAGGTTAGACTGCAATTGATTTTGATTTGATTGTGTGAACTTCACTGACATTGCAAAAGTATAGTATTCTGTTTCTGCTTGTATCTTTGTAATTTTTAAAATGATGCATTATAGCCTATTAATATGTTTGCCAAGATTCATTGTGTTAATTATCATCTTCGTCATCTGTTTCTTTACATAAAGACATTGAGTTACTCACCCGGCTGAAGTTTAATGATTTTTGGACGACAAATTTTTTCTGCTTTGGATCAGAATATGCGATGATAGGCTAACGCTTAATCTCTTTAGACTTTTGACACTTTGTAATCCTTGAGTAATTCTTCCGAGTATTTTATTCAGTTTTGTTCAGTTGAAGGTTGGTTTCTGTGATCCTCCCATATGGAATTTGTTTTGACAGCGCTGAAGCCTGGAGGTCTGGAGATTCCATCTGTAGTTCGTGGCAATGCTGCCAATGGTTACGATGTGGAGTTCATCACCAGGGAAACAGGTTTGTGCATTCAGTCTGCTTAGGGACCCATCTTACATGGGTGCTGTTTAAAATTTGATTGATTGATTGATTGATTGATTGCTTGATTGCTTAATTGATTGACTGATTGATTAATTGATTGACTGAGTGATTGGCTGACTGAGTGATTGACTGAATGATCGACTGATTGATTGATTGAGTGATTGATTAATTGATTGGCTGACTGATTGATTAATTGATTAATTGATTGAATAATTGATTGACTAATTGATTGATTTATTAGTTGACTGATTGATTGATTAATTGATTGATTGATTGATTAGTTGACTGATTGAGTGACTGATTGATTGACTAATTGATTGTTTGATTTAATTGACTGATTGATTGACTGATTGATTGACTGATTGATTGACTGATTGATTAACTGATTGACTGATTGATTGATTGACTGATTGGTTTATGTGGATTTTATTCGAACAGGAGACTATCAAGTCCGCGTTGAGTACGGTGGAAGTGCCGTCCAAGGAAGTCCTTTCACCGTCAAATCGTTTGATATTTCGAAGATAAAAGTATCCGGTGTTAGTGACGGTGTCATTGGGCAAACGTCCTCCTTTACTGGTGAGTCATTTTTAAGTTATCGAAGCATCACGTGCAGAAGATAATTTATTTGTTTAATTTTAAGGTGAATATTCTATTGAATTTAAGAGATGTAGATATCAGCTTTGTCATGAAATCATCTTATTCGCCACCAGTTAATCATATTATTTCTAGAAGGAAGGGTCAGGTTTTTGGATGAGGCTAAGGTCAAATAAATCAAGACCAGATTGACTTGCTTGTTTACCACTGATCCATGGTCTTCACAAATGATTGCGTACCCATCACCTCCAGATTTCTTGCATCAGAAAACTGATGATGGTGACGGATGATGATGATGGACGATGATGATGATGATGATGATGACAATGTACTTATTTCTGTTATTTTTTTTACATTTCTCACACTTTCTAAGCAGTTAACACGAGCACATATAGCACAAAAAAATCACTTGTCTTGCAGAAATTTATTGTCGTTTAGTCTTGTTTTTAGTTACATAAATTTTGTTGTTACTATCTTTCCAACAACCAATTGCAGATCTCCCAACATCCTTCAGGTATTACCTTGTACTTAGGGCCAATCAATCAATCAATCAATCTTCTTTATTGACCACCACCACAAAGTAATACAAGCATACAGTTAACAAATTCGTATCCGGGAACTTGTCATTAGGTAAACCCAAAGGAACATATGGTTCCATGAGACAGGGTTCCCTATTTACATCAGTAATTTATCTACCTAGCAAAATGCATTTTCTTCCTTTCAAGGGGGGGGGGAGAAATGGCCTACCCATTATCTCCTAGCACTACATTTATCGATCTTTGATTGCTCGTATAAATTGCATTTGTTGTTTTCGTCTCTTTATCTTGTACACGTACAATTATTTGGGAGCAATAAAAATGAAAACAATACTTACTTCTGTTGCGTTGTTTTGCTTTTTCCCCGTCAGCGGATGTTGAGAACGCAGGAGAGGGTGACATGGAGATCAGCATCACTTCCAGCGGTGGACGCAACATTCCAAACAAGGTCGAGTCGCCTGGAGCCAAACGATTCCATGTCTCGTACATTCCTGTGGAAAGTGGTCTGCACAGAGCCAACGTTACTTTCAACAATCAACACGTTACAGGTTGGCTAACAACTGCATTCCTCTTGACTGCGATAGCGCTGACAATGTAATAAGTAATTTGTATTTAGAGAGAGCGACAGAGACAGACAGACAGAGATATGGAGAGAGTGACAGAGATGGACATTGAGACATGAAGAGAGAGCGGCAGACAGATTTCAGTAGGTATACAGAAAGATGTGGAGATCCGAGTCATAAGAAGACCTCTGATTGGCCTCTCTTTACGGGACGCTCTTTAAAATCTGTGTTTGCAAATAATAAGTAATATTAGTAGTTAGCGTCTGCACTGCTTCATTCTGTTTCTGTAGGAAGTCCATTCACTTTCCATGTCAGTGATATTTCCAAATTGACGGCCAGTGGAGCTGGGCTTGGAGTAGTTCCATGCAATAAAGTCGCTTCCTTTACCGTGACTGGACCGGGTCTTCAGCAGAAGGACTTGGAGATCAGCATCAAAGGTATGATAATAACATGATAGGAATAATAAAATATATTTTACAAATTAATCATCTATACTTTGTTGTTGTTGGAACTTTTCATGGACTATGTATAAATGGGTTCCTGACACTCTTTGGGGGGGCGCGGTGGTGTGGTGGTGGCGTCGTTGCCTTGAAGCCGGAAGGTTCGAGGTTCGAATCCACCAAGTCGCCACGTAGGGACCTTGGACAAGTCCTTCACTCGCAATTGCTCAGCGCTTCGGTGTGAAACACCGATGCGGTGTCCGCTCTGCAGTCGGGAGCGCCTCTGAGTAGAGTGCTTGAAGGGGTGCTATAACAAGTGCACATACAAACAAACTCTATACGCACAAATGCGGCAGAAGAAAGACGTGAAGAAGGGGGGGAAAGCAGTTCCTTTTTGCTTAAAGAAATTTTTTGCAGGTTTCACTTTCAGGGATGTTCTCTGCACATTCGATGCTAAAGTATCTAGTTGAAATGTGTTAAAAACAGCGAACTAGTTTATCTGCGATACTTTTAAGTGGCAGCTCTAGACTACATGAATCAATACCATTTAATCTGTGTGCGTTTGGTGGATAGGGCCAAACGGACGCCCAGTTCTTCCGCAGATCCGTTCGACATCTGCCAATTCCGTCACAGTGGACTACACACCCACAGCTACCGGTATGGATATGTTTTATTAGATCTGTTTGAGCTACTGCATCAGTCTTATCTTGGACTGTTCTGTCAGTCTCTCTTCTCAAACTTATAACTTTTTGTGATAGCTTATGTTTATCATTCACTACCTGAATTCTCATAATATCAGCTGTACATTGTCTGAACTGTAGTGATGACCAGCTAAAATTTATATTTGAAACCTTGTTTTCTGTAAGTTGTAATAGAGTTTTAGGATCGGAATGTATTATTTGTCCATTGTTATATTTTATCATATGATATTATATAAATGACACCTGCAGGTATTGGACATGTGCTAAAAAGCTTTAAAATATATTCTCTAGTTTAATACTTTCATGATGATGAATTAAATAGAAATAAGTGTGTTTGTTTACTAGCTAAATTGTCTTTTACATTGGAATATTATTGTCTGCTGCTGCTGCTGCACTAGGTGATTACGAGTTGGACGTAAAATGCCATGGCCATTCCATCCATGGAAGTCCTTTCCTCGTGCGTTCCTGGGATCTTTCTAAAGTCTTTGTTTCAAACATTCATCCCGGACGAACTCTACAGCAAGCAAAATTCAACGGTAAGTATTCATTAAGAAATAAATACATCATTAAATAAATGTATGGTGAATAGATGCAGAAACAGTGGTGGCGCCAGGATTTCAGTTTTGGGGGGCTGAATCCTAGCAGAGGAAATTTCCCATTTTCATTTGCCAAAATTTCTGACGACCTTTTTTTATAGTCATTTGGTCGAAATCTCATGAAAATTTCCCATTTTCATTTGCCAAAATTTCTGACAACCTTTTTTATAGTCATTTGGTCGAAATCTCATGAAAATGTCCCATTTTCATTTGCCAAAATTTCTGACAACCTTTTTTATAGTCATTTGGTCGAAATCTCATGAAAATGTCCCATTTTCATTCGCCAAACTTTCTGATGACCTTTTTTAAACATTTTTTTGCTTTACATGTTTCAGAGGGCTTAGCCCCCTATCCCCTTGGCGCCACTACTGTGCAGAAAGTGTGCTACGACACTCTGTTATTAGCAGTTTCAATTCCCCGTTGTTTAAATTGCAATCTTGACGATATCTGTTACATTTTATCTGGTTTCTGTTTGCTACCTTTCAAGTTGATGCCAGTCAGGCCGGTTTTGGAAACCTTGAGATCGTGGTTTCCTGCGGCTCGGATAATACTCCGAACTTCGTAACAGCGGATGGCGGCGGCCATTTCTCAGTTTCCTTCACTCCACTGAAGGCGGAAACTCACACAATCAACATCAAATTCAACGGGGAACCAGTACCAGGTATCAAGAGTACACGGTATCAGTAACCGAGCTTTTTACCGTGTTTTTCAGTTTTTTGGCTGTTTAGACTCATTCTGCTGAGGTAAGTGCTACTGGTGTAGTAAGTGCGTGCTACTAGCTGTTCTTGATCCCAAGATATTGTTAGCATTAATTAAATATTTTAAGAATTGAAATGCTTTTGTTACGTTCTGTGCTTGATTGAGATCGCTAAAAATCCCATATAGAAGAATATCGTTTACTCACAATGAAAAGAGTGATGCAATATCACCGACGATTACAATTTTTAAGATGCTGGTGTTGTTTAATTCAGTCGTTGAGATAAGGTCACTGCTTTTTATAGTGTTGTATTGGTGTGAATGGCAATTTTAAGAGTGTGATTGTGTGAAGAAGAAAGTGAGCACTCCCTCCTCCCTGTGGTTTTTCGTCTGTCGCGCTTAAACTTGAGTTACCTTCAGGAAGTCCATTCGCCTGTGAAGTGATTGGCAGCGCTAGGCTCCACCCACTCAGTGACGGACTCGTTCGAATACCAAACGGTCGACCAGCAACCGTTACGATTGATCGGGGAAAGGGAACGTTCGATTCGAGTCCAGTTGTCTGTTATATCGTCAGTGAGTACATTGCACACTTTATTAACACATGTCTGTATGTTGTGTGTGCCTGTCTATGTGTCTGTCTTTCTTTTCTGTCTGTCTTTCTTTCTTTGTGTGTTTGTCTCTATATATCTGTCTGTCTGTGTCTGTCTGTAATTATTTGTCTGTCTGTCTTTCTTTGTGTGTGTGTGTGTCTGTCTCTGTCTGTGGGTCTGTCTGTCAATATCTGTCTGTGTATATGTGTTTCTTTATCTGTGTGTGAGTCTGTCTGTCTTTATTTGTCTGTCTGTGTCTGTCTGCTTGTCTGTCTTTGTCTGTTTGTCTGTATGTCCATCTTTCTATGTCTGTTTGTGAGTCTGTCTCTCTGTCTTTCACTCTATTTCTGTCTCTGTGACATTACTAGTTCCACGAATTTTACAATATTCCTGAAAATGAGTTTACTTGAATTCCTACGTTAGTTGTAACCTGCTCATTGTTACGAAATCCTGCATAATTATTTAAGTGAGTACCGGTAATGGTGATATCAATATTTTAAACATTGATCATGGTTATGTGGCTTTCACTGTTTTTTGTATTTCATTTATTTCGTTCATTTTTCTGCTTTAAAACTTTTATTTGACATCGTTTCAACTTTATGGTAAATGACATCCTTTTTATTTAAAGTCCCATTCTTCTAAAAAAAAGTCTGAGTCACAAAGAATTGTATCAGTTTCTACTAGTTTGGTGAAGAAAATTCTACCATTAAAAAAAGCTTTGCCACCTCTACTGTATTGATACTTGCGTCTACCACTGTACCTGTTGCATGACCTGAGTTTATGTGAGAGTCGCCGTGTATGGACCTTGGGCTAGTCCTTCACTCACAATTGCTCAGCGCCCCGGCGTGAAACTCCGATGCAGTGTCCGCTCTGCAGTCGGGAGCGCCTCTGAGTAGAGAGCTTGAAGGGGCGCTATAACAAGTACGCATACAAACATGTACAAGTGATTAAATATGTTTATTTCTATGTTGACAGGTCCAACAAACAAACGGAGTAGCGTCAAAGTGACACCGGTCCAAGGAGAACGGATGCTGAAGATGGAGTTTGCACCCAAAGAAACCGGTCAGAATTTATATGGCTGTAATTGTATTAAGCCTCATTTCACATGTCAATGTGTGCACCTAAATTTGACAGTGACTGTAACTTAAGGTAAGGTTATTTTAAGCTGCTATATAAATACAATACTATTTTTGGATTTATAAAGCGCTCCTCACAGGACAATTCAATCAGAGGTGCTCCCAGTGCGAAGATCCCAGGGAAAAAGAAAAGTTTTAAAGAAGCGCACAGAAGCAGCAGTGCTTCCAGATAAGATCTGAGTACAAATTATAGTAGGGGAGGCCATTCTACAGCAAAGGACCGACAGAAGCAAAAGTGCGATGCTGGGCTGTTGCAGTCCGAGGTCGTAGTACAAGAGGTCATGGCGGTCTAAATAGTCATATATATATTCCTACATGCATGTGTGCATGCATTCATACGTACTAGCATACATACATACAATGTCATACATGCATGCGTACATCTTTGTGCATAATACTCAATTACTCATGCGTAATACGTACCTACTCATGAAAGTTTAGCCGTGACATTGATGCAACCATTGCGTAACTGTCTTCTACTTTTGACAACATGAGAAAAGTTTTTTTAAGTAAAAAAACATAACTTTAAAATCTGCGTTCATTTCAGTAGGTGGGTGGAGCAATGGACTCGAAAATGACTGTTGATGTTGGAGGTCATTTATTTGTACCCATCTCTGCCAAAATGGCTTTCATCAGGAACCGGTTGTGATGATGATTGTGCATATTCCTAGAATCTGCCACCGTTCGTTCGTTGAACTACCTTCATGTGTATGCGATTGATTTGCAGGTCAGCATTTCATTCAGGTGACGGTCGATGGAGTTGAGATCATCGGAAGTCCTTTCCTCTGCGAGGTCTACGACGCCTCTCAGGTGGCTGTTGGAAGGGTCACTCCAGCCATCGTGGGACGACTCTGCGAATTTGATGGTTAGGTGCATCTTATGTTAAGTCAGTCGCTTGCAATAATTGCTCAGCATCAGCATTATTTGGTGCTTTTTCATTAGAGTGTGATGCATAATAAATGTACGATGATGATGATGGTGGTGGTTGTGGTGGTGGTGGTGGTGGTGGTGGTTGTGGTGGTGGTCGTGGTGGTCATGGTGAGGGTGATGGTGGTGATGCTGATGATCAGAATGAGGATGATGATGATGACAGTGATGGTGATGATGATTGTCGGTTTTTTGCAGTTGACTGGAGCAGGGCTGGGTCTGGTGAGGTTGAGGTCTATGTTAAGACTGATCATGGCAGAGTGCCAGTCAAAGTTACCGACAGAGGAAATGGCGTGGAACGCATCAGCTTCACTCCAAGGGAACCGCAGTTGCATCATGTGTTCGTCCACTTTGCACGGGAACTTGTACGAGGCAAGTATTGTGTGTTCCTCAATGTGTTAGCTAAGTGGAAATTACAGAACACGTAACAGTGGCAGTGTTCATCAGAAAATCAATGGCTATGTTTTGACAGCGTCTGGTTGGTTGTCATTCAGTTGGTTCTCCGAATTCATGAACAAGTGAATGAACGAGTGTTTGTGGGAATTAGAGATTGAATGAGTGAGTGAATTAATGGGTGAATTAACGAGTGGATGAGATGATTTGTTCACCTGTTTATTCACCTGTGCAATGATCTGATATGATTGACCTCACGTTATAATATAGAATGTCAGGAGAATGCCAACTGTGGTCCCTATTTGCCAGTATGAGAATTGTGGAAAAATAACTTGGGGTCAGCCTGTGATTAACATGGAGTTGGGGTTGAAAAGAATACTTTACTGTGGAGCCCTCAGAAAGAGTGGGGGGATTGACCCCTCAGAAAGAGTGGGGGATTGACCCCTCAGCCCCTGCAGCAGTTCTCACCCTGCTGTGTTTGCACCTATGACACATGATGCGGGCTGAAGCTTGAGCGAAATGTACTTGTACCAGAAAGTAGTTCAAAACTATTTTTTTCTTTTCTTCTGTATATATATTTACCACCACCATCACCACCACCAATGTGCAGAAGATATAATTGATATTTTTTTTCTTTTCTTCTGTATAAATTTTTAACTTTTGTGTACACCAAAGTGCAGAAGATAATAATGATTTACTATCTTGTAGTCTTAAGATTGCCTAAATGGACATTTATTATTATTTGTTTTGATCAATAATTGAATATTATTTTATTGTTTTTTAGGTTCACCATTTGCTGTTGACGTTCAAGATGTTGCTTACGTTGATGCGAAGGGTCAAGGTCTGCTGTCGGCACATGTTGGAAAAGAAGCGGAGTTTCACGTTGATCCATGTGGGGCTCCATATAGTCCGGACCTTAAAGTTTTCATTTGTGGTACGTGAGGCTACGGAGTTTAGTCGTAAAGCAAAACAATTGACCACGTCGGTTTTTGATAACTTCAGGACTGTCAAAGCAAATGCATGCTGTCTTATTAAGATAACGATGATAATACAATTTTGCATTAAAACTGAGTAGGGGTTGTCCATATTTTACGAATGCACGGAGACTTAACTGTGAGGTTTAAGAATGGCTTAGGGTCAAACTCTTCACCCCCCTCTCCATTACAATTCTTCATGATAACAGATTGGTAGTTTAAAGCATGATTGTGGCATGAATTCCAAAACGACCTCCCCTAGATAAAAATCTATGCTGTATATGTGGACTGTGAAGTTTTTACCCCTGGTGATAGTGAAAATAACAATAGCAATATTGTGGGGCACGGTGGTGTAGTGGGTATGCTCATCGCTTTGCAGCCGAAGGGTTGCAGGTTCGAATCCACCTCAAGTCACCGCATAGGGACCTTGGGCAAGTCTTTCACTTGCAATTGCTCGGGCACTTTGGCGTGAAACTCCGATGCAGTGTCAGCTCTGTAGTCGGGAGTGCCTCTGAGTAGAGAGCTTGAAGGGGCGCTATGACATGTGCACATTCAAACAAATACTACTGCTGCTGCTACTAATAACGATAACAGTAATTCAAGTACCGATGTAATATGTTTTAAACCAGGACCCGTGCCTTCGCACCAGATCATTCCGTACGTTGCAGAAGGCAACCGCCACGATGGCTGGAAAGTGAAATGGTTGCCGCGGATGATCGGAGTCTATAGCATAGACATAAAGTATGGCGACAGTCACGTCATTGGAAGTCCATTCAAGTGTAAAGTCTCCGATCTCAGTCGTATCTTCGTCAGTCAGGACTTCTCTGCGATGGGCATAGATGTTGATGGAATTCCCGGGGATGATGTCGTCTTTTTTGGTAGGAAATACCAGATAAGAAAAGAATATCATACAATGATAATAATAATAATAATAATATTAATTGTTAATGACTACTTAGTAATTTTATACCAGGCGGCAGTGAAGTCCCTGAGGGATCCTTGGGGTATTAAAAAAAAATAAAAAATGATAAAAATAATCTTCGTTTGATTTTAAACTCACACAATGCAGAATGGTTGCAATTCACACGATGACCGGATGATCACAAGTTGTTGCAAGAATCGAGTTTAACTGTTGGCAGCCAACAGGGCGCTTGTCACGTCCTACTACTGATTTTACCAACGCCATCTGCCGAATGGAAGGTTGAGTGGACTTTTGGGAGGATAACGTCTGTGTGCTCTTCATGCCAGAGTGTTACCCTAAATCTCTTCCAATTTTTCAAGTTTAATTATTTTATTGCTTAATTGACCAATTGCTATATCTTAGGGTGACCATTTTCTGGCCATCAAAAACCGGGACACTTTTTGAAAATTATCAATTGTAAATCCATAACTACAACAGGATCGAAGGCCTATAGCCCTATAGGCTATTCCTGTCAACAGTAACTGTTGTAGGCTATTGCTGTTAATATACCTCATACTTTGAAAATGTTTTAAGTTATTGATATTTCTCGGAAGAGCGAATTTTATTAGGCCAAAATTCTGTTCTCCAGACTTTGTTCGATCATAACATTGATAACAATGCAGGCGGCAATCAATGAGGAGCATAGACTTCATTCAGTGTAGAAATCTCCAACTTACTCCATAGTCGTCAGCGCACTGTCTGGAGCAATCTTTCATAAATTATTGAGAGCAATCTCTCAATCAACGCTCAGTGTGTAATATTTTTCGGAATTAAAAATAAGGTTTTCTCGGGGGTACACAGGAGCTTCTGGCGGAAAGGGTTGGGGGAAGGAATGTGCCCCTCACCATCCGAATTTTTTGAAATTTCCATATTACAGTGTCAGTATTTTAAGTTGTCAAAAGAAATTGCTATATTTCATTGCTGACATGAGTGGTATATAGGTCCTAACTCACATTACGACTCTGGAGCGACCTGCCGAAATCGATATATATATAGATCTGGCTCTGCCCTGAAATCGTAGCCTATTACGAAAACTTTATCGTTACACCTTGATAATTCTTTAGGCCTAAATCTATTAACTAGCCTAAGTAAACTCATCGGTTTACAAAAGATGCTATATTCTTCGATACAAATTGACGACTTCTCTTTTGTTAGGGCTTCCTTTTGAGTTACAAACTACACTTTGTTCTGTAATTTACATAAAACTGACGTTTGCAGTGTCCAAGTTTCATTCTTGTCAAAAACCGGGACAATTTCGCTCTTTTGCTAAAGTCGTCGGGACACCGGGACGCACCACAAAAAACCGGGACATGTCCCGGAAAACCGGGACGTATGGTCACCCTACTATATCTGCATTTTGGTGTACAGGCATGGTAGTAAGCATGCATTATCATCCATCAAGCCGATCAAAAGTCTAAATATTTTAAATTGACACACTTCATCCTAAATCCGGTAGCCTATGAGTATTTCTTTATGATGATCAACTCTTTGCACTGCAGTTTGATTCACATGACATGTGTTTTGAACTGTTTTTCTGTTTCCTTGCATAAATTTCTTAATCTTCTTGTGCATATGTGAATGTTATACCAACTGATGTGCCTGTATTTAAAATAATAATATATGAAATGCCTTGTGTATATTTACCGTATTGGGCAATTTATCTCGTGTCTTGCATTTCTTGACTGTAGGAAAAAATTTGGTTATTAACTTTTCTTTCAGTGGATGCAAGTCAGGCAGGACCTGGTAATCTGGAGGTTGTCGTACGCTCCGCTAAAGATGGAAGTCGAATCCCGAATTACCTGGAGGCGGATGACCACAGCGGAAAGTTCCGCATTTACTTCACTCCACGCCCGGACTGTTTCAATTACCAAGTGGACGTGGCTTTTAACGAGGAACCGGTGACAGGTTTTTACCGATCTATCCCACATCCTTTAAATATATTTACTGTTGAATTACTTTGAATTAGTTTGCTAACAGATTCAGATGAGAAATTTGTGTTATTAAATGAACATGCTGGCAAATTTAAATAGATGAGTAAAATAGGATGTATACAGTTTAAGTGAAATAGACAAATTAAAGAAATGAATACAAAACAATTTCAATTGAATAAAATAATTTTAAAAATGATTAAAATTTGCCTGCGCAAACGAAGCTTATTGTCACTTGAACATTAAATCAACTGTCGAAATTATAATAATAATAAATAATATTAAATAAATAAATACCATCAAATAAAAATAAATTAATTAAACAGATAAAAGGAACAAAATCTACAATTAAATAAACGATGAGTCCTAGTCTTTCCAGAATAGTTTTGGTTTCCTCCAGATAATTTTTTCGAGGAATCGGGAATAATAAAAATAGATAAAATCAAATAAATGAGAAAATAAATTTAAAAACCCACTGGAAATAATAGATGATTAATTTTTCAAATATGGTAAGTGTGTATTAGATTTCAAGGAAAGAAAATCAAATTGTCAAATTCAATTAGTATGGGACAGTATATCTTCTTCGACTTTTGGTGCCCATGTTGAAAATTGTTTCATGAGCATTAACCGCTTATCCTGTGTCAGGGAGAAGATTAGTTATTTCATTTCACCAAGCCATTTCTTTTTCACTAATTCCTCTGTGTGCCGCGCTGTGAATGAAACAATACAATGGTGTCATCATACTTGTTTGATTTCTCCTGTTTTGATGTGTAGTCAGTAAAATTTTATATGTTACAAATACAAAAGCCACTGAATTTCTCTAAATGTTGGCTTTACTAAAAACTTACTGATGGCTAATTCTACGCTTGCTGATGGTAATTTCTTTCTGTTTTTGCTTTCAGAGACCATTAGCTGCATGAAGAGATTATTCTGCATGGGACGGAGGAGTTTGCTGCATGGAAGGCTGCAATGTTCTTTTAGGCCAGTCTTGTCCTTGTTGCCTGGACTATGTTCTTGTCGCCAAAGTGCTGTTTAGATGGCTGACGTAATGACCTCGTGTTGTTGGCTGGTTTTAAAGGTTCACCCCTTTTGACCAGTCTTACTTTTTCTCTCTGCAGATGTCAGCCAAGTAGATTTCCAACATCCCTGCATTGACCGGTTTGATTGCTTGAGATGTATGTTGGTGATGGTTGAATGAAAATCTTTGGTGCTTGTCACAAAGCAGTGACCTTATCTTCTGGAAATTATTCTATATATGCTGTTAAATTCAAGTGTGGTGTTAAGAGAACAAGTAAATTTTGTGTTTTTTGTTGTCGTTGTTTTTTTGTCGTATAGTTAAGACGTAGAAAATGGCATTAAAAATGTTTGTAGATGATCCGAAAAATCTTTTTAGATTTTGATTGTCATGAGGCTTTGGTTTGCATGCACGTATTTTCAAAACTAACTGCATTTATCTAGGTTATGAATTGATTTTAACATCAGCATCGATTGTTTGTTTCGGAGCGTTTAAGATGCTTTTATTTAAGTGTCATTTGCTCTGATTAAAGCATACATTCTTCCACTCAGGGTGAACTCCTCATTTCCCGAGCACAAACTGCTCTTAGACAGCACCGGGATTACTCTGTTATTGGCCCCATGGTATGAAATTGGTTGCCACTGTCTATGCACCTTTTGCCTAGGGTTTGCTTTGATGCATTTTATCAGGGCCTTAAAAGAGTACTTTTCAGCTGAGATTGGGTCGGGAGCGCTCCTGAGTAGTAACCTTGAAGGGACGCTATATAAATATCCAGCATAAATGAATGAATACATATGACAATGTTGTATTTGAACTATGAATCACATTTCGTAAGGGTGTTTAACCAACAGTTGGTTAAGCACCCTTACGAAATGTGATTCATAGTTCAAATACAACATAATTAAACGAAAGACAGAAAGCAAAAAGGAAGATGGTGTGACTGTCATCCAGCATAACAGTTTTATTCGGTTGCTCAGTGAGGTATGGTTGTTGTTTATTAATCAGGAAGTCCTTTCTACCACTCGGTGTTGGATGGTCGACGAGCAGTGGCCTCTGGGGAAGGTCTTGGTCAGATTCTAGCGAGACGACCGACGTCATTTGATGTGACGACGCGGGATGTTGGGGGAGATGCCGAACTACAAGTGAATGTTTTTGGTAAGTTTTGTTTACCTTGGTCATTTTGCATTTTGAAAGGTCATCTAAAGCAGCTGTACAAATGCTGAATTGTAAACATCTGCATAGATACATGACTCATACATAGATACATAATATTACCCGTGTACACATTTCTGACTATATTCGTGATGTCTTACACTGGCTTCCGGTTCAGTCACGCATTTATTTCAGGATTACTTCTTTTGCTTGGCGCTGCGTCTTGGGCACAGCACCTTCCTATCTCTGTGAGTTCTTCACCTTGACCTCAACTGCTGTGGGTCGCCGATCTCTGCGCTCGGCCTCTAGAGGTGACTTTATGGTTCCTTATGCCCGCACTGCCACTAGGCAGAACAGGGCATTTTCGGTCACTGGACCTTCCGCTTGGAATGACCTTCCCTCTAACCTGCGTTCCCACCCTCGGAACATGTCTGGCTCTTTCTATAGATTACTCAACCCTTCTCTGTTTGACCGGGCTTGGGTCGGGAGCGCCTCTGAGTGGTTCCTTATGCCCGCACTGCCACTAGGCAGAACAGGGCATTTTCGGTCACTGGACCTTCCGCTTGGAATGACCTTCCCTCTAACCTGCGTTCCCACCCTCGGAACATGTCTGGCTCTTTCTATAGATTACTCAACCCTTCTCTGTTTGACCGGGCTTGGGTCGGGAGCGCCTCTGAGTATACTCCTTGAAGGGGCGCTATATAAATTACATAGATAGATAGATAGATAGATATGTACAGTTGCACATACATATGACGTACGTTGTATGAATGTACGTACATGTGATTGAAGAAAGTAAATGTACATACATGTTTTTATTCATATCCTATTCATTCATTCATTCATTCGGACATTTATATAGGACTCCTTCAAGTAAAAAAAACTACTCAGAGGCGCTTCCGACTCCAGCATGCCCAAAAAGAACAGTTATATTCTGATTGTTCTTGTCTTTTAATGTTCATGCTTATGTATAATGTCATTTGTGATCCAGTCAATGCGGTCTGCAATTGAGAATTAAAGTTGATACTTGCTTACTTACTTACATATTTAATATATTTCGGATTTCGTGTTTCAATTGGATTTGTTAGGTCCAGATGGTGAGTCTGTTCCGAACCAAGTTAGTCTTCCAACGAGATCGGACTTTCGCGTTGCTTACACTCCAAAAGCAGTTGGTATGTTTACTGAAGATAAAATTATGTTTTTATTTCTTTTGCTCTGAATGATGCTCAGAGTTTGAATCGTACACATTCATTGTTTAACTAACGGTACATTCCAGTCAAAAACATTAATACGAAGGTACATAAAATACATCTTCCTTGTTAAACGGCAACTTCTACTCGTATAAGCATTTATAAACCTATGATTTTCATCTGTTATTTATGTTTTGTTTTATTAAGACGTCTGTACAATTTGAATTGCAGTTGTACTGATTATGGGACACATTTTTCTGATGCATTATCTAACTTATCTTAAAATTATTGTTTATGATACTCGTTTTTTTTAATGTGTCAATTGATTTCAAGGAGTTAGTGGCACCTTCTTCAAATTCTTTGACATTCTCTTTTGTAGTGGCACCTTCTTCAAATTCTTTGACATTCTCTTTTTTTGGGGCTACAATGTAGCATTAGCAATGTAGCATTAACAATGTAGCATTAGCAATGTAGCATTAGCAATGTAGTATTAGCAATGTAGCATTAACAATGTAGCATTAACAATGTAGCATTAGCAATGTAGCATTAGTAATGTAGCATTAGCAATGTAGCATTAACAATGTAGCATTAACAATGTATCATTAGCAATGTAGCATTAGTAATGTAGCATTAACAATGTAGCATTAACAATGTAGCATTAGCAATGTAGCATTAGTAATGTAGCATTAGCAATGTAGCATTAACAATGTAGCATTAGCAATGTAGCATTAGCAATGTAGCATTAACAATGTAGCATTAGCAATGTAGCATTAGCAACGTAGCATTAGCAACGTAGCATTAGCAATGTAGCATTAGCAACGTAGCATTAACAATGTAGCATTAGCAACGTAGCATTGGCAATGTAGCATTAGCAATGTAGCATTAGCAATGTAGCATTAGCAATGTAGCATTAGCAATGTAGCATTAGCAATGTAGCATTTGCACCTATATTTCTAGTTATTAATGAGTTGCACCACAAAGGTAGTATTTCTAATTGACATTGATGATTGATAAATTGAAGGTCGTTATACCGTCAATGTCAAATATGCCGATGTCGAGATATCTGGAAGTCCTTTCCATCCGGAGGTCTATGATCCGAGCTGCGTCAGGACAAAGGACTTGACGGACGGGATGGTTGGAAAACCAAACACATTCAGCGGTAGGTGGTTGCGAGGTAACCTCGCTGGATACCTTCCTCAGATGCTCTGCTTATCGGTGATAGTAATACTTTCTCTGTTGCTCGTCATGTCGTCTGTAATGTATGTGCACTTGTTATAGCGCCCCTTCCAGCTCCCTACTCAGAGGCTCTCCCGACTACAGTGCGGACACTGCATCAGAGTTTCACGCCGAAGCGCTGAGCAATTGCGAGTGAAGGACTTGCCCAGGGTCCCTACGCAGCGACTTGAGGTGGATTCGAACCTTGAACCTTCCGGCTTCAAGGCAACGACGCCACCACTACACCACCGCGCCCCACAACGGATTGCTTCCATACACCTGAGCCTGCCTACTGCCCAGGGTCCCCTCTGACAGGTTCTATCACAATCTTAAAACTGCCCTCTTTAGCCGAGTCTGGGTCAGTAGCGCTCCTGGATAGTAGCTTTGATAGGGCGCTATATAAATCCTCCTAATGAATGAACAAATATAATTGAACTTTTATGTGGAAACTTGTAAAGATGCCTGCTCATAGAGACACTGCGCTGGCCTAAATGATGATGAATGTCATTACAGTATTAGTATCTGCTGTGGTATTAGTGTTGTCTTTGCAGAATTATTCTCCATTTTATTGTCTGTCTCGACTAGGAAAGTTTATCCCAAAGTCTAGAAAGACAAAAAAAGATTGATAGGGCATACATAAAAATGCTGTCAACTTTTTATGGGAATCCATTAGCTTTCATGTGTCTTCATTAGCCGTCCTTAAATATTACGTGTCACTAAGCCTCTTAATTTATGTGGAAATATCATTTAAACATAGCATTGTACGGTAATTGTTTTAATTTCAGTTGATACGAGTGCAGCTGGTGATGGTCATCTTACTGTTAAGGTCAAGGGTCAGACGAGTCAGCCGTATGTGGATGTTACTGTGAGAGCGCCTGGTCATTGCGTTGTTTTGTTTGAACCACGTGAAAGCGGCTTGCATCAAGTCTTTGTGTACTTCAACGACATCCAGATACCTGGTGATCAATCGAAACTTCAGTTATTGCTTACCCACATTTGAGTTTTTATTATCCAATACCCGTTTTTTTAACAGTTGTCCAGCACCTATCTAGGAAATCAAGACTTGATCTACTCTTAAAAAGCAATTGAAGCTGCACTTGCTTTCGAGATCTTTGCATTTACTCTGACAGTTGACTAGATGCGTGTAAAGCATCCTAGAAGTGACTGAAGATACTATATAAATTGTCTGAATTACATCACATTACATTACATTTATTTCTCCTTTGACTAGTTGTTATTTTATCTTTTTTATTAATTTATTATTTTATAATTCTTAGCTAATTGTTATTCAAGATCAGACAATTTATACCTACTGAGTCAGAACAATGTTTAGTGTTCATATTCGAAATTACACTACATTTGGATGCTGGTTGGCTCATGCTTCTCATTTATCAGATCAGTTCTCTGCAGATATCAGACTTTTTAAGCTTCTTTGCAAGCATGTCTGTAAGCATTCATTCAGAGAATTATTTGTATGATGCCTCTTCAAGAGATCTACTCAGAGGTTGCGTGAAATCCATATGGACCCTCTGAAGGTTAATCAAGGAACTATGGTGGATATTATACATCTACCACCTACCAGAAACTCCGATCAACCACGCCATCTACCAGCTGTCTACGGGAATCCGATGGTTAACTCTACGTGTTTGTGAGGATTCGCCACTGGTGACTCTTTCAGCTTACTGTGTTTTGTTTTGCAACTTGTTGTTATTTTTCGCTCGCTATGACTCTTAACATCATTTCGGCTAGTTAGCTCTGAGTAGCATAGGCGCAATCACGTCCTAAAAGTTGGGAGGGACCAAATGAATCACGTCCTAAAAGTTGGGGGGGACCCTAATGATAAAGTCAATGGGACCACTCAAAAGTTGGGGGGGACGCGTCCCGTGGGTCCCATAGGGTGGTTGCGCCTATGCTGAGTAGATATCTTTAAGAGGCGCTATATAAATTCTCAGAATGAATTAATGGCCCTCGGGTCATTTAATGGGTCACGTGTTGGCTGGGTAGTCTGTCGTTAATAGTCTAGGTTTCAATTTCAGTTTCTTTTTCAACTTTATTAACATCGATGTTCTGTGTGTACATGTACGTGTGCGTGTGTGAAGGTTCTCCATTCGATTGTCTTATTCTGGATGCTGACGTCATCCGTGCCAAATGGGATTCGATCCGTCACTGTCCCGCAAGTCGTCCGATCCAGGTTGAACTGGAAACCAAGGGATCGTTGCACGGAAAGATCACGGCAAAAGTCACAGGTATTGCTCTGTTCATAAAACGTGCAATATTAATTTTAAGTGGGTTGATACGTCAATATAAATCAAATCAAATTAGTGTGTTGTTCATGGAAAAAAGAAGGCAGTTAAGAAAACGATAATAGAAGGCGAATTTTATGCGATTTGTTTATGTGGGGAAATATCGAAGTGATGTGAGTGCATGGGAGCAGCAGGCGCACCTGAAGGGACAAATCTCGATAGGTTAAGGCCTAGTTCCATTCTTAGCTTTTTAGGCATTATTTTATCTTCTTTTAGATCCCTATGGTAAGACCGTAAATTCTCGAGTGTATTTGCGAGGAGGTTCTAACGTTGTGGAGTACGTGCCAAACGAAGTTGGTCCTCACACGGTTGACGTGTGGTACGGATCGGAACTCATTCGTGGATGTCCGTTCACGTCAAACGTCTACGACGCATCGCGGGTCAAACTACAGGATGTGCCGTCAACGGCTACCACTGGTCAACAAGTCAACTTCACTGGTTGGTCAACGGTTCTAATTGTTTGTCCCAACATTGCTTTATTGGTGCATTGAAGAGTGAAGACCATAGCCAGATTAAGGCATGTTCAACATGTTCGGCCAAACAGGGGGCCCCCACACTTTAGGGGGTCCCACACATGCGGGAAACAACAAAATTCCGAAAATTTTAAGATTTTTAGCAAATTTCAACTAAATGACTAAGAAAGGTCGTCAACGTTTTTGAGAGGGAAATAATCGGTATATTTTACGATATTTTCGGCCAAACGACTTTATAAAAAAAGGTCGTCAGAATTTTCGGCTGAAGATCCGCAAAAAAATTCCCGAACAGGGCCCCCACATTTCTTAATCCGGCCCTGGTGAAGACGCTGTAATAAACAGTTTTACAGAGCCCATTATTCAGATATTGTGGCTTAATTGTCACAAATGTCCTGACAGAGAACCTTTTATGATGATCTTTATGCTATTGCATCCAGTGAAATTATTAGCATTCTGGAATGTTTGGTTTAAAACATTTCAAACGTGAAGGTGTGACTATGTAGGTCTAGCTTTCCATTTTTAGCATTATTTGTTTGTATTAAGTATTCTTTTCTGCATACAACTTTTAAATGAACAGCATAATAATGATGATGATGATGATAATAATAATAACAATGACGATTTCTATGGCGCCGTAATACAGCCATGTGTGATCACTTATTTACATCAGTATATATAATAGGTATATCATAGATAGCTTCTCGTGTCTGATTTATACTGTCACCTTTACATGTATTTTTTCTGTAGTTGATACAAGTGAAGCAGGGACTGGTGACGTAGAAGTTAATGTCTTAAGTGGCAACACAAAAGTGACGACAAGGCGAGACGAGTTATCTGAGTTTTGTCATCGGTTTATGTTCATGCCAATGCTGCCTTCAAATCACGTGATATCTGTTGCCTTCAATGGAGAAAATGTTATCGGTTTGTATTGTGTAGACTTGTTTCTATGCTTAATGATCTGCTGAAACTTGCAAGTAATGTAATGTGTTGTATTAAACCATTTGTAAGGCACTTACGTGACTGGATTGATTGCTGTTTGAGCCACTGTGGTCTGTGGATTTCATAGAAAATTATTATGGAAATTGAGTTTATTGAGAAGGATGAAGAACCGAAAAATATAGGAAGTGTGCTAAAAAAACTTTAATGGCAAGCTGCTTTGGTTTCCAGTCACTTTGAAATAGCTTAATGCTGTGGCAGGGCAGATTTTATGCCCAGAGTAATGACTACTAGACTTTTGTGGGCTATCTCAAGTCTATGTGAAGTCTTGACTAACGCGATCAAAATGCCAATGTATTATGAACTTCATCTTACCAGGTAATTATACTGTACTGCAGCATGTTAACTAGAACAACTATCTACATAATTATATAAATATCAATTATCTGATATATTGGAATATTCATATTAAGTAGCCTATAGCCAAACACTTTGCAAAGTACAAAAGGTTGGATTTGAAAACTTCTGTGTAATTAATGCAGTAGGCCTTTGTGTTAGGAACTGTTGTCAGAAGTTCTTTGAGACTCATTACATAAATGAAGTTGCAAAACACATATAATCATTTTAGTTGCGTCTGCACCAAGACGCAAAACCTGTACATTCCACAGGCACTATCCATCTAAGTGTAACTAGAAATTAAATCTTGCGTTAAAAATTAAATGCTGTGCGCTTGGTTGATTTCCTTGTTTAGGTTCTCCAGTAGTTCTGAAAGTCAAGAACCCTCTCCACCAGCTGGATGTCGTCAATCCACATCTGCAAGATGGAGTCGTTGTTCGAAGCCTTGCATCCGCGTTGGTGGAAACTCACGGCAACACCATCGATCCGTCGGATATTACTGTCCAGATCACTGGTAAGCACTTTCGATATACCACTTTTCATTTTCTAAACTGTGTCTCATGAGTGTGTTTTTGTCTTGGGCATGAGTATGTTTTTGTCTTGGGCATGAGTATGTTTTTCTCTCGGGCATAAGTATGTTTTTGTCTCGTGCAAACATGTTTCTATGTCCGATGAATTTGTTCCGTTTCGAATTTTAATTAACTTGTTTTGGTTTTCAACGACCGGTTTTTTGTTTCTTGCAGATGTGTTTCTGTTACTGTTACTTCTTCTATTTCCAACCAATTCTTCTGTTTTCAACGTTTGGTCATTCTGCTTTAGTTTCCGACATACGTTTTTGTCACCTTGGGAATATAGTGTCGTATAGAAGGTCATTGTGTCCGGTCATTGTGTCCGTTATGTGCTGTGTATCAGATCAGAATTTGACATATGTAGTTATATAATGTATTTACATACATAGGTGTGCATTAGTGCATTTACCGTAATGTGATTGGAAGAATAGGCGAACATGGGTATTGAACATGGATTCAATACCTACTTGCCCCATAAGGTTGACTCGGCCTTCTACTCTCTAGGAGGTGATGGTAAAATGATCAGCAGTTGGATATATCTAACAGCTACTATATAGTAATAATAAAATCAACTCTCGTTTAACTTGCTATCACGTGTTCATACAATTGGATATAATCATTCTGTGGTTTGCCATATTAAACAAATATTATTGTTCTCATGCGAAATTTGACTTGTGTGAACGAATGCTGCTATGAAAATATGAAATTGCCAGCCACGTTAGCCACGAAAATATGAAATTGTCAGCCACGTTAGCTGTGGAACAAAATTATGTCTGCTGAGAAGGAATTAACAGCTTTAAAACCTTCAAACAGTTTATATTGCATGATTTTTCAGCTCCAGATGGGGAATCTGTGCCTTCGAAGCTGAAAGAGAGGCGAGATGGGAAATTCGAAGTCGAGTACACTTGCAAGAAAACAGGTTTCCGAAATAAGAATAAGCTTTACTATTTTGCATGTAAAACGTTGCATTTATCATTGATACTTGCATTCAATGTTCTGCGCACAATTCTTTACCATGATCATACATAATGTAAGTATATGAATATATTGAATGGAATATATGTTTTGGGCTCTGGGTTGTTAGGTCCCAAGTTGCAGCTTTTTCTTAGATTTAATGGTAAATTTGGCATTGATAACCACTTACACAGTTTTAGTTACTTAGTTGTACAAATGGCATATTATGCAGAAGAAGAGAATCTTTTTCCCTATGTTTTCTTGTTCTAGTTCACCAAAGCTAAGTTTTTGCTGTATAGTGGCAGCTGTAACCAAACAATTCTAGTAGTTCACAATAGACAAATCATAAACATCAATCCAAATTGCTATGGCCCAGAAAATCTTTTTCTGTTTTCACAGGTCGCCATTCAGTGGAGATTCTGTATGACAATGAAGCAATTAGAGGAACGCCATTCAACGTGGAGGTGTTTGACCCCAACGAAGTGCAGATTGATGCGAAATCATCGTGGGTTTTAGGAGAGCAAGCACAGGTTGACGGTTGGTACACTACTTCGTCATTAGGACTTCATTTAGGCATATTGCGAATGACTTTGATTTTGTTTGGACTAGCCATACAGTTGGCCTGCGTTTCCTTCTGTGAGACTTGGTCTAAGTCTTTTTTATGAACTATTCAAGATCTTCCTCTTTGGCTGCGCCTGGGTCGGGAGCACCTCTGAGTAGTTATCTTAATTTATTCCTGTGACCTCTAGTTTGACTTATACATACTTGAATCATAGCAGGCACAATGTTTATCTCTGTTTGACCGTCACATTATTGATTGCTGTTCTGATGATGTAAATGTTGGTGTTGACAGTTAATCAAATGAACGCTGGCAAGGCTGATCTTGGTGTCGTCATAAGCGGTCCACGAGGTTCTTCTGTACCATTCGATGTCTATTCCTCATCACAAGGCCACCGCATCGCATATTCCCCTAAAGAACGGGGCGCTTACCAGATATACGTCACCTATGGAGGACACAGTGTGCCAGGTTGACATCCTGCTTACAGCATCTGTTTGTCTGACTAGCTGCTATGTGATGTAATGTAATTTGAAATTTATATAGCATCGCTCACAGCAGTGACCATTCAGCAGTGCTTCAGTGCGAGTACCCCGAGAGATGCGATAGGTTTTGTATTGTATTTCTTTATTGTATCTGACCATTTGTAAAGCGCTTCTCGCATCAAGAGCCTTTCATTAGTGCTCCCAGTGTGTTCAACCCCGACAAAACAGGCAAGTTTTTAGACGAGAGAAAGACGAGGAAAGACTACCAGAGAGGATGTCAGAGCGAACTGATGGGGAAGCCCATTCCATAGGGATGGGCTTTCATAGGGATAGGGTTTTGTGGGGGAAACAGAGCTGTAGGAAGAGATCTAGTATGAATGGAAGCACGTAAGAGAGGGGAAAGGCATCCCAGAGGGCTGTGGTTAATGACTAGAGAAGCACACACTTGTAGAAGTTCCTGTCGGTTTTAGTTCAATATTAGCGTAGAACTGCTATAACGTATCACGTTCGCTGGCATTGAATTATCTCTGCTATACATTATTGTGGTTTGCTAAACTTTAGAAAAAAAGCATGATACTGTAGAGGAAATGAAATTCAGGCAATTGAGCTATTCTTCAATCAAAATTGGTCAAATAAACAAGTAAAAATAATACAGTTATCTACCGGTATGTCTAAAAGTTAAAACTAATTTCTTTTCAGTCTGTTCCACAGCTTCTGAACGTGCAAATTAAATAAAATGTTCAACTATCATTGACACAGCCCATTAATTAGATTGACTTCTGTTAGAAACAAGTACTGTGAAAATTCTAGCATTGAATTGGTTTCTACATTTATAAAAACTGAGCTTCATAAAAAATAAAACCTCTGTTTCCTTTCTAATGGCAGGTTGTCCAATTGTGCACAATGTGATTGATGGTGCTCCAGCTGTGGTCAGTGGACCGGGTCTGGTCAAAGGAATCAAGGACAAAGTCACGACATTTTTGGTTGACCCGAAAGGAAATCGAGGAGATCTTGTCGTGCAAGTTGATGGTGAGTTTTAAAGTCGTAAACGTAATTTCAAGATATATTCTGTAACACCCAAAAATAGTGAAGTTGCGGGAACCAGTTGAATCACTTGTGACTTTGGAGTGCACCAATTTATTTATCTCACAATATTTGTGGGTGGGTACGGTGATGTAGTGGGGGCACTGGAGCCTTGGAACCGGATTCGAATCCACGTCAAGCCGCCGCATAGGGACCTAGAGCAAAGTCTTCACTCACATTGCTCATGCACTTTGATGTGAAACTCTGATGCAGTGTCCACGCTGTAGTCGGGAGCGCCTCTGAGTAGTCGCATAGGGACCTTGAGCAAAGCCTTCACTCACATTGCTCAGGCACTTTGGCGTGAAACTGTGACAGTGTCCGCGCTGTAGTCGGGAGCGCCTCTGAGTAGAGAACTTGAAGGAGTGCTTTAGAAATGAAGAAATACATAAATAAATATCCTATTGAAATTTTTTTAAAATTGGCTTGGTTTTTACCACTTTTTTGTTGCAAAGATCCTGTGTTTCATTGCAAATTTTCTTTAATTACACTATGTAACATGATTTTTGTTCCTGGCCAATGAGTGTAATTTCCTGGTTATTTGTGCCTCAAAAGTATAGGAAATGGTTGTTATGCTGTTTAAACTTTGCTTTTGTGGGCTGGAGAATGATATTTATAAGAAAACACCTATTTCCACAATGAACGAGCGAATTTGTTAGTTTTTGTTCACGTAAAGGCAGAATAAAACTATATAGGTCACAATAATCCACAAAATTACTCTAGAGCAACATGCATCAATACTAGAATGATATAAAAATTGACCACCCGAAATTTAGAAATGCGTAGTTTTCGAGATTTACAGTTATACTGTAAATCACTTTCACGAATCAGCCCCCAGATGTAGTCTCCCATCATATTCTCATTGTACTGTCTTTGGTAGCGACGTTCAAAGTCTAGTATATCCTGGTGGAAGCGCTCGCCTTGCTCCTCCGAGTATGCTCCCATATTCTCCTTGAAGTTATCAAGGTGAGCATCAGGGATATGAACTTTCAGGGACATCCTGCATTCCATGTACTGTAGTTCTTCACTAGAGTCTCAATTAAACCAGCTCTACATAGTTTTCGGCCTTGTTGTTGCCCAGGAAGCCTCTAACCAACGCTACAAAGCTATTCCAAGCCGCTTTCTCTCTCCTAGAAAGCATCTTGGAGAAACCCCACTGTCTTTGGTAGCGACGTTCAAAGTCTATAGTATATCCTGGTGGAAGCGCTTGCCTTGCTCCTCCGAGTATGCTCCCATGTTCTTCTTGAAGTTATCAAGATGAGCATCAGGGATATGAACTTTCAGGGACATCCTGCATCCCATTTACTGTAGTTCTTCACTATAGAGTCTCAACCAGCTCTACGCAGTTTCCGCCTTGTTATTGCCCAGGAAGCCCCTAACAACGCTACAAAGCTATTCCAAGCCGCTTTCTCACTCATAGAAAGCATCTTGGAGAAACCCTTACACTACATGATTCTCTTTATCTGTGGGCTGACGAATACACCAGCTTTGACCTTTGCCTGAGACAGCTTAGGGAAGAAACCTTGAAGGTATTTGAAAGCTACCGATTCCTTATCCAGAGCCGACACAAATTGTTTCAATAGGCCAAATCTAATATGCAGTGGCATCGGCACTTTCCGAGGATCCATCAGTGGCTCCCACTTGACATTGTTGCTACCCACATTGAACTTGGTCCTCTGGGGCCGTCCCGTTTGTGGTAGTGCGCCTTTTGTCTCTGCTGTCCCAAAGGCAAAGGTAGCAAGGAAACTTTGTCCGAACCCTTGCAGACCAATCAGGAATGATACCATTTTGAAGTCTCCTATGACATCCCAGCTGTACTCATCGAACTTCAAGGCGGTTAACAAGGTTTTCACGCTGTTGTAATCCTCTTTGAGGTGTACCGAGTGAGCCAGAGGAAGCGATGGATACTTGTTCCCATTATGGAGTAGCACGGCTTTGAGACTCCCAGATGAACTGTCAATGAAGAGACGCCACTCGTTCGGGTTGCAGTCGATTCCAATTTTTTGAAAAACACCGGCCATGTTGTGGAAGAAGCAGAGTCCATCTTGACTGGTAGAAAAGCTTGAAAATGCTTGATGACGCTTCCTCTGATCTGCGGTTTGAACACTGTCATCCAACAGGTTCCACTGCTTGAGTCTAGACGTCAAAAGTTCTGCATTGGACTTTGTACCAAGACCTTTGACCAAGTCGTTGAGGTCTTTTTGGTCTGGATAGTACGGATTTTTGTCATGAGCTAGAAAATCATAGTCTGGATCTAAAACGTCCTCATCGCTCTCTGACTCTGATATATTTGTTTTTCTGAAGGCGACTGATTTCTATCCAGAACAGTGGGTACCGGAAGCTCAGGACTATGTGGCACTGGGGCCATGGATGAAGGAAGGTCGGGGACGTATGATAGAAACTGCATTCTTTCCAGTCCAACGTTTGGAAGGATCCACCATGCAGAAGCTTCAATTGCTTGGTTGTTCAGTGGGTTCTCGCCAGATTCTTGGTACTGCAAACTTCATGGCTCTCTTTTTCCCTCTGTACCATCCTCCGCAAGAAAGTACAGACATAGGCCTAGCAGAATGCGTCAGCCGGATACTTGCAGCCTCTTGATGCCATATGAGTTGTGTCTACAGGCTATGCAACTAGTCAGACGTAGGCCTACAACTAAACTGAAGTGCATGGTGGGCTTAAGGCATCTTTATTTATACTACTACCCGTAGCTATTTATAGGTGTGGAAGGTACTTGCACATTCTAGAATATTCCCGGAAGTTCACAAAAGCTGTACAGCTACTCCGAGTTAACACATGAATTTCAATGTACCGAAGAAGCAGTTACATTTCAGAATAATCAATCTCCTGGCCTGAAAAGCAAAGTCTCTGGCGTATAATGGCCATTTTCTATACTTTTGAGGCAGAAGCAATTAGGAAATAACATTTAATACCCAGGAACAAACAAAAAGTAAAATTTTGTTACGTAGTGTTATCTTAGATTGCGATGGCGTACTGAACTTTACGAAATTATAATTTTTCCGTTAAGTTTGATTGTTACTGTGATTGTTTTGGTCAATGATTGAATAATTTTTTGCATTAGGGCCTAACAGTATTGCGAAGTGTAACATTGAACCTGGTTCAAACGGAACGTATAAAGTCAATTACGTTCCGGTAGAAGTCGGAGTCTATAATGTCATCATTCTCTGGAATGGAAAACCTGTAGAAGGTAATGTAACTATGTAAATCGACATTTATGTAGCGCCTTTGCACTAACCGCACAAAGGCACTTAACATAGTTACCCAACAGAAGGTGCTACGTTTAGTTCATTACAAAGCTTATGTGGACCTATTACAAAAGCGGTCTGTTTAAATTTGCATTCTCTGGTGCATAACTTGTTACATGTTTTGCTACAAGAACAGTCTAATGACACTGTTGCTTTCTTCATTACACTGTTAGCAGACTTGACTGTACATAGCAATGTCCATGATACTATATCCAACTATTACCATAACGCATTGTATTTGTTAATTTATTTTTCACCATGTTTATTCAGTTAATAGCCAATTCTAAGTTTCCTTTTCATTTGGTTTCACATGCTACCTTACAAGACTTTAGCCGAACTGTCAAACTGGTTGGCAGTTAAATTTTAGCATTGTCAGCGTGAAGATGCAACTTAAATATTTAATCTTCTTTTTCTTATCTAATATTATTACTCAGTTTTTTAATCGAATAAAATTGGATTTGATGGACCAATTTTATTAATAAGGATGCTCTCAGTTTCACAATTTAAGTACTGTTCTATTTATGCTATCATTTTTAAAAACAAATTCGTTATTTAACAGATCAGGTTTTTTTTCATGTGGTAAATACTGAAGTTTTGTTTTGCATGATCATAGGAAGTCCATTCCATCCAGTGGTTGTTGATCCATCAAAAGTGGATGTTGTCGGTGGTTGGCAATCCATTCTGAATGGCAACGGTTGTCTGCCGTTGACTGTTCACGAGCACAACAGTCTTGCCTTCAGCACTAAACTTGCTGGACCAGGTGAGCATTATTCATCCTTATTGATACCATTAGGTTGCCGATTCGTGCAAGTGTTTTAGCCCTGTCTAGATGTTCCTAAACTCATTTGTGAATTTATTAAAATGTGCTCTTCAATCTTTCAAATACATAATATATACATACATGAATGTGTGTGTGCTTGTGTGTGTGTGTGTGCATGTGCTGCATGCGTGTGCGTGTGTGCTGCATGCGTGTGCGTGTGTGTGTGTATGTATGTGTGCGTGTATGTATGTGTGCATGTATGCATGCATGTGTATTTATTAACACATGAATAGGTACATACATAAATAAATACATAGATGCACACCGGTACTTGGCAGAACTTACATGTAAGTAAGTGAGCACCTTTATCTGCATCTCACAAGCTCATATGCATTACATTGCATAAAACAATTATTACATGCAAATGTATCAATTATTACATGCAAATGCATTACATTGCATAAACAATTATTACATGCAAATGCATCACATTGCATAAAACAATTATTACATGCATGTAACAAAAACCTACGACAGTTAACAGCATATTTTAGAGTAACTCGTGCACATCAGCTCGGTCCAGATGCTTTGACTCTTTTGGACCCACCAACTGGAACCACCTTTCTCGAGAGCTGCGGCTTGAGCTCCTCAATTTTCCCATCCACACCCCCACCCCCGCAGGTGCTCAAAGTTTCTGTTATTCAACAACAATTTCACTGGTTCGGGTCTGGATCACCACTGATGAGGGTTTTTTTTATGTGGCGCTATATAAATGTCAGACTGCAGGTACATTCTGTGTGAATGATCAGGTTTTTTTCCCTTCGTTTAGGACAACTGACGGCTGAGGTGTCTTGCAACGATGCCGTTGTACCAGTGGATGTGGTGCAGACGAATCAAGACCAGTATACGATAGCATTCATGCCTCGTGCGATTGGTACGTGCTGTAGTTTGGACTTGTTGAAGAGTATCATGTTTATTGTAATGATAATAATCATATTTAATTCATCCATTACAATGATTTATATAGCGCACGTTCATGGTTACTAGTCAGGAGCGCTCCTGACACAATGTGTCATTCCAAATAATTCAGTCCTAAATCCATAATCAGGTCAGATAAAGAAAGATGCAGTACACTATAAATAAATAAAACTATAATGGATTGGTCGTAAATATTTTTTGCGTTGTTCACTTGAAGCTTGTTTTTTGGCGTTATACACTGGGTTTAAAGTGTGGCTGAACGGTCATGGACAGCGTCCAGGCACTTATTTTAAAATCTCAACGCCGTCCTGCCACTTATTTGGACAGCAGAGCGTGGAGAAGTGATGAGCGTCCAGTAGACACTTCTTTTTCTACACTTTAAGCACTTGTTATAAAACACCCGATTTGCTGCTTATGAAGCTGTGTTATTACAGATTACAATTAAAATTAATCATTTGCATTTTATTTTCAAATTTAATTAACGGCTTAGTTATATTTCTTTTCCAGGCGAGTACCTCGTAAGAATTTTCTGGAGTGGAGTACCTCTGCCACGATCGCCTTTAATAGGACTTGCCACTGCGCCGACAATGAATCGCCACAGGTCTGCCACACCAGTCAACTCTGACAAGGTCATTTTAACAGGTCAAGGTCTTCACCAGGCTAAGGTCAACCAAAGGGCCGATTTTGTCATTGATGGAACAGAAGCAGGATATGGTACGTGTTCTTTAAAAAAAGATTTGTTTGTATTGCAGATGCAATGTCTGTACCATTCATTGTTGATGTGAATGTTAGACAATGGCAATGAATGTTTATCAGTGTTATATAAGTTTAAGCTTGCTTTTCAGTTTCAGTATTAGTTCTCTACCTTTCTGTTTAGATTATAGCTTGCAAATCTTTTCAGTTTTAGTTTTAATTTTAACATTCCATTTTAAGTGTAGTTTCAAATCTGTTTACGATTTTAGTTCGGTTTTTAGTTCAGTTTCTGTACTTTTTACGTCTAGTTTTATTGTTCGTAGGATCCCCAGATGTACAGCTGATTGGGTTGAATAGCGATGTTAGCGTACAGTGTGTTCCGTTGGGAGGCCAGAAATACCAGTGCTTCTATATTGCGAAACAGCCTGGTAAGTAATACATCTGCATAGATTGTATTAAGTAACAGAATGTTGACCACAGTTTTGTCTTGTACTGGGCCGTCTTATGGGCATGTGTTTTTAGGTGTATTCAGTGGCGTAGCCAAGGGGGGCTTTGGGGGTTAAACCCCCCCATTGGCTTAGGAAAAACTTTTTTTAAAGGTTATTTATCCACTTAAATAAGAACAAACAAAACAATTGCTTGTAGTAACAATTGTTTTTCTTACTTTATTCCATTTGTTACTTTATTCCCTTTTTATTTACTGTAATACTGTTGGGTTGGTGTCAGCAATGGCCTCCGGCCAGGCCATAAACCCCCCGCATAATAAATTTCTGGCTATGCCACTGGGTGTTTTGGTAAATTTCAAGGTGTATTTCCTGTCATGTTGTAATTTCTATGGAAGCCCGTGTGATGTATGCATCGTATTGTATATAAAAGTTTTAGAGCACCTCTCGCATCATAGGCCATTATTCAGAGGCGCTTTCAGCACAGAAGCGTTGGGGGGAAAAGAAACGAGAAAAAACAAGAGGATGCTGGGAAGAGTCCACATTAGTCCGTAGAAGAGGGGGACACCATTCCATGTGGAGGGACCTATCACAGCAAATCGCAGGCTTTGAGCCAAGACACACTGAACATACATACTTGTCTCTTAAGACTGTTTTCTTTAGCCGTGGTTGGGTCGGGAGCGCTTCTGAAGAGGCGCTATGTAAATGTCCGAAATGAATTAATTAACTTGTCAGATGCAGATAAATGCTACTTAAATCAATTTATTTCTCTACTTGATTAAACCTGATTAAACAGGTTTCTTTAAATTGCTAAAGAATGCTTTGATTCGTTGTAGGCGCCTATTTACTGAACATAACGTGGGCCAACCGACCAGTCAGAGGTTCACCGTTTAAGGTAACCGTGGCGACTGGCAGCAACGCTTCGAGAGTTACGTGTGTTGGTGATGGACTGAGCTCTGGGGTCGTAGGTCAGGAGCTAAAGACTGTTATCGACACACGACGCGCTGGATCAGGTAAACAAACTGATCTTGTGCATCTAATAGACTCAGCCACTGCTCGTACTTTGGGCAGTGCCAGTCCCAAGCCTGGAGAAAGGAGGAGGGTGACACTCTTATATTGCAGGCAGTCTGCTCAGTTAGTATAGTTAAGATTTGTGTATTCTGTGATCTCGGTTCTTGTGAATTGTTTAAACTGCATAATTGTACAATTGTAACTGGTTGCGGTGTGTCAACCAGATTGTTAATAAAGAGAATATTATTATTATTATTATTACTACTAGTCATCTTTTATATGACACCATGTTGTTAAACAGCAACAATTGTAATCATACATTTATATAGCGCTACTTCAAGAGAACTCCTCAGAGGCGCTCCCGACCTGACACAAGCGTGCTTATCGTTCTGGCTTAAAATGTCCGAGTTTGATCTTGCTTATTTTGATAATGATAATATTCGTTTGCTCAATTCAATCTGAGAAACTGCAGCATGATTATAAAACGAAATTGTCGGAACACATTACAGGGGACGATAACAAGTTAAACAAGAATCATTTCATAATTATTGTCACCGATCCGTCCTAATGCTGCTCATTTTAACATTGCTACAGGGAGTGGAAGGCTGAGTGAGTTCAATATAATGCAGAGGTCAAAACTAAGGTCACTTTAACGTGACTCTTAGATGACCGTAACAATAAGCAAGCGGGTTTATAGTGTGCTATGTCACAAGGCTGACTTGTGAGTGAACTGGTTGATTTCATTATGTTTCGCCTCTGATTTTAGTGTGCACTGTGAGAGGCGCTATATACATTTATAGATACAATACAATTGTTGATTTTAAAAATATAATAAAAGGTAAATCAATGCTGTGGTCGAACTATTTTTTTCATTCTTTGCAAGCTCATCAGAATTTTTTTTAAATAGGTTTCACACAACAATCTCGGAGATGTTGAGATTTCTTATATCACTTAGTTTATCAATGAAAAAAAATTAAAATAAATAAATGTGTTGTATAAACATTGTTTTGTGTTTAAGGGGAACTGAGTGCACAGTGTGTCGGTCCAACAAAAATGGCCGTTTGCGAACTCGTTGATCATCGCGATGGTACATTTGCACTCTACGTCAAACCACAGGAACCGGGAAAACACATTCTTGAAATCAAATATGGAAATGACCACATACCAGGTAAGGGGTCAGCAGGTCACTTGATTGACTACAGTATCTGTTCTTCTTATAATCTACTGAAGACCTTCCTCCTTGGTTGTGCCTGGGTCGGGATCACCTCTGAATAGTTATTATGAAGAGTGCTATGTAAATGCCACTGATATATAGATATCCCTTTCACAAGAGGACGACAGAAATGGAAAGGTTCTACTGGTGGGGGTTTGTGCCTGAGAGTGTGCACCATGTGCGCAGGGGTGTAGTCAGCCATAGAAAGTAGGGTGGTTATCAAAAAGTTTAATGGCTAGGAGTCTAGGTCACTACCCCCACCTGAATAAATGCTCAATAAGTTTGAAAAATTGTGGGTAGGTCATATTTTTCAGAATGAGGTGATTCAAACCACCCTGTGTCGACACAACTACACATAGCCTTGACTAGATAAGTGTGTTTTTGGCCAGGGACTCTACTCATTGGATTTTATTTCCTTAAGAAGCTACAGCTACAATCAATCAGATGAAGCACCACAGCCGTAGTCAGTATCTGCCGCTATGCTTTGCAGGTGCTAAACTCTTGCCTGATGATCGTGCAATTTTTCAAACTGGGTTTTTAATTATATTAGATTTAGTTGTGTAGCTGATGATGTGGTGGTGAATCTGGTTGTCTGCTTAGGAAGTCCATTTGTGACGAAGGTTTCTGGATCACCAGACGCAAGCAAGGTGACGGCACGAGGCCCTGGCCTCCAGCACGGTATCCTAGCCAGATACAGAAGCCATTTCGTGGTTGATACGGCAGGAGCAGGAGCCGGCCAGCTGACCGTCCGAGTGAGAGGACCAAAAGGTTCGTCACCGAAATGCTCGTCATAATTATGTCAACTGCTTGATCATCTCTGTGCTTTTCATAACCGTTAACAGCTTTTTAGGATTGAAATCTGTCTAAAAGCCAGAGGTTTTCGAACATCGCTTTCAACAGTCAGTGTGATCTTGGAGTTGTCCTAGAACGGCCATAGGCAAGGGCCTGGGGAGCCAAATTCTAGGGATGCCAATTTTTTAAAAGTGTGTTTAAACACTAAATGTTTTTCACTATTTTTTTAAGTTTTAGCTATTTGCCAATAAATGTATGTTATGCAGGCTTTAGTGTACCAGTAAAAAAAATAATGAATAATTCAGCTGAGTGTAAGAGTAATACTCCGGCTAGTTAATTATTGGGCTGTGACGTGGAATGAACAATTGAGTGGGGATCAGATGGCGAGAAACGGTATGCTTATCCTGCATCCCATTTGCACTTCCGGCTCTGGGAACTTTCCTTGTTTTGAAACTTCACTGTGTCCAGTTTAGGGGAGCATCCATAGCCTACATTGCTCTCGAAAAAACCCTTCAATGAATCAGAACACCTGTGGTAATCACTGTTTCCTCAAGAGCTTTGATGACTTGCATACAGTTTAGTTAAAAACTATCTCCTACTTTTGCCTTCTTGCACAAACAGATGCCTTTCATGTGGAGATGCAGAGAGACAAGCAGAAGGATCGAACAATCATTTGCCGCTACGATCCAACCGAAGTCGGAGACTACGTTGTGCACATCAAGTGGTCTGGAGTCCACGTTCCAGGAAGCCCTTTCCATGTCCACATATTCGACACCGAAGATGAACTGGAAAAGTTCAAAACGGACGACAACTACCACGTCTTCAATCAACACATGGCAACGCCCTCGCCGCGTCAGTTCGACACTCTTGCATATTCGGAATAACCTCGGAGGGGCTTGTGGAAGCCTGGAATGGTGCTTGTGGAAGCCTGGAACGGTGCTTGCGGAAGCCTGGAACGGTGCTTGCGGAAGCCTGGAACGGTGCTTGTGGAAGCCTGGAATGGTGCTTGTGGAAGCCTGGAACGGTGCTTGTGGAAGCCTGGAATGGTGCTTGTGGAAGCCTGGAATGGTGCTTGTGGAAGCCTGGAATGGTGCTTGTGGAAGCCTGGAATGGTGCTAAAGTCTTTAATTTCTACAGTTGTATTACAGCCGTCTTAGGCAATATCGTAGATGCAGAGCTTTCGAAAAGCGGGTCCATATATTTCTTTATCACACGCACTAGCAATGGAAAATTTCAAATAACTGATAACTTGTATGGTATGCTTTGAATTCAGTCTTGTTTCAGCAGCAGCTAATTAACCACTTACGATATTTATTTTTTCATTGTAATTCCGCGGACCAGTCTAAAATTATATTAGTTAATTAATTAATACCGTTTTGCTGATATTGCTTGGTCATGTAAGCGCAAAGAAATTAGTGCTACGAGCTTTTTACAGTTAGTCTACAACTAGAGGAACTAAGAGCTCAGGGTTGAACAATTATTACTTTGAGTGACTAACATGTAACAGCATTTTGAGCAGTTATTCAAAACGTTGCTGCCTCTCGTGTGTTGCCTTAGCTAGAAGTTTTGCGTAGGTGTTAACTTAAAATAAAACATATCCGTGCTGCTTGAAGCTCGCATAGATGAACATTTCAGTATTTTTTACAAGTTCTCTTCCACCAGATTCGTTTTCCTGGCTCTTACGTTTGTGAGTTAGAGCACATGGTCTAAATAGGCATTTGCATGATTAATATGAAATTTTTACAAGTGTCTGTAGCTAGTTTTCACGCAATTTTCAAGATAAACTGAATAAAATCGATGTGTATTAAAGTAATAACACTGAAGAGTTTTTGAGATGTCTAAGTTTATTTAGCAGAGACTAAAAAGAAAACATGATGTACTCATGGAGACTCCACTTAACGTATTCAGTTGACTGAACTCTGTTTCTCTACATATGAATTTGCCATCCTTAATGCATGTGACTCTATCTAGGCTACTGAACAAAAGCACATCTGAGAGCCACCATACTTAAAAAGCTATATAAAGTGCCTAGGTATATAATACGCAAGTATATATACACATTACACAACTGTTTAGTGATTTGAAAACACAAATGCACGAAATGCTCGGATTCAGCTACATGACATAAAATGTACGGCCACAGGATCACAACAGCTCTTCAGGAGCTCTGTCCTTGACAGGATTTTATTTCTTCCACTCTCGATTTATCCATATTTCCGATAATCTTCACCTTGCTCTTGTTTTTCGTTCTCACACAAACACTAACTCAAACACTAACAGTTGTAGCTAATACTAATCAGTTGGCTATATCGGTAAGAGCTCTTGCCTGTCTGGCTGCCTCTCACGCAACTCAGTGAGAGAGCGTGCAGAGCGCTGTTCACTTCCAGACGGCATATTTATGAGATTCAGATCTCAGGATGGTGTGATACGTAAACGGGGACCACAAACGGTGTGGCACCCATTCAAATGGGCAGTGGTGTTGATGGATCTTGCCTCATCAACCCATTGAAAAATTAACAGGGTTGAGACCATATAACGATTGATATATGAAACCGAGTACACTTAATGCTTATCTACACTTTAGGTCACTCCACTGTCGTACGCAAATTTAATACGAAACAGTGAACTGAAAACAGCCATCACAAACTTTTTCGAGTACTTTCCGTGTAAATATTTTCAGCTCCGTAAACACAGTCAAATGAAAACGAAACGCAGTACAGACAGAGGTATATTCATTTCAACTGCCGACAAACTGATTGGCTGTTATACGTACTTACAGCAGCAACAGAATTCTCCGCAATTCAACCAACCATTCTAAGAGTGCAGCACGATGGTATCACAGGATAACACAAAATGTTAATGTTGAACATTACACAGTGTTCAGCATTAACGCTGCTGCCACTCTGTTCCTACCCCTTACAGTCGCTGCCGACAAACTCAATCCAAATCGAAGATGCTTAATGTAGACGCCACCCGGGTTTCATTCTTTAAACTTCCATTCCTGGCGACACATGGGGCAAAGCTGATGGACCTGTTGTGAGTTCAGCCACTTGACGATGCAGTGGATGTGAAAGCAATGCGAACACTGGCCCCAAACTGTTCAGCAACATGAAAAACACACACAGACATGAATCATACATTGTATTCAGCATGCTGTACTAATTAACTCTTCAGCAGAAAAGAAATGCCGGGATACTCCTCAACTTTCCAGGCCGTGCTGGCCAGATAAAGTGGCGTTCAGATTTTAAAATAAGTGCATTGGACGCCGTCCAGTTCCACTGAGTAGTTCAATTGAAGTGGTGTAATACAAATTCTCAGAATGAATCAATAAACGTGCGTTATGCCTAGAAAAGTCATATATATCTCAACACAGTGAACAATAGAGTTAATTCGTCTGAAGATGCAAAAATGCCTTCCACATGCTCCATAACTTTACATTCAGAATGTATAACGATAATCCTCATCATGAAGACAATGGTGCAATGCGCCCAGACAATTACGTACACCTATCAGCTGTCACTAACAACATTCAACGCCTGCTGCTACATATACTTAAATTATTTGTATAGCATGAAAAAATCAGAGGTTCTTTGTGCACTAGCATATTAAAACCAGCAATTTCACCAGTATGCAAATCAAGCTGCAGGAAACAAATAGTGTGACAACAATCTAACAAGAGGACTATTTCATTGACTTGACAAATGATTAAAACAAAACAAGTCTACTGGGATGGATGGCACAAATTGTGTCAAGCCTATGAAAAAAGTGAACTTGTTAGATTGTCCAACTAAGTGTTTATAGTTGAACAATTCCATTTATTCACATGGTCGAAGTATTTGTGTCTTTTTCACTTTCTCAAGACCACTCTTTTCTCTCTCTTGGTCTCTCACACACTAAAGCTCCTCTCATTGGTGCGCACTATAAAGAAAGGAGCTATATACATCTACAGATAAAATACAGTACAATGTCTTACCCAGTGGGCAGTCGTCTCCCGGGAGTTTACAATCGGGACAGCAACCATCGAACGGCATGCGACAAATGCCGCAGTTCTCATCGTTAGCAACCCAACGCCACGTGGCAACGGCAGTCCATCTGTTACGCACAAGCAAATCAGACTTAAGCCCAAGAAGCCACCAGTATATATTTCAGATCAATTATCTTTAACACAAAAACATCACAGTGCGCTAGCATTACAGTTTATGCGGACAATTTTCAATAACTTTTTTATAAGCACAATATATAGAGGTCATATTGGTGATAGGGCTTTCGACTGGAATGGCCTCCCCTTTGCGCTCTGCTCCCTTTCTAGAACTCCTCAGGCATTGCTCTCTCATCTTACGAAAGTTTTATTTGACCGTGCTAGGGGTTGGGAGCACCTCTAAGTGGTCCCCTTGAAGATACACCATACAAATTCATTTAATAAATAAATTAATACAAAAACACAATAAAAAATAAATAAAAAATAAATAATAATGACAATTTATATGGTGTCATAACACAGCCATCAACATCGGGAGAGCACGTACATTACCCCCACCCCAATTACAAGGGCATCTAATTATAAATACAAGTAGTTTAAACTGAGAAGTGAAACGGTGGATTCACCTGTGATACAAGAACACCTGATCTAACACCATACACTGCTGCACTCTGTAAGCACTTGTGCAGTACTACAATTTTACGGATATCTACAATGACCATTGATCCTACCAGGCATCTGTGTATTCTCACTATTCATTCATTCATTCATTCAATCCATCCATCCATTCATTCATTCATTCATTCATTCAAAGAACTTTTACAGTGCCTTTTCAAGGGGACTACTCAGAAGCGCTACCGACTCTAGCACAGGAAAAAGTACAGTAGGGTCATTCCACGTCAAATCAACCAGGGGTGTACATCACACCCCTTTGGATTTTTCTGAAAATTTTTGTACAAAAACTACATGCAATATAAGGAATAACAGTGAAAATTTGAGCAGAATATCTCAAAATTTGACCGAGATATTAATTTTTGAAGTTAATGACCAAAAAACGAACAGCGAGAAAACGGCATGATCCACCAAGTTTAGACTGTTATATCTCGGCCATGAAACGAGCAAGAGGGCTGAAATATTTTTTGTATAATCAGTTTTTTGTGCTCTTTCCAAATATGCAAGAACCAGGATGGAGTTATTTTTGGTTTTTAATTAAAAAAATACTAAATATCGCACAGACGCCAATTCTCACTCAAGTTGTGGACATCATGTCAGCAGGCAGGAATGAGATGTAATAAAACTGGTACTGGTTTTATATTGAGGCACATTGGTGCTCATCAGTCATTACCTGATTAGTTTCAACATTGGTGTGTTTTCCAAGGACGTTTTCCTAGCCGTGATCGTGAAAATGGAGTCCAAAGATCATCAAAAAAGTGACAATGTGTATCTTTTGAAATTGATGAAAATTTGCACATATATTGAGGACATGCAGATCCTTCATTGGTGCAAAATTCAGGATGGTGTTCAGCTCCGTTTCTGGAAAATTATTTTTTGAAGTCGACCAATATTACTGTGTCGCGAGCAAATGGCACGATCCACAATGTTTGGACTGCCATATCTAGACCAGGAAATGAACCAGAGGATTGATAATGTTGTCATGTAATCACTTTCTTGTGCTCTTTCCAGTTATGTAAGAATCTTGGTTGTACTTCTTGTGATTTTTAATTTATAAGTTTGTAAATGTTGCGCAAATGCCAATTTATATTTATTCGGACATGAAAACTGCATGATCCACAACGTTTGGACTGTCATATCTAGGCCCGGAAATGAACAAGAGGACTTATATTGTTGTCATGTAATCAGTTTCTTGTGCTCTTTCCAGGTATGTAAGAATGTTGGTTGCATTTCTTGTGATTTATAATTTTGTAAATATTGCACAGCTGCCAATTTACCATAAATTTATTCGGGCATGCATAATTGTATATATCTAAAGATATATCCTCTTTTATATGATGATGACTCACTGAGATAGCTAGATATCCTCCAAATAATTTTTAATTTAATCTATTACCATAATTAACATTGCGTGAAATGGAAAATTGTGAGTCATTTTCATATGAAAGTATATCTAAAATGTACAATTGTATGCAAATTGGCATTTGCGCAAATTTTTCAAATTCATAAATTAAAAATTACAAGAAATGCAGCCAATATTCTTACATACCTGGAAAGAGCACAAGAAACTGATTACATGACAACAATATAAGTCCTCTTGTTCATTTCCGGGCCTAGATATGACAGTCCAAACGTTGTGGATCATGCAGTTTTCATGTCCAAATAAATATAAATTGGCATTTGTGCAATATTTACAAGCTTGTAAGCTAAAAATCACAGGGAATACAACCAAGATTCTTACATCAATGGAAAGAGCATAAGAAACTGATTAGAGGACAACAATATCAGTCCTCTGGTACATTTCATGACCTGTATACGACAGTCCAAAGATTGTGGATCATGCAATTTTCATGCCCGAATAAATATAAATTGGCATTTGTGCAATATTTACAAACTTGTAAGCTAAAACTCAGAGGGAATACAACCAAGATTCTTACATCAATGGAAAGAGCATAAGAAACTGATTACAGGACAACAATATCAGTCCTCTGGTTCATTTCCTGGCCTGTATACGACAGTCCAAACATTGTGGATCATTCCATTTTCATGTCCGAATAAATGTAAATTGGCATTTGCGCAACATTTACAAACTTATAAATTAAAAATCACAAGAAGTACAACCAAGATTCTTACATAACTGGAAAGAGCACAAGAAAGTGATTACATGACAACATTATCAATTCTCTGGTTCATTTCCTGGTCTAGATATGGCAGTCCAAACATTGTGGATCGTGCCATTTGCTCGCGACACAGTAATATTGGTTGACTTCAAAAAATAATTTTCCAGAAACGGAGCTGAACACCATCCTGAATTTTGCACCAATGAAGGATCTGCATGTCCTCAATATATGTGCAAATTTTCATCAATTTCAAAAGATACACATTGTCACTTTTTTGATGATCTTTGGACTCCATTTTCACGATCACGGCTAGGAAAACGTCCTTGGAAAACACACCAATGTTGAAACTAATCAGGTAATGACTATATGTCTGATGAGCACCAATGTGCCTCAATATAAAACCAGTACCAGTTCTATTGATCTCATTCCTGCCTGCTGACATGATGTCCACAACTTGAGTGAGAATTGGCGTCTGTGCGATATTTAGTATTTTTTTAATTAAAAACCAAAAATAACTCCATCCTGGTTCTTGCATATTTGGAAAGAGCACAAAAAACTGATTATACAAAAAATATTTCAGCCCTCTTGCTCGTTTCATGGCCGAGATATAACAGTCTAAACTTGGTGGATCATGCTGTTTTCTCGCTGTTCGTTTTTTGGTCATTAACTTCAAAAATTAATATCTCGGTCAAATTTTGAGATATTCTGCTCAAATTTTCACTGTTATTCCTTATATTGCATGTAGTTTTTGTACAAAAATTTTCAGAAAAATCCAAAGGGGTGTGATGGCAAATTGCCACTTTGCTGGTTGATTTGACATGGAATGACCCAGTATTAACTATTAAGTCAAATAAAAATGCTTCAGTAAGAGCCACAGGAAGGAAATTCAGGTTCTGTCGGAACCAATTCCAGACCACTGGACCCACCACGGAAAAGGCTCAAATCTGCATAGTTGCAGCACATGCAAATGTTGTGTATTATTTAAAATATTAACCTAACAAAACATGGAAGCAATTTCCTGAGCTAAGCTGAGAACAGCATTGAATGACTAACAATGAGATATTGTGGGGCGCTGTGGTGTAATGGGTATGTTCGTCGCCTTGCAGCCGAAGGGTTGCAGGTTCAAATCCACCTCAAGTCCCTGCAAAGGGACCTTGGGCAAGTCCTTCACTTGCAATTACTCAGCGCTTTGGCATGAAACTCCGATGCAGTGTCCGCGCTGTAGTTGGGAGCATCTCTGAGTAGTGAGCTTGAAAGGTCGCTATAACAAGTGTGCATACAAACAAATAACAAGTAATGTAACAAGAAGTAAGACATACGGCACTTACTCTGTGGAAGGCAGTAGAGTTGAATTCCATTACGACAGAAAAATCCACCGAAAATGCATAATGAAGAAAGACAAAGCATTGAATTAGACAGATGATATCAATACAATCTTCACATTTAGTGTTATCTAGACATGGGGATTTGTTCATTATGTTTAAAACTCTTAGCCAAATTAAGTACTAAAAATTAATGGTTTGCAGTTTGATATTGAAAAGCATATATACATATATTGGTGTTAATAATTAATTCGAACTTGCTCACCGCAGTATGATTACAAGTCATAGTACAAACAGACAATAACAAATGATTACAGGAGTAAAATTTAACTGAATGGCAGCTAAGCAAGGTTCGCATCTGCTAATATGTACCATCTCGCAGGCCCTGCGATCTGGAATGAACTTCCTTCTACGCCTATGCTGGGTAGCTGCTATTGATCCCTCGTCCATGCTAATCTCCTTCATTCACTGTTAATAATTTTAGTGCTAATATTCACCCAAACCACTCAATTTCTTGTGCATGAAGAGTTGGGCCAGAATCCCCGAAACGAGCTTCACACCCTAACGATTTCACACCCTCACCCTAAGACCGCAACCGGTTACAGTATACAGTTACCTTAATTAACATCAATCTTAACTACTAACAGAACAGTCAGCCTGCAATACAAGGGCGTTAATAGCACGTCAAAGCACGTCTATCCTACGGGGACTTCGGGAATCGAACTCAGCTCATGAAGCACTCACTCGCGATGACCTGTTGGTTGAAATCTATTTTAAATAAAACGCATTTCTAAATTTGTCTTCTCATTTTAAAACATATGCTTACCCTTTATTCGTACTTTCATTTTTAAGAAGCCAAGAAGTTGTTCAATTGTGTTTTCTTTTCACTCGTACTGTTTTGTCTCAGTCTCACCACAGTACTCACTGAGGTCCGTTGAATGTCCGTTGTTTAGTAAGTAAGGCAGTAGCGTTGAGTCGCTCATACTTTTCAAGAATGCACAAGTTTATTATCTAAAACCACACTATTGTTTACATCGTTAGAATTACAATGGAATTGACTGGCATTTTGGCTACAACAATAACATTGACAGTTTTGGCTTTTAAAAATTGCGACTTTTATGTCGAAGCAGTGAATCGATCATCGATCATCGATCCCTAATTTGTCGATGGCGCACAGTTCTGAGTGTCAGGAATTGAAGCAAGTTTTCGCGCAATATTTACATGTGATATTTACGTTAAATTTAACTTTAGCTATTTATATCAATAATGGCTAATAATTCTGTAGATTTGGGAGATGATAGTTTTGAAGAAGAACCTCTTACAGCTGCCCAAGTTCTGTCAAAGCTAGAAAGAGTACGATAGCATTTTGCATTATTTGTTTGCCAACAGTGTAACATTTGCTTATCAGTCCGATTCTCCGTAATCGAAAGCCCCCAGCAATCTTAAAATACGCAAAATCCCGATATCCCAGAATATCTGTACATCTGGGATTTAAGCAATGTTTACCACAAGTACACAGCATACAATTGCTAACTGTAATTGTTGGGATCTGTGACTTACTTAGAATGCTCTGTATTAAGTACTCTCATACATACAAGTGAAGTCAAGCTGACATACTCTGAGATGTTCACAAATTGTGACCAACAGTCTCTTAAAAATCACATATCCAGATTGAGGTAAAAGTCTAGAATGGCTCGGTAGCATGTAAACAATATATCCGTCACAGATAATGGCAGAATAATAATAACCAGCCGACGGTCCTAGAACATGGCTATCTAACCTATATTAAGGAATTAGCCAATGTTACTTACGGAGCAAGCTAACAACGCTTAAGTATATTGCTGTTTTTTACAGTTTTCAAAATTTGAAGTCTGATGGGTAACTTTCGGTTGTGCAGATTTTGTAGATGACAAGAATTATTTTTAGTATCTAATTGCAGGCATGGCTGAATGAGAAATTTTCTCCCGAGCTTCTGCCAAACAAATCGGAAATTGTGGACTGTGTTATGGAACAGCTTCATGAAATGCAGCAGAACATCGATAGAGCAAAAAAGGGTGACTTCAAAGTTGGAATTCATAAAATGGAGGTGAGATCATTAATGCAGCATGCTATGATAAAAATAAACTAGTGTTTTAAGCCGAAATAATGCAGTTCCCTTTACAAAGAAGCTTATGTCACGTTTAAAAACTGAGTTTTAATCTTTTTTGGAATGGACTCCTCATGTTCTGTCTGTGATATTACTTCTGAGTTTGAATCTGTTGCATCTGTTTTACTAGTTAACCTTGAAAGGCAACCATATATTATATGAACATTTGCAAGTGTCAAAGGTTAGTTTTCTTTAATTGACCATTTGCAGTCATTGTACTTTTTTTGCTCAAATTGGGTGCTATGTCAAACTGGAGTCTTCTCGTTCTGTAAGTTGGGTAAGTGACTGCTATGTTACCATTTACATTGGTTTACAAACAATGGACTTTCATTCTGTTGAGGGTGTTACTATAGTACAATAAAGTATGGAGTATTACTATTCTAAATACATTTGTTTACAGTAATGTCTGCATCATTTGGGCTACATCAGTTCATGACAAACCCTCTAGTTAGAAACATGGTTTTTCAGCGTTACAGGATCTGACAAATTTGATCAGTTTTTGGTTTTGTTTGTCTTGTTCAGCTAGACAGAATACGTTATATCTTGAGCAACTACTTGAGGACAAGATTACGTAAGGTAAAACTGTGTATATATAATTTGGTGCAGGTCTGTTTACGATAGTTATAATATTGTTGCTTTCCCTATTAGAATGGCAGTTTATCACTTGAACCTAAAAAAGTGAGATATAAAGTTTGTGTAACATCTTTAATGTAAACTTCCTAAAAAGTACAATATGATGCCTGTCTTTTTGTGAAATTTGCTGGAATTTTCTGATTTTTTTCTGAAGTTATAATAGCTTCAAATGAATCTTGCGCAGATGCAATTTAATATGGTTTTTATATTATATCTTTAAAATTGTAATTTATATGAAAATTGATTAAACTACATAAGATCAGTAGCATGTTTGAGTTGTTTTCCTAAGGTCATTACAAACCATGCAATAGCATGATCGAATACAGATTTATATCACTAACAATTTTGCATCATTGCTCTTTTAGGACCTTCATTGTTATATATTTTATGGCCATTGTTCATTGTACTTTCATTAACTATCGCGCAAATCAAGTATTCAATTATGGCTTTCTTAATTGGCTTATTTTTCCATCTCTCTCTCTTGTCTTTCCGTACCAGTTATTCTGGCAATGGACATTTAGAGGTACTTACTTACTAGCCTACTGATTTGCTTACTTGCCTATCTGAGGACATTGTTAAAACTTGGGCAGCTAAGTTTAATTTGCTTATGTATTCTTATTTTGTATATTTAGTACTTGTCCAGAAATGTTTGCATCATGTTTCATTTTGACTAAGATACTTTAATATATATATATGTATATATTATATATATATAAGCCTGTACTTAGTATGGGTGTTTCGACTACTGTACTGTTACTTAAACAGAAAAATGTTAATGGACCATGTTTGCTTTCTTATACCTTTCATGTTTTCACAGAACATTCTGTTTCTTTTTTGGGTGGCCGTAGATTGAAAACTTTACTCTGCACGTCCTTGAGAAAGAAAAGCAAGACTCTGGTCTGCTGACGTCTGAGGAACTTAAATTTGCTGAAGAGTAAGCGTCCGTCTGTTTGTTTTTGCTTTAATTACGATCAACACAGCGCATGCCGGAAATGTGTATTACAAAAAAATTAGTTTTCCTTGGCTTTGTAATTCATCCAAGGGGTCAGTGTACATTATTCATTCATTCTATGGATTTATATAGCGCCCCTCTAAATAATTACTCAGGAGCACTCCCAACCCATGTGAGATTTTTGCAGCAAAGTTTGATTGGTCAGACATAATAAACGCAGATTTGAAGGGAGCTCATTCCATATGGACGGCCCTACGTAGTTATTAAATGCCTGACAACTTACATCGCATCTCAGCGGATTGTTAGGCATTACAGGGATACATTTCCTGTGACTGTGTTTGGGTATCTGTGTATACTTTTTCAAATAAACAAACGACTATACGATGCTCTTGCATGTTATTTCTCTGTGCTGTATATAATATATATAATTATATATATATATATATGAATCCTCTAATGATGATTAGATCAGTACTTACAATCAGATAAAAAAAGAGCTTTTCATGGTACGTAATAATGGTACGTAGTAATAATAGTGATTTGTTTTGCTATTGAGTATGTTCATTCAAGAAACTTTGTTCAGCTGTATGTGGTTTAGTAAGGATTGTGTTTACTGTATGAATTGTAGTTATCAGTCGTCAATTGAGACTCATTTCAAGACGTTAGCTCTCAAGCACATGCCACACAATCTACAGACGCTTGACAAGAAACAAACAGGTCAGGTAATTTAAATTGTCGCCAAAAATAAAAGAAAAATGAAAGACTGCTCAGTCACTTAAGATCCAGCATGGGTATGATGGGTCCTGATGGTCTTATTTGCTGCCCTTAGCAATTGGGAATAGGTGCCCAGTCTTGCAGCTCACAGCCTGATCTTTCCACTACGTAGTAATGTCAAATTTTGCTCTCATTTCATGACAGAGTTTGCTAGGGATTGCTACTAAGTGTAAAACAAATTTTGGAATATCCATGTCTTAGTAGAGGCTGAACATCTACCTTTTGGATCGGCATACTAACCACTATACTTTCTCAGACTACAAGTACTGGTTTTTGTGTAACAGTCGGCAGAAGGTAGTTATTGCTATGGCATGCAAACCTAGAAAGCTGGCTGTGAGTTTGTCTTTAGTTTGCAAAATAACAAATTGCATTGATAACAATGACAAATTTATGCATCTTGACACAGCCATGCTGTTACAAGGGCGCCTCACAATCAACTAAATATATTTCACTATGCTAGCGTCGTTTTTAGAATGTTTTTGTGTTGCTGTGTAAGATTTTCTAAGTCTTGCCTCTTCAAGAGTTTCTACTCCAATCCTCCCTGGTCTCCTGGCAACTGGACTGGGACGTCCACTCAGTATCTCTGAACAACTCCTCTGATGCGCTGCTCATGAATTAGGTGGTGCCCTCTGGTTGGCTTTTAAATAGTTTTTTTTTAGCTGAGCCACATGCAGAGCAGTTATTGACTGCATTCCATACCTCTACACATAAGGAATGGGATTGGCTGCCACTCCCTCTTCATTGCTCAAATTCACTTCTTTTTGGAATCGACTATTTCCTTGACTTTTAGGTGCTTGGATGTCCAACTGCATCTATACTATACTATTTTTGGATTTATAAAGTGCCTCTCACAGTACAACCTAATCAGAGGCGCTCCCAGTGCGAAGATCCCCTTGGAAAAAGAAAAGTTTTAAGGAAATGTGCAGAAACAGCAGTGCTTCCAGATAAGATCTGAGTACGAATTATAGTAGGGAGGCCATTCCAAAGCAAAGGGCCGACAGAAGCAAAGGTTCCTGGCTGTTGACTATCTGCACAAATTCACATTTAACAATAACAACAACAGTAATAATAGTAATTTGTTTTCATGTACGATTCTAGCAATACATCCCAACCTCGACAGCTACGTTTTCTTGAGGGTGGATGAGGATGTGGAAGGCGTCAACACAGAGGAGGAAACGGACGATGCTCGGTTGATACTGCTTCTCTTGCTCAGTCTAAGTTTATATACCATTTACGATTACCTTCTGATCTGGATTCTTTAGGCCACTGTAGATTAAGACCACTGCTTTCGTTGTACTCTGAGTGCAGTAACGCGTTTAGCGAAAGTCCTAGAACTTTATTCATTCATTCGGACATTTATATAGCGCTTCTTCAAGAAAAAAACTACTCAGAAGCGCTCCCGACTCCAGAGCGCCCCAAAAAATACAGTTTTAAGGAAGGATCCTGGTAGAGTCATGGTTAAGCTTTTAGTATGGTAATGTAGTGCTTCTAAATCCGTAGTTCCCAACCCGTGGCCCGCGGGCCAAAAGTGGCCCGCCAGGCTTAAAAAATGCCCTCATCTCTCAAATAATTTTTAATATGTGAAAAAATTTACAATTTTGTCAGGACAGAACGCATAATTATTTTCTATTACTAGTTATTTAATTTTAACATCTTTAAATAAACATCAAATCTTCTATTTTGATTCAATTACAACAATTTTATATGCTTTTAGTTAACTACATTTTATCCTTGTGGCCCCCTAATGTCCTTCAACTAAAAAAAACGCCCTCGTGTCCTCCAACTTAGAAAGAGTGAAACCACTGTTCTAAATGGTCAATTCTGGATTATGGACTATACTTGTTTCCCACTACCCTCCTAACAGTTCATGTTTGCTTTTGTTTATTTTTGGGGATCAATAAACAAAGATGGATGATTGAAATGACAATAGTTTCAGATTGCTCTATTGTTGCATTGTTACGATGTATATTTTCTTTGTACAAGTTTCTCAAATCGCTGTTTAAACTGTTTCTGCAGAGACATTGTTGACTTCGTTACGGGCGACCAGCACCTGATGTGCTACAGGCCTGTGGCCGATCTGATCATCAAAGATAAGGTCACGCTGATATAGGCTTCCATCTTGGTCTAAACATCACCCAACATCACCATGTTGTATCCAGTTCTTCTACCATTGATAACATTCTGCTGTGGACAGATATCCGGAATAAATTATTGAAGTTTCAACAGAATGTGGTCAGCAGATGCTAAAGTTCTGGCAGACAGGATTCATCGGAATTTAACATGTCAGGACACTTACAAGTGGAGTTTAGCACATCTTAGCCAGATGTTAATCTTAAGACTGTAACGATGAACTAAATTGGTTTCCCAGTCTCTAAAGGGTTAAAGTGACCGTTACAGAATTAGCTCCTTAGAGCTGTCATGCTGTGGACCTGTCGATTTGCTCACCCTGCTGATGACATTTGAAGGTCGCTGAAATTCCGAAATTTTTAAAGTAAGATGACCGATGTAAAGTTGCATGTTTTTAAGGTTTGGTGTTCTAAGCTGAAGTCTTGTGCGGTGAATTCCAATGTTTATGTGCAGAAGTTCACTAAGTTGCCATCTCTGCACATTGTGAACTTACCTACATGTATTAATTACGAGTTACTGTTATACCTACAGTTGGGTGCAGCTCATGGGCGGAGACCTAGGGGGGCAGGGGGACGGTCCCCTCAATGGAAGTGTTGGGGGGATGGCCCATGCATTTGTCCCCCCCCAATCGTTGAGCATCAAGACTAAAAAGAAAGGTCATCAACTTTTTTGGCGGCGAAAATATAAAATTTCGTTGAGATTTGGCCAGATGATTTTTTATTAAAAAAGTCAACTTTTTGGGGCTGCGAAAATATAATTTTTTTCGAGATTTCGCCGGTCGTCAGAAATTTTTCGGAAAATCTTGCGTCTTTCCGTCTCCCCCCCCCCCATTCTCGGCCCAGGTCTCCGCCTATGGTGCAGCTTTTCACTTACCTGTAATCACTGTTGTGCATTTAAGTTTATCATGGTCAGCAGCGTAAACAAGTTTAGCCAGCGAATCATTTTTTGAGGAGATACTGTTGTGCACTCTACACAAATACACGTTGAGCGTTTGGTAAAGTTTTAGCTTTGCACAATGGCCATGTGCGGAAATCTAATTTTAAAAAGCATTATATAGTCGTGTTCAATGTTCGGTTAGACTGGGTGCTTTTGTATGACGACCCATTGTAATGAGCTGTCGAAAACTGGTAAACGAGAGTATTTGCAGTTTGTTGCGTTTCGGGTGTGTTTGTAACGCACCGGTTTTCTTTACTTGGCAGCACCCGGTACATGCATGTACTTGGCTGGATATAGTCCAGGCACTACAACAGGCAAGAAGAATTTCACTCAGCATGATGATTTTAGCCTGAAATCTTACTGCTTAGCTTAGCTAAGCAGTTTTTAGCTACTGACTTGCATTTATTTTATTCTGATAATTAATTGAATTTTGTGGATGTACTTACGATAAGATAAGAATATTCTTTAGTTCATTCATTCATTCGGACATTTATATAGCGCTCATTCAAGTAAAAATAACTACTCAGGGACGCTCATTGACTGATTGCTATCTGCATTTTGGTGCACAGACAACTGTCAGACATGTTAGTAAACATAATATTATATAATTCATAGAATTGATCATGATAGTCAGATGTTCAAATAGCACATTATCCTTAATCCAAAATCGTATATATCATTCTAGTGTCAGATGAAAAACTTTGCATCCTCAAATTAAATGCCTATCGGTAAATTCTGGCATGTCCCTTTGTCTTTCTTCCAGCATTGTTGTTTGGGTATAGTACTTAACACTTAAATGACGAGCTGCATTGGTTTCATGTTGTTTTTAATACACTACACCCTTGTCAATAACGTATTAAATTGTGTGGTTATTATAATACAGAATGCATTGTTTTATAGTGCATTCGTGTGATTACTGCTGGCACTTAGGTTAATGTAAAGCTGAGATTTGTAGTAGTGCTAGTAAAATATCTGTAAATTTGCTTTGACTTACTAAGTATCATGATCAAAGAACTCCTATGAACATTGCGAGAGGTTAAACCCCGTTAGTTTCACCCTAGCGAAAAAAAATTAAACTTTCCTTCGAGTGTTAAGCTATGATGATTACCGTAATTGTCATTTCAGAAACCCATGCCTTCTGCTATATAAATATTTACAGGACTGCCCAAAACAGATGCTTTGTCTGGATAATTACCTCTATGGAATGGATTTTCGCTCTGCTTTTCTCTGTGCTAGTCTTTCGTCATCTTTTCATTGCCTCAGATCTTACCTTTCTCTTGGGGTCGATCGCTTCTGAAAAGCTTTTTGCTGTGAGAAGCTCTTTATAAATGGTCATATAAAAATACCATATATATGAATAATGGCCCAAAGACTTTTTGCTGTGAGAAGCTCTTTATAAATGGTCATATAAATACAATAATAATCCCCCCCCCTATTTAGAGCTTACGTATGCCAATTGCAGCAATCTCGTATGGATTGTATGCAGTTCGTGCATGCTTGATGTCGTCCGGCATGTCTGGATGGTACTGCGGTCGCTGGAAGGCAATGCGATAGTTGGTGTCAAGAGTGTACTGAGGGTTCGGTATGACCAAATCTGAAAGACAATTGAACATGGAAGTTGGTCTGTAGTACGAGTTGGCCTTATTCTTGTAAAGTATTGCACACGTTCTGTGGCTACACAAGATGTAATTTTGTTTGTTGTTGATGGCTGTCAGAGTATGACTGAATTTTGATAAAATCACTGACTTCGTCGTTTGATAAATTTATAATTGTGCCTCGTCATACGGGCATATGTTGTTGATGTGAAAGTATATTTTTTCAACTTTTCTTTTTCCAAGGGGATCTTCGCACTGGCAGCTCCTCTGATTAGGTTGTACTGTGAGAGGCGCTTTATAAATCAAAAAATAGTATAGTATCTTATGCTTCGTCCCCTCTCTGCCATTTCGCTGCATCCTCTTAGATTCGCTGATCGACTTAACCTCTTTGTTCCCATGGCTCAATCCAGATCCTTTACCTGCATAGGTCCCTCTCTATGAAATTGCCTTCCACCATCAGCTCTGCCTTTCTCTCTTGTAGTCTTTCCTCATCTTTCTCTCATCTCAAACCTGCCTTTTTCTCACGGGGTTGCACGCACTGGGAGCGCTTCTAAAAGGCTTTTTGCTGAGAGAAGCGCTTTATAAATGGTCATATGCAATGCAATACTTTAGTCAAGGCCGTAGCCAGGATTTGATTTCGGGGGTGTTTCACTCACCAATTTCCCTTTCTAAAAAACTGATGACTTTTTTAGTCATCCGGCTGAAATCTTTCAAAAAAGCACCAATTTCCCTTCCCAAAAAACTGGTGTCCTTTTTTTAGTCATTTGCCGAAATCTTCAAAAAATGTCACCAATTTCCCTTTCTGAAAAACTGATGACCTTTTTTAGTCATCCGGTATTCTGTTTTTTCCCATTTTTCCATTTCGGGGGGTGTTTTCATGATTTTATTTAATGGTTTTTACATCATGTGCTCGTAAATGCATTATATTATTTTTCACATTTTCCATTTCGGGGGTGTTCAAACACCTCTCCCCCCCTTGCTACGACCCTGACTTTGATTATCGTTGGTGACCAGTATACTTTTTCAGCATAGGTGGTCAGATGACATAGATGGATGAACACAATCAATATACAATACAATTGAACATTTATACCGCGCTTTAACAAAACAAAGTTTTGCACAAGAGCGCGCTTCACTACAGATTTAGTCATAATATAATGAGAATAAATGAGTTTTTAATCTAGATTTAAACTCCACAACAGATGTGCACTGACGAATGGAAATTGGGAGACCATTCCATTCTGTTGGTCCTAAGACTCCGAAAGCACGATTTCCAAACTTTCGGTTTGTACGAAGTGTAGCAAAGTCACTTCGCGACGATGATCGAAGTCTTCTAGGATTGGAGGCGGAGCATGACGTGACCATGGATGCCATGTATGAAGGAGAGGTTCCGGAGTAGATATGGTACATCAGGAGGGAGATTTTGAATGAAATACGAGCACGGATGGGAAGCCAGTGTAGTTGTTTCAGTGTAGATGTAATGTGGTCTCTGGGACCAATTCCTTTTATCAGGCGAGCGGCTGTGTGTAGAACTGAAGACAGGGGTTGAAGTGTTGATGATGGAAGACCAGATAGGACAGAGTTGCAGTAGTCGAGACGAGAGATGACGAGGGCTTGAGTGAGAATACGAAGGCAGGTTTCATTCAGTGAACGTTTCACCTGTCGAATTCGACGAAGGTGAAAGAAGCATGCTCTAGCGACAGAAGATATATGTTGGTTCATCTTTAAACTGCTGTCAAGTAGCACACCGAGGTCACGAATCACGTCAGAAATATGCAGAAATGTTAATGGTCTAAAGATGAGGTTGTTAGTGTGAAATGTATCTTACCTTTCTCAACGTAAGCAGCATCCTCCGCTTTCTGTGTTCCCTTCGAAACAGAAATTTAATTGTAAATAAGTAAGAAACTTGATTTTGCCGTTTTTTAAAGTAGGCCTACCTCTCAACAGATTGTTAATTTTAGACTTTTAGTTTAAAATATGTATACCGTCCTTGGTACACGATTATGAACCGAAGACTTAATGTTTTAGCAACGAACTGTGTTTGTTTGCCAGTCTCTTTGTGTACACTGTTGTCATTAAAGTGTTACACTTCCTTTATCTGTGCATATATATATATATATTCGTTTAATTCAATAAACAAGAGACAGAATGCTGTAGGTTTACATTAGCAAAATTATCAGTATGGCTGTTTAAAACTTATAGTCAAGATAGTTAGTACATGGTTTTGAATAACATTCTTGGGATAAAGTTTAACGAGTCTTTATTGGGGAGGATGAAATTGTGAGCTCTGTATCTAAAGTTATATAATGGATCACATTGTAGTGGAATGAGGTTATGGAGGACATGAAGTTAGTTTCTCTGAACAACTTTGAAAAGAACCTTGTCAGCCTTTTGCGCTAAAGTTTCTGCTGCAAGTGTATCAGGATGCAAGTAGCTGGCTCGTCTAAGTTTGCACTTTTGTGAGAGTCCAGACAGGGATATCCCAATTTTTATTGTTCTTACATGAAGATTTAAAGCAAGTAAGTAGTAAGTATATTCTTTAAAATAACCAGCTGACAAACAACTCTGGTTAACAACTATCCAAATACTTATTCTTTAAAACAGGGCTGTACTCAAGGGTATACGCGGGTATACGGCGTCAGTGGCGTAGCCAGGAATTTTTCATGGGGGGTTTTGTGGCCGGAAACCCTGTTTTTTGCTATTTTTCTTACTTAAATGGAAAAATAACCTTAAAAAAACTTTTTTTCAGAGCCAATGGGGGGGTTTTAACCCCCGAAACCCCCCCCCTTGCCTACGCCACTGTACGGCGTATACTCACCTCCGGGAAAAATGACAGCGTATACTCGCCTAAAAAAACGAGGGTACACGCAGGTATACAGCGCGTTTACCCACCTCAGTAAAACCAAGTCAAACACAGCGGCAGCGTGTACTCACCTCAAAAGTTCTGAGTACAGCACTGCTTATAATCCTCCCCACCCCCATCATCCCCATGAGAGGTGATAAAAGAAGTATGAGCGAAGTAGGCCTAATTGATTTCTTATCAGTCAATCGAAATATTACTACCTCTGTCTGCACGTCGCTAGCTCCCATATCTGCTCGTCTTTTACTCAGCGGATGTGTGTCATCGAACGCTCGGTAAGCATTCATCATTTCCGTCATCGGATAGTGGTTCCTCTTCGTAAATACATTCGCCATCGTAGCGTAGCTGCTTAGCAGAACTACAGCAGCCTAAGCCAGCAAGTCTGTCTTTTAGTAAATTCTCCACGTTCAAAATTAAATTATCATACAATCGAATGAAGTCAAAAGAAGGCGTAATTTTTACGTCATAAGCCTAGACAAGCCATATTATATAGGCCTGTAAAAATGACCAAAGATTATCAATATATTATATATATATATATATATATATATATATATAATATTCGTTTATTAGCAAAAAACCAAGGATTCTATATTACAGGATAGGTTAGTTGTGAACATTTCGTGGTCATGATTTCACTCTTAGCAGTAGGTGGCGCTCCACTTAAAATTCCGTTTCAATCGCTAAAGATGATGTTTTGAATCTGCAAAGGTATTTGTTTATTTTGCAAACATAATTAGTCGTCAATCTGTTTTCATAGAAGTAACTAATTAAATGCTTTTATTTTGTAAATAAGATTTGAAATTTTCCGGAACTCCTATTATCGCCCAAAAACGTGTACAAGGCGGCTAAAGAAGAAGAAACCAGTCCTCTGTATAGAGTCCTTGGCAAAAAACTGATCGACACACGTAGGCCTACCGCTATTAGGGGAGAGCGGGGCAAGACGCCCATGCTAACGAATATTTGAATTTTCAGGCATGAAAAATTGAATGAATTGAAAATAAATGGGTGTGGCAAATACTGTATGACTCCTAATTATAATCACCAAGTGACAATATAATATCTTTTCATTTATGAATATTTAGACACAAAAAATACATGACCTTAAAATGGGCATCTTGCCCCATGCACGGGGCAAGATGCCCATCGGTGGGCCTTTTGCCCCAATGGCAAAAACACATGTATATCAAATGCAATTTCAAGGTTTTGTTGTTCACAACATATGTATGTGTGTATGTATGTATGTATGTATGTATGTATGTATGTATGTATGTATGTATGTATGTATGTATGTATGTATGTATGTATGTATGTGTATGTATGTATGTATGTATGTATGTATGTATGTATGTATGTATATCATAAACACACATACATGCATACATACATGATACTTATACAGTATATGTATGCATGCATGTATGTATGTATGCATGTATGTATTTATATATGTATGTATGTACGTGCATACATACATACATACATACATACATATATACATACATTCATTCATATATGCATATATAAATACACACACACATACATGCACACATACATATATATATATATATACATACATGCATACACACATACAGACATAATGCATACATACATGCACACATACATAGCATACGTAAATACATGCATACATGCACACATGTAGGCATGATTACATACACATATATGCAATACATACATTCAAACATACATACACATGGAAACAAACATACATAGATACATACATACATAGATACATACATACATACATACATATATAGCATACCTAAATACATACTTGCATACATACATGCACACACGTAAGCATATGAGTACATACACATATATGCAATACATGCATTCATACATGTATATACATACATACAAGATTACATACACACATATACAATACATACATTCACACATACATACAGATGCATACATACTTTCATACATACATACATGCATGCATACATACTCATATACAATTATACATACATGGTTAAACCTGGTCATGCCATTAGCAAAGTTCTGCAATTAACGCCCAGGATGTCCTTGCTTTACAACAAGATTATATACATGTTTAGTAGGCCTAAGTGCTTTTCTGTGGATGCCATGCAGTAATTGCGCCTTCCGCTTGCTTAGCTCTCCATTTCTAACTTTCCCAAGTGCCATAGTGTCAGTTATTCCAACCCATATATTCCTCGATAGGTTTCTCATTTTTATAGGCATACAGTTGCCTATCTAACAAATTAACAATCACTAATAGAATAACAACTTAAATAGGTTGATAATAGCCTACTCTACAACATGATTACTATTAACCTACATGGACCTTCTAATTTTTTACTAAATACAATGGCAATGCTATGACGGGGGCAAGTTGCCCAGATGGGGCAAGATGCCCAGGGCGTCTTGCCCCCGAACGGGATGTCGCATTACAACATGATTATAAATTATCGTCTACGTGTAAACCTAAAATTAATCATAGCATATAGTTCGAAATTGATTATTAAGCAAACCAGACTAATGACTTTATAGAAAAACGATTCTACTAATCCGAAATTTTTAAAGATCTCTTAGGAGTTTCTTACAGCGCAGACCCTAAAAACAGACTTTTAGTTATAACGACTGGTAAACAGCTTTAATATCGCAATTACTGATATTAATATGCATGAGGCTGTGTCAGGAAATAGTCTACTTGCTTAAAACTTGTTTGGAACGCTAAACTGTGAAAATACGGGGGATGGGCATCTGACCCCGCATGGGCGTCTTGCCCCGCTCTCCCCTACAGTAGGACCTATTTATAAAATAATATTATACTATGCCGCTATCAGGTACAAAAGTAATAATGAGCAAATGAAATAGGCCTAGTCTATTTCCTAAGATTGTCTGTGTACACTGTGTATAATTATTATATCTATTGAACAAGGGCGGATACAGAAATTTTCGAAGGGGGCCAAAGTCCTACATACGGAACTACTCATGGGGGGCCACGTCTACTTTTCGAGCAAAATAGCTGGTCAAAAATAAAGAAATTTCTAAATGGGGGCCATGGCCGGATTGCCTCCCCCTGGATTCGCCCCTGATTGAATTTATCTTAAGACGAGAAATTAAGTGTGCATGGCACACAGCACGTACACCCCCCACAAACAAGGTAAAATCTGCGCCACAAACCAAAGCATAACTATACATTTCTAATGGGGAAGCAAACGAAAACCGCTACTTGAAAATGATTTAAGTCAAAATCAAAAAAAAAAGCCTTTGATTCTGTAAATCATCATATTTTGATCAAAAAACTTTATAACTATGGAATTAGAGGGACACAATTACAATGGTTTGTTAGCTATCTTGAAAATCGTTTTCAACTGGTTTCTGTTAACAATTGCACTTCTGATCTACAACTCATTTCTCACGGTGTCCCTCAAGGATCTAATCTTGGACCTCTTTTATTTTTAATCTATATTAATGATTTACCTAATGTATCGCCTTCTATGTATTTTGTACTATTTGCTGATGATTCCAACTTATTTCATTCTGATAAATCTATTGATACCCTATTCGACACTGTTAATTCTGAGCTTCACCGAGTCGTTGATTGGTTTCGATCAAATAAACTTACTCTAAATTTGGATAAAACCAACTACATCCTCTTCAGATCCCATAAGAAAAAATATCCCAATGAACTTCCTATTCTACTTATTGAAGGGACTCCTATCACCCAAGTAACATCCACAAAATTTTTGGGCGTATACATTGACCAGCATCTAAATTGGAAGGAACACATCAGTAATATCTCTAGCAAAATTGCTAAGACTGTTGGTGTGCTATTTCGCTCATCTAAACTGATTCCTGTCTCTATCCGGTCTATACTATACTATTCTCTTATTTATCCTTATTTAACCTACTGTAATTTAATTTGGACGTCTACTTACAAATCTAATTTTATCAGACTAGTCACCCTTCAAAAATATGCAATCCGTTTTATAGCTAATATTCCTCGCCGAGCCCACACCGCTCTGTATTTCAAGGAATTTGGATTATTAAAGATCGATCAAATTAGTAGGGTACAACGAAAATCACGAATTCACGGAAATCACGGAAACCGTGAATTTCGCCGTTTGCCGTGAATTTTGCCTTTTGCCGTGAATCCCGTGATTTTCCGTGATTTTTCGTATTTTCAGCACTTTTTTTGTAAAAACACGTTAAAAATGGCTGTGAAACACGTCAAAAATGGCGCCGACGACCAAAAACAGCGCCGAACCATCGGTCTAAATATAAATATTGATGCGCGAAACCATTAAATTAATTTAAGAATTTCTGTTTTGGGGGAGTGAATGACGTCGCTGACAAGTGAAGACTCATTCATAAAAACTCGTTTAGGCTAAATTTCAAAGTGGAGTTGTAAAATGTGGCAGTTTTATTGCGTTAATTAAGTAGGCCTACGTAGCATAGTTGTTAAACCGGCCAATACTAGCCTATAGCCGTCGCCTATAGCTATAGTAAGATTTGTTTTTTTATATATAAAGTAAGCTTACTCATAGAGTAGACTCAGACTACCAAGAATGATGCTATTAAGGATAAGCCTATTCTCTATTAATTTTACTATCAGTGAATAAGTGATTTATACCACATAGCCTATTGACAAACTATACTGACAAACTATATATTAGACAGTTATTTTTAAAAAATCATAAGCAATCACTGTAAGTTCATTGATAAACCGGTGTCTGTGACCACTGTTTAGTTTGAAGTTAAAACTTTTTTAAATCATCGTAGGTAATACAGAAATTGTGACTGCAAAAATTTTCACGGCACCCTGATTCACGGTGCCGTGATTTTTTCGATTTTTGCAAAAGTATGCCGTGATTTTTTCACTTTTGGACCGTGATTTTGGTTGTACCCTACAAATTAGGCACTTGCAAATAGGAGAGTTTATGTACCGTTATAACCATGGCCTATTACCACTTGTATTTAATGATTTCTTTAACCTTACCTCTGATCGCCACTCTTATTCAACTAGAAAATTAACTGTTTATGACCTTCCCTACGCACATAATAATACTCGTCGATTCTCTATACAATATACTGGCTCCCAATGTTGGAACTCTCTCCCTACACATCTTCATTCCCTACCTAACACAAGATTATTTAAGCATAAACTTCGCCTTTGTCTACTTAAAACACTTCCTGATATGTAATGGTTAAGGTTTCTGCTCAGTGGTTTCGTCAAGCCCTTAGTTAAGTCTTTAGTTAAGTCATTAGTTAAGAGTTGTTTTTCTCGTTATAATATTATACAGAAATGTCGATTGCTTAATTTGTTTTTCTCTCTTCCTCATCATTTTTTTTATTCCTGCAATTGAATGTTCTGTCATGTTTTTTCTTTTATATTTTACATGAATTATGGGTGGCCCTATTAGCGGGATTTTACATCCCTTCTGGGTCTCCCCCTCTTCACCAAATTCATGTTAATGTATTATTCACTGCCATAATTGTATCATGTTTGTGTGTTGTTTTGGTTGAGGAAAAAATAAATAAATAAATAAATAAATAAATAAAATAGTTTTCCTATGTATAATGTTTGTCACGTAAGTTAATATTTAGGCGCTATAAAAAAAAATTATAGCCTAACCCGATGGTTGTGTAAATAATGGTGGCCATCTTCCCTACGATCATCGCAGGCGGTGTATTGCGTGCGTCTTTGATAAGTTCAGGTTTTCAACAGTGGCTAACCTTTTATGTGCGGCGATAGAAAGTATTTACCGTTTTGTAAGTGCGCCTGAAATTCGCTTGCTTCCAGTTGTAGTGGTTTATGTAGTTAATGCAAAGATTTTTGATAATTCTTTGGGGCAATCACTGCTCATCACTGATGACAACTGCCTACAACTGCCCTACATGTCTACTATGCTGTCCAGGCTGTCCTGCGAATATATAGTAATTATATAACTTATATCATTTTGTAGAGGAAATTTTTTGGGCAATTGATGGAGAGAAAGCCGTTTTATTTTGATAACCTTCAAGCAATTAGTCTTCCTGGCATTGTGCCCGATATTTTAATATTTAAAGCTGTTTGTTGTTGAAGGTCTTCAAGTCTTAACCTGCCGTCTGCATTATAATTTGGTGCAGACAAAATCATCAACAAAACCATGTCTGGTGATAAGGGTGAAAAGACTAAGAAACTGTTGTCGCCGTAAGTAAAAGTTTGACAGTTTCAAGTCATTTTTGGATGGTCTGCAATTGTTGATCTATTCAGAATCACCAGCTCAGTCCAGCTGTGTGTTTCATCCATGGATAGTTTTAAAACGTGTTGTTAATTATTGATATAACTTCCAAGACGGTCCTATCTATAACAATTGATTAACTGTCAAAGGGAATAAACAGTGATTTACCGTAAGTGTTGCTAAGTCAAGGTATGTCAATTCTAGAGCATTTGCAATGATAATTGCCAATTTATGAGATTAAGCTTAAACACCTTATAAGCTTATGGAATATATGACTTGCCAGTCTTGCCTTGCTTTACATAACTTTTTCATTTTTTTAAAAATGTGGCAGCTATCCTGAAGGTGGACGCCAATCTGCAGAGCTCCCACCCAAGAGGTTGAGTCATGGGGCAAAGAAACAGTCAGTTAGAAAATCAGAGGATCTTAATTTCTTCAGAGCTTGCACTAAAGTAATTTTACCAAAATTATGTTTTCTCTTTCTTGTATTATTTCCTGTATTATTTTTACTGTAGTTCATCTTGTTTGTATTTTAAGCAGAAATTATTTTGAGAACTCGTGTGCATGGTTAGATGTTGTTATAAATGGCAACATTATAACATAATTATTTTGGGCATGTGCTGTGAAAGATTGGATGTTGCCCAGCAAAGAAGATTATCCATGGCATGCAAGGGGACATAGGCGTACGGGAGATTTCAGCAGTGGGGGGTCAAAGATTTAGCTTCTGCCCGAAAAAAAATCCTGAAATCTCGTGGAAAATAAAACTTTCTCCAGGAAAAAAGTTGATGACTTTTTTTAGTCATTTCCCTGGTCTGCTTACCTGAAAACCAGTTTTGCCCGAAATTTGGGGGGCAATTGCCCCCTCTGGACCCCCGCCTCGTACGCCTATGCAAGGGGAGACCAGAGATAGAAGAAGATGAAGCAAAATTGTCCATGGTGCGGCCAATCCTCAACTTTGGGACAGTTGCATGTGGACTAAACACAAGACAAGGTTTAAAGAGAATCTCATGAACAGTAGACCTACTTATGTTCATAGATATGTACATCTATGCTCGCAGCTCATGCATGGTACAGACCAATCAAAGTAACTTTTTATGCCATTAAACTGATTTGAACATTAACCTCTCATTAACTGTGTAGGCTAAGATGCTGTTATAGGCCTATGCGTAGTTTCTTGAAGGGGCGCTATATAAATGCTAATAATGAATGAATGAATGAATAATGAATGTTGTGTGAAAAGCTTGTTTTGAAGTCCTGCTTGGCTGCTTTTTAGTAGTAGCAGTGCCAAATGCCAATGACTAGTTGGAGCCTCATAATGGTGGCCATCTTCCCAACGATCATCGCAGGTGTTGTATTGCCTTCATCTTTGATAAGTTGAGGTTTTCAACAGCAGTGGTTAACCTTTATCGTGTTAGAAAGTATTTTCCATTTTGCGAGTATGCCTACTTTGACTGCATGTGAAAGGTGGCATTAATACTGTGGATTTCTTTCACAGGTGTTGAATAAACTAGGGGAAGATGTGACCCCAAAGCCACTGACTGAACACCTTCTGCGAAGGTATGGTCAGATGGGCGATTTGGGTTCCTTCAACCAGATGGTAAGTTCATCTTTCCATATTGGTAGCCTATTATGCTGTGTTATTTCAAACAACTATAGTTACAGTTTATTATAAGCTGTAATTGTGTCAAATTCTATATTGTCAGGTAATAAATTCATGAGCATTCCCTTATTGCTATTAAGTGTTATTATAAATAGAGTATATCTATGCCTAAATGATTCAGTTGTAGGTCATTGTCTCATATTTTAAACAGCATGATATTCTAAGAGCAAGACAACACTAATTTGTATTAAAATCTTTTACTGTTAATAGTAAGGTACTATTAGGCTACATAATAATAATAAACCTGATGTAATACTCCTTATTTTATTCTGCTTATTGCTTTTGTTTGTTTGACTTGATTGTCATTTCTAAATTTGAGGTAGGAATATCCTACTTGGCAGTGAATGTTGGTTGATGTTTTGTGAATTATAATAATTTTCGTTTTATCAGCAACCCGGTTGACAGACCGCAACCGGTTAGAGTATATATGCAGTTATGCAATTATCTTAATTAACATCAATCTTAACTATACTAGCAGAATAGACAGCCTGCAATACAAGGGCACTATTAGCAGAAAAACAAAGCACATTTATCTTATTAGGTAAACTGACGCAACTCTATCTTAGATTAGATTAGATTAGATTAAGCTAGTTAGAATGCTAGAACTGATGTACCACATTTTTTGTGTTTCTTTGCAGGGCTCTGACTATTTGATGTCACAAGGATCGTTTATGCAGAGCAGCTACAGTGCGTTCGGGGGAGTACATACAAGGTAACTCTGAATTATTGAGTGTGAGAATTGCCATGGGAGGGTAACCGAGGGTTCAAGCCCCTACAGTCTTTGTTCGGGCAAACCACAGTAAAGTTTCCATTGCACACACCCCAACGCCAAGTAAACCAGTGACTTACCATCGGTTATTTTTCTACAATTCCAGTACAGGTCTGAATTTGCCTTTACCATTTTGAAACGACCATGGACAAATCGGTAAGTAAATTAGTAGGTGCCTTATGTATTATGATAAGGGATCTAGAAAAGTCTAGACGAGGGTAGGTGAGGTTATTATAGGCAGTGCTTTATCTATTTATTTTTTAAATATTTATTTCTCAATTTCTATGGCGCCCCTTCAAGCTCTATACTCAGTGGCACTCGCTGCTCCCGTCTACAATGTGGACACTGCATCGGAGTTTCACACCGAAGCGCACGAGCAATTGCAAATGAAGGACTTACTCAAGGTCCCTACATGGCGGCTTGAGGTGGATTCGAACCTGGAACCCTCCGGCTCCAAGCCACCGAACCGCATCACTACACCACCGTGCCCCATAAACACAGTTCTGTTTTGTTCTGTTCCAGGTCCACTGCTTCTCACATGATGATGGCCCAGTCAGGCTCTTTCTTTGATGACATTTATGACCAGACCATGGACCAACCTGTAGTTGTCGAAGGTAAGAGTGCATTTTGATAAAATGCAATGTTTAATTATCACAGATTTCTATAGTGGAACAGTGTGAAGAAACTGGCAATGCCAGGCCATCATCAAAAAAGCTGAAATTGTTGAGTCCTGGACACAATGAGAGTGCTCAAAGGAGTTCTTGTGCTCCATAGCAGCGTAGAGTGTGCTCATCGGCCTTTTTGCCCGCATAGCTACTAAGCGGAATCGTGTCTTCTGGGGTGGTTGGTCTGCCGCTTTCTAATCCGATCTCTTTGGCCTTCACTTGTCTCCCATGGTCCACTCTGATTCTTCCTACGTGCATCTCAAAACTGTTCTCTTTAGCCCTGCTGGGCCCTGGAGTTGGGAGCGCGCCTGTGTAGTAATCTTTGAAGGGACGCTATATAAACCTCATAATGAATGAATGAATGAATGAATTAATTAATTAATTAACGTGTTACTCATTGACAGAAAAGTCCCAGCAAATTTGTACGTCCTTCATCATGGCTTCATATACACATGTAATACATGGGTAGTCTAACCTAGTCTTACTGTAAGTTCTATAGAACTCTTATAATAATTTTAATTATGGGCACCTGTTGGTTGCACACTAGTTACTTTCCACGAACTGATTGACTACAGGCAAGAAATAGTACAAAAGAAATATAAATTTGTAGGCATGACCATGCATTGCGTTAGCAACTGTTACGCATCACCTGGCAATGATATATTAGTTATATTTATTTATATCATGCATTTGCTATAATGCCCAATCAAGTTCACTACTCAGAAGCACTCCCGACTACAGCGCGGACACAGCATCAGAGTTTCACGCCGAAGCGCACAAGCAATTGGAAGCCAAGGACTTGCTCAAGGTCCCTACGTGGTGGCTTGAGGTGGGTTCGAACCTGAAACTCTCCGTCTCCAAGGCCCTGAATCCACCATTACAACACCATGCCCCACAAGTCCAGAGTTGAGATGAAGTGGTTGTGTTCAGGTTTAGAATCACCATCGGACGAGAAGGATGCGTACGAGGCAGCGAAGTGGATTGTAACGGAGGCGGATCGTAGGGCTCCAGTGGAGATCATCCTCACGGACACGGATATCTTCTGGCTGGTCGATATCGCTGGTGGTATCGCGTCGTCTGAGAGCGAAGATGCGGACGCTATCAGAAGCAGCAACGAGACATATGCAGAGGCAGGTTTCGTCTGTTTGAGAATCGTTGAAAAATAATAACTGGTGGGTCAGACTTGTTGTTGTTGGCCATGTTGGGATGTGAAAAGTAGACTTTAGTATTGGCCCTATGAAAGACTAGGGGGTTGAACCCCTCAATCTCACGGTAATTATTCTCACCCTGGGTTTTGAGGAGCAGGCCACTAAGTACTTGGATTACGAAACTGGTCCACACTTGGTTATGCTTGAAAGGTGCTTGACAAATTCGTTATTGGGATGTGAAAAGTAGACTTTAGTCACTTTACTATGGGCCCTGTGAAAGACTAGGGGGTTGAACCTCCTCAATCCCACGGTAATTATTCTCACCCTGGGTTTTGAAGAGCAGGTCACTGAGCACTTGGATTAGGAAACTAGTCCACACTTAGTTGTACTTGAAGGGCGCTTGACAAATTCGTTATTGTGTCTGTGTTTATTTGTTCGTTTATTGAAGACTAAGTTGACATACGGCAACTTATTACATGAGATGGACTAAACTGTAGTAGGACAAAGGCATTAGTTCAGTGGTTCCCAACCTTTTTTGACTTTCGGGCCACTTTTTCTAAGTTGAAGGACACGAGGGCCACTTTTTCGTAATTGAAGGACATTTCGGGGCCTCAAGGCTAGAATTTGATTAATCAAAAGCATATAAAATGGCTATAATTGAATCAAATTATAATGTTTGATGTTATTTGTAGACGTCAAAATAAAATAGCTTGTAATATTTTAGAAAATAATTATGTGTTATATGCTGTCCAAATTGTCAATTTTTGTATTCAATGCCTCTAAATAATATTCAATGCCTTCTTGTCTTCTATTGTTTAGTTTTGTTACTGTTACTTGGTTCTTTATACAATGTTTTTTGCATAGAACAGTGTGACACAGCAAAGTTTGAGATAGGTCTTTCTTTTGTAAAGACAAACTCGGAAGGGTGTACTGGTACCCTGCATGGTGAAAACTCGATGATCACAATTAAACACTGGTGGTCAGAGTATTGTTTCATATTGCTGTTGCTTAACAGTTGCTAAAGAACCGACCGGGAAACGAGAGGTACATAGGAAAGGGAATGGGCACGATCAGTACTCCACGCAAGACGAAAGGTGTTCAGACTGCATCTGCCACCTATGCTGTGAGCTGCTTGTTGTTGTTGACTTTTTTAATTTGTTTTTCTGTGTTTTATTCACCTAATAAACCATGTCATATTTTGATTTTAAAAGGAATTCACATTATATTGTTTGTACATTTAACATGATAATTATGAGAAGAAAACACTTGTCCAACGTTTACTGCAATGTGTTAAAAGTGCTATCACGGTGCATTTGAAGTATCTAACTATGCTACTATAGCTGCTTCTGCTACTGCTACTATTTACTACTACCGGGTTCTATTACTGCTGGATAACTGCTGTTACTACTAATGCTATTTAACTACTGCTATGGCTGCTGGGTAACCAAGCAGAATAGACGCCATATTAATGTAGGCAACCATCAGATAGGAATTCTTCTAAGAGCATGCCTTGGCACTGCACTGCCATAGGCGTAGGAGGTGGGGATCCAGAGGGGAAAATGCCCCCCAAATTTCAGGTAAGTGTGTTTTTTGGGCAAAACAGCCATGAGCGGGTGAACCTTTTTTCTGGCAAACAGGCATAGGAGGATTTTTCGGGCACACAGGGGTAAAACAGCTATATTTTCTGAAGATTTGTACGAAACGACTAAAAAAGGTCATCAGTTATTTTTTCGGTGGAAGATCGAAATGACAGAAAAAAGTCATCCGAAAACTTGGTCGATGGGAAAAAATTTCAAGTACACTTTTCTGGCAAAAGTAAAAATCTTTGCCCACCCCCACTGCCGAAATGTCTCCTACGCCTATGTGCACTGCCTATGATGTGATGAGAAATGCAACCAATGCTCTTTATCAGTTTCTTACTCAAAATCTGAGTGACTTGCTATAGCCACAAATGCTTTGGGACAGCAGGTATTTACTAATCTTGTTAGGTGTTGCACGATTTTATTTCATTTGTAATTCAGTGACTACATATATCAGACACTGCATATATCAGACACTGCGTTGATTGATGCTTTTAGAGCAAATCGGTTGCAGCTTCCTGGAGCAACATCTATGATACGAACGGTCCTTTTCTGGGAAAAGAAGAAGCAGGTAGCACAGTGTGACCAGTGACTCGTTTTATTGTTTGCCTGCCACCAGATAAGTGTAAATTTGAGAATAATACCAGTACACCAATCTGTTACTTGGTCGACATCTCATAAGAATTTCTCATTCCCTAAAAATACTTTTTAATTAATAAAATGCTCATTGAGTTGTGAGTGCTCAATTGAGTGAACTGATTAAACAAAAGGGTTGAGCTGAAAATGGACCGCAAAAGTGATGAGGATTTTAGGGTGCATTTTGTGAGTCACTAGATCCCAAAGAAGGACTAAGATTGATTGATATTCGTTTAATTTAAAATCAGACAATTCCTGGTGACACACCGCACCCGGTTACATATAAAAAAATGTAAGATAAAACAAAAACAAAAAATAATAAGCCTAAATAAAGTATAGTAATAATAGAGTTTAAAAAAATTAAGTAGCGGTAGCCATAAAGCAGGTGCCAATCTGTCTGGTGTAAGGATGGATGCATTTTGAATGTCTCAAGTGTTTGCAGCAGATCATCTGGGCATCATGGACTGCTGGGAAAACGAGTATCATATCGTATCTAAAAATTTATAGAGCGCCTCTCGCAGCTTGGACTATTCAGAGGCGCTCTCAGCACAGAACCCCGGGGAAATAGAAACTCCTTGAGAGAGCGAGAGGATGCGGGGAAGAGTTCAGACATGAGTGGACGTTGAAGACTGCTGAAGTAGAATTGAGTCACCGGTTGCTGAAGCAGAGGATGCTTTAAGCATAAAATGGCATTGGTTGATAACAACGTTATGGACCCGATATAAGAAGTGAAAGCAGATACAACAAAAAATTTTGTACAGCATCTAATCCTCGGAGTGAGGACGGTTGAAGACTAGGCTAGAACCGCAGAGATTTCATTGAACAAAGATATTGTGGGGTGCGGTGGTGTAGTGGTGAGTTCGGTGCCTTGGAGCCGCGAGTTCCAGGTTTGAATCAGCCTCAAGCTGCTGCGTATGGACCTTGGGCAAGTCCATCACTCACAATTGCTCAGTGCTTTGGCATGAAACTCCGATGCAGTGCTCGTGCTGTAGTCGGGAGCACCTCTGCGTAGCGAGCTTGAAGGGGCGCTATAGCAAAAGCAAGAAATGAATAAACATTGACTACTTTAGCACTCTTGCAAAGTGAAATTGATTTTCTTCCTTCACAGCTGAGCAGCTGAACGCAGAAGTGGCTCAACTGATAGAGCAGCAAGTGGTGGCCAAAGTCGAAGAGGATGCTGCTGCCGACAATTCTTTGGTCGTGGAAGCTGCGGAGAAACCAGGAGGCGCCCGCCCTTCCATAGAAGTCTCTGATCCACAACGGAAAACTGGTAGATATTATTATTATTATTATGAAATGATGATAGTTTCATGCACTGATCAGCCTGCACGATTTTTCAGATTTCTTGTGACGTTTTCTTAACTGATTCGTGAAATATTCATAAACATGACTATGAAATTTTAGCCATAATTATGTAAGAGATTTGGTTTCCCAGTTACAACTGTGTCTTTTTATTTTCTTTGTAGTAGTTGTTGAAGATGGGGGTTCTGCGGTGTCAGTAACTGATGTTCAGGTAACCTCCACTGGCCCGGTCATTGGTGGAACGGATGAGACAACAATACTTCAGGTAGGCTATTGTTCTGATCAAAGACATAGTGGCCTATTGAGGTCAAAACTCAATATTAACTTTTCCAGCTGAGAACTCTGAGTGGCGGCTTGGTGTTGTTCTCCCCTCAATATGTTGTTATATTTTAGTCAGGTCCGGGTCCCCTTGAGTTTCTTCACGATTTTCTTCAGGGCTTTTTTTAACGTGCAGTTGTACACAAAATGTGCAGTTCTAAACGGATTTGTGCAGTTGTAGAAGCACTTCTGTACAGCTAAAACTATATCAAAAAAGGTAGTTGTCCTCCGATTGGGAATAGTTTCCCATGGAGAATTGGTAAGAAAAGAAGAGGTTGTGCAGTTCTAAAAATTCCTTAAAACAGCCCTGATTTTCTTATTTCTTAGGGGGTTGCCACGGTAAAAGCAGCTGTGAATATTACTGTAAGAGATGCTTTAAAATAGTTAGTACTGCAAAAACGTGCTGTATAAATTATCAGATAAGATAAGTCAAGTGAACGGTATAAGTCCTGCTGGTAAGAACCATTTAATTGCCTTTGTATGGTGTATACATGATACAATGACCCTGGATTTTTTCGTGATTGTTGAAAGTTGGCACAATTTGACATCAAACGGACTGCCGATTTATGCAATAGAAATCAAATTATTGAATTACCTTTTGAAATAGCTTAAAATCAATTAATTTGTGTGCATGTGTTGTATTTATGTGCATAATTAATATATGTATTGTAGGTATGCGCTTTGCATGTGTCATATAATTTTTTTATGACACATATCTAATTTAAACGTTGCTGAAAATTTTTAAGAATGGATAAGGATCAAGTGACATATTTTGATGATCTGATTGCAGTGATTGACAATATTATTATTATTATTATTATTATTATTATTATTATTATTATAATATAAAATCACAGTCTGGAACGGCCCTATTCATATTCGGTGTTCTGATCGGCGAAAGTGCCCCTAAAGGCAACTGCATTGAAGCGCTGTATCATCAGCGAGATTCGCTGGAACAAAAATGTTGTTTCTCGTGGTTCCCCCGATATCGTGCTTAGCTTTTGCCCCAGGTCCGAAAGGAACGTCAATCCTTCACTGTTGATCGGACCCAGAGTTTCGAAAGCCAAAGGGGCAAAAAAATATGTGGACGATAATTCGTTGTATTTGTCAATTTTGCGAACCGACGCCTTCTCTGCCGCGGCGCCGGCCGTTTGACTGGTGTCCGGTAGGTAGGAAACTGCCATGGTGTCTGTTACGGTCACATCCCAGATGAGACATCGCCCGGCGCGCCATGGGATCAGGGTGAGACCATCGGGTCTCCTGCCATCTGTTCTAATGAGGCCTGCTGGCTCCTTTGTGGATGGATAACCGGCACGTATCAAGCCCCGAAAGATAAGCTCGTTCATGGCGGCATGTCTAGGCAAGCGACCCGGACCCAGCCCGCAGGAAAGCCCGTGGTGGCCATCAGCCAACACCGGGGCTCCACATGGGCACCCATGCGGTTCGCAAAGCGGGACCCCCAGCCGCAGACCCGCCGCAACCCTGACCGACTCATTATCAAGACGGAGTCCGCAGCTTGTGACAGGGAGGGCCAGCAACCAGTCCCCAGCGTGTGGAGCAGACACCGCTCTGAGGCGTGCTTGGTTTTTAGGGTCAGTTATTATTATTATTATTATTATTATTATTATTATTATTATTATTATTATTATTATTATTATATAGCACACCTTCAAGGTAATCTACTCAGAAGCGCTCACAGTCCAACAACGGCTAAATGAGGCAGTTTTTAAAATATAATTTCATAGTATGAAGACAAGTTTATTTGTTCAACCAGTTCACTTTTTGCTCCTTCAGTTCATGTCAACATACTCAGCTCATACAGAGTATGGACAATCTTTCGTTTCCAATCAGTTTGTATTATAATGTGGACGGTTTATGTCTGAGTTGACGGGTTATGTCTGAGTTGTTTTGGTTCGTTGTAGAGCGACTCATTCAGAAAGAGTCTCTATGTGATGGAGAGGGTGATCAACGTTAACACTTACCATAAGATACTCACTTCTTATCGAGGATTACCGTCGATTTATGGTCAGCTGTTTTGTGCTTTAATGTGTTAGTCTGTGTAAACATGTCTAGCCAGTTATGGAAAGTAATTCTCAAATGAGTAGCATTGTGTGTGAATGGGCATTGACGTTTAAACTTACCATGCTTTAAATATATGAGTAATCTGTTATATAAATATGAATCATCTGATATAAATATGTGATTCATATGCTAAGAACACGAACACACAATTTTCTGTTTTGAATGCATGATTCATTTAGGTGAATCATTGCTTTAAATATATGCTTCATCTGCTATAAATGCTTGCTTAAGGTTCATTTTGCTATGAATACATGATTCATCTACCGGCAAGAGCGTAGCCAGGATTTGGTTTCGGGGGGTAAACACTTCAGTTTTCCATCCAAAAAAGGCTGATGACTTTTTTTAGTCATCCGACCGAAATCAGTTCAGTCTATATTTTCACCTTTTTTATTTGGGGGGGGGTTGTTTTCATGGTTTTAGTTCATGGTTTTTACATCATGTGCTAGTAAATACATTCTAGTATTTTTTACTTTTTACATTTCGGGGTTTGTTCAAACACCCAAAACACCCCCTAGCTAGGCTGCCCTGCCATGGCAAAAGGAAGCAAGTCCAGTTTTGGGTTAAAATGACATTTTGGCATAATTTTGGTTCATGAAGCAAGTCCAACACAACCATCTGTATAAATAGTTATTATCTCACGTAGTTCTGGCGGAAAAGCAGAGGTGGAAAGAAGCATGTTCACGTAGTTCTGGAAAATTCCAAGGCAAAAGGAAGCATGTTAAATTATCCATCAACCAATTGTACTCGTAAATTCGGGTCACGTGATCGCAAATTTCCAGTATATTATCGTTTTATTTACATTTTGATTATTCTAAACATGGACAAAATGGGTGCTCAAAATTTCTTTGCCTACTTGATAATACTAAGGCTATATCAAGACAATACTGATTATAATTGTGCACGTAGGCCTACACGTAGCTTTAAAGCCGACCGAGGAATGATGCCTGAGTGGTTTTTCGCATTTTTCTCAGAAACTGAAATATGTGACTTGCTTCCTTTTGCCTTTTCAGGGCAGTAGGGCCTTGCCTACAGGTATTTAAAAGTTATACGGTAATTCATCCGTTATGAATTTATGAGTTGACTGAACACTGCTGGGATTACCTTAGAAGCTTTTGCATTGTGGGCATCAATTGAATATTTGAGTGAGATTAATTTTTGAATCAAATATTACTGGCAAGCAGTGCTCTCACCAAACTCTGACAATACTTGCTTTCTGGTAGTACAAATAGATTATTACAAAGGTAGATGACTTCAACTGTGGAAATTAACGGAACAGACAAGCAGTGAAGAGTATCCCTACAGGAATTATAGATATAAAATTAATGGTTTTCATTTATGTTATGGAACACTTTTTTCTTTTTAGATGAGGAGGAACCACCGGTTGTGGAAGTCGAGCAGGCAGAGCAACTGTCTGAAAACTTAGACTTCGGACCAAGTCTCAATCGCCTATGGACTTACCGATGCTCTGTAACAAAGGGTCACAATGTCAGCTGCATAGGTTTTAACAAAGCCAATGCAGTAAGTAGCTCTCAGTCTTAGATTACCATTAATCCTGAAAAGTATTTTTTTTTAATTAGTGTGGCATGTTTTTATTAATTTTCTGCTTGCACTGAATTTCTTTATTTAGTTGGGGGGGTTTAGTCGTATGCTGCGAAAATCGGTACAAGGTGGATTTCCATTTGTATTCATTTTCTTAGTGCACAGTTTGTGCAGTGTATTTTCTTTGTGTTTTTGCTATTAATGCTGGGGGGGCAAAAAAGTCAAGTAACCTTAGAAGATTCAGTTTAATGACACCGTGTGATAACAAGGGTCTTATCCAAGCTTGGGACTGGCACTGTCAAGTGGCCATAAACAAGTTTTGTCAAGTTCGGTTTGAACAAGCGGTTTCAATTATGCAGATCTCATTGTCCAACCGAATCTTGTATAATTTTAACTAGGTTCCATTCAGCGCGTATTATTGATAAAATGAGCAGTTGCAACAGATGCGTGCCTTGCACTTGCAGTAGCAGAGCTTCTTTTAAGCAATTTTTAGAATTGCACAACCCCTTCTTTCCTTTCCCATCCTCCATGATAAATTACGCCCACGCAGATGACAATGATCTTTTTAAAACTATTTTTAACTGTTTAGAAGTGCTTCTACAACTGCACAAATACATTTAGAAATGCACATTTTGTGTAGAACTGCACGCTAAAAAAAACTGCCTTGCCGACTCCTGGTACACTTGCTATCGACTGTCACTACTCTGTCATGCCATCTCACTGTTTACTTATCCATTTGGGTAAACGAAGAAGAATATTATTATATTATAGGGGCGCTGTAGAAATGTGGAGATAACGATTACGATATTATCACTAGTAGATTTGTGTGTCTTTGTACAGGATCTTTTGGCTGTCGGGTATTGTCAGTTTGAATATGCTAAGCAGAAACAAGGACTGATTTGCTGTTGGTCAGTCAAAAACTGTGAGGTAAGATGTCTACCATTACCATGTATAGTTCCATTACATTATCTGGTATATATGGCTGGCAGGTTAGGTTGAACTGGTGGTGCTTCTGTAATCATAATTGCAAATTCATGTAGCACCACTTCAAGAGAAATTCATCAGAACTTCTGTAACTAGTAAATAAATAAATAAACTCTCACATTCTCTTCTGATTCAGAAGAGAATGTGAGAGTTTATTTATTTATTTACTAGTTAGACTTGTGTTGTTGTTCATTTTTGTTCTTTTTTCTTTAATTTGCCAGAGGAATAGGAATTTTAAATATTAATTTTTTTTAGAATTCATGAACTCTTTTGTTTTGCCTATCAGCTTTTGTTGTATGAACCAAAACCCAATTCTCTGTTGATTCTTTTTCCTCAACATTGATTCCATCAATTTCTATTGGTACTCTTGTAAGTCTGGAGAAGGAAATGATGCTGGCTTGTGGTGAGGGAAGGAGAAGACTCGGCAGACCAAGGATGAAATGGATGGACGAGATACACGACATAACTGGCATGAATTTGGAAGAACTGAGGGACTTGGCTGCGAACAGAGAACAATGGAGAATGTGTGTCAAGACGATCGCTAGAACTCTACGAGTTGACAGCACAAGGTAACAAGGTAACTCTTGTAAGTTATGTGTAATCACTGGGATCTTCTAAACAATTCATTTTCAAGTTGTACCATATGCAGTCTTCAGCCATTGTGAGCAGTAATGCATTAAAATACAAGTCATCGGTTATGTAGTTACGAGATTCTGAATTTAATGCATTTGTTCTTGTATGTTTAATTTTGTTTATTTTGTTTATACATAATTGATTAATTATAAATAATTATATGCATTGCATATTGCACTGAAATATTATAGTTTCCTGAACGCATTTATCATACACCGGTCGGAGTGTCATCAGTTTCCTTCTGCATCAAACAGCCATGCCTGTTGGCTGTGAGAGATTTTCTTGTTCTTGATACGCGTATTGTAGTTACTCAATTAATTGTATATTATGTAGTTAATATTAATTAGTTAGTTAGATAGACACTTCATAAAGCACCATTTAAGCACGTCTCAAATGCACTGTGTGCTATGGACCGACGAGTGATGTAGTAACCTGTGTTAATTATATTTTGTGCATGCTATTTCTAGTCTGCACAAGACCTGGATAGTTTCTGGAGGGTTAAAAAGCTACGTTAATTCTAGAGGTTGACAATTAAGGACAGGAGATCAAGGTGTTTTTTAGAGGCAGGTGAGGTTGAAACTGTGTCCCATTTCAACTTGGGTTGGGCTCTCTTCAAGTGCTAGTAGGGCCTGAACCCCAAGTGTATTGGAAGTATACTTCATTACTTGTGAGTAATGTGTTGGTATCCCACATCTTTTTAATTATAGCTCAACTAAATTAATGCGTTTTGACTCACCTGTCTCTCTCTCTTTAAAGGCATTTCTTTTCCTCGTAGTTTTTCGTGCTGAATAGTCATTCTGCAAGGGGTGCTATAAATTTATAGATACAATACAATTTTGTGCATGTAGTACTGAACATCCAGTCATACACCTGCATATTTCAGAATTCACATGAATCGTGTCATTACCTACACAGTTTGGAGATATAGATCATTGTGAGATAATATAATATGTCCCTAGTTCTGACTCAAAAGCACATTTTACTAAAGTTCTGCAAAAAATATGTGCTATGTAAATTTTTTGCCCACGTGGCACAGCACTATTTTGATGATGCTTTTCTTGAAGGTTGGTCTTCTTGACGGAGTTATTGCCATTTACAATGTGTCAACAACGTCCAAAGATGCTATCCTTGACACACATTAGTAAGTCATAACATGAGTCACAGTTTTATAATTTGTTAGACTGTCGTATGACAGGTATCTTTGTTCTAATAAGTGCTACGGTGCTGGCGTTCTCTATGAGTATTTGCTACATCAAGAGTAAATTGTTTTCTAATGGACAGAATGGAAATTTGAACAGAGCAGTCACTTGGGAGAAATTTGCTGCTCCTCTGAACTGAACTAAACTATACTTTTAAAACGTGTACACATCATAAATCTAAATAAGTATACATAGACATACAAATATATTGCTACTGCTAGTTACTGCTAGTTAACTGCTAGAACTTTACTAGTTATAGCTACATGTTGCTACTGCCAGGAACTTATTTTTCAGTTCTGATTGCCCTCCTGTCACTTTTTAGGCCAGCACAGCCTGGAAAGGTAAAGGTCATCCAATGACTTCTTGTACTGCTATTGAAGTCTACATATTAGAATACGATTTTATTACCTGTTAAACTGAGATACCAATGTCTGTGCCCTGTTTAGCCATTTTCTGTCAATTTGATATGCAGCCATAAACTGAGGTACAATTTCGTTGTTGAGTGTTACGTTGGTACGTATAGTATATTGCATTGTATCTATCTATCTATCTATCTATCTATGTAATTTATATAGCGCCCCTTCAAGGAGTCTACTCAGAGGCGCTCCCGACCCAAGCCCGGTCAAAAAGAAAAGTCTTGAGCAATCTATAGAAAGAGCCATGTGTGTGTTGTTAGCGGTGTCCCATTGAGACACATTGGTCCTGTCTGGGATCTCCAGTGGATACTACGAAATCGGGATACGGAAGGCGCGGAGAATTTCAGCAATGAGATTCTTATGTCGGTTTCGTTGGATGGACTCGTAAAGCAGTGGGCGATCAGACAAGGCTTTGAATGCAAAGGTTCGTCTTTCTTGTTTAGAACATGTATACATGAAACATTGTAAATCTGTGAGTGAATGAATGAGTGAGTGAGTGAGTGAGTGCGTGAGTGAGTGCGTGAGTGAGTGAGTGAGTGAGTGAGTGAGTGAGTGAGTGAGTGAGTGAGTGAGTGAGTGAGTGAGTGAGGGAGTGAGTGAGTGAGTGAGTGAATGAGCAAACAAGTAAGTAAGCAAGCAAGCAAGTAGTTAAGTAGCCAAGTTGATTTTACAAATTGTATCCTGTTATTTTGTCATTTCAACTCTAAGCACCACCCACCTCAGCCGTCTGACTTGCTGGCTGACCAGGGCTTAAAATGTGACGAGTTCGTGGTCCAGGCATTTTCTTTAAAATCTGAACGCTGTCCTGACGCTTATTTGGCCAATGCAACTTGGAAAGGTAAGGGACAACCAAGCACTTTTTATTTTACACTGTAAACACTGTGCCTGACCTTTTTGATCTTGACTCTCTACATATTCAATTGTTTGATTAAACGCATGTGAATTACCTGTTTCCTGTGACTTCACCTTTTTGGCACTGTACAGCAAGATTACAGTTATGATCTAACGGTTTGATGACATAAAATGTTTCATGCTTCTTGTCTTGCTTCACAGAGCGTTTGTCGTACATGTTTGTTGTATGCATTAACAGTTGGATTTTTGCTTATCTGGGAATACTGCATTGAAAGGAGTTTAGCTTTTGAATTTGATACTGTTCCAGATATGCTAAAGCTGAAGCGCTTGCCGGCCAAGCCTACCTCGGAGAAAAAGGTGAAAAGAGGAGGAGCTGAAATTGTGACGTCGAAATACGACGGTGGTCTTTGTTTTGACTTCAGTCCATTTGACGGTGACATGTAAATAAACATTGCCTTTTTCATGACTTGTGTTTTTTATATATGATTTGACTCGAACATGATCTTACTTATGTAATATGTTCGTTCGTAACGACACTTGACATCAAATAGTAAGTAAGTACCGGAAAGTATTTTCTTTATTACTCCACTTAGGCCAGCGCAGATTGCCTCTGGGTAGCTTGCTTTAAGAGGCGCTATATAAATGCTTGGAATCAACCAATCAATCACAATCAATCATACCCTTCGTAGTTCTGTGACCGCTAAGGACGTGCAGTCCGAGGGAACTGGATTTTCATTCACAAGCATTCATTAAACTGGAAGATGGTTGAATGGTGACACTGACATGCTAACCTGAAGATCATAAGGACGCGGGTTCAATACCTGCTAATATTAGCCTTCCACTCACTAAGGGAGACTGTAAAATTAGCAGTAGGACAGATGGGCGCCTCGCAGGCTGCTATACAGTGAAATTCTAGTGGACTGTTAAACTTGTTATCATCCTTTACCTGTTAAGTTATGTACCAGGTAATCGTAGTGTGTACTTGTAAGTTTGATTTAATAAGACAATATTAAAAAAATTCTGTGTAAAAATGTTTCTTGGTATTTTCGTAAAGGAGTTTATAGGTTGTTCCTAGTACAGGCCATCACATAGTTTTTCTAATTGCCTTTCTGCTGTCTCTGAAATATTAGAGGTTCATATCCCCGTTTGAGTGAGTCAGTAAGTGAGTCAGTCAGTGAATATATTTTACACTAGCCAACGAAACTCTGGCCAATCCTTTGCCTCGTTGTTTTAAAGATTCTGTTCTGCTAATGTTCGTGTTTAGGTATCTGGTTGGTACTGAAGATGGTTATATACACCGGTGTTCCTGTTTATACACTGAACAATCACTGGATACTTATGCAGGACACACTGTATGTATGAGGTTGTTCAATGCAGACAGTGGTGTAGCCAGGAATTTATGTTGGGGGTGTTGGGGGTTTTATGGCCTGGCCGGATGCCCTTCCTGACACCAACCCAACAGTATTACAGTAAACACAAATGGAATAAAGTAACATAGGGAATAAAGTAAGAAAAACAATTGTTACTACAAAGGATTGTTTTGTTTTTTCTTATTTAAGTGGATAAATAACCTTTAATAAAACTTGTTCCTAAGCCAATGGGGGGTTTAACCCCCGAAACCCCCTTGTCTACGCCACTGAATGCAGAAATAGGTACAGTATGTAGACAAAGAAAACAAAACTGTAAGACGTCATTTCTCATGAAACCGACAGATAGGCTAGACCACGTAGGCGCGACTTCTGGCCATGGTCTCTAAGCCACCACAGTGCTTCATCAGTTTGTGTTGTAAATAAGATGGCGATTGGCTTCTTAGCTATACAGTAAGTAAGTTAGTATATTCTTTATTGGCCAATTGTTAGAATCTAATAAATGCAGGTTACGTGTAGGGACCTTGGGCAAGTTCTTCATTCGCAATTGCTCAGCACTTCAGCGTGAAACTCCGATTCAGTGTCCGCGCTGTAGTCGGGAGCGCTTCTGAGTAGAAATCTTGAAGGGGCGCTGTAACAAGTGCACATACAAACAAACAAACAAATATATGACAATGAATTTTTTGCGCTTCAGTTCCTCCAAGGAGTTTCTCTTGAAGTGGCTTTACACAAATTCATGATTACGATTACGCACAGGCTGCAGTCTTCTGTTTACAGGGCACAGAACCTACGACACACTACCTCCCCTGCATAAATTCGGTTAATATTACTGATGACGATCAGAAATTATATGAATATGCATGAGTGTTCTGATCAGAAATTAGATGAATATGCATGAGTGTTCTGATCAGAAATTATATGAATATGCATGAGTGTTCTGATCAGAAATTCTATGAATATCGTATTGTATCTGACCATTTGTAAAGCGCTTCTTGCAGCAAGAGCCTTTCAGAAGCGCTCCCAGTGCGTGCAACTCCGAGAGAAAAGGCAGGTCTTTAGACAAGAGAAAGATGACGAAAGACTACCAGAGAGGATGGCAGAGCGAACGGATGGGAGAAGACCATTCCATAGGGAGGGACCTATGCAGGCAAATGATCTGGATTGAGCCATGGCGGTCCTGACGCGAGGAACAAAGAGGTCAAGCCGATCTGAGGACCTAAGAGGACGCAGCGAAGTGGCCGAAATGGGGCGAAGTATGAGATCACAAAGATACGTCGGAGCAAGGCCTCGTTGAGACTTGAGAACCAAACTTATAACTTTGAATTCTATGCGAGCTGAGAGTGGAAGCCAGTGAAGTTGTTCAGCCATGAATGTAGATATGTGTGAGAATCGAGGAAGACGGGCAGTGAGCCTCGCAGCAGCATTGAGAACGGACTGTAGGGGAGCTAGCCGGACCTTAGGGAGGCCAGCAAGGACAGAATTACAATAGTCAATCCGAGAACAGACGAAGGCGTGGACAATGGTGGTAAAGATCGAAGATGAAACAGATTTGCGAATAGCTCTCAGGCGCCTTAATTGGAAGTAGGAAGAGCGAGTAAGCTTGGCTATGTGTTCGGTGAAAGTTAGAGAACTATCTAGGGTGACACCTAGGTCTCGAACACTAGACGAAAAGTTGAAGTGAGGAAAAGTTTGAGAGAGTACCGAGTAGTCAAGTTTTTGGAGCTGCTTGGAAGTGCCAAACCAAATCAACTGGGTTTTGGAAGAGTGTTCTGTCTGTCTGTGCTGCTGGTGTCGATAGGGCCCTGTGTACAAAGTGCGTTGGTCTCCGTTTGATGAGAATATCTTCATCAGCTGCAGTGGCGACTGGAGCGTTCGACTTTGGCATCAATCTCGAGCACAGCCTGTCCTCACCATCACAACATCCATGGTTTGAAACCTGTCTTCGCTTTAACTTGCTACTGCCTTTTTTAACGTGTGTGCTCAGAGATCTCTTGTAGCTGTTGTCTTCAGCTCGGCATGGGCGGTTTTTTCGGTTCTTGGAGGGGCTAAAGCCTTCTTGGGTGGTTCTAAACCCGGGAAAAGATAACATTTAGAGGGTAAAAGAATTGAATCTGGGTCTTCTTGGGGGGGGCTTAGCCCTCCCTAACCTCTGATAAACTCCGCCCATGCAGCTCGGATGTGTTCTACTTCTTGAGCTTGGGTGTTTTCTAGATTGTAGTGCATTTGTGACACAGTGCTGCTGCAGCAAGAAGTATTGGATTGCCCGATGATTTTCTCACTGTGATACATAAAAATAAGATCTAGTGATCATGTAAGAAGGCTTTTAAGCTAGCATGTTGCTTGAAAATACCTGCAATTATTATAGTGGGCACCAATACATGTAGTTGGGGCCGGTATCTTGAGGATCATAACAAAACTACATAGTATGTAATCATGATAGGCAAGACTGCATGCAGATTGTTTGACTAAGGTTGTTTGGCTGTCACAACACTGTTCAGAAACCTTGCTGAAATGATTATTTGCACCATAATAAATTTTTTTGTGGAGTTTTGATGGGGGTGATACTGGTTTTGTTGACGACTGTAAATGGTGTTGTTACATCAGAAATGGTGTTGTTACATCGTAAATGGTGTTGTTACATCAGAAATGGTGTTGTTACATCATCATAAATGGTGTTGTTACATCAGAAATGGTGTTGTTACATTGTAAATGGTGTTGTTACATCAGAAATGGTGTTGTTACATCGTAAATGGTGTTGTTACATTGTAAATGGTGTTGTTACATCAGAAATCGGTTCCTGATGTTTGCTGGTCACCTCGTAATTCCACGGTTGTGGCGTTCGTCAATGAAGGAGCCATTGAAATTTGGGACCTCACCGAAAACACGTATGTTCATATGTCTTTAACGGTAGAACGGCGTGAAATGTTTCTATGTGACGAAGAACACTTTTTGACTCAACAGAGCACTCGTGAATAAGCTGGTGCCCTGCACTTGGCTTTCGTGTGGCGCTTTAAAAGTTTGAAGATTATGATTACGAACAAGGGCGGATCCAGGAATTTTCGAAGGGGGGGGCCAAAAATGTTTTGGGCTGGGGTCGGAAATTTTTTCGTTGATCTTTCGCCTAAAAATCTGATGAACTTTTTTAGTGGTTTTTGGCCGAAACCAGAGTTTAATTTAGCCCCCACCTCTGGGGGAATTGAGGTTTTCGGAGGGGTAGATAATTGACCGTCTGAAGACAATCATGAGGCGCGCAGCGCCGAGAGTGGTAGGGGAGGGGTGTGGGGAGGGGATATGCCCCTCCCCACCAGAAACTTTTTGAATTTTCACATTGCAATGGTAGCATTTTAAGCTGTTATCTTAACAAATTAGCTGTACTTTTCAGTGCTTGTAAGAGTGCCATAAGGTCTCAATAAATATAGACTTTACTTAAAAACTTCTTTCCCGAAAACTAGATGTTCTTTTTTAAGTAATCCGCCGGAAATCTTCAAAAAGGGTGTTCAATTTTCCTTCCCAAAACACTGATGAAATTTTTTGGTCATCCGTGCGAAATCTTAAAAAAGGTGTTTCATTTTTCGTCTAAAAAGAGTGATGACATTTTATTCATCCATGCGAAATTTTCAAAAAAGGTGTTTAATTTCGCATCCCAAAAAAACTGATGACTTGTTGTAGTAATCCCTGCGAAATCTTAAAAAAGGTGTTTAATTTTTCGTCTGAAAGGAGTGATGACTTTTTAGTCTCCCGTGCGAAAGTTTCAAAAAAGGTGTTCAATTTAGCATCCCAAAAACTGATGACTTTTTAAGACTAGAATAAATAAAATACTTCCGGTACGTGACTTTTTGGCGCCGCCGTTTTGGCGCCGCCGTTTTGGCGCCGCCGTTTTGACGCCGCCGTTTTGGCGCCGCCGTTTTGGCGCCGCCGTTTTGGCGCCGCCGTTTTGGCGCCGCCATTGCGCTATAACATTTGCGTTTTGCAGTCTATTTCCGGTTCAGTGTATACGACGCGTGAAACAAATTGACGAAATCCTTGCTGAAATAGAAAGTGAATGTACGGCTTGTTGTTGCGTTAATTGAGGCTGGATCGATGAAAATATTCCTGGTTTAATTGGAGCTGGATTTATTAAGCGAACGCATGAGAAATGGAGGATATGATCAAGAAAAGAACGCTTGAGATTTGTAAGCTCGATGAAGAGTCTTTTAAATGCGAAAAAGCGGCGGGAGTTCCGACGAATGCTTGAACAATTGAAGCTGAAAGGAGTTTTTTTGCCGGTGAAATAGAAGCTGGATTTTTTAAACAAATGCTTTATTTAATAACAAATTATAAGACATGTGAGGTAGCAGATTAATAAAGTACAAGCGATCAAAGCAGAGGATGTCACATCGAATGATTGAAAAAACAGGCCCACCAAAGAGAGAAAGTCCCGCTAAGACTGGGCCTATTTAGCTTAGTATAGAAATAAGAACTTTAAGATGACATAAGATTTTAGCACGATAGATCGAGGAAATACAGACTTTAGTGACAACAATGAATATGGTGTATTAAAGACAAAAGCGACAGTTCTTTTAAAAAGTCCATTGTTTTGAAATGTCCATAATTGCAATTATAATAAAAAGGTGTGCAACTGCAAATGTCTGCCAACACTAAAGAAGGTGTGCAATTGCCAATTTTTGCCAACACTAAAGAAGGTGTCCAATTGCCAATTTCTGCCAACACTAAAGAAGGTGTGCAAATGCCAATTTTTGCAAACACTTAAAAAGGTGTGTAATTGCCAATTTTTTAGAAACCTAAACAAGTCCATTGGTTCGAATTGTTCATTATTGCAATTGTAATATAAAGGTGTCCCACTGCAAATGTGTGCCAACAGTAAAGAAGGTGTGCAATTGCCAATTTCTGCCAACACTAAAGAAGGTGTGCTATGGCCAATTTTTTAGAAACCTAAAGAAATCCATTGGTTCGAATTGTTCATTATTGCAATTATAATATAAAGGTGTCCCACTGCAAATGTGTGCCAACAGTAAAGAAGGTGTGCAATTGCCAATTTTTGCCAACACTAAAAAAGGTGTGTAATTGCCAATTTTTTAGAAACCTAAACAAATCCATTGGTTCGAATTGTTCATTATTGCAATTGTAATATAAAGGTGTGCAAGTAAAATAATGATGCTTTAAAGCACACTGCTGTTGTACAAAAAAGTTGTGCAATTGCACACCTTCTTTAGTGTTGGCACACATTTGCAGTGGGACACCTTTTTATTATAATTGCAATAATGAACAATTCGAACCATTGGATTTGTTTAGGTTTCGCAAAAATTGGCAATTACACACCTTCTTTAGTGTTGGCAAAAATTGGCAATTGCACACCTTCTTTAGTGTTGGCAAAAATTGGCCATAGCACACCTTCTTTAGTGTTGGCAAAAATTGGCAATTGCACACCTTCTTTAGTGTTGGCAAAAATTGGCCATAGCACACCTTCTTTAGTGTTGGCAAAAATTGGCCATAGCACACCTTCTTTAGTGTTGGCAAAAATTGGCCATAGCACACCTTCTTTAGTGTTGGCAAAAATTGGCAATTGCACACCTTCTTTAGTGTTGGCACACATTTGCAGTGGGACACCTTTTTATTATAATTGCAATAATGAACAATTCGAACCAATGGTAAATTACTTCTAAAGGGAGGACAATGATATTTTGGCTAGTTTTAACTGTACGTAAGTGCTTCTACAAATGCACAAATTCGATTACAAATGCACATTTTGTGTATAGCTGCACGTTAAAAAAGCCCTGCCGGGTACCCGGCTAATGTTCTAATATAGCGGCAGTTTTCTGATTTTATTGAATGCCAGATACGATTGCAACAATTATTATTCAAAAGCTTAACTACATGTACATCATGTGACCACATTGACTATAGGCCTACTCACTGCCATACCATATAACAATTAAGGAAGTTTTATTACATTTCGACAAAAAATACTTAACATCAGATTTTTGAACACAGACAAACATACTTTTGCTTAAATCGGAGTTGGATTGTTCATCAATGCAACGCCAGTTTAAGGAAGAACATTTTCAGCAATCCAGCTCCAATGAAATTTAATTGTGGTATTACCTAATACGAATAAAAACCAGCTTTGACCCTTTCAGATCAAGTGAGGAGTGTACGTCGAACATACATTCTGAGCTATTTCGGGCATAACTTTTGAACGGCGTGGAATATCATCACAAAATTTAACTCAAAATGTGCGTAAATGAACCGCCTAAAATTACCTACAATTTGATAATTTTTATACTTTAGAATGAGGGAGAAAAAAATTCCGGCGCCAAAACGTCCGGCGCCAAAACGGCGGTGCCAAAACGGCGGCGCCAAAAAGTCCGGCGCCAAAACGGCGGCGCCAAAACGTCCTGCTTCGCGAATAACATACATTCCATGCCATAAATCATAGTTGGATACTGTTGAAAGATTGTTTCATTTCGATGCTTTATATAAAGACAATGCAATTGCGTGAGAGACTTAGATTGGATTTTAATTACATTTACACAGTATTTTTATTATAGGTTTTAATTACATTTATACATTAATTCTCCTGTGCATGACTGACACCCTGAAATTTTTTTGCTCCACCATGGATGGGGGGGCCACGTCCCATGGCGATTTGAAATGGGGGGGGCCATGGCCGGATTGGCCCCCCCTGGATCCGCCCTTGATTACGAACATGACGTGTGCACACTACTTCCATCCAAGCTCAAATTGCACTTGCTGTCGACCTCTGTTTTGAAAACTTTGCACCTGAAATTTTCTCATCATGGAGCAAAAGAGACCTAGTATCTTTTATAGGTTAAGTTCTTTAATCAGGGTCTAATATAGAAGGAAAAATGGGATAAATTTCTGCCTACGATCCTTCTAGTATGGTAGTCTTGTTCCTCGACTTGACCTCCCCGGAGTATGACCTGACATCGGTATTAACAGAGCAACCTGGCTATTAAGACTTTATTTGGTATAGTGCCGTGGGTGATAAAGAGTTTGCTTTAATGTATCTTTTGTGGGTGCTTTTTTCAAAAATTTACATTTTAGCCTTTTGTCATTGAGCCTAGAGTGCTTGGAAACTTGGAAAGTTTTGGACTTGGAGTGTATTTTCTATTTTTAAGGTGCCCCATATGATTTAAAATATTTACAGGTAGGGCCTGTGTGTTAAAAGATGTCCTCAGTGGTCACCTGCAATTCCAATCATATAGAAAAGGTATAGGATTACCTTTAGAATTAAGTCATGCAAAGTTGAACAAAACAAAATATTCATAGCTATGTAACGCCCGCCCCTATCGGCCTCCCCGGAGTCGCCACTTCCGGATCCTCGCTCGATATGGCCGCGTGCTGCTGTGGATAAGCTCTAGAGATAGAGGGAGGACAGGAGGAGGTGACTTCTGGGTTCGAATCCCAACCCTGGAAAGGCGGGCAGTCTTTTCGACTACCGTACTCCCTATATGAAATTGGCGGCCTACCAGCCAATCTATCACTTCTCCGCAATATCCCAGGTTGCGTGAAATCTTTAGGCCTAGCACCCAAAGTTTCCTCCAGGCCGATGGTCGAGTGGTATGGCGCGTCCGCAGTGGTAATAGCGGTGAAGTAACCAGGGTTCAAATCCACAGCAGGCTTGGGTACCGGCGATGCCTCTAGCCTTTCTAATCGTGATACAACTTCCGTCAGCGCTTCCCTGACGTTATCTCTTACAGCCGAGATCTCCTCTCTTACATTCGATTGCACTGAGGAAATAGCATCGCCAACATTTGATTGCACGGCCAGGACATTAAACTCCACCGTGGCAATCGCCTCTTGCGTCTCTCTGGCATTCAGTTGCAAAGACGACTGTATAGAAGTCATAGCATCATGAGTTGACTTAGCATGCGCTTGCATAGCCTCTTGTGAAGACTTAGCGTTAGTCTGTATTGCTTCATGAGTGGACCGAGCATTAGTTTGTATTGCTTCATGAGTGGACCGAGCATTAGTTTGTATTGCCTCGAGCAATATCTCCATAGAAGAAGGGGGCCTAGAAGGCTGAGCGGGAGTGACTGGCCTAGACTCCTCCATAGCGCTATAGAAATGACTCCTATCTTTATAGCTCACAGTCAATATCGCTAGCAGTGAACGAAGTAGTTATTCTTATTAACACATCAAGCATTCAATCCACATCCGTTACATTCAAAGCCATCAATAATCAAAGTCAGTAGTTTTATTTAATATTTCTTATTATTCCCAATCAATTGGATCTTCAATTGACATCAATTATGTTCAAAGCAATCAAGCATAAAAGTCAGTAAGTTCAATTATCAGTTCCTATCCTTTGTAAAGGCATTCAATGAAAATCAAATGCAACAATTCAATGCAAACACCTATCAACCGGAGTATGCCTAAATTAAATCCCGATTGACTCTCAAGTCCCACAGCCAATTTCAGTTCAGCCCAAAATGTCTTAATAACCGATCGTATTAATTCCCCAATAAAGCGTACCTTATGTCCGAAGACAAGGGACAAAGCCGATCGTGTGCGAAGAACAGCGACGAAGACGATATCCAAGAGATGCGACGACACACACAGAAAGGCGTCGAGTTTGAAACGCCCGAAAAGATCAGCTAAATCCGATGCTGATTTCTCGCAATGAACAACAATTTCGGCTATTTATCCAAGCCGTTTGAGAAAGACGCCCTTAGGCAACCATACGAACAACCGCTTCGCAACACAATTTCGAAGAACGAGAGCAGAGCGCTGACGATTCGAAGCCCACGATAAATCACTCCGTGTGACAGGGCGAAGAGAGGCCTTGAATTAGTAATCCAGGAATATATCCGAAGCGAGAGCGAAGACAAAACTTGCAGCGACGCTGATGTATTTCTCGCAACAAACAAACTCTTTTATTTAATCGACTCCATGTCGAGAGAGAATGAATCGCCGACAGAATCCGTGTATGCGCAACTAGTGCAAGCAGGCGCTTATCCTGGCCATACTTCACCAACTTGATCGAGCCTAAAACTACCAACCGCCGCAATACATCCGACCGCCCTGAGATCCTGTGCGCAACTGAGCCTCTCAGCGTTGCGCTGCTCTTTTATTACTGCCTGACAAGGAGAGCGTCCCCCTTTCTGCGCATGACCAGCAAGCGAGCCGCGCGCGCAAACCCAGCAGCAGCGCAGCTGTTTCAAGGCGGCAAGAATCAGCTGCCACGTGCGTCCTCTCCTGTGTATCTCTGCGTCTGTCTGTAGCTCACTATCTTTCTCCTTCTATCTCTCCTTCTGAAAGGCGCCATCTGCCGCTGATCACGTAGGCATCAAATGCACCAGTTCAACCTTGAGAAAACACACGTACACAGACCCACACGCCAACGGTGTTTCCTTCTCAATCCGTGTCCCTGCCTGTGCTTGTCTGGCTGGCTGTATTCCTCGCTCACTCTGATCGTCAGACCACCTCAGAGAGCGTGCGAAAGTTTAATTACCCTCATCGACTGCAAGCGGCGCGGCCTTTGAAGACAGCGACCGACGATCGCTGAGAGCGTGTGAACATATACCAATTAATGAAACAGCAACGACTGCTGCCTACGTCAGCGGTCGCTGTGACCCGTGTCAAGCGCAAATCAACATTAAAATATAGGTCACACAAGGCAGCTCAAAAATACAGAAATAAAACAAATATATCAGATCCCTGAAACCCCATAATCGATCAAAAATTAAATAAAATAATATTAGCGACCCGAAACCTGTAGCGTAGTTATACGATCGCTACAGCTAGAATTCATGATTAATGATCTGCACTGCCTTTTTAGAACGTTTATTTAAATATTTATGTGTAAATTTAATATTCTGTTGCAGTCTGGATCCGGTTATTGTAAATAACTCCGCCACAACTCAAGACGTGAAACTCAGCTGTATTGCTTTTGCTATGGATTCGGATTGCCTGCTTGTTGGCGACAGCGAAGGTCAGGTGGCCATCTACCAGCTGCCAGAAATGTTTCTCACCCGTGATGATCCGGTAAAATGATTTTCTGCGTGATCAAATTGTTCGCATTAGATGATTTGAACCACTGGAATGTTTATGCATACTATGATTAATTAATTATTATCGATTAAGTTGAGCTGTAAGTACGTACGTGCCTGTAATGTAGACTCACTGTGGTCTGTAGCTTAAGCTTGCTGTCGACAGGGTGTTTTTTTATATCAGCTTTTTATTTTATTTTGTTTAAAAGACTCTGAGTTTTGCATTTCATTATTGTGTTAATTTTAATTATATGAATCAGTAATTAGCGATTAGCTTTAATTCCAAAGAAGCTGTTGCTTTGAAAGTTAGTAGAATAACAATTGTACTTTGGAAGCGTTGTCTTCTGCTTCTGAAGTACTCCAAGTTAGTCAGTTGGTTTCAGTTTAAGGTCAACATAACAAAGATCATTAGCGACGCCCTCCTCCTTTATCCAGGCCTGGGACTGGCACTGGCAGAGTGCAACCAGTGGCGGATTTTCATACACCAACATTTCTGACTTAGTCTTAGGTTTTCATCTTTCTTTCTACAAGTAGGCCAGTTTCTTCTTAACTGTTGACAAGAACTGATTACTTCAGTGATTCCTAGAATCACCATTATGGCTGCACTTTGGGCTTGTAAACACAGATCTGGTCTTCTCGATGCTATAGTTTTTCTCTAAATAAACTATTGTTTTGGACTTCATGGATCAATGAACAGTAGTGACAGTCGAACAAAGGCAGTGTCAGAACACTCTGACAATGCATAGTTTGGTCTACTTGCTATTAAACAATAAACATGTCATTGCAAAGCACTGGCACATAAGCTGGTCTCCTGTTGTGAGTGCTGAGACATTTAAAAAGATTTACATTACATTGTTATATTAATGTATATTATTGATTCATGCATATTAATTATATTAAATTAATGTGTATTGATTTATTTCTTCCATATTAATTATATTAAATTAATGTGTATTAATTTATTTCTTCCATATTAATTGTATTGAATTAATATGTAGCCCAATGTTATTTCAGTTATGGTTTTTCAGTTACAGTTTAAGTTACAGTTATCTTGTTTTAAATTTTTCAGTTACAGTTTCAGTTACAGTTAACTGCGATGAGATTTTTCAGTTTCAGTTACAGTTATTTCTTATTTTTCAGTTACAGTTTCAGTTACAGTTATTACGTGTATATTCAAACGTCACAACTACTAAGACACTGATCACAGTCACACATATTGCGCAAAGTTCCCAGAAAGCACTCTCGACTTGCGTCTGTGCACTTTCGGCCTGCAAAACATTTTAAAGAAGTATTTTATATGTAAGTGCCTTTCATGACATGCCAACAGTGTCACTGTCAACATATTATAACTTACAATAAGAACAATGGAATTCACATATGTTCACAAACCAAAAGATAACGAGTGAAACACCCCTCAAAGTGATTAATCAACTTGTCATGTAATAGCAGAATTACAAATGTTATAGAAAGGCAGCAGTCAAATATACTACTATACTATGCACTAAGGGGCAGTAAGGGCTCAACTAAGGACTAGTTTCTCTTCATTGGTCTCATGTTCTTTAAAGGCATTTCTTGTTGGAGAGTGCAAGAGTGTCTGTTTGCATTGCATCTGTCTGCTCCTTAAATGGCTTCAATATTCTGGCTAGCTCTGCAAGTCACACAAAAAGCACTTGTTTTATATTCAAGTTAACTCCTTTTGATTCTTCAGTTATACAGTTGTTGTTTTTCAGTTTCTATTACAGTTTCAGTTATTCAACATTTTTCAGTTTCAGTTACAGTTACAGTTAACTGGCAAAGATTTTTCAGTTATTCTGCTATTTCAGTTACAGTTTCAGTTAATAGAAATAACACTGATGTAGCCTATTGATTTATTTCTTCCATATTAATTAAATTAAATGAATGTGTATTAATTTATTTCTTCCATATTAATTATATTAAATGAATGTGTATTAATTTATTTTTTCCATATTAATTATATTAAATTAATGCGTATTAATTTATTTCTTCCAGGTGGCGGCTCTTCAGAACGTCATTAGGGTTGCCTTACAAAGTCAGTACAAGCAATGAAGTTACTTTCTAATTTAGGCTTTTCAATGATACGTTCAGTTGCGTTTTCTGTTGAACTCATTTGTTACTTGAAAATGAAGAAATATGCATTCAGCAGTTCGATTTTCTGGTAGTGTTTGTTGAAGAGCGTTCTATATGTGAGTATTTGAACTGAATATGACTTGTTATTTAATTTATTTTCATCAGTATTTGAACTGAATATGACTTGTTATTTAAGATTGACAGTCTGCTTTAATATATTTTCATGATTGGCTTGCTAAGCTGCATGGCTATGTCTTGGTTATTTTAAATGTCTTCATTAGCTGCATGGGTAGAGTAGCCTACCTAATCGGTGTTTTCAGTCAATAACAATTAAAAGAAGATCCAGAAACAGGGAAGATCCCGGGAGAGGGGGGCCTGATGAATGATGAAGGCACAGGATGAGAGATTGGGTAAGAAATGCGAATATAATTGCAGGAATGTGGGCTATAAAGTGGTGGTGCTATTGGCTACATTCCTATAGCTTCTTGTAAGTTTTCTCCTGATATCAATGCGCTTTCATCTCTGCCAAAACTTCAATAGACTCCAATTGTGTGAATGTCGAGCCTAACTCAAACTGTTCCTAAGCGGATCATTTGGGGCAAACGCTAGGATGTGCTGTACGTAGGAAGTAGCCTACACATGAAGTAGGCTAGCCTACTTATAATCGTCGAAGAGTGATCGACTTAGGCCAGCGGTTCCCAACCCGTGGCCCGCGGGCCAAAAGTGGCCCGCCAGGTCTCAGAAAATGGTCCTCATCACTCAAAGAATAATCAAAAAATATATGTAAAATTAACACTTTGGACAGGATAGAACACATTATTATTTTATATTACAAATTATTTTATTTTAGCGTCGATAAATAACATCGAACATTATATTTTGAATCAATTATAGCAATAATGCTTTTAGTTAATACAATTTTGACCTTGTGGCCCCCTAATGTCTTTCAACTAAGAAAAAGTGGTCCTCCAACTTAGAAAAAGTGGCCCTCAAGTCAAAAAGGTTGGGAACCACTGACTTTAGGCCAATAGCGAAGGGTAAGAGCTCATAGTGTGTGACCCTCTGGACTCCCCCCCCCCCTACACGGTATAAAGCTGCCGCAACCTGGTAATATGCATGTGTTTATATATATATATATATATATATATATATATATATATATATATATATATATATGCATATTTATATGCTTGTTCCTTAATACACTTTGATGCTTGTTTATATATATATGCATAATTTGCATATATATATATATAACACTTATTCTTGTGTACAATTGATCGACCCAGGAAATCTATTCTTGGCTGCCGAGAATGACGCACGTGTTCGGCTGGCGTCGTCTGCCAACAATATGGCGTCCAATCGGCAGCTGCTGCGAATAACCTAGGATCAGACGCATGCGTGGTCGTCATTGTCCGAAATGCGATTGATATTAATCCGAAACGGTCGGAAACGCGGCTCGTGTTACTCTATAGTCTATCGACAAATCTGTCCGTTTCCAATTCCAAGATTGCAACTGGCACAAACTCGGTGTCGATATAATGATTGCGGTCCAATATCTTTAGTAAACGCTTATTCATGCATATCGATTTGTGTGCATGCATGCTTGAGTTAGGCTTTCTCTGTCTCACCAAAGAAATCGAAACGCGCCAAAAGATCGGTAGGAATAGGATATCGCGGTTACAATTTGATGAATAGGCCTATAGGATTACTCGCGATTTTCACAATTCTTTTACTGGTCCCTCTTTCCCTATCAACATTTCATGGTCACCTCAAGTTGCTGCTTTCTTTCTTTTATAAGCTTAGGCTAGGCGCTACACTAGATTATTTCAAAACTGAAACCGGGGTCTTATATAACGTTTCAAGAATATCTTACTGTGTGGAAAGCACATTATTGATTGAAATGCAATAAAAGAATTGAACACAAAGCATGCAAACAGTTCTCCAACAATTATATACAGCGATCTTGTACGGAAGACCATACGGTGCCACCGTACGGTCCCACACCTGCTTGCAATATAAAATTGAAGATGGGATTATCCGGACATTTCACGAGAATCATATTGCAGTTGCTCCCGTTCTGTTTTCAGTATTAGACCAATGGCGTCATGCATCGAGTCCATGGCAGCCAGTTTAGCCTACACTAGAACCTAATTCCCACTTCTAGCCTAACAATGGTCGTGCTTGCAATAAGACTTGGTCAGTAATAGCTAAGCCTATTATGGCCACTAATTGGTTCATTTTATACTAATTAATTGACATGTCACCACAGTTTTATTGCTCAAAGTGACTGCTTGTTACGTGTTTAACGACACTGCCATGTAAAAAATGATTATAGTGTCGCCCTCCTCCTTTACCCAGGCTTGGGACTGGCACTGGCCTGAGAACAACCAGTGGCGGCCGGAGTTGTCTGAATTTTTACGTCACAGTTTTGAAGCTATAGTTATAAATTATATGCCAAAAGTAATCAGAAGTAGGCCTAGGTACGAGCCCATTTCCCCAAGCTTAAGAGAGGGTTGTCGTAAGGTTGCTGGCACAATTCCTACTATGCGAAACTGCAATGAATAGCCTATCTGAGATAAGCTATCGTTTAGATAATTATAGGCCTACTGCAAATCTTATGGAAATCCTTGTTTAGGGATTAGGCCTCCATGGGCAAATCCCCATAAACGACAGTAAGCAAAGACGCAGGTTAACTGCAGTGATGAAACGAACAAAGGTATTGCATCAAAAATCTGATGACCTTTTTTAGTCGGATACAGAAATTTTCGAAAGGGGGGACGAAAATTGTCGGTCTTGGGACAGGGGGAAATTTTCGTATTGTTCACCGAAAAATCTGATGACCTTTTCTAGTCGTACTGTACAGTGTAATTCTTAAGCCACTGTGCAGACCTCGTGGGGCGGGGGAGCCACGTCAACTTTCCCCGCCAGAATAGCTGGTCAAAAATAAATAAATTTCTAAATGGGGAGCCGTGGCCGGATTGGCCCCCGGATCCGCCCCTGTTGAATCTTCGTCTGTTCTAGTCTTCCGTACAAGTTTTCGCAAGGAATCGATTGATCCCTATGAGCTCTTGGTGGTTTTAGTCGTATGACCTACATGTAGCCTATTTAACACTCTGGCTGTTGAACGACTCATCTGAATTTCTGTAGGAGGTCTAAGTACATTGGCTGACTCGTTTAGATCTACTCTGCCGTACTGAACTCAAAGCGTAAACTTCGAAGATTTGAGATTTGTGTGTCACCCATTTCCCGTAGAAGATACCCCAAACTGTCTTGGCCACAACGACGTTGGGGCAGGCATAGCATAGCAGAAACAGGAAGGATGAGCAGAGACCTCAACGATGTTGAGAGCAGTTTCGATGACACAGCTCCACAGTTCAATCGCAGGAATAGAGTCGCAACAGTCCTAACGGAAGGAAACGAGGTTGACCACATCGAGACAAGACTGGCAAGCTCTTCTTCAGACACACTTCAGAGTCCCAGTCCATTTACCACCCCGGAGCAACTGACCATGACAAAGACTCCGTCGGAAAACGATGAATACAAATTGACTGAAATCGCAAGGTTGATACTAAGTCGCCGACTCAACTCTTTCGCCTACGATTCGTCAATCGTCGGTTTGGTTCATCTTGTGAGACCTTCGTCGTACGCAGTCGGTTCTGTCCTGCGTAAGGTCGTCTGGGTGACTCTCTTGTTTTTCGGTGTTGTTGTGATGGGCATTCAGATTAGGGGTCGTATCAATTACTTCATGGCAAGACCAACTATTGTCAAGTATCAACTGATGCATAGCAACTCGCTGCGTTTTCCGACCGTCACCATCTGCATGGAGAATCGCCTGAGACGACAGGTGGTCGAGATATTTGGTTAGTCAAAATGTTTAGGCATACATGTGTAAAATTAAATATTCAATTTTAAAGAACTCTGCAACCAATTAAGTTGAAGAAATAAAACTAGTAGTAGTAGTAGTAGTAGGCCTAGTAGTAGTAGTAGTAGTAGTAGTAGTAGTAGGCCTAGTAGTAGTAGTAGTAGTAGTAGTAGTAGTAGCAGGCTAGCAGCAGCAGCAGCAGCAGTAGCAGCAGTAGTAGTAGTAGTAGCAGTAGTAGCAGTAACAGTAGTAGCAGCAGCAGCAGCAGCATGCATTGGCGTCAGCAGTAGCAACAGCAGCAGTAGTAGCATATAGGAGCAATAGCAATATCACAGCAGCAATGTAGCCTCAGCAGCGAATTAGGGTGTGTCACGAGAAATCAATTTGAGAGAAGTTCTAATAATTATTAAGTGGCCTATAACACTGTTTTAACACATGCAGTAGACTGGAATTTAACGAGTTCTTCGCGGGACAGGTGTCATAAAACTGAGGAACTGATTAGCGTTCAACCAACTATGGGCCTTATATATATATATATATATATATATATATATATATATATATTATCTATATAAATAAAAATGTAAAACGTTTCTCTTTGTTACCACCGAACTCGGAAAGTTCTTGACCGATTGTTTTGAAAATTTTACCAAAACGTTCCATTCGAACATGAGCGGGTTGATATAATGCCTTTTTGGAAAAAGCGCAATCTTTACGACGAAAAAACACAACTTTTAATTCCACTTTCACGCGTCCGTCCATTTGCATTCCAATGAGGCCGCGACGTCTATTTGCATTCCAATGAGGCCGTGCATACCGGCGCGTGTTTCTGTAGCGCATTTATATGTAACTGTCGGTTTTCAAATTTTCACACAACGTTCGAGCGAACGGGTTTTTATATGCTTTTTTGGAAAAAACAAAACGCGTGTATGCGGACGTGTTTTTTTCCGCGCGTGTTCTTATATAGTGCATATATATATATATATATATATATATATATATATATCTCGCATATATATATGTAGCTGCAGGGAATAGAGGGGTGAGGGAGGAAGGGAGGGGAGGGAGCGGGGGAAGAGGGAGGGGAGCGAGCGGACGAGATGGAGGGAGGGGATGAATGGAGGAAGGGAGGGACGAGGGGGAGGGAGGGATAAATGGAGGAAGGGGTGGGACGAAGGGGAGGGAGGGAGGGAACGGGAGGGACGGAGGGTGGGAGGCAGGTAGGGGAAGGAAGGTAGGAAGGGAGGGAGGGATGGACGGTCTTTTCAGCCACATCAACGCGTGGCCGGGTACAGCTAGTGTATATATATATATATATATATATATATATATATATATATATAATTATGCATGTATAATTGTACAGGGTGGGCCAAAAAATACCCCTAGGCTTTTTGCCAATATCTTGACCAAAAGTAAGAATTTCGAAATGAAATTTTACAGGCTTAAAGACAATTCATATTTACACATGATGGCCAGATTTCATAACAATATTTTAAACAGAACAAAAGTTATACCAATTTTAGTGATGCCACCCACCGTTTATTGACGATTCAAAAACGCGACGCAACAAAAAGTAACAAAAAACCAATCTAATTATTCTGGCCTATATCTTGGCAAAAAGTACGAATATCGAAATGAAATTTTAGAGGCTTAGAGACAATTCATATCTGCATATGATGGCCGGATTTTATCAAAATATTTCTAACAGAACAAAAGTTATTCAAAGACGAAACGCAACAAAAAGTAGCAAAAACACGATTTTATGAAGTCTCATCTCAAATAATTGTTTTCAAATAGGCTAGCCTTGATATTGCTAGATGATCATTATCATTACCATTTTTAAAAGAAACAGGATACCAGCGTAGCTGCGCGTCACTGAGAAGTCACTTTGCAATTAAGATAACAATCAAATTGGTAAATAATGAATCTATCAGATAATCAACAGGACCACCAAGAACTTTGCAAAGAGACTCAAAAGAAGTTTTGGCACGGGTGGTGGGCACATTGAACGCAAGTTGTGAAGCACTACCAAGTTCATTTGACAATAGTTATTTGAGATGAGACTTAATAAAATCGTGTTTTTGTTACTTTTTGTTGCGCTTCGTCTTTGAATCGTCAAAAAACGGCGAATAGCCTTACTGAAAGTGGTATAACTTTTGTTCTGTAAGAAATGTTTTGATGAAATCTGACCATCTTGTGTATATATGAATTGTCTTTGAGCCTGTAAAATTTCATTTAGAAATTCTTACTTCTGGCCATGATATTGGCTAAAAACCTAAATTTTTTGCGTTTCGTTTTTGAATCGTCAAAACACGGGGGTTGGCCTCACTAAAAGTGGTGTAACTTTTGTTGTGTTTGAAATATTTTGATGAAATCTGGCCATCATAAGTAAATATGAATTGCCTTTAAGCCTGTAAAATTTCATTTCAAACTTCTATATACTTCTGGCCAAGATATTGGCAAAAAACCTAGGGAGGGTCTTTTTTGGCTCACCCTGTATATAGGCCTATGCCGTTTTCGTTGAAAATTGCATTAATTTTGTTGAAGGGCGATTGCTATCAATTGCTCCGAGGGCCAGAATCATATATATATATATATATATATATATAATTCTGGAGGGCCAGAGTCATATATAAATATATTTTTCTGGACCTCGGAGGCTCGGAATAAATATATATATATCTATATATTATGGTCCATGTATTTAGGAAAAGAAGCGACTGACGTCGTGGCGAAATTGATGCCTCCGTTCCCAGATGTTAGCTTTCAACCGGATTATAAGAGCTTCAACACGAGTTTCTGGGACATTAACTGGGAAGTTTACTACAGACGACTGGCTCCGCCGATGAAAGAAGTGCTTCTCCAGGTTTTTAAATATATATATATATATATATATATATATATATATATATATATATATATATACTAGCTGGGGTACCCGGCGTTGCTCGGGAAATTCGATTTTTTGTTCCCAAATCCAGCTCCACCCGCCCTTTTGGGGTTTATAAATGGTAATTTATGCCCCTCTGCTTGGAATTCTTAAGGTCTTCTCCAATTCTGCTGGCTAAACTCATGCATGGGCTCCACGTAGTTTATATAATCCTTGGCCGATGGCATTTATCTTTCCCAGGGTGGTTGCGCTGAGAAGGCTCGATCGAGTTTCATGCTAAGCTTTGGCGAAAAATGACGTCAAAAGCAACGTACATTTGTTATTGCACAACGATTCGAATATGGCGTCGCAATTGCAGCGATAGCGTAAATAACACGGCGAAAATTAAAATGTCTATATCTCGGGTTCTAAAGTGAATAAGGATCTGAAAATGGCGCGCTTGGATGAGTCGAGTGAACGTCTATTTATGTACAATGTTTAAGGTCAGTAGCTGCAAAGCTGTGAGCGTGCATTCTGGACAAATCCACATACCCACATCCATTCTTAATTTCTTATACATGTAGATATATATTGTTACTTATATAAGAGAACTCTGTCGCTAGATGTCTCCTCTAAGGCAACACAAGTAAGTCATCCTAGAACCATATATAACAGTTGTGACTCGTGGGACCGAACAATATTATATATTGTTGTGAGTAGTGTTCCCTAAGTTACGGTCCCTAACTGGTTCAACTCACATAAAATAACTCGTGTCTAGTTTAAAGGTATAATTTAACATAAAGAACGAAAATGATACAATTACCACACTGTAGACCAGAGGGAAGTCGTCGACGGCGCGGCATTCAGCGGCGAACGGACGAACAACATCTTGTCACAGCAACAGGCTGGCGAAGAACGAACTTAACTAACGACACCAAGGCGAGGTGTATGAACGAAAGCTTAACTAACGAACTCTGACAAGAAGGCTGCCATGCAGGCACCCCGCAGCCGAGAACATCAGAGCCCAACCATAGCTTAACTAACATCGTCAGAGAGACAAGAGAGAGAGACCCCTGAAGTCAGACCTTATATAGAACCAGTCTGTCACCAGGTGTCGCCCCAAAGTCAAGTGACCGTGACTATAGCCTATCCCCTGACAAGAACCAGTCGTAGAGAGAGAGTCGTGGGACCTAACATACCCCCGAACGACCACGAAAGGCAGAAACCAGAAGGGTTTCTGACTTAACTAGCATGCACACGAAAGAAGGTTACACGACTCAAAGACAAGAATCGCATAACTAATCAGAAATTACGACAAATACAAATACATGACAAGAACACAATCAGTTAAACTATACAAGCGAAACGTTCAAGTACATGTACGTTCCCCCTAAAACATTCTACTCAAGATTTCGAGACAAACAGTTCGAAACAAAATCAAAATGAAGTTTCCATAAATATTTCACATGGATTAGGAAACTCGAAAAGTCATTACAATTTTACACATCAATCGCCAAAAGAAAATCTGCACACAAGATCAATAAACGAAAACGATCGAAGCGCTTGAAGCCGCATGTTCCAAGAACACATTCTCGAAACAATCGAAGACGCAAGTTCCAACAACTCTTTCGCAAAATTTCTTTTCAGTGACTGACAGAAACTGAAGAACCGCGGCACACAGCCAAACCACAGTGTGAGCCGACACACCATAGCGAACATCGAAGACGCCGACTCGCAAAGAGCCAAGAACGAAGACACTGTCACGCTCGACAGAAGGGACGCAAGCGACAAGCCATCGTACTTGTCACTCGCGAAGGAAACGCGCGAAGTCGTCCCAGAACCCGTCAAAGCCAAGATGGTGGTCACCATCCATTGACCCACAAAGGCGCTCACGTTCCTTCTTCGAAGCCTCGCACAGTCGTAGCGAAGACTCCCGCCATTGAAGACCACCGATTCCACGCCGTCAACCTGCAAGGAACCGCTCTCACAAGACAAAACAAAAGAATTAGCGTCATGGCAATTCAACTCAACTACTGGCAACGAAATACCAGCGAACACATCACTGCACTCACGCCCAACAGACCAGAACGCATCTGCAAAACCTTCATGCACAGAAGATACACTCACACTCACTGAAGAGTCCATCACACCAACCGGCTGAAACATAACTCTCGAAGCAGTCGAGTAAACGCAACTCAACTGAAACTCAGATAAATCTGACGAAGCATCATGATCATTCAGATAATCATCCCAAGAATTAGTCACAGTAGTTCTCACTGCACTAACCAGAAACATGTGAAAACGGACAATGCCATCCACAAACAAATGCCCCATTCCTGCAGAATTCACATCCTTATCAACAAGAACAATCACATCAGTCAACACAAGTTCATTCGACCCATGTTTACAGACGAAACAATGCGTAGACAACACACACTTGTTCACCTTAGTCATGCGTCCACACAACTCAACATTCATTGACAACAGTGCAACCGTAGACACCGTACAACACCAACCCATAATCCATCTGTTCTCGTAAACCACAGTCGTTATCATAGACTGCACAACCAAATTCTCATTTGCACAATCATGCAACAAGACAACAGACAACAATGACGTGTCACACACAACAGTTGTCCCACTCAATTGCAACACCAAAGATTCATTCACGCTACCATGCGACGAATCAACAACCGAAACCGGCGAATTCACAACACAATTCATTCCTGATTCAAGCACAACAGTCGCTTCAAAATCATCCAGTAAATCCGAGTCCTCTTTCGCTCGACAACAGGTCATCAAATCAAACTTACTGCGCACAAACAATTTCGCACCATCTTCATCATCCAAGTCATTATGCCAACATGCAATCACGTTACTAACAAAGTCATTCATCCTCAAAAGGCCTATTTCCGCCAACAATCGGTCAGACACATGACGTGTAAGCCAACTTCGATTATCTTCACACTCATGCAAAACATTCAAACAAGTCTGATGCAAGCTTTGAACAGACAATGTCCTACACCACATGAACTTTAAACCGTGTGACACAAAGTCAAAGACAGAATAACTTCCATCTTCATCAGCCTCAAACGTATGCACAAAATCCAGCACATCATCAAACATTATGTTCACCTCCTGCGTACACTCATCACATACAGTCAACAACACGTTAGCCTCTGACTGACAGCCAACATCAACAAAAGAATCATGCAAAGTACTTACACTACCATGCTCATCCAACCGTGTACTCATACCTAAGTCCAGTACAGACACACCCTGCAACGAAATGCCTAAGTCAACAGACTCATTCGACGCATCAGAAGCACAAACCAAATCATGCACGAAATCAACATCATCCACAGTGTCATCCAACGAACCCAATACAGAATCATGCTGTACGTCGTTGTCTTCAAATAAACAACACTCGGACAAATCATCAAAATCATCGTCGTACACGTGCATCTGTTCCTTTGGCTGCGTATCGCCACTGACATGATGAAGGTCAGCTCGAAACACACCTTCGGACTGAATAGGCCTACTTAAATTCTTATCTACCATGCAAGCAGAATTACTCCGATAAACTGACACGCCTTCCTTAACAGCTGAAGAAAATTTCCCACGTCTACAAGCCACTTGCTTCTCTCGTTTCTCCACTAAAGTCTTCCACAGAGACATTCTCAATTTCACAACGCCCGAAAGAGAAAAATAAATTTGGTTGCCACGCCCCAAAATCTAAATTCTCGAAATTCTCTCAACTTTCAAGAAAAACTCCTCGAAAAAACTCTCGAAAAACTCACAACTCACAACATTCCAGAAAAAACTTCCGAAAAACTCCTCGGAGTGCGACGTCAAAACTTCAACCGCAAAACTGTCAACCGGAATTACTACCGTATACATGAGCAGACACGCCCCTCAAAACTCGAAATTCAAAAACGCAAAACGGAACGAATACCGTATACGAGAGCAAACACGCCCATCAAAATTCGAAATTCAAAAACGCAAAACGGAATGAATACCGCATACGAGAGGAAACACATCTCTCAAAATTCTCAAAATTCAAAAGCGCAAAACGGAATGAATACCGCATACGAGAGGAAACACATCTCTCAAAATTCAAAATTCAAAAATGCAAAACGGACTGAATACCGCATACGAGAGGAAACACATCTCTCAAAATTCAAAATTCAAAAATGCAAAACGGAATGAATACCGCCTACGAGAGCAACCACGCCCCTCAAAATTCTCAAAACTCTCAAAAACTCCTCCAAAATGACGAGCCATTGACCTATCTTCACGGCCAACCAAAATTAACCACTGTCAAACGGAATGTCTACCGTATAATAGAACTGACACGCCCCTCAACAATTCACAAAATTTCACGAAAAACGCCTACCGACGCAAAATTTCCAACTAACGTGAAAAAAATTTCCGCAAGCCCCCATACTTAACGAAAAAAATTCCGGCGAGCCCCCATATGTTGTGAGTAGTGTTCCCTAAGTTACGGTCCCTAACTGGTTCAACTCACATAAAATAACTCGTGTCTAGTTTAAAGGTATAATTTAACATAAAGAACGAAAATGATACAATTACCACACTGTAGACCAGAGGGAAGCAGGGACGTCATTTGGGGAGGGCAGGGGGGGGCATTTGCCCCCCCCCTGATTTTGAGAAAAAAACTATTTTTTATGTGTTTATCTGTGCATTTTGTCATTTATGTCAGAACTTTGCACACAGTGGTTTCCTAGAGTGATAGAATTTAAACTCCCAAGAGAATGAATGGATCTCGTGTGCTAAATTTGAAAATAGCTAAAATTGCAGCGCACCCCTAGAGAGGTCAACAATGTACAAGTCAGGGCCGTAAATCCTGATGATGAAAGGGATGGAGCTTCCTCCCTATCTATACCGAGGTCCATGCTGTACATCTTAAACCGGCGAACGGCGGCGAAAGGCTGACTTTGACCCTAAATGGAGGGTCAGCAAGCTATAGGCGACTGTCTCGCAGTATGATATATAGCGAGCATTGTGGACACCGATACTGGAAACCTTAGCCTGCTCTGGGCCCGATTCCACTGAAAACAGATGTCGTTGACAGATCTGATATGCCGAAGCCGGAGTATATATATATAGAGTTGGTCTGGGAGGAATGTGACGACTAATTTATCAGACTGGACGCATTAAGTGTTAGGGGATAGGAAAATTAAGGCAGCTGCATAACGTGTTGGATATTATATATATATATATATATATATATATATATATATATATATATAGACACATATATTATTATATATATTTGTGCGTCAGTAGGCTACATAGTATTCTGCGTGAGCTTTGAGAGTGGGAGTAGACACCTAAGAATAGTTATATAGTATGTTAGTCACGGGTGCGAGGCCTGGGTGATAACGAAATACATCGAACAAAGACTTATGGCCTTCGAAAGAAAGTGCTACAGGAAAATACTAAGAATAGGGTGGATGCAGAAGGTAAACAACACAGAACTATACAAGCGAGTGCAGCTAAAGGAAAACATCATGCAGAAGCTGATCAGAAGGAAACTAGGACTGTTCGGGCACATCTGCAGAATGGATAACAGCAGGAAGATCAAAGCACTGATGTTCGGACGAATGGACGGGACAAATAAGAGAGGAAGGCCGCATAGGGAATGGCTCGACGACGTATCCGACTGGGGCAAAACCTCGCTTCAGGAGCTGAGCAGAGCGACGCTGGATAGGAGAAAATGGAAGGACCTGGTGAAGAAGGCATCGGACACCTACGGGCGTTGAGCCCACGCTTGTTGATGATGATGATGATGTTAGTCACAGAACCAAGATCAGTTCATTTCGAGACCTCTTATTGAAGTGTCTATAGAGGATTATTAGTGAATGTCAAATAAGTTAAATTGATAAATCATAGCCTACAGAGGGTGCTCTGCTTTGCCTTTTAAGTTCTTTTCTGCTTGTTTCCAAGTCACAGTAGGCCTAGTCGCTAGCAGCTGTATAAAGGTGTGATGGTAAGTACAAGTCACTCTGTTTTTCTCACATGGCCTGAATCGGGACCGCCTCTGAGTAAGAATCTTGAAGGGCGCTATATAAAAAGACAGATATTGATTGATTGAATCATTGAACGAGATAAACAGTGCAAGTGCAAACGACTACAACTGCCTATAACAGAGAGAGAAAGAGAGAGAGAGAGAGATTTATATGTCATTGCATAACTGTAGGCTATAATGTAACCGGATGCGTTCTGTCAGGCTGTCAATCCGATTAATTTTTGTTCAGTAAAGAATATTATTATAATTACGCAGACAATCCAGACATCGTGCAACACCGGCTCGCGATAGCTTGCAGTTTGTATGTAGCCTATATATATATATATATATATATATATATATATATATATATATATATATATGCTAAATACGAAGCATAAGCTAGGTAAGTTTTGCCCCCCCCCTGAAAAAAACTGAAATGACGTCCCTGGAGGGAAGTCGTCGACGGCGCGGCATTCAGCGGCGAACGGACGAACAACATCTTGTCACAGCAACAGGCTGGCGAAGAACGAACTTAACTAACGACACCAAGGCGAGGTGTATGAACGAAAGCTTAACTAACGAACTCTGACAAGAAGGCTGCCATGCAGGCACCCCGCAGCCGAGAACATCAGAGCCCAACCATAGCTTAACTAACATCGTCAGAGAGACAAGAGAGAGAGACCCCTGAAGTCAGACCTTATATAGAACCAGTCTGTCACCAGGTGTCGCCCCAAAGTCAAGTGACCGTGACTATAGCCTATCCCCTGACAAGAACCAGTCGTAGAGAGAGAGTCGTGGGACCTAACAATATATTGAAGGTACAATATATAATATATACATATTATACATTGTCCTTATATATATCCTTCATATATATATATATATATATATATATATATATATATATATATATATATGAAGGAAATACTTTTCCAGGTTGCCTTTGCACATTTATTATAGTCTCAGATAATACCGTCTTGGAGTCTTGGATGGTCGCGAACAGAGCTTCTATCTATAATATACTCTCCATTTTCAGAATTCCAAGGTCCACTTTATCCTTGTTGTCGTCCAATATGTATACCAGGTAGTGAATGGCAATTTGCCTCCATGCAGGGCCGGATTAAGGCATGTCCAACATGTTCGGCCGAACAGAAGTCCCACACTTTAGAGGCCCACACAAGCCACCCCCCAATTTTTTATTTAAAAAATCGGTATATTCTGAAGAAATTTTGACCAAATTAACGACTAAAAAGTCATCAGATTTTTCAGTCTATAAGATCCCCAAAATATTTTCCGAACAGGGCCCCACATTTCCTAATCCGGCCCTGCCTCCCATGTTCTCCATGGTATCTTCAGTTGTAGTCTGATGGCATTAGTAAGGAAATCCCAATAGAATGCCCGGATTGCTACACGTATAGTCTCAAAATCCGAAATCGATCCCCAATTTAGACTTAGGGGCTATATTACGTGTACTGCATGACAAGTTTAGCGACATTAAGCTTGCAATTATAGGACATAGCTAACATTAAGCACTGCGCTGCTTTACATGCAATTTAAAAGAAATGAGACCTGCCATGGCCTAGTAGGCTAGTACAAGCCTTACAAGGTTGACTGTTTCTAAGATAAATCACCATTGTTATATATATACAGTTTGCTGTTAAACTCATTTCACTATATTACTGCAATCCGATTTCAGTGTGAATTTAAAGGATCACCCTGCAATTTAACCGAGGCCATGGCACCAGTTTCGACCGACCTGGGATTCTGCTTCTCTTTTAATCCGGGTAAGAATTAAGTCAATTGCGAATCTATACTGAAAAATACTGCACATTTGGTTCTCGCGACTTAATTTTTGTGGGCGCTGCAGAAGTTTCAGTTTTACGATTACGATATAATACTTAATTTATTAATTTATCTATAATAAAAACAAATTGCTCGCCGTTTTAGAGAAGATGTTACTTTGTGCTTAATTATTTTAAGAATTTCTATTTACCTTGTAATTTGAAATCATTTCCGGAAACATGAATGCAATTGAGACATCTAAGCTATACGAGCCTGCAACGCTTAGCATTTAATTTGAAAGAAATGAGACGTAATTATATATAGCAGAGTTGAATTAATCAGGTTAACATTTCTTAATGAGGTTGAATTTCAGTGTGCATGCTCTGAGATTGAAAGTTGCTGGTTGTTGGAAACTGCAATGCCTGCACTCTGCAGCCTATATACCCTGTAAACAGGCCTATATACACTTGCAGTAATAGACTTAGATGATCAGTGTGCTGATAAGCCTATATCGTGCGTGTAGGTGGTTGAAATAAGCGGAAGAAAATGCAAAATACATGTAGACTATCGGTTAATTGATTTTTTAAATGTAAAATGTTGCACGATTAAATTGCAGATGAAACTCATTACGTGGTTACAGAACCTGGTGCCAGCTATGGTCTTCGTCTTGTGTTGTGGAGCAATCAGTCTGATTATCTGGTGACGTGGTCCCCATCCGCCGGCTTCAGGGTAAGGCAAGGGCATTATGCTTAGGCTATACGTATGCATTGTATTGTCAATAAAACAATGGTATAGAGAAAGTAGCCAACTTTCAGGAATAGCCTATTAGTGAAACGGTAGTCGGACTAAGAAATAAATGCGAGACTGTATATGCCAGTCTCAATTTACACGTGCTTTTAATTAGTATAAAGTGATGATGACAGTGGCGTAGGCAAGGGGGGGGTTTCGGGGGTTAAAACCCCCCATTGGCTCCGGGAAAAAGATTTTTTACGGTTATTTTTCCATTTAAATAAGAAAAAATAGCAAAAAACAGGGTTTCCGGCCATAAACCCCCCCCATGAAAAATTCCTGGCTACGCCACTGGATGATGATCAGTATCAGTAGCCTATAATGATGATCATCATCATCATCATGACGACGACGATGATGATGACGATGATGATAACAATAATAATAAATAATATATAAAAATAAAATTATAGCAGGCGTAATGTAAGCCTAATCCTAGACTCTAAAGTTTAAACTTCTAAAGAGGAAGCGATAGCCGAGCACAGTGCACCACCTTACTCGCGAGCTCTGGAGTCAAAGGGACATTAGGTCTACTTAAAAGAGTAGTCCGAAGGAGGGGCACAGTTGCCTGAAGATCAGAGAGGCAGGCAGTAGCAGCAGTAGTAGCAGTATTAGTAGCAACAGTAGTAATAGTAGTACTAGCACTGGCAGTAGCAGTGGTTGCAGTAGCAGAGGTTGCAATAATGGTTTTATCGAAAGTTGCGGCGATCTCTTTGTCAAGATATCTTATCTATATACTTTTTGCACTCACCGTGCTCTTCAACATCCAAAGCGTCAAAAGTAGTTGCAGAGACAATTCAGTTTTGAACCCGCGCGAGCCTACGTTGACGACCTGATTTACATGCCTTTTTAAGAAATATGGTGGCCCTATTCACTATAACTGTGGGGCACTTCTCATTTCAAATGAATCCAATTTTTGCTGATTTTCGCTCTTTAGACTTAACAACTAGGCCTTATACATTAATTAAGACACATGCAGTACGTATTTGATATTTTTCTTTTGCACCTAAAGTGTGGGGTCCCTGTTCGGCCGAACATGTTGACATATTATGTCTTAATCCACCTCTGCTGATACGATACGACAGACCATTATTAAGTTTAATGCAACCTTGATGTTTATTCAGTGGCGTAGCCAGGAATTTTTGATGGGGGGGGTATGGCCGGAAACCATGTTTTTTACAATTTTTTCTTACTTAAATGGAAAAATAACCTGAAAAACCTTTTCCCTGAGCCAATGGGGGGGGGTTTAACCCCGAAACCTCCCTTGCCTACGCCACTGTATTTATTTATTAAATTTTATTGTTGTGTCAGGTGAATTTACACGATCCATACGAGACACCTCTGATGAGGTCCGGAGGTTTCAAGGTCTCAGTTGGGGTGTCCACCGTCGTCTCTTTCTCCTTTAATAATGTAAGTAATAATAATAATAATCTTTTCTTTAATTACACGTTTGCAAGACGCAATGCGCTTTACATTATTTTACAAGTTATGCAGTAGGCCTAATCTTAATTAAACTTAACTACTAACTGAACAGACAGCTTTGCAATTACACGGCGCTAATTGCAGCCTACAAAGCATGTCCACCCAACGGGGGCTCGAACCTGTTACCTCTCGCACTCTACGCCAGCGTGTTATCCATTGCACTACAATATAATTATGTCTGCCTGCCTGCTTGTCATTGCAGGTGTCCCAGCTGCCGTCGCCCTACGGAGATTGTCGGGACAGTGCGAACTACACATTCAACGGTTGTATGACGGACTGCGAGGGACAATACATCCTCAGTCATTGCAACTGTCGATTGGCAGAGTCACCAGGTATATATACAACTATACACATCCACGCTAACAGTTGGATTTTCCCAGGCCCCGCCCCCATGGTGGCAACCCCTCCACAGTCCACTGTGGGTCCCGGTGGCCCTCTGTCTAGATACCAGGGTTCAGGTCACTAACTGCAAAACTGTGAGCATGCATACATACATACATACATACATACATACATACATACATACATACATACATACATACATACATACATACATACATACATACATACATACATACATACATACATACATACATACATACCTACATACATACATACATACATACATACATACATACATACACACCGGTACATACATACATACACACCGGTACATACATACACACCGGTACATACATACATACATACATACATACATAGACACCGGTACATACATACACACATACATACATATCCACATACATACATATGCACATACATACACATACATACATACATACATACATACATACATACATACATACATACATACATACATACATACATACATACATACATACATACATACACACACACATAAATACATACATGCATACATACATACACATTACACACACATATAAAAATACATACATACATGCATACATGCATGCATACATACATACATACATACATACATACATACATACATACATACATACATACATACATACATACATACATACATACATACATACATACATACATACATACATACATACATACATACATACATACATACATGTATATACCAATAAAAACAATAAAAACTTCATAACACGGATGCTGTATAAAAACATTTACTTGGATTTATCCGCTGCTCCTTTGTGCTTGTTAACTGTCGCGTTATGTCGATGGGTTATTTTGTCAATAAAACGAATATACATTGTATATATATATATATATATATATATATATATATATATATACGTACACACATACATACATACATACATACATACATACATACATACATACATACATACATACATACATACATACATACATACATACATACATACACCCACACATACATACACACGTAGGCCTACATACGTATACATACATATAACCACATCCTCCTCTATAGATATAGATAACATGAATTCATATTTTCTACAGATATGCTATTAGCCTATTAGACCTACTCATGGTGAATGAATCATGCTTTACTGCTATACGTTTTTAAATTTAAATCTAGTCTCAGGTCCCGTGTGCAATCCAGAGCAGGCTGTCGAATGTGCGCTGAAGACACAAGTTGTTTTCATATCTTCTGGAGCGTCCAGAGAGTGCGACTGTCCTCTGCAGTGCAACCAGCGCACGTATCCTTACTCGATAACGACAAGCCCTCTGTCACAGCTCTTCCTCAACTACACGATGAAGAATCCCACATTCAGAGGAAGAAAGCTTCCGGCAAAGAAGCTAGGCAGAGAACTCGCCTACGTGGAAATCTACTTCTCACAGCTGACCTACACCAACATTCAGACCATTCCGGCCTATGGATTCTTAGATCTGTTCTGCGACATTGGCTGTGCGTTGGGTTTGATTCTCGGATGTACGTTTCTCACCCTTTTCGAAATTCTTCAGCTTTTAGTCGGTCTGTTAATGGATCTCGTTGCAACCGGATATTTCGCACGATTACAACAGTCGGCTATAAAGAAATCCACCAGAACGACTTAATGTAGGCCTAGTGGTAAAATTTAGTAAAGCGCTGAAACGATATAAATGGATTGAAGGCAATAAAAAGTCAGACGGTAGGCCCCGTATGAGAATTGTAGAAAATTAACTGGGGCCAGACGTTGATTTACGTGGACTTGGGGTGCGCAATGAGGACTTTACTACTTGGTCCTTAGAAAGACTGGGGGTTGAGCCCCACAATTCACCTGGAAATTCTTACCCTGCAGGTTAGGCCTGGTTCTGCATGTATGATGGCTATTGCTTGCAAGATTAGCTAGGACTAATAGCGGTGGCTTGCAATATATATATATATATATATATATATATATATACAGGGTGGGCCATAAAAAAGTAACCCCCTACGGTTTTTAGCCCATATCTTGGCCAAACATACGAATTTTTAAATGAAACTTTACAGTCTTAAAGGCAATTCATATTTACGTACAATGGCCAAATTTCAACAAAATATTTCAAACAGAACATAATTTATATCACTTTTAGCGAGACCACCCCTCGTTTTTTGTCGATTCAAAAACGTAACGCAACTAAAAGTAGGTTTTTGCCAATATCTTGGCCAAAAGTAAGAATTTCGAAATGAAATTTTACAGGTTTATAGACAATTCATATTGACATATGTTGGCCAGATTTCATAAAAATTGTTCAAACGGGACAAAAGTTATATCACTTTTAGTGAGGCCACCCTACGTTTTTTGATGATTCAAAAAAGTCAGAAAACGATGGGTGGCCTCACTAAAAGTGGTATAACATTTGTTGGGTTTGAAATATTTTTATGAAATCTGGCTATCATTTGTAAATATGAATTGTCTTTAATCTTGTAAAATTTCATTTCGATATTCTTACTTCTGACCAAGATATTAGCAAAAACCTACTTTCTGTTGCGTTACGTTTTTGAATCGTCAAAAAACGAGGGGTGACCTCGCTAGAAGTGATATAACTTTTGTTCTGTTTGAAATATTTTGTTGAAATTTGACCATTGTACGTAAATATGAATTGCCTTTAAGACTGTAAAGTTTCATTAAAAAATTCTTATGTTTGGCCAAGATATGGGATAAAAACCGTAGGGGTTACTTTTTTATGGCCCACCCTGTATATATATATAATCAGGTCTACTATCAGTAAGTAGAATTCACGAAAAATAAGCTATAGGATATATATATATATATATATATATATATATATATATATATATATATATATAGAAACTGCTAAATGGAAACTGCTAAACTACAGGTTGATTATGTATTATACGTACAAGCAATTGTTTTGTTTTTCTTATTTAAGTGGATAAATAACCTTTAAAACTTTCCTACGCCAATGGGGGTTAGCCCCCGATCCTTCCCCTTGGCTACGCCGCTGGAAGAACGTGTCGCTGAAGTAACACACTCGCCTCCCTAAGCCACTCCTCCGCTCGTCCCCCTCCCCATAGACCTGGGAGTCGACCCCAATAAGTCGACCCCAGTCGACTTGGTCATCCCAAGTCGGGTCGGGTCGTTTCTGCTCACCGCAACTGACCCCAAGTCGAATTTTGTAGACAGAAGTCACTTGAAGTTGTTTTTACCACAAGTCGACTTAAACCGACTTGAGACATAAACATAGGCCTAGTTAAATTTTTCACTTCAAACCAATGATCGTAGCAACATTTAAGCAGCTTTTGTTGCCTAGTGTGTTTAAAAAAAATAATGAGGCCTTTGCTAAACAGAGACTTAGCCTACCGTAGGCCTACTGATTATTTTACCGGTAGCTAGCTATCGTGCAGACTGCCGTCTGTCGATCTATTCATATAGGCCTAATTTGTTATTCTATGCTAAAAAAAAGTCACGCTTAGGCATGCACTTAATTAAAATGGTGAAACAATTTAACAAAATGATACTGAAATATTAGCACGTGTACTTATCAAGCAAATCAGTGAACTTCTAGTGGTCAGTGAATTCGGCGCAAAGAAAACTGGATCTGCAAGGCCTATAATAAATCGATAGTTTGGCGCTACTTTGTTGCATGCGCTGCATCTGCAGTTGTTTGCAGACGGAAAAACTTTTGTAGGGCCAATTGAACAATGAAGGACTTTACTGTCAGTGAGTAGACCTAGTAGCTGTAGGATGATGCGCTTGCAATGCTATTTGCTAAGTTGCGAAATGATGTTAGTGGCCAAATAATTATGAAAGCAGAATTACAAATTAGGCCTATCATATTAAGCCATTCATTCAGTGCAATCAGTACGCGGTCCGCCATTTTATCTTAGACCTTGCGCATTTTACAAATTTATTTAATATTAATATTAAATAATAACAATAATGAGTGTAATCTGAATAATCATAGACAATGGACAAGCTAAACTTCATAGGCCTAATAATTTGCCGTCGCATTGTCTAGGCTACTAGATGGCCCAGAGCATCACAAAACTATTCAAACTGAAACACAAACATCCTGAAATGGCCTTAATAACACTTTAGCAAATTCATGCATCAATTAAGCGTTGAGGCCTCATTACTCATTGGTAGGCCTAAATGAAATTAATGCTTGCAAGAAAATTGGCTTGACTTCTTGCATTAGTAGCCGTACGTAGACTTAGGCTAATGGCTATTAGGCCTACCATGTCAGAAGTCGACTTCAAGTCGGAAGTCGGTTGCTTTTCTCCGAAGTCGGGTCAAGTCGTTTTGACGCCGAGAAGTCGACTTCAAGTCGACCTCAAGTCACTTTATGGTCAAGTGGGGTCAGATTAGCTGACCAAAGTCACTCCCAGGTCTACCTCCCCACCAAACCCAGGACCAAGCATGGCATTCTGAACACTGTATTTAGAAGGTCTTGGTCTCGTGGTCAAGCCTCCCCTATGATTAGCCTAAGGCGTAAGTGTAGGCCTACCAACGCTGGCTTGTTTAAGAGATAAATTTAGCTTATAGGCCTACCACGGTAGGCCTACGTACGTCCGTGTTCGGGGATCTTAAAATCCATTGCGTTTCGCCAACGGGGTAGCATGGAGGGTACGACCGGTTTCCAACTTTTTAGAATAATTCTTCCTGTATAGGCCTAAGGCCTATATATGCAGGCCGTATAAATTGTGTGGATCATGTCAAAATAATGGAAACCCCAAATAGAAAACCCGAAGCGCCTCCTGTAGGCTAAGCCTATGCCCTATAGGCCTGTGCTTTTGCGTGGCAGCAGTTTAAAAGCGAAAGTGGTGGTAATTATAAGGGAGCTGATCGATCACCATGCAGCAGATCAAGTAGGCCTAATTGAAAAGTGAACAGGGTTTGGGGCCATAAAATTAGGGTCGGTATAAAAAAGCGTTGTAGGCTTCAATTAGGCCTATAACATTTTCACAGCAGGTCCAGAGGCGGATCCAGATCAGAGGGGGCCAATCCGGCCATGCCCCCCCATTTAGAAATTTCTTTATTTTTGACCAGCTATTTTGCTCGGAAAGTAGACGTGCCCCCCATGAGTAGTTCCGTTGGACTTTGGCCCCCTTTCGAAAATTTCTGTATCCGCCCTTGAGCAGGCTGCAGGCATAGGCGCAATCATGTCCTAAAAGTTGGGGGGGACCAAATGAATCACGTCCTAAAAGTTGGGGGGACCATAATGATAAAGTCAATGGGACCACTCAAAAGTTGGGGGACGCGTCCCGTGGGTCCCATAGGGTGGTTGCGCCTATGGCTGCAGGCCCATATGTGTAAGTCGTAGCCAATAATCAATTGTTTAGGTCTAGTTACAGAAAAACAGCATATCTGCCATATAGGCCGAGTATAGTCTATATATATAACGTTAAACATTAGGCCTATAGGTTTACATTAATGAAGCCTTCGGTGCAATGGACTAATATGTTACAATGTAGCCTATTATGTAGGCTACTAACAAACTCATCCATACTTAGGCCTATACTTAGTAGGCCTACTTATAATCCTTCCTGTGCAGGTCTGCACAGACTGCATCTATATCTCCTACTATATGGCAAACTATATATATATACATAATACATAGACTACTAACAAACTCAACCATAACTTCATAAGCACTATAATTAGGCCTATAATTAATAGCCAACCATACTGTGAGTCTGTAATCTATGTTAGGCCTATTGTAGGCCTACACATAGAGCCTACAGCGATTTGCATGTTTAAAAAATTAAAGTATTAAACGAATAGGCCTATACATAGTAGGTCTACATAATAAAATAGATTCCATTATAGGCCTACCTATTATATATATATATATATAGCCTAGCTTGGAATTTCGCTTCGTTTTCATCTTTGGCATGGGAGCTTAACATTTACAGCAGAAGAAAAATTCAAAGCCATGCATTAGTCAACCTATGGTAAATTATGAACTAGACCTAAGTGTTGCACTTAGTCCGATATTAGACGTAGGCTACGTACAGTCGTACATGCGGCAAGTTTTTTCTTCTGTGGCCTAACATAATGCTACGGCGCTCCGTTCGGGCCATCGGGTAAAAAAAATTAAAAAGTCGTTATAACGACTTTAATCTCGTTATAACGAGATTAATCTCGTTATAACGACTTTTTCGTTTCTACGACTTTTTGGTGCTAAAAATAGCAAATAAAATTTCCCAATTCCATCTATGAATAAACTTTGCTGCGTCTTAGGTAGGCCCTAGTATTATGATTAGGTCTTGTTTATATCGGTTAGTAAGTAGCCTACCTAGACATCATTTGTGAAAAATAAATATTTGGTTGTATAGTAGGCCTTCAACCACTCCCAGTCCCAGGTACAACTTACAAAGGAGGTTTCAGTTGCTAGATATGGCTGAGGCCCATGGCTCGAGCGGCTACCTATAATTATACAGGGCTGATTAATTATAGGTTTTTATTGAAATTTCCAGTGATTATACAAGGCTATAGCCCTATCATCCCTATGCCGTCACATTTATAGTAATTTTATTATAAAATAAACTTACATAATGAATTTATGCAATTGTTATAGGCATACGCTATTTTTAATACGGATGTATCCGCAATAAAAGGTTGACGAGAGGATACCTGTCGGGGGATCTGAGTAGACCTTTAGGCTATTTATTTTATTGAACAATCCGGTTGACAGGCCGCAACCGGTTACAGTACTACGTGTATAGGCTACATTTTATGCAATTGAAACAATTCACAAAATGCATTATAAATTTATGACAGAAGACAAATCTTCAAACAGAACAGGCAGTACTGTTTGCAAATACGTACGGCGCTAATAGAAGCCTACATACAAAGCATGTCCATTGTCTATTGCGCATGCCCTACTCTCCATGCTAGTCCTCACTAATAAGTGTAGTGTGTTTTTTGAGTAGGGTTGCCAGATGCACTGAGGAATTTACCAGACAATGAGTACGGGCTGTGGGAGCGGTATACTTTAAGACTTAATTTAGGGTCTATATGATATATATATATATATATATATATAACCTAATTTAATTCCCAGGGAAACGTATACGTAGGTAGACCCTAATTAAGCTTAATCCGCCGAACGGCAATCTCACGAATTCGTCAATCCTCAGAACGGCAATTTCGTAGGCCTATTCAAAATAGGCCTACGTGTATTTTAGCGTCGTGCATGAATCCACTGTATAAATAATTATTTATACTGTTATATGAATCACTCGTTGCAGCATTATTATTTTTAGATCAATCCAACTTCTAGTTTGGCCAGAATCCTTCTAATCGATCCAGCTTTTGCTCAGGCATGAATTATTCCAATCGATATCGCTTCTAGGGCCTATTTAGGCCTATTTTCATCAAAGCCAATTCTATTTAACTATAAATATTTTTATTGTTCGTCAATCCAGCTTAGATTTCAGCGAGATCGCTTTCATAAATCCCATGGCACTTCGATTTTACTAAAAATTATTTTCGTCAATCAGACTTCTGTAAAATAGGCTAAATAAGCTAGTTTTAGCGAATTAAAATTTGGTAATTTTTCCGATTTGTCATTTCATAATAGCCTGGCGAATTAAATTATTTAATGAAATAACTTAATTATTTATCTATGATAGGCCTACAAAAAGCATAATTATATGACTAACCTATTCTTCATTAATTCGACTTCTAAGCTTACTTTTGTAGCATATAGGCCTAAATGAATGAATCCAGTTTCCATTTATGCATGCAAGCATTCCTTTAAAGTTTAATCAATTCAGCTTCTAGCTGAGCAACAATTGTTTTTTATCAGCCTGACTTCTATTTAAATAACAAATATATTTCACCAATCCAACTCCAATTTCAACAAGAATCTTTTCATCGATCCCACTTCTATTTATGTAAAAAGTTATTTTCATATAATTATTCGACTCCATATATTTAGCAAGAATTATTTTCGTCAACCCGACTTGTATTCGACAATGCTGTGCCGAGTGTAGCCTACTCTATCGATCAGTTTTGCAAGTGATCAGAATTATTTGGGACCGCCGTTCAAACGATTGCGAACATCTAAAGACAGTTTTATTTGACCACGCTGAGGTTGGGAGCGCCTCTGAGTAGCCCCCTGAAGAGGCGCTATATAAATGCATCTAATGAATTAATTACTTAATTAATATAGGTCTAGTTTAGCGCCGCAACTTAGCCGATTCGCCATTATTCGACCACCTGTATTCGACCATCGCTGCAACGCATGCAATGGTGAATAATTTACGACGCTAAGCTACTGTAATACGTTTACCACCCTTAGGCCTACTATTATTATTTATATTATTATTATTATTGCTATTTTGAGTCCTTGCTATTGAACGTGAAGCACAAAGATTGTTTGTGCACAATGCAGCTGATAAACACGAAAGAAAAAGCAAACAAGTGTTTATTTATAGAACAAATTGAAATTTTCCATTCTATTTTTAGCATCAAAAAGTCGTAGGAACGAAAATCTCGTTATAACGACTTTATTCTCGTTATAACGAGATTAAAGTCGTTATAACTACTTTAATCTCGTTATAACGACTTTTTTATTTTTTTTTACCCGATGGCCCGAACGGAGCGCCGTATAATGCCATTGACAACACCCATTCCTTGTGCTGACGCAGAAACAAGTCAGTCCTGTGATATGACTAGAAATCACGTGCATTGCCAACTTCGACCGAAAACATAGAGCAAATATCTACCCAGAGGTGTTATTCAATCCGTTTTAATTTAAACACTATTATAATAAAGCAAACCTAAATAGCTGACCCTGCTTTCAATTCTCTTATAGAAGAATTTTGTCTTGCAGTGGATATTTATTTAATCACCCATCTGCATCCTTGATGATTGTAAAGTAAACTTCATAGTGCTTCATTCTTCTTATGAATAGTGTTATTACGTCATGAGTGTAGAATCTGGATGAGGAAAAATGATCAATGTTGATGTTGGTTCGTAAACGCAAGTGGTGCTCTGCAGAATAATGTTATTCGGTTTTGTATTATGTAACAATTTTAAAAACTGAAATGTCGCAATCCTCGCAGTTGGCTCTCAAGGTATTTCTGATATTCTTCTTATTTTTACGGCTTTAAAGCATTCCGTAAACGTTTATTCTGTTCCGATTAGCGCCGTCTAACATCCGTGTGTTGATAGTATTTTTGATGTTCTATTTAAAGTTACGTGTTTCATGATTTCGTAGTTTTATTTATTATTTGCAAGTACTTGTTTTTCAATTTCTGCAGGTTGTGGTGATCGTCCACTTTGTATTGACAGTATGGTGAGTATTATCACATCCGTTTGACGGTATAGATAAAACAGTTCTTTTATTTATGCTGGTAGACCTGTTTAAGCAGCTTAGTAACGCTAAGAGCTCTGGCTCATAGCGCTAGTGGGTGTGGCACGAATCCCCGAAACGAATTTCAGCCGGCGGCTTTCTATTATAAAACTTTTTCAGGAAATCAGACTTTTGTGTAGGCCTATTTTCAGCGTTTTATGGGATTCTAGTTTCGGGGATTCGGCTGGGTCATATTAGAACAGGAAGTCAACAGAAATGATGATTGCCGTAGCTTATAAAGAACAGACATTAAACACTGGCTCTATTTAAATGCTATTAAAATATTTTGGAAATCGTTCCACAGTCATAGATGTGCCAACTCTTTGGAATAATCTCCAGTCAGAATGTCGAAAATTGTTTTTAAAAAGTAGCCAAAACATCTCTCGCAAGTGCTGGGCATGTCTTTGACTGAAATCACTCATCTTTTTACAAGGCCTACTCTCATTCATTGTCCTTCCCTGGCCTTGCTTGCACCAGAACTGTCCTCTGTAGCTGTCTGGCTTGCTGCCTGACTCTTGGATTGGATTTTTACCCTACTCGCCTTTTGATGTTATTTTCACTTGATTGCCTGTGAATAAGTTGGTTCTTGTGACTTAATTAATTGCAATCACAAGGCTGCCTCAGCAACCAAAAAAGTTAAGTTCTGATCAGCCTAAAGTTCAGCAATGTAGAATGCTGGTTTGCCAGCTGTAAGTAGGATAATAATGAAATGCCTAGAGAGTATTAATAGTCATTTTAAAATTATGTTATTTGCCTTCATGCATTTTGTCACAGTTTAAAGTGAAAATAAATAATAATAATAATTTTATATATGGCGAAGTAACACAGCCATGCCGTTACAAGGACGGCTTACAAAGCAGCTGATATTCAAAGGTTTCTTTTCTGTATGATTTCAGGGCAAGCATGAACTTCTTACCCGCTTCCTACATTTACATGAATGCGTTCATTTTGGCATTTGGAGTCTGGGCTATTATTGCACCAGAGTGTGTAGATGCCGTCTTTATGGTACGTTTGTTGCATCCCTCTCTTTTGTGACGGTTCTCGAAATATTTCTATTGTTTTTTTCAGTGAGGCATCAGGTATATTCCTGCATGCCACTTTTTGAGCAAAACTGACTAAATTAACTATTATAACATACATTAATATGTCAACATTAAATATTTATATTGTGCTTCAAACAAAGCTGAAGTTGAAAACGAACTCTATGCAAGAATAAAAGAGCAGTTGCAAGAACAGTCGGAATAAATTGATAACCCAGGCCTGATTAGTGAAGTGGGAGGCCAATTGAAAGCCTATATTGTTGAGTAAAAAAATATCCATTTTGCAATACTGCATCTTGCAAGGAAGCCCAAGATGTCAACTCTTGTATGTGAGTAGTCTTACTTTGCCCTTTGTTTGGAAGATGAACTGATAATTCTTGTTACGTAACGAAAGTAGCCACTCTGCTTTACTTTCAAGATCAAAGGTACATCCATGGTTTTATTTGGTCTAATAAATGCACATCTGTGAGCGCTGACTGTCTTTTTAGAAATTTGTCCCAAGTAGGGATGTAACATACTGGAAAGCGGCATAATGTATCCATGTAAATGCGAAAACTAAGCACTACATATCTGCACCAGTACCTTTGAGATATTCTTAAATGTTTTTTCCAAGCATTCTGACGCCTTATGCCCTTAAATGCATTCTACAATATATTCTGACGCCATACTACGTGGCATACATACAAATTACATAACTTTGGCCATCTTTTTTATTCCTGTTATGAAAGTTTTCTAATCATACCATACCATCCATTTCCTTAGTTTTAGCTTAATTTTTACTTGAATTAACTATCAACCTTTTTGATGTTGTAGCTCTTCATTCTCAATGTAATTAGTATTGTGATGGATACGATATTCATCGGAATATTTGCATCATACAGAATTATCATCTACGGTAATTTCTTACTCTACAAGATTTATTGTGAGAAATACAATCACAACTGGATAAAAAAATTGCCTATGTTGCAAGCTTATATGTATTAAATTTGCGTATTTGCATACTTTTCGTGCGATATGAACTTAAATGTTTGTAGTGCTAACCACTTAGATTTCATTCGTGATCTAGTGATGCTTTGAAAGTTTGGAGTTTGCAAAAAAGTAAGAACTTGCATACACATAATGCCTGATTTAACATGTATTTGAGCAGTTGACAGCGGCGCCCGCAGACGTACGCACGTACGCAAGTGCGTACAGCGCGACGACTAAAAAAAAAGGTCATCAGTTTTTCCGGCGGATAGAAAAGGTATGTTTTTGGGGAATTCTAGGTTGATGACTAAAAAAAAGTCATCAGTTTTTTCGTCGGATAGAAAAGGTATGTTTTTTTGGAAAATTCTGGGTTGATGACTAAAAAAAAAATTCATCAGTTTTTTCGGCGACCCTGACGAAATTTTTTCCCTCTTCGTCCCTCCATCGAAAATTTCTCTGCATACAAAAAAAATCCTGCGGGCGCCGCTGGCAGTTGACATCACATTTGGCAACATATAGAGCTCTTACAGTTTGTTTCAGATTTGTAAAAGTTTTTACAAAACTCACTGATGAGATCAAGTTGCAGTTTGTTTACTTTGATGCCAGTTTACTTTGCAGACACAGTCCTGCATCTAGAAATTTTTATAGAACCGCTTTCAGTACACATCTGTTTACCAATAATTGCGGCTGCTTGTTTTATGTGCACTGTTAGCCATGTAGTTGAGACAAGCATATATATGTGAAGTGCTTACACAGTTCGTTTAAACTACTGACTGTTTAATGAATAAGTATTTGCGAAGTTATTGTGCTGTATCATGTAAAGTAAACTGTATTCTGATATTTAGAATTAAATATTGCCATGTTGTTATTCGGTTCCAGATGTAAACACCTACAGATTCAGTCTTGGGTATCCTTTTTGGCTAAACGGAAAAACAGTAACTCCAAGCTTAAGGGTTTGGGTATATTAATTTTTACATGAACCAAAGAACCAAGATGAAGAAACTGTATGGAGTATAGTGGTGCCAGTATTTCTTTGTGGATCAGAGTGCTGGTGCTTGCGCAAAGAGGATGAAAGGAGACTTTTGGTGGCTGAAATGAGTTGGCTGCAGGGAATATTGGGCAGAAGTAGATGGGACAGGATCAGAAATGAGAAGACCACAGAGAGGAACTGGGAGCAGAGGAAACAATAGCTTGAAGGGCACTATAGCAAATGCGAGAAATAAATAATAAATGAAGACATTACAGGCACTAGGAATGATTGATTCACAACTGAAAGTTCACATCTCAGCTCAGATAACAAGAATTGGATTTTCATTGTTTAGCAACATGTGCTCTTGTATGCAACATTAAATTTGGTCAACTGGTTGGTGACTTTTGGAAAGTCATCCCGTCGTGCATTGTGGTTTGTTGTTGCATGTTTCAGATCTGTAGTTTGACCGTGTTTTTTCACCGAGATAAGCCTTAACATTGTTTTTAGTATGTCTATTTTAAACTTGATACTGAAGCCCTTGACAAGCTACATCTTGTATCGTCTTTACCAAGACAGGAAAGGGGAACTTGGCTTTCCGACATTCAGGATCATTGGTGAGAATGGAATTTTTCTTCGTGTCCTTTGGAAATATGCAAATAAGATAATGTCCACATAAATTTGATGAGGCGAAGAACATTGAAATATTCCTCTAAACAATCTGATTGCAATGTATTCACAATTTCTGGCTATTAAGGTATCACTGGCAATAGATGTTGGTCATTATTTAAAAATTATAGGATAACACTGACACTGATCGAAAATAGTTTAGACAGAAGAATTTATGTACAGCATCTTTTTGGAGGAATCATTTATTATCATTTATGTTATTTAATTTACAGTCTATCTGTCACACAGAATAATATACACAATTGTACATGATTAGGAAAATTGATTACCCTTGATAAGCTGAGAGACTGAATAGATTTCTATATTTGTTAAATATTTGAAAAATTGACCTGCCAGTTGAATGAGCATTATTATGGCATTTAAAAATTTGTTGTATTTACCTAGTACCAAATTACTTGTTACGAAGATTCCATGAATGAACTCTAGTCCTTTTGTCAGATCTATGGAGGTTGTGTCAAGGCTGTTTTTAAGGAATTTTTAGAACTGCACTGCACAACCCTTTCTTTCCTTTCCCATTCTCCATGGTAAATTACTTCCAATTGGAGGACAATGACCTCTTTTGCTAGCTTTAACTGTACAGAAGTGCTTATACAACTGCACAAATCCATTTAGAACTGCACATTTTGTGTACAACTGCACATTAAGAAAAGCTCTGGGTTGTTTTGCACGTGTTAGGTCATACGCATAACGGTGAATACGAGCCAATCGGATCACAGCCGTCTGCTCCGTATAATTACGTGGAGACTGCAGTGCCTCATTCCACGATCGAAAAGAATCCAGCATCCTAAAGATGACCATCAGCTGCCCTAACAGCTGACCAGCTGCAGTGACCGACTGACCACTTGGGACCGACTGGACAAATGTTTTCGTCTGTAGTACGGTTTTTAACCCTTAGACGACCAGCTACATTGTTTTCAATGCATCTTAGTACACACTGGTTGTTAAAGGGTTAAGGCTTCCAAAGTTATGTATCGTTTCTTTGTCTCTCTCTCTCTTGCTCTGGATCTGACCAGTCTTGTATCTCAATGAGGACAATATTAACGTTGGCTGCTGATTACAATGCTGCAGAAATATTTGGATTAGATATTAAAGATATTATCCATGTTACCCGGAGATTTATAGCAGGGCTGTACTGAGTATATGCTGCGGCCGGAATAATCGACTTTTTCCCACAAAATTTTCTGCTGGCATTTTTGCTTCTTAGTTGTTGAAATTTCTGACGACCTTTTTCCTCGGGCCGGAAAACGCTCCTCGTGGCGTAAAACACTCTAATTTCGTCATTTCATTACTTTTATTTGTTCTAAAATCGTGATCTTCTGCTGTTTTCTGCTCATAATTTTATCTATTATTTTTTTAATTTTGCTTTTGAGGTAAGTACAAGCTGTATACCAGTGTATACCCTCATGTACAGCCCTGATTTATAGTGTGAAAACCATGTGTCAAATAGATGTTAAAATTCTCTAGTCTTGTATTATGTATACACAACAATGTAACTGCATGCATACCAGATATAAGGACAAGCGACCATTCTATGGAGCTCTGCTTTTTTTAGTATTGGGTTCTCTGGAATGTAGAAATTGTAAGAGTTGTACAAGCTATTCCTGGAATAATATAACATCTACACATTGCCAGATGCACAAAACATTTGCTGTCAGCTATAGATATCTAATTCTGTACATTTTGTTATACATTTTGTTATATGCATACTAGCCACAGGATGATTTTTTTCTTTTTCATTTTTCAGTGCCATCTTCACAGTATAATTGTAGGCCATGAGCAAAGCAATGCACTTGGGTCGTGACTACCCAAAGGGATCAAAATTTCAACGGCCAAAGAAATCAAACCTATTCAAAATATTGGTATTTTCAACGTTCACCTTTTAAATTAGTGTCCATAGAATTGTGGGTCCGGACGATTGCCCAGTAAGCCCATGCCTTAAGACAACACCGAATTAATAACAGTTGCTACAAGGTGAATAAACAAAATTCCACGACTTCCATCCAATGTCAAAGTCTTTCATAAATTCCTATTGGGATATTTCTAACCATTGCTTCAGAAATTAACACTTTACAGGCATACCGGTAGTTGTTTACTATCAAACTCTTTCAATGTCTAGAGCAGTTACTGATTTCTTCCTCAAATTTCCATGTCCTAGGTAATAATCAAATTCTATGCCTGTACGTTGGACCTTCCATGGGAAAAAACCCGTTGTCCAGTCCTGGAATATTTCAAAGTTAAACTCCATGACCCAGTGGCAACCATATTGACTCGACACATTTCTTAAATTCATAGCGTGAAGCTTAACCAGTGCTGTGTCTTGTACCAAATGAATAAGATATTTAACTACATTTTATTGTCTACTGTCATGCTTGTTGTTCTGTGTCAATGTTGAGCTTACACGTGATTAACACTTACAAATCAACCATGTCAAATTAGAGAAAATTGTTATTCTGATGAAGTACTTAATGTTAAATAATTATAGCAGTCATTTAATCAGAACATATATAATTATGCATCTTACTGATTTTTTGTTTAAAGCATTCAGATGAATACAGATTAAAAAATCAAACAGTTCTTTTTGACAGCAATTCGTGTGGTTCCGAGAAATTTAACTGCTTTGCCGATTAATTTGTATGTGGAGACTGCTTACGAAGTTTCTGCAGTGAGGTTTAAAGCAGCCTCTACCAAAACATCACTCGCAGATTAGTTTGTAAAACGACTAATTCCAATGTTTCACAAGTGCTGCTCTGTAAAGTCCAATTGCATTACGTCGCAACGCAGCAACTGTTCCAAATTGTCTTCGCAGGTTACAGAGTTTAAAAAGTTTCCATTTTCACATCGTACTTTGGGATTAAAACCACAGAAGCATTGGTGACGAACCAATGCATGAAGTTGCAGAAGGAGAATGTTCAATTCAGTGGCTTTATAGGCGCTTCAGAGGCATGGCACGTCTCTGATCGAATACATGGAAGGTGCCAGCCACTAGCAACCCGATCAGGAGTAATATTCCGCAGATAGATATCAGAGCCGTACGTGGAATGTATGTGTAATCGTAGACGATGTACTCGCTGTCTGGCTCTGTACCTCTTGGCAGAAACCAGAGAATCAGCGTTATAGTGATAGCCATGAAGATGGCTCCAAGTCCCGCATATGCAGCCGGGCCCTGAGCACGGGTGAGCACAAGACAAAGCAAAATACAGAAAATCCAGATCACTGCAAGTATGATCAGGCCTGGCCCAAGAGTGGCCATCGCTGCTTCAATTCAGACTGAATGGCAGAGCTAAATGAAGCTGGGCCGCCTATTTCCGTAGTCGAGCTTGAGATTCACGGGATTATAATTATACCAAACAGTACATTGGATAACTCTGCGTTTCAACTACCTAAACGACTGTTCTTGATTTGAAAATTCTGGAAACAATTCAGAAATGATATTCCAATTCAGCTGCACTATGCTCTGTCTCGAGTGGTTTGTCCAATCTACAATTGTAAAATAATAATCATGTCACAGAAAAAAGCTGCAAAACACCAACATTGTAATCAAATTCTCAAAAATTATGCTTTACCGTGACAAATATACAGGAAGGACATTCATCCTGCACGAGATTTTTCAAAGGCACGTACAATAGATCTTCAAAGGCACGTAGATGTACAGTTTTCACACATGTTTATAATTATAGCAATCTGTCATTTTGGCATTCTAAAACACGAGAAGTTGGAAGATAGTAAGTGGAATTGATAAAAACTAATGGTGCATCAGGGAATATTTAGAATGCTAAACGATAGATAGTGATAATTAAGGCAAGATGCCTGACCGCCGCTGCAAGTTTGAATAGGTGCCATGCCATTTAAGGTTCCCGTGTGCGGGCCATGCCATATTGAGATTCAAATCTGAAATAACTGTGAGACGATTCTCATGTTGTCTAAAAAAATTCTTGGGACACTCCAACCAAACTAGCTAACCAAGCCAGTCACCATTTCTTGTATCAAGTAGGCCTACAAGTTCATATTTTATCATAAAGTCGGTATTTTTTTTGTGAAAACATTATTGCTGAAAATTAAGTTGGGTAATTGTGCAGTTTCGCCATCCCTGATTGGCGAGATTCATGCCAAAGTAGAAGCACAGTATACTGTGGTAGAAGTAGGATTGATGAAAAATAATCATGCTGCGCCAGTCGGAAAATGTATAATTTATTCCGCTAAAACGATAGATTACCATAAAGTGATACTAACACAGCGACAGCAAGTATACAGCCAGAGATGCTATATTCGGCACATAATAACATTATAAAGCGTGCGTGCGGGCCGCGGTTCGTTTTCAGAGATTCAAAATTTCAGGCTAACACGTACGGTCCGTGCACGGGACCTAAATGTCGTGGCGTCCATTCAAACGGGCGAGCGGTAGTGAAAGATCTCACCCGATCAAATTCATTGAAAAATGAACACGGTCGAGGCCATAATTATACCGCCACTAGATAAAATCCGAGTATATTTACATTATAACTTGCAAAGAGAACGAACACTTACACCAAAGCTTACACGAACGCCATATTGGTAACCATAGCACCTAAATCGTAGAGCAGAGTTCGATTAATCCTTTGGCGCTATAACTTGTAGTCTAAAAATAGAATCAAAACAAATTTTGTGCTTACGCGTTTTAAAACTTAATTTACTATTAGCAACTAAATGGCTTCTCTGCTAGGACATTTTCAAATCCTAAACTTTCAAATTTGAGGTTTTGCTCCTTGAACACTTCGAATTCCCAGCTTCTTCTGAATATACAAAAGAATAATTATTATACATGTGCCGCAACTGTTGCAATGCGAGTTGGTTTGGCTGAGGACCGACTGTTGCATGTAGTGGCAAGGAACGACTTCCACGTCCTTTGAGGTCTTTTCCCACCAAAGAACAACCGTCGTCCAGGTCTCAGGACCCGCATACACAATTTTGAACTTCTGAGCAAAGATGACCGGAACTTTGTCTCTATTCTTTTCAAATTATGTTCTTAAAGCATAGCATATCGATTCAATTCCAATAACTGATTGCACCCTTTAATATTATTATTTCAATGTAATTTTGTCTGTCTTAATGTACCAGGTTGCGGTTTGCCAACCTGCTTTTGCTCATTAAACGAATATACACACACATTCTTGCACTACTAGCTCTTTCTGAGCTTGGACATATTTCACTGTGGACATCCATTAGCAATCTAAAACAAAATCAATCTCAGACCAGTGAAATGATCATCAGGCGAACTTTGTCTAAAGGGGCGAATACAGAAATTTTCAAAGGGGGGGCAAACTTTTTGGTGGAAATTTTTTTTTGGGTCTTTGGGGATAGAAAAATCTGACTTTTTTGTCGTTTGGTTGAAATGTCTCGAAAAAGATACCATTTTTGCCTGCCAGAATAGCTGATGACCCTCTTTAGTCATACGCTACTTTTCTCTCTGCCTTCTCTCTCTGTCACCTTTTCCTGTTGCATTGCTTAACCTATAAATTGTAGGGGAGGGAGCACGCCCAGTTTGCCTGCCAGAATAGATGGTGACAAATGTGCAAACTTCTCAATGGGGTCCATGGCCGGATTTGTCCCTTGGATACGCCCCTGTACATGGGTGGGTACAGAAATTTTGGAATGGGGGGCCAAAATATTTGGTCGTGGTTTTTGTCTTTTTCTCCAACGAAAATTTCTAAACACCAGTGGCAACCCATGCTATTTGACATCTGATGACTTTTTAATCTTGAATGGACGCTATAGAAATTACCATAAACAGCTAGATGGATAGAAGCAAACAAGAATATACTGTATAATCTTTTATTTAAGTTGCAAGGCTATCCTACAAAACGAGACATTCAATCACATATGGTGATCAATAAAATCAAAAGCAAAAATTATTTAGAACATTATCAAGTGAAAGGACATTTATGCAACAACCAGCAGCATTTCATGCCAGATACTACATTTGACACGCCTGGAGGCTTCACATTTGGCAGAACTGCAGTGTAAGCATAATGCAGAATTCAGCTCAGCATTAGTAAGGACCATAAAAAAGAAATCGTTTACGTTGGCACTAACCATGGCTGTTCTGGCAAAATTAGAGTTGTCAATGTACACACTACAGTTGCCTAGGCAACCTGTCTGCAGGCTATTTTGCTGTTTATTACACAGAAATATTTCTTGAGGCGAGTACACGCTGTATACAATGTATACCTTCGACTACAGCCCTGGCACTAACTAAGCGTAAGAAGAACGTTAGCCTACATAATGCTTGAGCTCTTCATTCACTTCTATGGTCGAAGTGGTAGAGAAAAATGAAAAATTAAAAGTATATATGGTTTCTTTTATTTTGCAGGGTCCAACGCAAATTCTGATCTGTAGACGTGGTTGACGATATCTTTGTTGATGTCTTCCAGCTCTGAGCACACGTCGAGCAAACAGTTTTCCACGATATCATCAGCAATGCTAAAAAATAATTACAGAAATAGTATCAGCGTCAAAAAGCAATGAATCAGCACGTACCACAATGAAGCAATCTCAGCGCAAAAATAGCTTCAGACATCTTTTATACTCTGGGGTTGAATACCATCTATTCTAGTCGAGAGCCAACTATGGTGGCATTATTGCAATGCTCAAAGCAACTGTATTTTTTTTAGTCGCTCGTCTCCAATTTCCAAGAAAAAATACCATTTTATCCGCCAAAATAGTTAATGGCCTTTTTAAAGTCATACGGACCTCGTATACGGGCCTTGTGGATGCGGGGAGGGACCTGCGGAACTACTCATGGGTTTGACCCTCACCTGAGGCAGGGACTCCAGCAAGTCCTTCACTCTTGATTACCGAGTGCCGTCGATGTTCTCTCCAGTGGCGGATCCAGGGGGGCCAATTCGGCCATGACCCTCCCCCATTTAGAAATTTCTTTATTTTTCACCAGCTATTTTGGCTCAGAAAGTTGACGGCCACTCTGTCTCAGTTCTCACGGTTCTTAAGAACAAGATTGGACTGGGTCCACTCCTGAGTACTGGTAGACAACCTTGCAGGGGCGCTATAATCAAAATGATGTAATAAATAAATAAATATGCAAGGTTCCCGAGAATGGAAGACAAGCTGATGAAACAACTTTGTTCTGCCTTAGCTTATAAATTAATTATCATAAAACAAAAATCAAACAACATCAATACAACGACATACAAAGGAAACAAAATACATTCAGCAAACACGTTTCAATTTTCATACTCACTCTTCGACCACTTTCCAAGGGTCAAACAGGTCAACCCTTTCGTTGATGTGGCGCTTCAGGTAAGCCTCAAAATTCTGGACCTGTTGCCTAATGTTGTACAAAGCCTCCGGTTGCAAAGAAACAACGATGCCCGAATCACGGATGGACTTGTCAATCTGGAAATCCCCTTGTCTCGTAGTTGTCTTGTGCCGAGGCTTTGTGAAAATAATGGGTGCATTGGAATCGTTGATTTGCATCACCTGCCCATTTGTAATTACCTGGCCATTTTTAACACCTGCAATTATCTCGACAGGTATCGGAGAACCTGGTACGTCATTCAGTGTTACGCCTGCAAAAATCAACAGAAATTCAATAAAATCAGGTTTCGTCAACTAGGCAACAAATTCGTAAATGTAAAATCACACAACACACAAAGTAAGGCAACATTCATGTATTACAATTTCATAAATTGAGTACAGTACCTAACCGCTGTGTGGATCAGTCAGTAGGTAATCCTTAGAAGGTTTTAAATTCTTGGGATACAAGTTATAATGCATGTAACTCAGTGCATTAAAAAGAAAAAAAAGAACTGAATATAATTAAATAATTATTACTAAATTAATCGATAAAATCTTTTAACATTTAATAAATTATTAATCGTTAAAAACCGCAGCCATAGTATCATTATTATTCTAACAATTGATACTCCACGACTTTTGTAAAGTTCTGTTTTAAACTGTTCTTGCTGGGAGCAGTTCCAAGAGGATATCTAACTTAAAGAGACACTGTATCACGTTATCGAATAAACAAAAGAAAGCACTGAAGTGCAAACTGATCCATTGTTGCCTGATCAACCCATCAATCAACTCTCGATTAATCAATCAGCTAATCAATCAACCAATTAATCACTAGAAAAGGAGCTGAGCGTCAAATGGAGGCCATTCCAGGTCGAGAATCCTACTACCGAGAAGGCACGGTCCTGCATAGTGGAGCTAAGAGTAAAATGGACTGAGAGTAGACTTTTCAGCTGAATGAAAGCCCTGAGTGGAAGTGGCAAGCATTTAAGAGTAGGGCTACAGAGCTTGCAAAGGAAGGCAAGAGTAAGGCCAAGATCAGCTAACAGTCAAACTATCAATCAATTACAGTTTTAAACAACCAGTAAATCATTTATTACAGTAAGCATAAGGCAACCGTACGCAGCCTCCAAACATTGAAAATGCTGAATGTTAAATGTAACCAGACCTTTTGTTGACTTCAAATCACCGTAGGCAAGACTGGTCCATCGTAGACGGATTTCATCTTGTTCCATCTGAAATGTTCACCAAGATGCATTGTAATGTCTAATGAAAGGACTCGTGTCGTTACTATTAAGCATTGCTATCTAAAGACAATTAAGATGAATTCATTTTCTGGATGGTACTGAGCAATTGTGAGTGAAGGACTTGTTCAACGTCAGGACACAGTAACCATATCACGGTAGGCTTGTAACGGGTACAGTAGTAACACATACTATACATGTTACATGGCATGTGCACTAACCAATGCCCCAAGTCTGAACAAGTTCATCCATCTGTGACAAGCACAAAAACAACATCTGGGTGACTCCAACACAAACTATGCTGCAGAAGATGATGATGATGATGGTTCTCTGCCCGAAGGCAGGTTCATTGGCTTTACGCCCCTGGGGATGAGATGAGTGAGGTGGTGATGATGATGATGATGATGGTGGTGGTGGTGGTGATGGTGATGATGATGATGATGATGATGATGATGATGATGATGATGCTCTGTCCGAAGGCAGGTTCATTGGCTTTACGCCCCTGGTGGGGATGAGATGAGTGAAGTGGTTTCCCGTTGCCTTCCCCACAGACAGTGATGGGTAAGCAACTTGCCCAAGGTCACTCCGCAGGAGCTTGCGCCCCTGCGTCCCACACGTGCTAGCCCAAGATATCTAAATCTCTGAGTGTCAACCCCCAGCCCGGGGCTTGAACCGCAGTCTGTTGCAACCAACAGACGTATGCCGCTCTCGTTTATCGGTGTAGCTAACTAGGCTGCAGAAGGTTGTAGTGACATTCTGGCTACAGAACTGAATCCACTTCTCTATCTATCTGTAATGCATGCGGCTCATTATCAGCCAGTTCTAAGCGTCAACACTCACGATATTTAAAGAGCCAATGCTCTGCTGCCACTCATTTAAACGCACGTGCAGACTATCAGCTATCCATAAAACAGAATGTGCTGTGCAACAACTACATGAAGAAGGATCAGCAGCTTGTCTTTGGCTTGGCAGCAGATTTAGACACATTAACCAAAAATCACCCCATTTGAAAATCAGTTCTACGAAGACACACAACTTCCTCATATTAATTAATTAATTAATTAAATTCCCTTTTGGCTAAATATGACGACTGATTCCAAATGCTAACCTCCATCTGGTGAAGTCGCTGTAATATTGTTTCGACGTCCGGTGCGTCTCGGAGCACGGCCGCATGATACGTCGCTCTGTTCTCCTCTCGTCTGCCGTGAAGTTCGCTGGCCATGTCCGCCATCAGGTCACCAATGATCTCATCCGTCACTTTATTCACATCAGCGGCTATCTGCAGCAGCAAAATCATTCACCGAGTCAAATGGAGAAGAAATCTACTTGAAAACACAACTTGATAAAGCCCATCAGACAAGGGTCTTAGTCTTGTTTGCATATTTTTGTAGAGCAAGTATATTAGTATCATGACTTGTTAAAACATTCTTTATAACAAACTCAATTTGGCCACACCGTGGCTGCAAAGAATGATCATCAGACATTCGCAAGTTTTTTTTAACCATTTTCAGTTGGGTCATAATGTCAGAGCTTTCAACACTGATCATTCATTTCTTCCACATGTCATCTAAACAAGACTAAATGTCCTGAAAATTTAACAAAATTATCTGCTCATAGTGAAGAACTTTATGAACTTCTGAACGTTGCTATAAATTTGGACGTGAGTTCCGAAACGTCAAAAACGAGGCAACACCAGACGTCTTTGAATCTAATTATCTTCATATAGTTTCATCTAATACCATAATAAACATTCTGTAAAATTTTCATTGAAATCCGAGATGGTCGCACTGGAGCCATTTGTTGAATTGAGGTGGAATGACCCTACTGCACATCAACCAGAGATTTGTACAAGCAAGGTCATTGATGAAAGAAACAACCTAATCTGGAAGCAACACAGAGCAAAGAAAAGAACCGCATACGCATCAAAACAGCGAAATGTGTCCAACATCTAGAAGTTCAAATCTGTCTGCATTTCAAAGAGTGCTTGCTTCCTACCTGACCGCTCTTAAGCAATGGTTCGATCTTGGTCCTCACATCCCTCTCCATGCTTCTCCTCCAAGAAGAATCGTGTGTAGCAGGCGACTGAGAACTTCTCACCCTCCTGTAATTTCAAGACATACATTCAATGAAGATAGACTCAGACCATCGTTGAAATCCAATCAACAGCCTATTTCACATCGATGGATGCTACATATACCATCTACAGCAGTATTTTTCTCATCCCTTCTAAAATCTCTCTAATGTTCTGTCATCAAGAAACACGAATGGTTTGCTTGTCCTTTGCTTAGCTGCCATGCAACACCAAGCTTTTTTCGTTGCAAGCCGTCCATCTGTACTGAGCTTCCTTCAAGGCCATATTTATTACATCTGACCAATCAGATGTAATAAGATGTAATGTGGGGCACGGTGGTGTAGTGGTGGCGTCGTTGCCTTGAAGCCGGAAGGTTCGAGGTTCGAATCCACCCCAAGTCGCCGCGTAGGGACCTTGGGCAAGTCCTTCACTCGCAATTGCTCAGCGCTTCGGCGTGAAACTCCGATGCAGTGTCCGCTCTGCAGCCGGGAGCGCCTCTGAGTAGAGTGCTTGAAGGGGCGCTATAACAAGTGCACATACAAATACAAACAAATCAAACTTTGCTTCAAAAATCTCTCAAGTCTCTTTTCTTCTGTCACGGCTGAGTAGATTTCTTGAAAAGGCGCAATATAAGTCGATAGAATGAAGGAATAAATGATTGATCTTCAGCAATTAGTTTTATTGTCAGTAAAGATCCAAGGTCAATAAACTGTATCAAAGCAGTAGCCAATGGCGAATACCTCGGAGTAAGTTGTGGCGTTGTGGAGCGGGAACTGGACCGTGACCCATCCCGACTGCCGGACACTTCCTTCTGGCTTTTCGAAAATGTTGGCTCCGCGAAGTGCCAGCTGGTTTCTAGGGCGGATGGACTAGGTGTGGCTCTTGCTGGAGATTTGCTTCGCCGTCTATGAACCACAGGTCTTTTCTGGATGGTAGAAATGGTTGGCACGGCGTAATGCTCGTAATCGTCAGCTCGGCTCCAATGTCCGCATCCACACGAAGAACCCTAGAAACGATCAAAGTATTTGCTCAGTGACTTGATAAAATCCATCAATCAATATAACACAAAATATTCGTAACATACTGCTGTTCTATAACTCTGGTAGGTTATGATTTGATCTTCCATTTATGGAGTATAGAGTTTTAACACATTGGCCACTGATTTGCTGTGTTAAATGACTCAATTTGGGACGTGTATACTATAGACGTCCCTCGCGGCCAACGTGTTAAACAAAATACATTAATATTGAAATTTCCCATGACCAAGAGTAAGATATAATTATGTAAATATGTAAAAACTACAAATTTTCTTATCCAGCAGGACTAATTTTATTTTGATAATAAGCAATCAAAAGTTAATTATGCAAATTCTAAAGTTTTGTTTGAGGTATTAGTAGAATATTCTAGATTAAAAGTTCTGTAAATCCAGTAACATAAATTAACGGTTCTCAAACGACATGGTGGCACTTGAAAAATAAAAATAATAAAATATTCTATGAGTTCGTGCCCATCTTTCTTTGCTTAGGCAAACAATCCTATGTCTAGCCATGTTTTTTTTTCTTTGAATCTTCTGTGTTAAGCATTTTCCAACCGCTCACATTAATGTATAATTTACTCAATTATTTCACCAGGTGGTACAATCATAAAGTTTAAAACTGCCAAAAACTAAATGCTACATAAACAAAATACAGACGAGAAACATTGATCAGTAAATACTAAATACGGTTTGAATGAGAAATCAAAATCTGCCATCAAAGACCTTATTCTGACGAGCGAGAAGCACTCCCTTCCTGCCGTGGTTCTTTGCGTGACAGCAAACTCTGAATTTCTTTTTCTGACGCTGCGCATTCAGTTTGGGCACTCGTACGGGAAGTGGTTCACAGATAGAGACACTGTTGTTCTTTAGCAGCTTCTGAAGACCGTTTGACAGGGCGGCTTTTCTCTGTTCCACGTTGTAAGCATCTTGAGAGTACAATGGACAGAAAAAAGAACAAACGAATGGGTATTGGAGAAAACGGGAACAGAAAGAACCTTATTTAACACGATAAAAAGAAAGAAACATCGCTAATATCATCGCGTGGATGGAACTACCATTCGAGCGGATACTGAAGGAGACGAAGGACAGGAAAAAGTGGCGAAGGCGTGTCCATGAAGCGACCAACCCTCGAATCAAGGAAGGTTGAAGACAAGACAAGACGTTGTAAGCGTCCGCCTTCAACTGTTCAGCACTTGGAAGAAAACCTAAAAATTGCAATTTCAAGACACTCTACATGTTTATATGGTCATTTTATTGCCAGGCATTTTACCAGACTTTCAGCAATCAAATAAACTTTATTAAGTCATGCAGCATGTACAGATTGTTTAATCCTTCAATGACATGCTACATTGGCTTTCCAGTCACTTCTAGTACATGCTCATAATAAACAGGTTATATAAAATGGTCAATACATGCATACAAACATGTATAGATGCAAGCAAACATAGATATACTGACATAGATATACACACACAAAAACACATACAAGCTGCAAACTTAACACACGCATATAACCATAAACAATAACAAATCAGTACATAACAGACATACCAAGTATCAATCTTTCACGCTTGTTCACTGCTAACTTCAGCCTATTCAGAAAGTTACTAAGAACAATGCTAATCAACCAACATAGAAATCTGTTATTATCGGTATAATTCACACACATTAAAAGTTTAACATTAGCAAGATCTACCTTTGTGTATATTTTCTCCAAATTCATCCAGCCTAACTCTGACTTTTTGGATTGGGTTGCGATAAACTGTCGAGGACGAGTCAGACTCCGCCGGTCGATGCCTGAACTGCGACTTCTTTTTCACGACTTCTTCGAAAGCCGTACGACAAGGTCTTGGAGGCGATGAAGGAGGAGGGTCCACTTTTTCAACAATCTCGTTCAATTCCTTACAAAAGAATTTAATAATACTAAAAAAATTCATTTGTAATTCAAACTGACAAGCAAACAGAACGATTATTTAGAACATGGATTGCAATTTGACTAACTAAATCAGCTACAGAGTTCTGCCATTTTAATCCAAATAACAGGAACAGTATCCGAATGGCTAGAGTGCCGGTCTTGTAAAGCAATCGTAGAGATTCAAGCCTCACAGAAAATGGTCACTGTGTAGGGACCTTGAGCAAGTCTTTCGCTCAAAACCGATTAGAGATTGATATTTAAGAAACTTGATGTTGGGATGGATGATGACTGACGAATACAATGAACTGAAGAGAAAAGTACAGCGAAGAGAAGAATGGCATCATTGGAAGTTGAAACCTGCCAAGGGCCAGAGAACTTAAGGAAGAATTAAATAACAGTGCCTAATAATATCAATAATAATAATATCTTTTCTTTAATGAAACGCCTGCAAGACGCACTGCGCTTTACATTTACAAGTTATGCAGTAATCTTAATTAAACTTAACTACTAACTGAACAGACAGCTTTGTAATATACATGCATAACAATAAAATCATGAAGTTAGGTCAACACACCAGTCAAGATGGCCTGCAACTTTAACATGTAAATATAATATGCGCAATGTCGTTATGATCGTATTACAATTATCCTTTGGGTGATCGGGGAAATGAGTACAATGAGACTGGTAGAGTGTAGACCACCCTTCAAATTAGTATCAGTGTTCACGCTGTGACATCGCTTAGAATAAACTACTTGCTTACCAAACATGTCAGGCCCTTTGTTAGGTGCATACAGACAAAACAAAATTGGTCAAATTGTTTGTATGTGCACTTGCTATAGCACCCATTCAAGCACTCTTCTCAGAGGCGCTCCCGACTGCAGAGCGGACACTGCATCGGAGTTTCACGCCGAAGCGCTGAGCAATTGCGAGTGAAGGACTTGCCCAAAGTCCCTACGCCTAACTACACCCCCTACTGATCAGAGGAAACTTCAGACCCAATACCTTCATAGCCCAACCGTAGAAGAAAACTCACAGCAACGTCCCTGAGTAGATTGAGCAAATCTTCCTGCGCAAGAGATGACTCGTTGGTGACTTCCAGTTGTGCACAGCAGATCGACAGTTGTCGTATGATGATCGCCAAGTCGCGATAGTCGCGCGCAACGCTGTGGTGGTCGTCATCCCCATCGGACATCTGTTGTACGAGCATCTGCAGCGCTCGAACGACGCCCCGGTGAAGCGCCGCCAGTCGGCTCGTCAACTGGCCCTGTAAACAAGTCGTAACTCGTAATTGTAATTCCCAAACTTCTAAAGTGCTACTCGAAAGCCAAGCATGGGGCACCAGCTTATTCACCAGCGCTGTGCTGCGTCAAAAGGTTGTACGTAAGAGCAGCTGAAAGGTGGTCCGGGTTGAGTTACCATAGGGTCAGAGGGGTGGAACAGCTACTAAGGTGGGTGTCATCTGGGTCGTGAATTGGAAGGTGGAGGATCAGGATCAGATGAGACAGTGTAAGAGTAACTGATGTTAGTCAGCAGGATGTAAGTAGCCGGGTCATCTATGTCTGTTCATGAAGTCCTCAAGGTGGGTTTTGTCCCTTCCACTTGCAAGGCCACACCATGCAGGCGAGGCAAACATTATTCGAGAAAATGACTTTAGCTCTAGTGATCGTTTGGAGATCAATAACAATAATCTCATCTGAAGCTCAAACTGGATAATAATAATAATATTTTTTCGTTAATTCAACGCCTGCAAATGCAGCACACAGTACATGTACAAGCCATGAAACAATCTTAATCTACATCAATCTACTGCTAACAGAACAGACAGCCTGCAATACATGGTGCTAATAGCAGCCTACATACAAAGCACGTCCATTGTCCATCCTACAGGGGCTTTGGGAATCTTACTCAGCTCCGTCGATCGATCTCCATGCCAGACTGAGAGGGTGTTATCCAATATGCCACCGGGCCCCCACCCCCAAGTTCAATACTACAACTAGAGACTTTCTAGGCAATTTTGAAGTCTTGATACTGCTTAACATTTCCATCATTTTGAAGTATCTTTGTGTGACAAGTTCTTGAAAATGATGCCACAAAATGTGCACATAAACATAAAAAAATCACCAACCTTTTTCGTGTCGATCTTCATCGCTGTGTCTAATTTCCTGATCTCTTCGTGAAGTTTATTCGTCTCTTGCATCAACATATAGATCGTTCGTGCCGACCTCGTCGCCCGTTCTTCCGATCGAATCTTGCGCTTCCGCTGCTCCTCCATGTCCTCCGCATAAACTGGAGTTCTTACGTTGATACCTGAATTGGCAGTCGTATGAATTTTTAATGCTATACAATGCAACTATGCTACCATAATCTCTATAATGCAATATTATCATAATGGCAAAAATAAGAGATCTATGAAATAAGTCAACTAGATAAGTCCTCCCGTCAAAAACCATTTAAACTGTTCGAGACACAGGGCCAGGAAGTGAATTCCAAAGAACTTGATTAGAGAATTCTAATGCTTCAGACCAGTCAACAGTATGAATGCTCAATAGCAATGCTAACATTGCTCTGACACAAATCACAAAAATTCGTACATCTCCAAGTATTTTCCTACAAGAATTTTCATGCAAATAGTGTCGCAAGCGCATCTTTAACTTGACTACTGCTCCACTTTAATTTTTTATGGGACAATTTATATTGGTTTTCTAATAGCTCACGCAAAATGCCTAAAGACAACATCCTGGTCTTCATTTTCGTACACATAGTTCGTCAATTTTTCAGACAAAAAAACCACAGAGCATTTCAACATACGCAAGCATATGAATGTAGAAAATAAACATGAGTATGTAAACAAAACTGTGTGCAAATACTACCAGTGAATATCTAACGCGCATGTAAATGATTTACAGTGCACGTAATTCATGTACCTTTAGGCTGCAAATTTCTCTTTTCTCTGATGAACCTCATCTGTTGCAGGCACTTCGTCATTTCCCGTTGGAGACGACAGATCTCGCCAAGAACCTTATCTTCATGCCTTGTAGGTATGTCACGGGTCGGAGGTGACATGCTCCTCGCTACAAAGTCATATCCTTATAAGTCAGAAACAAGCAGCCAGAAGCACACAGCCAAAATCTCAAATGCTCACTGTTGTAACATACATTATCTTACACTGCAATTAGGAATATTTACAAATTCATTAAGAGCATTTATATAGCACCCTTTCAAAACTAGCTACTCTGGGATGCTCCTAATCCAACCCCAACAGTTTTATGGACAGAGTAAACACACATACGACTGCCACTTATACAACAATATCGATCCCAAAACAGTCACCTATGAGAACTGACTTGCTCACAACAGGACCATAATACAATATTCATACGGTTACCAATGGCTGCATTACAACGAGCTTTCCTTCAGTGTATGATCTATTGTGACAATCACGATATCATCAATACTATTGCTAGTTGCAACAAGTGTAGCAATTTCTAAACTTCGTTGTGCACAGTGATCATTGATCGATCAATCAATCAATCAATCAATCAACCAACCAAACAATCAATCAACCAACCAACCAACCAATCAATCAACCAACCAACCAATCAATCAACCAATCAATCAACCAATCATTCTATTGAAACTTTGTTAGCCAATAGACACAAAGATAGACACAGCAAAATATAATTTTAAAAACAAACAAATTGCAACAAAGGCACACCAGAAGACAAACCTGGAAGATTAGCAAGATTGTATTTTCTTCCAACTTCTGCTGCAAATCGATCCGTCTGAATCACGGCTGTTCTTGAAGGTTTCCTGCATTGTCTTTCCTTCACTGTCAGCACCTGCCAAGACATTTCATTAGTGTTCCGTAATTCATCATAAAATACTATGCTACAAATAATAATTAAATTAGGAATTTTAAACAGAGGTTTAAAAGAATCTCTGAAGTGCAACAAAGATGCCAACACACAGGGCACCATTGAGCAGATATCTTGAAGAGGTGCTATATAAATTCTCAAAATGACTGAATGAAACATGCCACTGTATCCTTACAATATTTGCTTGTTCAGAACTTTTGAGATGACACAGGACTCCACAACTTAGATTATAAAAATGGGACAGTAAGCCAGCCACATTCAGGCGATGGAACCAGTTAGAACCCAGAACTTTAGCCTTCCATCAGACAGCACAGGTTTAACCATATTAATAAGTTTTTATTGCTAAAGCCATCCTTCAGTGGCAGAGTCAACCCATATGCTCAAGACTGGAGATCAGACTTGCTACAAAAATACGGTTCTGATAATGCCGCCTACAGTTTATGGCTGTAAGAGAAGAAATTTTTTTAGCCTAGGTTTGAGCCCAATGTTGTGTTGGCAGTGGGCAAATAGTAGTGATGAAATTATATAGCAAACACAGAATCTCCTACACACAACACAGGACAGACTCCGACATGAAAACATGTACCTACAGGCGATTGTCGGCCCTGTCTCTTCTTCAGTTTGTCGTGGTACGTTCTGCTACGAATAATCTTCGTCGCCGTTGACCTCGACCGACTTCGAGTTGGACTCAAACTCACAAAGTCCAGCTTCTTCTTCTTCAGGTCGTTTCTGACTAGGTCCATTGCTCGAGACATTGAATCTTCTGAGATGGCAGTGAACTGATGCATCTACGGAATGATCAACAACATGCAACTGAAGAATGCCTTTCAAAGTTAAATCCCATTTTTCTCTCTCAACTCTCTACACAGCAGACAATGCCACTAAATGCAAATATACACAGATTTGCATAGCGGCCATATAGTATTGTATCTGACCACTTATAAAGCACTTCTCGCAGCAAGAGCCTTTCAGAAGCGCTCCCAGTGCATGCAACTCCGAGGGAAAAGGCAGGTTTTGAGACGAGAGAAAGATGACGAAAGACTACCAGAGAGGATGGCAAGATATGCATATGTATCAACCCTGATAACTTTTCAATGAACTGATCAGACAGAACACTTCATCACAGCTGTTCTAAATGGTGCAACACCACATTACATCACCAGTCCAAAAACTTCTTCTGCATGCAGCTTAAAGTATGCAGCATAATTCCTCAATACAATCAATATATATATATATATATTCATTTAATTAGAAATCAGGTTGACAAGCCGCAACACGGTTACAAGATGAAGAGAAAAATAGTTATAAAAATTTTTTTTCATTGTTCAAGGGTTGCTTTTATTTCTTAATGACCTACATGCACAATCTTATCCATATTATCCTGCCCCTTCTTCCACGACATCGTGAAGTCAGACATCTGCAGGAAAAACAGTAAAAACTGTTAACTATAAGAGCAGAAGATCAAGAAAAACTGCTCCTAACAGAGTTCATCCCACTTTACAAACTTTATAATTTTAATAACTTTATAATTCAATACATGTTTTTTAAGATCTGAAAAAGAACAATGCGACCGAGTCCTTGTCATCTGAATGGACATCTTCCACATTTTTCCAATTGTTACAACAACCACTAGTAGCCACATACCGCAGGGCCAAAACCACGCTGTGGAGTAGCAGCAACTGGAATTTTCTCGATGACGATTGCCCTTGGAGCGTTGAACTTCGTAGACATGGTTGTGGGTGCCAACCCATTGGAAAGGTTGAACAGAAGCTGGTTGCCAGGGAATGGACTGGCTTCCACCATTGTAAAGCGCAAAGCTGATACAGCAATTTCTGTGAAACAGTTTGACAATAGAATCAGAAGGCAAAAATACAGGAACTCCTCAGAGGTCCTACTGATCTGACAACGCAAAAGTGCGATCAAATAGTTTCTCAACAGCTGTAATATAGTTACTGCACTGTTAAATTTACTGTATGGCAACAGGTCAATGATATGGGCCATAGATAACCTACAACAATAAAAAAATCACTTTTTCTTCGGGAGGGTACTTCACAACAAGAAGAGGAAAAAGATCTCCGCCAGCTTCATTTTACGTACTGTACGCAACCTCAAAATGTCATGACCTGCCTGTAGGTTCTGTTGGACATAATTGCCCTGTAGGTTCTGTTGGACATAATTGCAATGTGCACCGCTTTATCAACACTTGAAATCCTCTTCTTTGCAGAGGCTGGAAAATGCCTCTGATATGATCTTTGATGGGACTGGTATATAACTATTCTGTATGAATGAACAAATAAATGAGCATACACACACATAAAAAGACCATGCTATCAGCAATTTAAACCTTAACCTTCCAAATGAATAAGTATTCGTCTCGAATTCAAAGGCATTAACCAGACAAGGCACCAATTCACATATAGCCAATGTTAACACAAACAACTCACATCATTTCAACACTAATAATATATGTGCATTATAATAACAGATTATCACAGTAACTCTGCCCCTTTGGCCCCTGGCATCCGGAGCCTTTCTCTTGACTACCATTTGGATAACCTCTCTGACCCGACGCAGTGCTCGAGAAAAGGCTGGTGCCCTACGTACCTTTCGATTGGCACTTTAGAAGTCTGGAGCTAACGTATGCTTACGATTATGATAATCAAGAGATATTCGATGGCATTTGCACGTCGCTCGACAGAGAAAGAATACATCCCCAGACTACTCTTCAAACTAGACTTATCAGCTCAGTAATTTTCATACATACAACATGCTTTCCAAAAGATAACACATACATGATCGATTCAGTAGTAACTCCACGGTGCCCAGTCAATCCAAGGAAGTCATGTTAAGACATGTATAAGAATTTATTTTCACGAACATGCTATACACTACTATCTCATACTGACGCAGCTCTGCAAATGAAACAAATCTGTTTACATTATATCTGTAGTATTGATTCCCTTAATAAGCTTATACCTTGTACCGCCTTCACTACCAGCCAGATAAGATTATTTAATAACTTCAAATTTGTTATTTACAAATGGCGGGCATCTTAGTTTCCACGACTAATATTAATATTGATTCCACACTTTTTGACGTAACGAAGCAGTTAATTAATGCATGTAACGCGACATCTTACCAATGATGCCTTGTTTGTATGTGCACTTGTAGCGCCCCTTCAAGCACGCTACTCAGAGGCGCTCCCGACTGCAGAGCGGACACTGAATTGGAGTTTCACGCCACTTGAGGTGGATTTGAACCTCGAACCTTTCGGCTTCAAGGCAACGACGCCACCACTACACCACCGCGCCCCACGAAGGAAGATTGCAATTGCCTTCTCTTACTTCACTTACTTCTAAGTTCTAACTATCTGAAGCGCCTATTTTAAATTGCTGAAAGGTTTTGCAGTTGTTGTCTGCTGTTGTATGCTTATAAAACTTTTCTGGTTGATATCGCTTTAGTTGACATTACAAATTTGCAACATATAGGAACGCTAGTAAATAAGCCAGTGTCCTGCGCTTAGTGAGTTATAGCGCTTAAGAAATGGGAGTTTACCATTACGATTACCTTTACGAGTCATCATTTTAGCACAGTAAGCTATAAATACTGTAATTTTATGAACTTAGGTTAAATGTAAATGTACTTGGTTGAGGTGATCATCTCTGATGAATCCTCGTAATAAATCGTATTATCATCATCGAACTTAGGTTAATTTTCTTAATTTGGTAACGGTGTCATAAGTGATATTGCAGATGTTGTCGTCCTGTGTGACGCAAACGTACGTGGCGTCGATATTTTTATATTTAAATGCCAACTTAATTTTTGATTAGACCTACAGAACAATTGTTAAGTGTTATGGTTGCTGTTTTAATTTCTACAAATCGGTATGTAAAAGACACAGTTAAATAGCCACAAATAGATTATTGTTAGATTGAAAGTTGACCTATATCAACCACTAACTGGTTTAACGTGGGCTGGTTAATTCGGCTCCAGCAATAAACTTTCAGTTTCGAGGTCAAGTATATTGTATACGCGAATAGATAGCCTACCTGTCAATTTTGATATCAAGTACCAATCAATTGCCTATTATATTATGATCTATTCATTGCTCTACTAATGTAATGCGAGGAATGCCTATGAATTGCACGAGCACTAAAGCATGGATCTTGACCTGCAGATCTCATTTTATTACGTATACCTGCAGCTAATAATAATAAAAATTATTATGCTCTTGGGCCTTCGCACAGTATTTATTATGTATGATGATAATTATACAGGCCTACATGACTTTATAGTATATTAGTAGACTAGTAGTAACCTTTTTATTGACAGACCGTCAAAGCCATAAAAGTCATTGAGGCTGGATTGACTATTTTTTCTGGATAACATTTGGCAGTGGTAATGATCAGTGCAAAAGCGACATGTAGGTCTACGTACTGCATGAACTAACACAACTGAAGCGGATAAAACATGACCCATAGTGGTTTAGTAGTCAATCACTGAACTAGGATACTGAATTATAGTCCCAGCTAGGTGATAATTGGAAATGTTGTCCTCCTGGTGCCACCCACAAATTACTTTGATGCATGTATTGCTACATATTGCAGTTCTTAGAAGGCTCTGAAGTTACATCAAGGAAACCTATGGTAGTAGCCTATAGTTTGTGTTTTGGGTGGATAAAAATTTAATTTGCTTAGAACTACTTTTAATGTTTAATCCATGTAGTAGCCTATAGATTAAAGTTTAGAATTTCACTAACTTAAATGTATTGTGATTTTGTTAATGAGAAACTGATATAAAAATAATTGTTCAATATAGTAGACCTGTACCAATTATTTGCCAAGTCACATCAACAAACTCCTTTAAACAGTACTGTCTTGATGCTTTACTATTGTCTTAAAGTCAGTTGTTTAAAGTGATTTTGAGTGAGCAGTAGGAACCCAGAATAAGAGTTATTGGAAAGCATGTGTTTCCAGAGTCCACGCTTGCTACAATGGGAATGCAAGCAAAGCATTTAGAGAACAGTGAGAATGCCATTTCCATGCTTTCTCACCCACTTTTGGCCCTGCTAAAAGATTAACAGAATGCAGAAATTCCACTTCTTTCAATTCAACTGTAAAAGCATTTTCGATCAATCGTGTAGCACCCCTTTATGGTTTATACTCAGAGGCGTCCCGACCCAGTGCAAGTGGCAAAGAAAGGCTTGAGCAGCAGATGGAACTGATAATGGGCTGATTTATGGGAGGTGGTTTAATTGCCAAGGGAGCCCGGTCCATGTTGTCAGACCATCTACCTATAAGCACCCATTTCTTTATTGTAGCATTGCAGACAAACAGGACTGCCATGTTGCCACGAACAGAGGAGCCCATTGATCAACAACCATTGCTGGAAGACACAGGACAGCAGAGTTACCATAGGTAAGAGGAGTGTAAGAATTGTGCAAAAATAACTGAGGGTTGAACTATGATCCACTTGGAATTGGGGTGTGAAAAACAGATTTTTCTATGGGCTCTAAGAGAGACTGGGGGGGGTTGAATCCCCGGCAATTCTCACCCTGGGTAAGAGTGTTTTCACTGAAGAGCTGAAAAATTGAAGTGTTCTCGTGTGCATATAGGGTTATGCAGTGTGTAAATTTATACTTTATATACTAGTTTCCAGTATATACATTCATTGGCATAGCTATGGTCTTCTGTATCAGTGGAGAAGACATAATGGGGGGGCCTGGTAGAGTAATGGTTAACACGCTGGCCAAGAGTGCGAGAGGTAGCAGGTTCGAGTCCCCGTTGGGCGGATATGCTTTGTAGGCTGCTATTAGCACCGTTGTAATTGCAAAGCTGTCTGTTCAGTTTGTAGTTAAGTTTAATTAAGATTACTGCATAACTTGTAAATGTAAAGGGCAGTGCGTCTTGCAGGCGCTCAATTAAAGAAAAGATTATTATTTATTATTATAATCTGTTCCCCCCATTGTCTGGAGTTTCAGCTACATAATATGTAGTCTAATGGGTTTAAAAACATAATTAAATCCATGATTTAGTGTTAACTATATTTCTTGCATACATAATATTATTCATGTTTACTGTGCACAGGCCACTCTGTGTCACATCAGTCCTGTCCCCTCTGCACCAATTGCTCCACCACTGTTTGTTTGCATTTCAAAGGTATATGAGTCTTTTGATGAACAGGTGATCAGAATACTTCAATTGAACAGCAGAGTTGGTCTGACTTGGAGTGTTGGATGGCTCGTTTTATCGGCCTATTTAGCGATTTCATTGATATAAACATACTCAAGTGTGGTGTGATCAATGGTTTGTTGGTTAACATCGGTGTGATCAATGGTTTGTTGGTTAACATCAGTGTGATCAATGGTTTGTTGGTTAACATGCTGTAAGGTTAACTGAGCGTAGTCGTAAACTTGAAACTTCTACATCACCCACAAACATGAGGTCTTGGGAACCAGCTTATTCACAGACAGCTCAGTCAAAACAAAGTCGATATGCAGCGGTCAAGATGGGGATAGTGAGGCGTGCAGTTAGTAATGATATTTAGAGCTGATACGGCGTTGAAGGTAGGGGGAAGGGGGAAGAATCAGGATAAGATGTGTGATAGATTTTAGTTTCCTATCCCTTCAAGGTTTGAAAGTATTTTTAAAATGTCTGCACCACTACAAAACGAGCATACCGACCTCGCCCGGTTTTGGCGGCAATCAGTTGGTGGGGGATGGAGCTGCAGGCTACCCGCCCTCATAATTATGACCAGGCTAAGAAATATGAGCGGACTGGTACTTCACACCCACGTGTGCCCTTCAGGGACTTCATTTCTTCTAAAGCTACTCAGGTGTAGTTGGTCCGTCAAGAAACTTATGAATTGCTAAGCACAACATTGGCGGCAATTGATTTGGGATCACGCAGGGATATTATGCATAGTGGATGTTTTACATTTGTTATAATGGATGTTTTACATTTGCATAGTGCCTGGCTTGCCTCTATGGGCTGTGATCAGAGCATTATGCTTTGCCATTGCGTGGACAGACATCGAATAATTCATGAATTCATGACAGTTCATGAATAATTATGTTCATGGCTTCAAAGTTTATATTCACAGCATGCACTTGACATTCCTCTCTTGTCTTAGCCTACAAGTGTATATATATATATGGTATAAATACATATATATATATATATGTATATATTATGCATGTATATAATTATAAATACAGGTGTACATGTGTACATATACATTTTAATCATGCAACAGGTATCCCACTTCTTGGGTCAGTATGAAGTACCTCTGGTGATTGAGGATATAGTGATTCTAAACAGATATAAGTGATTGTGAGTAGACTTAAGATGATATATATATATACATAATAATATATACATATGTACATGTATATTCACACATACACTCACGTGTTACACATCCATATATTATGTAGCTGAAGAACATTGCAGCACGGATCAGCATAATCTATATCAGTTTGCTAGTGATTTGTCAGTAGACATAATAATGCATATTCATGTGTACATGTATATACACGTACATGCATAGCTTAAGAATATTTGGTGCAAGGATCAGAATTTAAATTACTGTTTGCTAGCGACGTGCAGAGAGTTTTCTTTAGAGATATGCGGCCGCTACTGTGACCTGAATAATAGCCTACTGTTGCCAAGTTCAAATTGACATTTGGTGAGCTAACTGTTTCTAAACTTTGATATTTCTTACAGATTATATATAAGTTAGCATTAGGACCGTCTTCAACTTAATATGTACCGGTGTAATTTAAATGTTTCTTACTGCTTTAAGCAGAAAGTTTGTGCTACTTAATTGCTTTTGAAATTTCTGCTTAGACCATGATCATTCATATGCAAGTCCTTCACTTGCAGTTGCTCATGAGCTTTGGCGTGAAACTTCGATTCAGTGTCCGGGCTGTAGTCGGGAGTGCCTTTGAGGAGAAATCTGGAATGGGCGCTATAGCATACATACATACATATGTGCTAGTGTATATATATATATATATATATATATATATATATATATGTACCAGTTAGATATAAATGCATATGGATTATGGGTTTATCGACAGCTTATGGCATCAAAGGCCATTGCCATCGACAACGATTAGTTTGGCATAATACAGCTTTTTTGCTATATAAATGCATATACTGTAATACGGTACTAAATTTATATAGGGTTTGTCATAGAAAATTGTAATCAGTGGTGCTCTGTTTGCTTGACATATTTTCACCAATAGACAATAATTATATATTATACATGAAAGTAGAGACCAACCAATCGATTCCCATCAAACATTGTATGCATGCATGTCATGTATGTATGTATGTATGTATGCATGTATGTATGTATGTATGTGTGTATGTATGTATGTATGTATGTATGTGTGCATGTATGTATGTATGTATGTATGTATGCATGCATGCATGCATGCATGTATGTATGTATGCATGTATGTATGTATGTATCAGTGGTGTAGTGGGGCGGGGACGCGGGGGGACGCCGTCCCCCCACTTTTTTGCAAAATTCTTGCAAGATTGCAGTTTTTGCTACAGTTTCTACTTCAATTTTCCAGGCGTCCCCCCACTTCATTTTTCAGGACTACACCACTGGTATGTATGTATGTATGTATGTATGTATGTATGTATGTATGTATGTATGTATGTATGTATGTATGTATGTATGTATGTATGTATGCATATATGTATGTATGCATATATGACATGCATATATGCATGTATGCATGCTTTCAGTTACCATAAATCTTTGCAGCATAAAAATTTATAAATTACTGAGCCCTATGGTTAAACAATAAACACGCTATTAAATAATCAATCTTTTTCCTCAGTCTTATCACTATTCTACAAGCTTCGTGTGTTTGATCATAATTTTCTGAATTATCTTACATACAGTGTGTTCTACAAGCTTCTTGTTTTGGATCATAATTTTTCTGGATTATCTTCATGTACTGAATCAAATTAATTGTCAACCACAGCATTATAAATCCTTCCTCAGCCTTATCACTGTTCTACAAGTTTTGAGTGTTGGACCATCATTTTTTGGATTACTTTTATATGTCTTATGTTCATTCTGCTGGTAAACGGTAGTTACTTCGTTTCGTTAACAAGTTCGCTCTTATCTTTTCATAATTTTTTGTCCACCTCAGACTGTCTTGACAGACAATCCTTCTGAGTGTAGCATAATTTCATATCGTATTACATCTAAATTTATAAAGCGCCTATCGCAGCGCACACCAATCAGACCCCGAGAAAGGCAAGTAGTTTTGAGGCAGCAGAAAGATGACTTGTGATGGATTAATTAATTCATTTGGAAATGTATATTGTCCTTGCACCCCTCTGCCCAATATTCTGCAACGGATTAAATCTCAGCAGATGGAGTCTATCAATTTAAAATGAGTTATGCTCCCTAATCGATGTCCTAATAATTTAATAAATGACATCTACATTCTGCATGCACGACGTATTGACGTATGATTGTATAAACTAATAGGCTAGGCAGTCTAGGCTTCTAATGAACTTCGCTTGTGCAGGGCTCGTAGGTTGCTCTGATAGGACTACTGAAATTTCAAAAAGAGCTCTCTCTTCTTGAAGTAGATTCTAATCTTAAATTTAGGCTACTTGTCTTTTGACGATTGTTCTGCGATTATTAATCACTGTTTTGGTAGATTGTAGATCATATATTGACCTGACACAATTTTTTTACATTTTACGGTCTTGCGAACAGTGTAGGCCAAAATTGGTAATGGCTAAATGAGGCTATCTAGTGACTGTGGGCGTCCCGGAATGGCAAAATCAAAGTTGTCAGCCCTATATATGGATCAATGACACATTTTGTAATGTAATGTAACTTGTGTGTGATGCTTGTCATTGGAATTTGTTGGCCAAACAGCATATCGTACGTGCTTGTTTTTCTGGTTGCTCACCAATTATACATCGTACCAACATAATGTACATTTTAACCAAGGATTCTTTTAAGGAATCTTTAGAACTGCACAACCCCCCCCCCTCTCTCTTCCATCCTCCATAATAAATTATTCCAAATCGGATAACAATGAAAAATTTAAACAATCTTTAACCGCACAAAAATGCCTTTACAGCTGCATGAATTCATTTAGAACTGCACTTTTTGTGTAGAATTACACACTAAACAGTCGTGATTTTAACTCTAAAAGGCAGCCCTGTGTGTGAAGCAGGCTCTTTGCTCTTGCAGGTCACAATGGTATGACAGTCTATCAACTTCTCCCATTATGGCTTAATGTAATTACCCTCTGATGCAGACCAGGTTCTGCTAATCAGGCCAACTGTTGCAACTGGACCGGTACAGGTGAACGTGATTGTGTTACCTACACAGAAGCAACAGGAGTTTTATATCTGAATTTGCTTTGTTTGCATAAATTAAGGCTTGCTGCTTGGCTCAGATGGTAATGACTCGATTACCTGTTTGACTTAGACATAGCAGGAAATAATAATCGTATTAAATCTGACGGATTAGTCATAAGAATCTGTTTACTGCCTTGTAGTCATCGTTGATACATGCTTAGTTCATTTTGTGAGTGTTTCCGCACCAAGAATACCTTGAGTAGAGCAGTTTTAAATCCCCTTTTAGTTGTTGTTTTGCCTATTTATATTTTATATTATATATTTGTTTACTGGTAAACTTTATGACACACCACCCCATCCATGTACATGAAAAGACTTAGTAAAGGATGATAATGAATCAGTGTAGTAGGGACAATGCAAGTCGTCAACAAGGTAGGTAGAACTAATCATGACTATTTTTCAGGTTGCACATAATACATCGAATACAATGGTTCGGCCAACAGAGGCAGCCAGGGGTATGAAGCAGGCAGATGATACTCAACTCAGTGGCACTCTCTGCAACAGAATCTTTGTCTGAAACTGAATTTGGAAGTCTTCTTTTCATCTCTTTACATTTTGATCTGCTTGGATAACCCTGAAATCAACCGAGACAGTCCAAGATTATTTCTTTTACAGTACACCATCATCTGTAGTCACTTCGCATTCATTAGTTGACGTTGACGGAATCAATATCAAGTTATCAGACAAAATTAAAGCTCTTTGGTATCATCGCTGATAGCTTGCTTGCTATGACTTCATGTTTCTTTCTATTGGAGCCATATGGTCAGCGCTTCTATTTGCAGTCTTGTATCTTTCATATTCTGGCATTTCATCACGACATGCATAGGCCATTCTCTGACTGGCGACGTAGCTAAAACAGTTGCTTGCACTGTTTTTGGTTCTCACATACATGTTGACTCTGTGCAAATGCTGTGTTTCTGTGTTATTTCTCTTGTGATCAAAAATTCAGATCATTCAATACTCTTTTCTGGATTTGTTACACGTTCTTCTTTATCCAATGCACAGGATCACCTTCGTCAACTTTGGCTTCCAGTTGAATATCGTATTAAGTTTAAGATTGCATCCGTGCTTTTAAGACCCGGAATACCACCCTTTTATCGTATCATAATAATGTTGTTAGCTCTCTATTGCATTCTTCTTATGCTGGCTTGTCGCTAGAACCTAGATTCAAGACAATTGTAGCTGCTGTGTTTCTCATAAATTATTTGACTTCGTTTAGCACAAAAGGCCTGACTTGTGAACTTGCCACCATTATTAATATCTCTCGACATAGCTTAGTTGTAATCTGGCCTGTGCATGACCCTGTTGTGGCCTCTGTTGGACATTACCATGACCCAGAGTCAAAGTTACTGACGTTACATGCATCATGCATATAAATACTTTAAATAGACGAAATTGTTGGGTTTAGACAAGTGAGGAAACCCACAAGCAGAAAATTCTAGTGGCTTCTGGTAATTACCTACAGCATTCCTTCTCAGCCGTGCTTAATAACTTAGCGCTAATAATCACGAAGGTGCAATCTGTGAACACTTCACGTTGTTGGTGTGATAAGAAACATTGTGCAATTGATATTTCTAGGTGAACCGTAAACGGTGTGCATGAATGACGCTTCAAAAGGATTTCTCGTCGTTTGATCAACCTCCATCGGGTGTCCGAAGAGCAATCAACGAATGACCAGGACATTGTTTGCTTGATCAACACGCATCCTCGTATGATATTTGTGCAAATGATCTACCTAAGGGTAGAATGTGGTGGTGAAAAGTATTGATTTGTACCTGGAGTTGATTATCATGGAGGTAGCAATTCAACAAAATGGTAAGGTGGAGCAGCCTTTACCATTTTTAACGACACACGAGTCGATGGAAGACAATGATCAACGAAAGAACGGCCTTGAAATTACAGGTGAAAAGAATGGCCTTGAAATTACAGGTGGAAAGAATGGCCTTGAAATTAAAGGTGGAAAGAATGGCCTTGAAATTACAGGTGATTCGAAATTGTTGCAGCAGTCTTCCGTTATTACCTCAAACGGTTCGCCATCTTCCACAAGGAGAACTGCCAGTTCTTTACAGGCAACGACCAACACGTTGAAAGACTTAATAAGCACAGACGAGGTCGTGCGCCTGAGTCTGATCAACGACAACTGGAAAATCGTCGAGTCCAAGAAGTCTCGCATGGTCTCAACGCTTCCCAGGTACTCTACGAGGAGCCTGGTTCCACCGTTGCTGGCACACCACGATAGAATCTCTGAAAGCCAACTGTCTAGTACCATAATCAATACTTCTATTAGTCAAGTACATGCGTATCATGGGCAAAACATGGGGCAACATAATGGAAACCGTCGGTCTCGCTCAATGGAGGCAAGCTATGGCTATAATGGAAAATCGGGCGAAGGTGACTTTCATGGAAAATCATACGAAGGTGACTTTCATGGAAAGTCGGGCAAAGGTGACTTTTATGGAAACTCATACGAAGGTGACTTTCATGGAAAATCATACGAAGGTGACTTTCATGGAAAATCATACGAAGGTGACTTTCATGGAAAATCATACGAAGGTGACTTTCATGGAAAATCATACGAAGGTGACTTTCATGGAAAATCAAATTCTACCAAAGTGAACTCTAGTTCGGTGGAAAGAGAATTTTTACGAGACAAAGCTTCTCGGAACAATCGCTCTGGTGGAACCGGTGGAAAGCAGAATAGACGGGTGATGTCCTTCAACAACAGTTTTGACGACGACGACGAAGTTGATGAGGATGGTGAGGATGATCTGTTTAGTGTCACGATGAGGAAGAAACGAAATGTTCCGCTGCCTTCGTTTCACGATTACGATGATGGTGAAGAGCACAGCGTGTCGGAGGAGGAGGAAGAAAACGTGCCGTATACGAGTCAGTGGAGCATGAAGGACAAAGGGTCATTGAGTTTCTATGACAACATGATGGACCTTGACATCAAGAAACCGTTGTACATGCTGATTCCAGATTCTCTGGAAGGGAACAGCACACCAAGAGTTGGAGATGTGTAAGTTTTCAGCCGTATTAGACCTTATTAAATGGCGTTAATTACCATAGTCAACCCTGGAGCATAATATGACAGCATACACGAGAGTTGTAGGATTTGAATCGTAAGCAATCGCTGCATTGTGTGAATCTGATGCACGACATAAAAGAAAATTTAATTTTAAAGTTAATCTTCCGTCTAATGGAAGTCATCCAATCGATTGAGATATTGAATTGTCTGTAATCGGTTCATTGTTTCATTGTATGACATTGAATAAATTTGAGCATTAATCTGCAAGGTGCCTCTAGTAGGTTAACCGGTTAGAAGCGCTCCCAGTGTGCAAGACCCCTTGAAAATGTTGCATATGCTTGAGCAGCGAAATAAAAAATTTGTAGTCGTTAAGGCGGCCTTGTAATGGTACGGTTGTGTTATGGCATCATATAAACTGTCGTAATTAGTATCGTCGTTAAATATTAAAAAACAATGCATTTGATGTTGCACTGTGATCAGAAAAAAATGAGGATTTACAGTTGCTAAGGCGTCATTGTAACTATTATGACTATCATTCAAGATTAGAAACACTGCATTTGATGTTGCATTGTACTCAGAGAGTTGGACCAGCTTTCTGAATTGTCAGAAAACGATGCAAGATCAGACGAAATGCCATTGAGCGACGCAGACGACAATTTCTCACGTCGTAGCAACAATCCTCGTAAACTTCTGAGGATAGACTCCGCTGTTCAGACGGATGAACCAGACAGCGCTTCACGTATGAGGGAAGCGGGGACCATGACGGCTGCGGATATCATCGCCGAAATCGAAGCCGAGAGATCGGGAAATCGTCCACTACGGTCCTTCATCCCACTGCCGACCAGGTCAACGGAAGGTGAGGAAGTTGACCCGAAGTTTACCAAGAGACCGGCCACTTATGTTGACGTCCTTGAAGGAGAAGCGATATCCATTACGTGTCGACTCAATGGAAGTGCACCAATTGGTATGAATTGCTCTAAACTACTTAATGCTTTCATACTTTTTTTGCGTAGTTGTTTTAGTTTAGTGACTATGTGTGATAGCAAAGAACATTAGCGTGTTCCCCGCCTCTTTTATCGAGGCTTCGGACTGGCGCTATCATAGTGTGAGCACTGGTGGAGTTAAATGCTGTTTCTCTTTGTTTATTTTAATTTTATTTTATTTATTAGATTTTTTAAAATTAAATTAAAATTGATTTAAATTATTTAAAGTTAAATGCTGTTTCTCTTTGTTTATTTTAATTTTATTTATTAGATTTTTAACAATTAAATTAAATTTATTTAAATTAATTTAAAGTTAAATGCTGTTTCTCTTTGTTTATTTTAATTTTATTTTATTTTCTAGATTTTACAATTTTATTTTTCGCTTGTTGCTTCATTTGCTCGCTTTTTCTATCCTGATTACTTCTTATATTGACCAATAATGATGTCATCAGCCCTTCTGTCTCGACAAGTAGTGACAAATGAGTAAATTTTTGGACTGTTTATCTATTATTATGTTAATTACACTTTTGCAATCACTATATACCTGATAATGTCTTCAAGATTTCCAAAGTCCAATAGTGCACACACAAAAGAGTATGGATGTGTTTTGATAGTTGTGTGGGACGGACTTGCCCAGGGTCCTGCTGTATAGCTTCTTTAAGCAAGGGTCAACAGTATGCACTTTTTGTAACAGGCTGAGCGCTCTGTCCATGTAGCTACGCTGTGCAGCACTTGGTTATTTAATGACGAGCTGCATTTTTACCCCAGTGACTTTTAGTACAGTCAATCATATAAGGGTTAAAAATTGCTATAATATAAGGGTTTTGATAAGTACAGTTTCATATTATTTATAATATTATTAGAAGTCACGATAAAATGCAAAACTATCAATGAGTGAAAGGAAATATAGAACTGTGCTTTCTTATATGAAGACCCTTATATCATAATTGTAAATTTTAAAAATATTTGTTTGTGAAATTTTTTAAATTGTCATTATCAAAATATTAGAATAAATATGACTAAGGTGTAATTAGCTAATTAATTAATTAACTGAGTGGTTTTTAAATCATCTGACTAAGAACGACTGGGGGAGGAGAATATTATCATGCTTCTTATTGGTCAGAAATTGAAATTTCTGTGTGCAGACGTCTTTTGGTTTCGTGACGTGGAGGATGTGACACAGTTGGAAGAGGATAACAGATGTGACATAAGTCACGTTGGTGACACCTTTACGCTGACGCTCTTTGACACAACAAAGAAAGACGGTGGTCAATATCTGTGCATCGGGGTAAATGCCCAGGGCCATTGTGTCCAAGGGTTCCAGGTCAACATAAAAGGTAATTAGAATTGTGGCTTCAGCCTTAAAAGATTCTGCGTTGTAATTGCCAAATTTGATGCCATTATATATATCTGAGATGTCAATACCATTTCTTGAGTTGAGATGTTGCATGCATTTTTCATCAATTGAAACTATGGAATTCGTAGCTACATGATGCTGGACTAGCTAATACACGTACCAAGGTCAGGGCTGAAAGTGAGCCGGGTCGGTCCGGGTTTGTGACTCGGCATTGATTTTCGAGGCCTACTGTTGCCGGGTCTCAACAGGGTCGCAAAAAGGTCGCCAGGTGTCAAAACTAGGTAAAAATGGTAGGATTTTGGATAATTTTGGGCAGATTACTACAAAAAAGTACTCAGAAAAATTTACGGGCCAGAGGCGTGCTCGTCCGCCAAAGTCAGACCCGGCAACTTTTCCAAACCACTTTCAGCCCTGAACAAGGCTTAAGCTCGAGTCCTCAATTTGAAGCGGCCAAGATAAAGCTTGAACTACAATGCTGTTTCTTTCTTTTTTCAGAAAACAAAAACAAAGGAATTCCACCAAGTTTCCTGGTTGGTCTGGTGAATATCGAAACGTTCAAGGAAGAGAGGGCAACACTTGCGTGCAAAGTAGCTGGATATCCTCCACCGAGAGTTCTCTGGTATAGGAAAGGAGAAAGATGTAGAGATGGAAGGAAGTACCAGATAAGTAAGAATAGAACTTGATGCTTGAATTACAATGTAAACAATCAACAATTGCCATTGTTCCTTTTAATTATCTGAGTAGATTCTTTGAGGGGCTATAATACGAATCGTGACATAGCATTAAGACTTTTCATTTTGCCTACTTCTATATGTCATTGCTTATTTCTCTGCATTACTTTGATACATCGTGGTTCAGGGCTTTTTTAACGTGCAGTTGTACACAAAATGTGCAGTTGCACTGTTGCAGAAGCACGTCTGTGCAGTTAAAACTAGCCAAAAAGGTCATTGTCCTCCGATTGGAAGTAATTTGCTATGGATGATGGGAAAGGAAAGAGAGAGTTTCGAGTTGTGCAGTTCTAAAAATTCCTTAAAAACAGCTCTGTCGTGGTAGACTGTTGATTGTGTTTGCGATGTTAATTCTTATCGGTAGGGAATTAGCATAATTTATTTTTTATAGTTTTGAATTGCAATTTCTGACTTTGCGTGCATTTTATTTGTCATGACTTCACAGTTAACGATGGCCATGGAGGTCACAAACTGGTCGTAAGAGATGTGGATGAGACGGATACGTTGTATTCTGCGGTCGCTCGTAACGTCAATGGAGAAGTCTCTTCCAAGGCGGAAGTCAGCATCAAGGAAAGAGACGTGGAAAACAGTGAGTTTTAGTTTTTGTGATTTAATTGCAATTGCAGAACTAGGTTTTTCTTCTGCATATCGTACAGCATCGTTGTGCGATGGTTTTCTTAATTGCTAATATGATTAACTCACTGCTTGATAATTATTATAACAGCATGATTAATGCATTTGCAATACTAATTAATTATTCTTGGAAAGCACTAGAATGACAGTGTCTCAGTGACAGGGGCGGATTCAGGGGGGCAATTCCGGCCATGGCCCCATTTAGAAACGTCCATAGAAGTGCCCCTTCCCCCGCCATCCAATTAGGTTTCAGCAAGCTTTCAATAGTAGGTTCAATGGTATATTTTCCAGATAATTCGGCTAAATGACTAAACAAAAGGTTATCAGGTTTTTTGACTGGGAAAATGATTTATATTTCAAGGCAAGTTGGGTTGGAGACTAAATGACTAAAAAAGGTCATCATGTTTTTGGCATGGAAAATGGTATATTATTTCAAGGCAAGTTTGGAGACCAAATGACTAAAAAAGGTGATCATGTTTTTGGCAGGGAAATGGTATATATTTCAAGGCAAGTTTTGAGAATGTCCTGGGCATGATGTTAAACTGCATTCATCCTCCGCCACAGGGAACCAACAACTTCCCTGTGCCGGTCCTAAGCCCGGACAAAAGGAGGAAGGTTTGCCAGATGGGTGGCGATACACTGGCAGTAAAAGACCCAGACGATTGAAATCCGCAAAAACCACTACACAAGTGACATAGCGGCCCAGATGCTCCAAGGTGTCATGATGTGGAGCAGACATGCACAGGTCGGTCAGGACAGACTGGTGGAGAGAGTCGGAGAAGAGAGCATGGGACACATACGGGCATTGACCCAGTTGTCCTTCATGCCTCTCTCCCATATTCTCTTCAATCAGATAAGGTGGTCCAGCTGCTTCAAGATGTTAATGGTGTGGAGCAGACCTGCTGACCGGACCGGTTGAAGCTGGGTAACATGACGCGAGACAGACTCAGACAGAGAGTGGCGTCGGACTCCTACGGGCACTGTGCCTAGGGATATTGATATTGATATAAGTTTTGAGACCAAATGACTAAAACAAAGCCATCAGTTTTTTCGAGCAAAAGATCAACAAATTTTTCACAAAATTTTGACCCCTGCTTCGTAAATTTCTGTATCCGCCCCTGTTCAGTGAACATTTACATTCTCGAAAGTCAGTATTGGCATGATTTGCATAGGCATCTTGTTTGCATTTTTGCATCTAACATCGGATTATTAATTCATTCAGAGAATTAAAACCTGTTTAGGTTCTTTTCAATCTTATTGCATTTACGGGTACTTATTGCATGTATGGGTACTTATAAAAGAGTAGACCTTGCCATAAGTTTTCTTTCAATGGAATTTATGTGATCTGCTGCATTTTGTAATTGGTGTAATGTACTTTGTAGCGAAGACAACAGCATCTCTGAGCTCTGTGACCAGTCCATATCCCGATGTGGATGAACTGATGCAGATTGCACAGAAGGTTTCATCAACACACAGTGAAATTGCACCGTCGAGAACAACATCACGCACCTTTTCATTTACTGTGAGCATTTCAGTTAAACGTTTATAGCGACGAATTTACCATGCATAATTTTTAATATTTATTGTGAATGGCCCAATAAGTAATGGAAGTAGCAAAGTGTCAGCTGATGATGCTAACAAGTGGTTCTGAAAAAGGTACACATCCCAGAAAGACAATACTGAGGTTGGCCAGCACTCAAGGTTTTGTAAACTACATGCCACAATTTGAAACAAGTTCTTTGCCGAACATGCGGGGCGCAAATGCCTAAAAATTTAAGTAGCAAATGAAGGTCGGCTCTCTCTGTCTCTCTTCTTCAGGTAACTTTGTGTGGCTAAGATTTGTCTCAGAACTAAGATTTTATTTCACGTAAAAGAAATTTTAATTTTTGTCTTTTCACAGCACGACAAAGCGTTTGACGAAAGCACTTTGAAGCGTGAAAAAGTTCAAATTCGCAAGGAACATACACCGCGATTCAAGGTAGTTTGCTTAGACCCTTTTTTAAACATCCATTAACACTAAAAGCTGCATTGGTTTTCCTGTCACGTTTATTAGAAGCTCATTGTTGATGTTGACAAAGAATAACAGAATTTCTCAAAGAGTAGACATACATATGATACATTATATGGCTGTATTTGGGAGCCATATTAAGAACCAGCAAAGCATAAAGGATGATGGATGAGGTTCACGAAACAACAGGAATTAATTTGGAAGAACTATGGGAAGCGACATTAGAAAGAAAGCAATGGAGGACACTGATCATGATGGTCGCAGTTCAAGGAACTGAAAGCACAAGGTGACTTACTTACTTGCTAACTTACTTACTTACTTACTTTACCTACTTACTTACTTGCTTGCTTACTTACTTACTTACTTTCTTACTTTCATACTTCCTAATTCTTACTTACTTTACCTACTTACCTACTTACTCACTTACTTACTTACATACTTTTCTACTTACTTACTTTACCTACTTACTTACTTACTAACTTACTTAATTAATTACTTACTTACTTACTTTTCTTACTTACTTACGTACTTGGACCATGCAACGTGGACCAGGCAGCGTGGACCATGCAGCGTGGACCTTGCAGCATGGACCATGCAGCGTGGACCATGCATCTTACTTACTTACATACTTACTTACTTACTTGCTTACTTACTTGACTACTTACTTACTTACCTACTTACTTACTTACCTACTTACTTGCTTACTTGCTTACTTACTTATTTACTTACTTAACTTCTAGCTTACTTACCTACTTACTTACTTACTTAGTTGCTTATTTACTTGCTTGCTTACTTACATACCTACTTACTTACTTTACTTACTTTACTTACTTACTTACCTAGTTACTTGCTTACTTACTTACTTACATGCTTACTTTCTTACTTACTTACTTGCTTACTAACTTACTTCACTTACTTACTTGCTTACTTACATACCTGCTTACTTACTTACTTACTTATTTTCTCACTTGTTTGCTTACTTTCTTACCTATTTACTAACTTACTTACTTACTTACATACTTACTTTACCTACTTACCTACTTTCTTACTTACTTACCTACTTACCTACTTACCTAATAACTTACTTACTAACTTACTTACATACTTGCATACTTACTTGCTTTACCTACTTCCTTACTTTCTTACTTACTTGCTTACTTACTTCCTTGCCTAATTACTAACTTACTTACTTACTTTTCTTACTTACATACTTATTTACGTACTTGTACCATACAACATGGACCATGCAGCGTGGACAATGCTGTGTGGACCATGCAGCGTGGACCATGCAGCGTGGACCATGCAGCGTGGACCATGCAGCATGGACCATGCAGCGTGGACCATGCAGCTTACTTACATACTTACTTACTTGCTTACATGACCACCCACTTACTTACTTACTTACTTACTTACTTACTTACTTACTTACTTACTTACTTACTTACTTACTTACTTACTTACTTACTTACTTACTTACTTACTTACTTACTTACTTACTTACTTACTTACTTACTTACTTACTTACCTACTTACTTGCTTACTTATTTACTTACTTAACTACTAGCTTACTTACCTACTTACTTACTTACTTAGTTGCTTACTTACTTACTTACTTACTTACTTGCTAGCTTACTTACATACCTACTTGCTTACTTACCTACTTTACTTACTTACTTACTTGCTTACTTACTTACTTACTTACATGCTTACTTTCTTACTTACTTACTTGCTTACTAACTTACTTCACTTACTTACTTGCTTGCTTGCTTACTTGCATACCTACTTACTAACTTACTTACTTACTTACCTAATTACTTACATACTTACTTACTTACTTTCTTACAAACTTACTTACTTTACTTACTTACTTACTTTACCTACTTACCTACTGTCTTACTTACTTACTTGCTTACTTACCTACTTACTAATACTCTTACTTACTTACTTACTTACCTACTTACTTACCTACTTACTTAATTACTCACTTGCTTGCTTACTTGCATACCTGCTTACTTACTTACTTACTTATTTTCTTACTTGCTTGCTTACTTTCTTACCTACTTACTAACTTACTTACTTACATACTTACTTTACCTACTTACCTACTTTCTTACTTACTTACTTATTTACTTACCTAATTGCTTACTTACTTACTTACTTACTTACTTGCTTACAAACTTACTTACTTTACTTACTTACTTACTTTACCTACTTACCTTCTTTCTTACTTACTAACCTACTTACCTAATAACTTACTTACTTACTTACTAAGTTACTTACATGCTTGCATACTTACTTGCTTTACCTACTTCCTTACTTTCTTACTTACTTGCTTACTTACTTCCTTGCCTAATTACTAACTTACTTACTTACTTACTTTTCTTACTTACATACTTATTTACGTACTTGGACCATACAACGTGGGCCATGCAGCGTGGACAATGCTGCGTGGACCATGCAGCGTGGACCATGCAGCGTGGACCATGCAGCGTGGACCTTGCAGCATGGACCGTGCAGCGTGGACCATGCAGCTTACTTACTTACATACTTACTTACTTACTTGCTTACTTGACTACCCACTTACTTACTTACTTACTTACTTACTTACTTACTTACCTGCTTACTTGCTTACTTATTTACTTACTTACTTAACTACTAGCTTACTTACCTACTTACTTACTTACTTAGTTGCTTACTTACTTACTTACTTGCTAGCCTACTTACATACCTACTTGCTTACTTACTTACTTTACTTACTTACTTGCTTACTTACTTACTTACTTACATGCTTACTTTCTTACTTACTTACTTGCTTACTAACTTACTTCACTTACTTACTTGCTTGTTTACTTACATACCTACTTACTAACTTACTTACTTACTTACCTAATTACTTACATACTTACTTACTTACTTACTTTCTTACAAACTTACTTACTTTACTTACTTACTTACTTTACCTACTTACCTACTTTCTTACTTACTTACCTACTTACCTACTTACCTAATAACTTACTTACTTACTTACTAACTTACTTACATACTTGCTTACTTACTTGCTTTACCTACTTCCTTACTTTCTTACTTACTTGCTTACTTACTTCCTTGCCTAATTACTAACTTACTTACTTACTTTTCTTACTTACATACTTATTTACGTATTTGGACCATACAACATGGACCATGCAGCGTGGACAATGCTGCGTGGACCATGCAGCATGGACCATGCACCGTGGACCATGCAGTGTGGACCTTGCAGCATGGACCATGCAGCGTGGACCATGCAGTTTATTTACTTACATAGTTACTTACTTGCTTACTTGACTACCCACTTACTTACTTACTTACTTACTTACTTACTTACTTACTTACTTATTTACTTACCTACTTACCTACCTACTTACCTACTTACTTACTTACTTACCTACCTACTTGCTTACTTACTTATTTACTTACTTAACTACTAGCTTACTTACCTACTTACTTACTTACTTAGTTGCTTACTTACTTACTTACTTACTTACTTGCTAGCTTACTTACATACCTACTTGCTTACTTACCTACTTTACTTACTTACTTGCTTACTTACTTACTTACTTACATGCTTACTTACTTACTTACTTGCTTACTAACTTACTTCACTTACTTACTTGCTTGCTTACTTGCATACCTACTTACTAACTTACTTACCTAATTACTTACTTACTTACTTTACTTACTTACTTATTGACTTACTTTACCTACTTACTAACTTACTAACTTACTTCTATACTTACTTACTTACTTAAATACTTACTTACTTGCTTGCTTACTTACTTACTTTTCTTACTTACATACTTATTTACTTACTTGGACCATGCAGCTTGGACCATGCAGCGTGGACCTTGCAGCATGGACCATGCAGCTTGGACCATTCAGCTTACTTACTCACTTACTTACTTACTTTCTTTACCTACTTACTTACTTACTTACTTACAAACTTACTTACTTACTTACTTACTTACTTACTTACTTACTTACTTACCTACCTACCTACTTACCTAATAACTTACTTACTTACTTACTTACTAACTTACTTACATACTTGCATACTTACTTGCTTTACCTACTTTCTTACTTTCTTACTTACTTGCTTACTTACTTACTTACCTTATTACTTTCTTACTTACTAACTTACTTAATTACTTAATTACTTACTTACTTACTTAAATACTTACTTACTTGCTTGCTTACTTACTTACTTTTCTTACTTACATACTTATTTACGTACTTGGACCATACAACGTGGACCATGCAGCGTGGACCATGCAGCGTGGACCATGCAGCTTACGTACTTACATACTTACCTGACTACCCACTTACTTACTTACTTACTTACCTACTTACTTACTTACCTACTTAATTGCTTACTTATTTACTTACTTAACTACTAGCTTACTTACCTACTTTCTTACTTACTTAGTTGCTTACTTACTTACTTACTTGCTAGCTTACTTACATACCTACTTGCTTACTTACTTACTTTACTTACTTACTTACTTGCTTACTTACTTACTTACATGCTTACTTTCTTACTTACTTACTTGCTTACTAACTTACTTCGCTTACTTACTTGCTTGCTTACTTACATACCGACTTACTAACTTACTTACTTACTTACTTACTTACCTAGTTACTTACATACTTACTTACTTACTTGCTTACTTTCTTGCACTCTTACTTACTTACTTTACTTACTTTCTTACTTTAACTACATAACTACTTTCTTACTTACTTACTTTACTTTCTTACTTACTTACTTTACTTACTTACTTATTTACTTACTTTACCTACTTACTAACTTACTAACTTACTTCTATACTTACTTACTTACTTAAATACTTACTTACTTGCTTGCTTACTTACTTACTTTTCTTACTTACATACTTATTTACTTACTTGGACCATGCAGCTTGGACCATGCAGCGTGGACCTTGCAGCATGGACCATGCAGCTTGGACCATTCAGCTTACTTACTCACTTACTTACTTACTTACTTTCTTTACCTACTTACGTACTTACTTACAAACTTACTTACTTACTTACTTACTTACCTACCTACTTACCTAATAACTTACTTACTTACTTACTTACTAACTTACTTACAAACTTGCATACTTACTTGCTTTACCTACTTTCTTACTTTCTTACTTACTTGCTTACTTACTTACTCACCTTATTACTTACTTACTTACTAACTTACTTACCTAATTACTTAGTTACTTACTTAAATACTTACTTGCTTGCTTACTTACGTACTTTTCTTACTTACATACTTATTTACGTACTTGGACCATACAACGTGGACCATGCAGCGTGGACAATGCTGCGTGGACCATGCAGCGTGGACCATGCAGCGTGGACCATGCAGCGTGGACCTTGCAGCATGGACCGTGCAGCGTGGACCATGCAGCTTACTTACTTACATACTTACTTACTTACTTGCTTACTTGACTACCCACTTACTTACTTACTTACTTACTTACTTACTTACTTACTTACCTGCTTACTTGCTTACTTATTTACTTACTTACTTAACTACTAGCTTACTTACCTACTTACTTACTTACTTAGTTGCTTACTTACTTACTTACTTGCTAGCCTACTTACATACCTACTTGCTTACTTACTTACTTTACTTACTTACTTGCTTACTTACTTACTTACTTACATGCTTACTTTCTTACTTACTTACTTGCTTACTAACTTACTTCACTTACTTACTTGCTTGTTTACTTACATACCTACTTACTAACTTACTTACTTACTTACCTAATTACTTACATACTTACTTACTTACTTACTTTCTTACAAACTTACTTACTTTACTTACTTACTTACTTTACCTACTTACTTACTTACTTACCTACTTACCTACTTACCTAATAACTTACTTACTTACTTACTAACTTACTTACATACTTGCTTACTTACTTGCTTTACCTACTTCCTTACTTTCTTACTTACTTGCTTACTTACTTCCTTGCCTAATTACTAACTTACTTACTTACTTACTTTTCTTACTTACATACTTATTTACGTATTTGGACCATACAACATGGACCATGCAGCGTGGACAATGCTGTGTGGACCATGCAGCATGGACCATGCACCGTGGACCATGCAGTGTGGACCTTACAGCATGGACCATGCAGCGTGGACCATGCAGTTTATTTACTTACATAGTTACTTACTTGCTTACTTGACTACCCACTTACTTACTTACTTACTTACTTACTTACTTACTTACTTACTTACTTACTTACTTATTTACTTACCTACTTACCTACCTACTTACCTACTTACTTACTTACTTACCTACCTACTTGCTTACTTACTTATTTACTTACTTAACTACTAGCTTACTTACCTACTTACTTACTTACTTAGTTGCTTACTTACTTACTTACTTACTTACTTGCTAGCTTACTTACATACCTACTTGCTTACTTACCTACTTTACTTACTTACTTGCTTACTTACTTACTTACTTACATGCTTACTTACTTACTTACTTGCTTACTAACTTACTTCACTTACTTACTTGCTTGCTTACTTGCATACCTACTTACTAACTTACTTACCTAATTACTTACTTACTTACTTTACTTACTTACTTATTGACTTACTTTACCTACTTACTAACTTACTTCTATACTTACTTACTTACTTAAATACTTACTTACTTGCTTGCTTACTTACTTACTTTTCTTACTTACATACTTATTTACTTACTTGGACCATGCAGCTTGGACCATGCAGCGTGGACCTTGCAGCATGGACCATGCAGCTTGGACCATTCAGCTTACTTACTCACTTACTTACTTACTTACTTTCTTTACCTACTTACTTACTTACTTACAAACTTACTTACTTACTTACTTACTTACTTACTTACTTACTTACTTACTTACCTACCTACCTACTTACCTAATAACTTACTTACTTACTTACTTACTAACTTACTTACATACTTGCATACTTACTTGCTTTACCTACTTTCTTACTTTCTTACTTACTTGCTTACTTACTTACTTACCTTATTACTTTCTTACTTACTAACTTACTTAATTACTTAATTACTTACTTACTTACTTAAATACTTACTTACTTGCTTGCTTACTTACTTACTTTTCTTACTTACATACTTATTTACGTACTTGGACCATACAACGTGGACCATGCAGCGTGGACCATGCAGCGTGGACCATGCAGCTTACGTACTTACATACTTACCTGACTACCCACTTACTTACTTACTTACTTACCTACTTACTTACTTACCTACTTAATTGCTTACTTATTTACTTACTTAACTACTAGCTTACTTACCTACTTTCTTACTTACTTAGTTGCTTACTTACTTACTTACTTGCTAGCTTACTTACATACCTACTTGCTTACTTACTTACTTTACTTACTTACTTACTTGCTTACTTACTTACTTACATGCTTACTTTCTTACTTACTTACTTGCTTACTAACTTACTTCGCTTACTTACTTGCTTGCTTACTTACATACCGACTTACTAACTTACTTACTTACTTACTTACTTACCTAGTTACTTACATACTTACTTACTTACTTGCTTACTTTCTTGCACTCTTACTTACTTACTTTACTTACTTTCTTACTTTAACTACATAACTACTTTCTTACTTACTTACTTACTTTCTTACTTACTTACTTTACTTACTTACTTATTTACTTACTTTACCTACTTACTAACTTACTAACTTACTTCTATACTTACTTACTTACTTAAATACTTACTTGCTTGCTTACTTACTTACTTTTCTTATTTACATACTTATTTACTTACTTGGACCATGCAGCTTGGACCATGCAGCGTGGACCTTGCAGCATGGACCATGCAGCTTGGACCATTCAGCTTACTTACTCACTTACTTACTTACTTACTTTCTTTACCTACTTACGTACTTACTTACAAACTTACTTACTTACTTACTTACTTACCTACCTACTTACCTAATAACTTACTTACTTACTTACTTACTAACTTACTTACAAACTTGCATACTTACTTGCTTTACCTACTTACCTACTCACTTACTTGCTTAGTTGCTTACTTACTTACCTTATTACTTACTTACTTACTAACTTACTTACCTAATTACTTAGTTACTTACTTAAATACTTACTTGCTTGCTTACTTACGTACTTTTCTTACTTACATACTTATTTACGTACTTGGACCATACAACGTGGACCATGCAGCGTGGACAATGCTGCGTGGACCATGCAGCGTGGACCATGCAGCGTGGTCCATGCAGCTTACGTACTTACATACTTACTTGACTACCCACTTACTTACTTACTTACTTACCTACTTACTTACTTACCTACTTACTTGCTTACTTATTTACTTACTTAACTACTAGCTTACTTACCTACTTTCTTGCTTACTTAGTTACTTACTTACTTACTTGCTGGCTTACTTACATACCTACTTGCTTACTTACTTACTTTACTTACTTACTTGCTTACTTACTTACTTACATGCTTATATTCTTACTTACTTACTTGCTTACTAACTTACTTCGCTTACTTACTTGCTTGCTTACTTACATACCTACTTACTAACTTACTTACTTACTTACTTACCTAATTACTTACATACTTACTTACTTACTTTCTTTCTTTCTTGCAAACTTACTTACTTTACTTACTTACTTACTTTACCTACTTACCTACTGTCTTACTTACTTACTTGCTTACTTACCTATTTACTACTTCTCTTACTTACTTACTTTTCTTACTTACATACTTACTTACGTACTTGGACCATTCAACGTGGACCATGCTGCGTGGACCATGCAGCGTGGACCTTGCAGCATGGACCATGCAGCGTGGACCATGCAGCTTACTTACTCACTTACTTACTTACTTACTTTACCTACTTGCTTACTTACTAACTTACTTACTTACTTACTTACCTTATTACCTACTTACTTGCTTACTTACTTACTTACTAATTCACTTACTTACTTACTTACTTACTTACCTACTTACTTGCTTACCTACTTACGTAATTACTTACTTGCTTGCTTACTTACATACCTGCTTACTTACTTGCTTACTTGCTTTACTTACTTACTTAAGTAAGTAATTTACTAATTAAGTAACTTACGAATTCACTTACTTACTTACTTTCTTAACTGCTTGCTTACTTACCTACTCACTTACTTGCTTAGTTGCTTACTTACTTACTTACTTGCTTGCTTACTTACATACCTACTTACTAACTTTCTTACTTACCTAATTACTTACTTACTTACTTACTTACTTACCTAATTACTTACTTACTTACTTACTTTCTTACAAATTTACTTACTTACTTACTTTCAAGGTGAAAGCATAAAGATATTGTTTCAATAAGTTAATTTTCTATTACTGACATAAGTTTAGAAAACATGTTTCCAGCCACGTTTATATTAGTATTTGCACTACAACAAAGTGTGTTGTAGAGTACTAGAGTGTCTTATCAAGAACTATTTGTGTTAATTTATTCTGTTGATTTTCAGGCTTACAGCGAAACCGACGAAGTCTTCTCACCGCTTCCTAAGACGAAGAAAGATCTAGGCGACGATGAACAAGAACTCAATGTCAGCTATCAAGAATTCGAGAGACTCTTCGAGGCACAACTTATCTCGCGTTCACAACTCCATTCCGGACGAGTGTGGAAAAAGGATCTAGAAAAGATCCAGGTCTTTCTTAAGCAGAGTCCGGCCGATAGCAAAAAACTTGCGAAAACTGAAGCAGATGATGATGCTCCACTTCTTGTCAACTGCGGCCTGAAGTCGGTTAATCCCAGCTTCTACCGACGGGATTATGTCGTCAATATGGATTTGGCGAGACGTAATCTCAATTCGGAATCAAACCTCCGAGAAACTCAGGTAAATCGATAGTTTCTTGTAAGAGGAATTGTAAACCTGGTAAACATATTATGTAAACATATTATTATGTAAACATATTATGTAAACAGATAATTATGTAAACATATTATGTAAACATGTTATGTAAACATATTTAGTGCCAGTGTACATACGAGTAGTCTTATTCTCCTTACTTTTATGATTTGCTTTAAAAAGTTATGTTTGCATTTGTTAGCTCGGGAACATATGCATGATTTTAATATATGCCTGTGCATTATAGGCATTATGTTACGTAGTATACATGCCTCCTATACATGCCTATACTAGTATGCACTATATGTTAATGATGGTATGATACATGTAGACCTTATAAACATGACTATGAGTATAACTACTACTTTATAAATGCGTATAGAATACAAGTGACAAAAAGTTTATTTGTGGATGATATAAACCCAAAGTAACTGAAAATCAATGAAACATTGAATAGATACGGGGCGATTAATTTATCAGTTGAGAAGTTTGTTTTTGGATAAATCTCAATAATTTCATGGGATTAATTTTTTTATTTAATTCCCGTAATTAATTTTAAATGTTAAATTTGCAAGATGCTGTGGGTTTTCTGCAGTCAAATGTCGCCATTTTACTTTCAGCAAACGACGAGCAGAATTCTGCGAAGTCATTCGATGATACCGAGCTCAACTACTGCTACGTCCGTGAAATTCGTGTCAACTGGTCTAAACAGCGTTTCGTCGCAAGATAAAAAAGAAGAGCTCAGCAGAAACCAGATTGTGAATGCAATGAAACATCCCAGTGGTGCAGCTCTAGACAGGTCAAAATCGGTGGACATCAATTCTGTAGTTGACCACAGGTCTAAATCGGTGAACATCAATTCGGTAGTTGACCACAGGTCTAAATCGGTGGACATTACTTCTCTAGTTGATCACGGGTCAAAATCGGTGGACATTAATTCTGTAGTTGACCATGACAGCAGCAGCGCGGATGAGAAATATGTGATGCCATGTGTTAAGGAACTCCTTTCCAAGTTCGGTGCTCCAATGTCACCCGAAACGCCAGCGGACGATGTCTCGCCGCTAAAGAGGGTGAGAAAACTGTGTTCAGATTCAAATCATTCAATCATTCTATTGATTTCTGAATTTAATATTATAGCACATTCTGTAAAATTGTGCTTTGAACTCTGCTTAGTTTGCTCTACTTCCTGCATTTTTAGCTGCAATCATTTAAAAAATATATTTTATCAGGAACAAGAAATGAGCACTGTGTATTCTAAAGCGTTGAGAATAATTGCTATTTCTTCCGGCTGATGAAGGTTTTGGCATAATAGTCATTGTCGTTTATTAATTCATCTGTCTAGTGTGCATTGAGATTGCATGATGTAGTAGTAACAGATGATTACAGGACCGGATTAAGGCATGTTCAACATGTTCGGCCGAACAGGAGCCCACGATTTTTTTTTTAAATTTCGACCTAATGACTTAAAAAAGTCATCAACTTTTTTGGGAAGGGAATAATCGATGCATTCTAGGAAAATTTCGACCAAACGACTAAAAAAGGTCCGCAACAAAATTTCCAGAACAGTGCCCCACATTTCTTAATCGGGTCCTGGATGATTACAAGTTTGACAGGAGTAGATTTTGACTCTTAAATAAAGTCAGTCTATAAGACACCATCTGTCCTGCTGATCATTCTACAGTCACTGTAGGGAGTGGAAGGCCGAGTTGGCCTCATGGGGCTAGCAAGTATCAAACCCGCATCCTTCTTATCTTCATCCCAGCTTGTTACCATTAAACCATCTCCGCACTGAGGATGTGATGTCAGCAGTGCCTAAAGTGTGAAAAAAGAAGTGCCTGGACGCCCCTTACCTTTCCAGTCTGTGCTCGCCAATAAGTGGCTGGACGGCGTTCAGATTTTAAAACAAGTGCATGGACGCCGTCCATGACCGTCCAGGCACATTTTAAGCCCTGGATGTCAGTTGATGCAGACGTGCCACTTTTCAGTTTAAAAAAATTAATCAAAACTTTCTTACATGTTCTTAGAGAACCCTGGTAACCAGCTTGTATTATTTTCACTAACTTCAGTGGCTTGTTTGTATTAATGTTCTGATACAAGGTTACCGAATAGATAAATAAATAATGGTAATATATAATAAATAGTATATAATATCTCGCCCACAGACTGAACTATCTGTGCTTGTGTTTTTCTGTTTATAAGATCTACAGTTTAACCGGCCGATCTATCCCGGAATTTGTGCGGAATAGATTACAGAGTCAGCTGAGCAGTGGGCCCGCAGCAGCTGACAAGCGTACGAAAGGAAGTATCACTTCAGAAACTTACAACAGTTTCAGTCTTCCCAACCAGCATTCGACGTACGTTGATGGCGCACCGTTGCTACGCTCCAACACCGATGGGCATGGTGTAAAAACAGAAACTGTGACAAAAAGACACGTTTCTTATTCTACCTCTTCGAACATCGTAACTCATGATAATGTCGACGTGAGAGGATTTTCGTCGGGACAGTTACAGAGCAGTCGCATGCCACCGGGTAGGATATCGAGATCGGTGGATATACCAGTTTTGGGTTGCGAGCATAGAGAGCTCGATGGTGCTGCTCGAGCAGAAGACACTGTCGTGCGACGACGAGCGGTGTATTGGCAGACGTACATTTCGCTACAGCAGAAGCCTGAAAAGTTTCCTAAGATGCCTTACGAGTCTCATAGCAGGTTTGGAAATACATTATTTTTTCATATGTAGCTTGATGCAGGATTTTCTTTTGTTGGTAATTCTATAGGTCACACCGCACCCAAGAGCAGGTTTAATAATGGAAAAGTCTGTTTGTTGCCATAATTGTTCTCATCAGAAAGAGGTTGTTAGCTATTTTCCAGGTTTTTTTAGCATGACGAAATGTGCTGAGCTCTAATTGGATTTGTACAGTTGTAGAAGCACTTCTGTGCAGCTGGAAATAGCAAAAAAGGATTACTATATTGTCATTCAATTGGGAGTATATAAACCATGGTGGATGGGAAGGGAATGAAGAAGTTGTGCAGTTCTAAGAATTCCTTTAGAAAATCCCTGCTATTTTCTAGAAAGAAACCTTTCTATTGTCTTTGCTTGGAGGTTTAAAATTATGCGGCCTACGGCGAAAATTGTAATGAGCTTTGCACTTGTGCTCAAAGTAAACTCCAGAGCACCAGGGCCGTGTTTAAGGTTCTTCGAGTGTCGGTGCAAAGTGTTACTGCAGGAGCATAGTGTCGTTCGAGCGGCCCTTGGTTTTCCAAAAGCTACGGACTACGGTCACGTGTAAATAAGTAGAGCCTATAGATATCATAAAGAAATTTATATCGTAATATAGGACTTTTATGGTAGCTGTAATTTTAATGAATGTTTTCTTACACTTAATGATTTTACAAAAGGTTGAGGCCTAAGTGACACTGAGATCGCTGCACTCGCATAAGACATTTTGGCCAATAGCAACAAAACTCTCGGCTCAGGGGCATTCGGTGCACCGCACCGAATGGACCTATGTTAAACACGGCCCTGCAGAGCACATGGTTCTCATTCCTGATCGCAAAAGTTTTCTCTCTGTCTAGCCAATCATCTCAATGACCAATCATCAACATGGACGCTACATTGTCACATGCATTGTATTGTATTGTATCCATAAATTTATATAACGCAATATCCAATAGATATTTATATTGCACTAATTGATTATGAAAATTGTACAATCGATTCATTTTATTATTTCTACGCCTTCTCTATCAGTTCACCCTCTTCTACTTGTGGTCTATCCGGCTGGGTTCTACAAGTCTCTCAAATTTTTTTTCTTTGTTCGTGGTTGGGCTGGGAGCGCCTCTGAGTAGTTTCTCGAAGGGGTGCTATATAAATGCTCTGAATGAATGAATGAATGAATGTGTTCAAGTTGTCTTCTGTCAAACCTTGCACTACAGCCAATAAATGAGATGATGAATTATTCATTTATTTCATTTATTTAGAAAAATGATCATAAATCAATGTTAATATAGTTTTTCTATACTGTCTTCACACAGCTTTTCAACACAACATCATATGATTTGACATAAGATAAAATTGTAGTCAGTCTTAACTCTTAAGGACATCCGTACACAGGCTTACATTAGAATAGTAACTTCACTAAACAGTGTAGGCCTGCCAGTCTTAAAAGCAAAATATCCACCTAGCATTACATGACCGTTAACATAATTTGACATTACCTCGTTTTGTACTGCACATATTTGTAGAAGTTCAGAAAAAGTAGAACTAAAAATGCAGCAGTATCATTATGAATCACAATTGCTCAGTTTTTGACTACACACCAAACTATTCAGCAATAATAGACTTTTATTCTACTTTGCTTCAGCTAGCTGTTTCACTAATCACCTCTCCATCTCATTCTCTTCCAGCCATTCGTTTGCAACCATTTATGTCATTCTTTGTTGTCCTAAAGGAAAAAGTAGTTGAGCTTTTGCTTCTTTTTTAGTGGTGATGATTGAAGGCACAGCTACTGCATGAAACTGGATGCATTCCTGGATGGCTGCCATTGCCTGCAGAAGAAAAACTTGAACTCTTTGTGGCATTAAAGTCACAATACTTGGCATCGGGAGTTATGACTTCTTTGTAAATAATTATGTGTACAATGACTTCAAACCTAGACAAAGATGCTTCAAAACATTGTTCAACTACTTCTTAACACGTGAACAACGACACTGTACTTGCTAGAAACGACTGGGACGCTAGTGCAGTTAGTGTTAATGATAATAGTAAAGTGCGTCCTTGAAAAACGATCAAACTGCAAAGAAACTGTGCAAATATGTTTATTTTGTTTATAAATGTAATTAGCTACAATCCTAAACATCTTCCTTTGGTGCTTTTTGTTGTGCTTAGTTACAAAGCCTGCTAGAAATGAAAATTCTTATTTAAGCTAACAGAATTCGTTCCATCTCTATGCTTGTCTTCCATGCCTCTTCACTTCTTCCATCCACATGCATCACATTTTCTAGGTTCATGCCCCTGCAGACATTTTGATAAATGAATATCTTACATAATGTACAGTTTTTGGCAACTTTTACCATTTAAAGCATATGGAGAGTTTAATATTCACTTTATTTTCGAATCAAAACTATTGTTGCCACATTGTTTTATAATCTGTACTGTGTGGAAGCAGAGTTTGCTTACACGTCAAATTGTCAGTCAATCAGAATTTATATAGCGCCCCTTCAAGGTACCTACTCAGAGGCGCTCCAGGCCGAGGTGAAGCGAAAAGTCTTCAACAGTTTGTGAAATTGAGAAGTTTGGGAGGTGTCGCATAGTCAAGGGAAGCCAATGGACCAGTTCGCAAATCATTTCCTGAATGAGAAATTGGGTACATGCGTACCTTTTTGCCATGAAAAGTATGAAGTTCAGAAAGTCTGTGATTATAGTTTGTTGGTCATCCTGCTGAATTTTATATCGTTGACCTAAGGAGTTCGAGTTTCTTGGAAGTCGTGTTTTATAATGTTCTAGAAGTCTCTTGGCTTTTTCATGTGCAGAGTTTGTTTCTATGTGAGGCAACTTTGGAACTACAGGTTCAACCTTAGAGAAAAAAATTGTCTACAGCAGTCCTCAACAGCTTAGATGGAACTGCTTTCCCAATAAAACTGATTTGAATTGAGTTCTGTATAATTTTGATATTAAAATGGCTTTTATAATAGTACTTTCTAAATGGCTTTTATAATAGTACTTTCTCTACCTGTTTTTCTGCTTGTTTTTGAATTTTAAAAGATTTTTAAAGGAATTATGGATATTTCAACTTTTGTTTGACATCAACTAATAACAGACGTTATGTAACATTTTAACAGATGAATCTTGACAAGTGTTTTGGAGAGTCAGAAGTTCAGAACACAACTTCCTGCAGCATGTAGTCAGAACTGTTCTTGATGAATACTTAGAACTGTTCTTGATGAATACTTGATGCTGTGCAGAGCTCTTAGCCAGATGTTTCCTCTTGTATTTGTTCAAACTTTTTCGTGCTGCAGTCACTTTATGGGTTATAGCACGCATCCGGAGCAGTCCGTGGTATGCCTGGTTATTGAACTGTAGAATTCTAAATATCTCGTCTGCTACAGTACAATGGGTCATCTAGAATTCTAGACAAGCCTGCAAAATGCTTGCTTCAAAGTTTTTTTATATCGTGAATGTGAAATAATCGTACCTCTGAAAGAATTGTAATGCATTATCATTGGCTACTCTCAGATTAAGCAGCTGAGAAAAATACATACAAGCCCCACAACACCATTAACACTTTGACCGCCTTCTAACCAGTTAATTAATTTGAACTTAAGCAGACGACAAAATGAGAACAAAAGATTTATATGTTGATTTGGTCAGCACAGTTCTTGAGATTTACACAAACTGTTAGAACTGTAGAATGCTAACAGTGAATTTAATAACAAATTAAGGTATTCTATCAAAAGAAAATTGGACTCTTCACAATTTACTAATTCTGAGATAACCACTATAGATGTATCGTGACATATAAATGCGTGCCATCTGATGCATTTGCTTGATCAGTTGCTGTACTGTTTTAAGACATTAGTTTTAGAATTAGTTAAAACTCTCCAGACGAAATAATATTACGATACATTTTCAGTCTACAGAGCTTGTAGTTTGGATCCTTCTGGGCTCATTGGACAACAGCTCGAGGCAGCCCACAGGATACAATTGATGGCATCACTGTCTTCAAATGTAATGCTTATTAGTCTGATAATTCAACTATTTTATTGTTCATGCGTAATCTTTAAACTGTTGGAGTATATATCAGGAATATTTTCATGCCTATGAATAGTGAAAACAACAACAACCAGCGCTAGCATACATATAATAATTATTAGAGCCCTATAGTAACAAAATGCTTAATAGTTTATTATTGTAAGAAAACCTGACAATGCCAGAACCTGCATTTAATATGAGTGAATATCAGTATTTTGCCAAGAGACCACGGCTTAAAGTGTGACTGGACGGACCATAGACAGTGTCAAGGCACTTATCTTTTTAAATCTAAATGCTACCCTACTACTGATCACAACCTGGAAAGGTAAGGGGCAGTGGTGTAGTGGGGCGGGGACGCAGGGGGACGCCGTCCCCCACTTTTTGCAAAATTCTTGCAAGATTGCACTTTTTGCTACAGTTTCTACTTCAATTTTCCAGGCGTCCCCCCACTTCAATTTCCAGGCGTCTCCCCACTTCATTTTTTAGGACTACACCACTGGTAAGGGGCGTCCAGTTACTCCCTTTCTACACTTTGAGTGCTGCAAGAGCAAGAGACTATTCAGAAAACTCTCACGCAAAGACCGCACAGAGCAATATTCAAATGAAACCACACAATTTTATATGTATATCACAATTTTTTTAAGCAATAGTCTGCATAAGGTACAATATTGGTGGAATGTTTAATTAGAAATCAACAGCCTAATACTGTTTCTAGTTTTTGCAGCAGCTAGTTATCATCCAACTCTTAACGAAAGCCAGAAATGCCAGTTTCTCACCATCCCACCACGTGAAAACAGAACCACAGACCATGCCCACATCAAACTTTTCCTGGCTACCTATACTTTATCCGCATAATCGGGGCAACAGACATTATGATTTCAAATCAGTTACAATAGCATCATTTGAACAGAAAAGAAACCAATATAAATAGCTTGCACATTGAGCTGAAGGTCTGATCATGCAAAAACTATCGCTGATGAAGCCCTACATACAGTATTATTATTCGTACAATTCAGGGCTTTTAAAGGAAATTTTAGAACTTCCATCCCTCTATGGTAAACTACTTCCAATCGGAGGACAACTTGGGCTTTTTTAGTTTTAACTGCACGGAAGTGCTTCTACAACTGCACAAATCCGTTTAGAGCTGCACATTTTGTGTACAACTGCATGCTAAAAAGCCCTGGTGTAATGGATGACCATATACAATGTTATACATCTCTAAGATATGAAAACACAGATTGCAAAATATACGTTGTTTTTAAAATAAATGCAGGAAAGCAAGCAAGAAACGTTCAACGCCTTAGCCATACACTTCTTTCACTGTATTACATATATCTGAAATTAATGTCCATGAATAATGTGTAATTACATACAATAAATAAAATGATCAAAACAGGAAAATCTTAACATAATACTATTCTTTGTAGAATTAGGTGTTCTTGTAATCCTTCATTTGCAAGTTTTTTTATCATTGTAGAGTACAGATGGTGGTCGCTAGGCTATGTACTTCCAAACCAGAAACATAATGATGCACGTAACAATCATGCCCCCAAACAGAATTATCTTATCCTGGCTGGACCGCCTCTCAATAAGACGAAGGACCGTGTTGGAAAGTCCGAGCGTGTTCATCATATCCAAGACCTTTCTCTGCACTCCCTTCAGCATGCCTCCCTGATCGCGAAGGTTCGAAAGAATGGTCGTGCCGGAGCTAATCATATCGTCTATATTGCGTCCGGCGGTGTTTAAGCGCTGGTTCTGTTGCAACGCTGCGTCTATCATGATCGAAGTGTCTGGCTCGTTGGCAGTGAAGTTCTTTGACATGAGTAGATCTCGCTCTCGTACTTCCTCTTCTTTCTGAAACCTAAAACATATTAAATGGTCTCACTCTTAAATTATGAAGCAACTAGCATTAAAACTAGAATCTTCACAACGCTGATCTAGCGAAGTTTTCATCTTTCCTATGCAGTCAGAAACATAGAGTGTACCTAGAAATGTGATTTGCATGTAACTTTGCTCGTTTAAGAACTTGTTATGGCGACCCTTCAACATTTATACTCAGAGGCACTCCCGCCTACAGCGTAAACACTGAATCGAAGTTTAACGCCGAAGCCCATCATGAGCAGTTGCGAGTGAAGGACTTGCTCAGAGTACATATGTGGTGGCTTGAAGTAGATTCGAACAGTAAGCAAAGAGCAAACCGTCGGCGTACAACATAGGTACGTTTGCATTGCGCAGCAAACCATATATTGCCCAAAATAATACGAAGTATCCAGAACCGTTTCAGTCATTTGCAAATGGTTCATTGTGTCAACAATCTGTGAGGAGAGTTCTGCAGCAGTTTTCTTTGAAGAGTCGAGCTGTCAGAATTATTGAGTAAATGCTGCGTACGACAATATTTGACATAGCCGACATACTGAGCGCGACATAAAAAATTCTTATCAGAACATTATGTAACCCATAGATATAATAAACCTGGATGGTTCATGCCAGGCTAAATCTAAATTTAAACTGATGACAACACCATATCTATGGCAAATGACGTCATACGGTGAAGAAAGCTTCGTGTAGCATGGTGGTCGTGTGTTATTGCTGCGAAAGTTTTAAACGTTTTTATATCTAAAGCGTGCAGATTTCTGGATGTAAAATTGTACGGAAAATGACTAAATCATGTGTTGCTTATGGGTGCACAGCAAGGCGTGTTACTGGAGGAGCAGGCACGTTTCACATGTTAGTAAAGATTCAATATTTCGGGGCATATAGGCGCATTACGCTGGATCAAACTCGACCAGTCGAATGGAATATGATATTCATTTATTCATGTATTGATATAGCGTCTCTTAAAGAAACTACTCGTAGATGCTCCCGACTCCAGAACGACCGAAAATAACAGTTTTCAAGCACTTGTAGAATGTGTCAAATGATCTGGCCGAAATTCTTTTCGGCGTTTCTGGATTAGCGCCGCACCCAAATGTTGGTTATTTACTGTGGAATAATGTCTCTCTAGCTATTTGTCGCTTACATAAACTGTTGATTTAAAAATCCACTAATCTATCTTTTAGGGGTCTAAATTATTCGCTTGCATGGGCTTTATCATTGGTTAAATACAAGTCGGATGAAAAGGCACGGATTACTTTTTAAATCTGTTTTTATGTATCCTGCCCTCACTAATTCATTTCCTTATGTGTCCTCACTTGTAACACTGTTGTGTACTTTATTGCAAAAATGTGATGAGTATCTTTAAAAACAATTGAAACCATGTGCTTGGTTTTTGAGTGGCACTTTAGAAGTTTACGAATATGTTGACAGTTATTTTAATGTACCATGGAATTCATGCTATTTTACTGGGTTTCTTTTATTTGTGTTGTTGTTAGCTTTCCAAAAAATCCTGGTCTGTGTGAAAAATGGATTGCGGCAGCTAAACAAAAGAATTTCAAACCATCTTCATGGAGTCCGCCGTATGCCGTTGGTAGCCATTTGTTTACAACCGGTGGAAGACGAGTGACGCGACCCGCGGGAGTGGAGATACCTCGACCGAGAGTCACTGGAGTCTGGCGGTGCTTCGATCAACCGACGCGATGAATGTCTTTCCCAGCCCACTCCTTGTGCGATGACGATTAACCGGACATGCGACAGTGCGAGATTACTCGTCGACATTGTTATCGTGATTGCGAACGCTGCCAATTGTTGTCGCTCTCTTCTTTCGACGCCACTTGGTCCAGATACTCTGATCATCCATCCATGTCAGCTGTCAACGACTCAACGGAATCTGTTGGTTGGCTCCACCACCTGTGTGCCTGCCAACGGTGACTCTTCCAGCTTACTGTGCAATGTTTTGCTAACTGTTGTAATTTATTTTAATTGTCATTAACATCAAACAGGCCAGCACAGAGATCACCTCTGAGTGGGTTTCTTGAAGACACACTTTATAAATTCATGGAATGAATGAATAAATCTGATATATTTTTAATGTGTGTACACACTTAATGGAAAATAGGTACCAGACCCCTACTGGTGCATTATTAAGGTAAACATTAAGTCATGTCATATAGCTCTTACTTGATTTTTTAAAGATAATTATAGTTTGTAATTGCAAATATGTAATTGGATTTTGGATTGTATTCTATTATCATGTAAAAAGTGCAAATTTGATGTGATAGTTGCCATGAAAGTTTCATGCTTAGAAACTGTTAGCATGGTATTTAATAATGTCGTTTATAACGTGTCCTCTCCAAGCGTGTGATAAATATTGACATTGCTTGAATCTTTTGACTGAACTGCTAACTTGTTCTTTAGATGCTATTAGCTATCCAGCATCCCAGATCAGCAGCTGAATGTGTTTTGTAACTATATACAGACAGATTTTTAACGTGCTTAAATTGGACTCTTTATATACATTTGATTCTGTTCTGGTCGTATAGACATCATTCTCATATAGATCAGGTGTGCCACAGCTGCTACTACCAACTGCGGCAGATCAGGGTCATTGCTCGCTCTCTGACTTCTAAAGCTGCAGCTTCTCTAGTCCATGCATTTGTGCTGAGCTGCCTTGACTACTGCGCCTTCATCTTTGCTGGTCTCCCGCGGGTTCGGATTGAGAGGGTCCACCGGGCTGCCGCACGACTTATTGGGGGTTCACCAAGTACGACCGTGTATCCCAATATATGTGTGAGGTCTTGCACTGGCTTCCTTTCCCGCGGCGCATCTCATTTAGGATTGCATCTTTGGTGTGGCGATGCTTATGAGGCTGGGCACCCTCCTATCTGTGTGAGTTTTGCCTACCTCTTTCCACTTGCATAGGCCGCTGTGCTCTGCTGTCCAATGTGTTGACTTAATGGTTCCTTTCACTTGCTCTGCAACAATGCAGATGCGTTCATTCTCTGTGGTTGGTCCAACAACCTGGAATGGACTTCCCTTTGACTATGCGACACCTCCCAAGCTCTTCTCAATTTCACAAACTGTTGAAGACGGTTTTTTCGCTTGATCTCGGCCAGGAGCGCCTCTGATTAGGTACCTTGAAGGGGCGCTGTATAAATTGCGATTGATTGATTGATTGATTGATTGATTGATCATTCACATACTAACTCGTGTAAACAACTTTGTTTTCCATTATTGCATACAAGTAATAATAACAGTGTGCTCTGTGTTTATGGCAAAGGATGTAGTTACCGTATTTGAACTTCTTCCACTTCATGATGAGTGTGATATTGACATGCTAAGTCACAGCAATGATTATCATTTTTTAGCTGTGTGTTTTAAATGTTTTGTTCGTAGTTTGTACGTTCCTGTGAATAAAAATTCAAGAGAAGTTCTCATAATTACATTTTCATTTATGAGAAATTTTTTATAGTAGAGATTTACTCTATTGACATTAACGTAATGGATGATATAATTCTAATATTACTGCATAACGGGAATTTTTATAATGCCTCTTCAAGGGAACTAGGCTATTTGGAGCCACATATGCCTCATGATCTTCGTTTTATGATGCTTGACTTCATATTGGCTAAGCATAATGACTCCAGTACACTTATTTGGTGAATACATTTGTATACAAAGTTTGCATTACACAAGTGTGAAATCTGCAACTGGGTCAAAATTGATATGCCTGATATCTCATCACATAGTCTAGCTGCTCCAAGATGTTAGAGGTATGGACCTGCTGACCGGATCAGTTGAAGCTGGGCAACATGACGCGAGACAGACTCAGACAGAGAGTGGCGTTGGGCCCCTACGTGCATTTAGCCCAAGGATTTTGATGATGATGATATGTCATCACCATTTCACACCCAACTTTAAATCACTACATGGCTGAAAATTCACAAGTGCATCCACTCAGGTGTGAATTGCTGGGAGTTGAGGAGTTCACTTCCCCTAATCTTTCTCACGACCTCACAGTAAAATTTTCATCAATATTTGACCTTGTCGTTATTTTTCTACCATTCTCATACTGCATCACCTCTGCACCAGATTCTGGAATTATATTCTTTCTGAATTCTGCATGTTCTCAGTCCCCCCACTATACACCCACTGACCCAGCTATAATAAAAGCAAGTGAAGCATGTGATTTCCTTAACCGGCTGTCAGACTGTACTCTAGTGAAGAAACCTGGTTAAAGTAAGCAAATACGTAAACAAGTCTGGCTGTTTAAAGCTAGCCATGGCAGTTGGTTAGTTTGTGCACACTGTACAACACTGGTCTGCTTTAGACATAGCCTGGTCATTAGATCTTGGCCGTAGGCAATAAACATTAGGCTTCAGAAATAGAACCAACCTATGAAGGACTTAACCACGGTTTCCTAGTTTTGCAGATAAACGGTTAATTACTATCGGCTAGGCGGTATAGCCAGGTCTTTGGTATAGCCGTTAAAACGGACTATTACTAGGCATGCAGGGCATATCACTGGTGGACCAGCCTGTTCATAACGTATTGAAGCCTTCCCCTTTGCGGCTGTACAAAGTAGGCAATTCCATCAGCACAGAAGGGGCACCACGATAACATAGGCCTACACCCCGTCGTAGAGCCGGGCCAGAGACGATGAACAATCACTCTGCCTCCTATCTATGACAATCGGACGATAGGCCTAATCCACTTGATATAATTATGTGGACAGCCCTACTGATTCGAATAATATGGTGGTCTATGTTGAACTTTAACGTGGCGCTTTAGAATTTTAAAGTATACGATTATAAAAAGTAAAGGCCTGTTGACTCAGTTTGGCTGCCTGTTGGCAGGCTGCTTTCTGCACCGTATGACGTCACTAGCATAGATTGTATGTAAGCATCAAAAATCTGAGTGCTTGCTGTATCCAGGTTTATTATATCTATGATGTAACCTCGTAAGACATTTTCGCTATTGCTCTGATACAATAAATGCCCTATTTACCTAGAACTCATTTTAATTACTAAGTATTAATTACTTAATTACTGAGTGCTAGGTCACAGCGCTCCATTTGAGCGAAGTCGTGGCAAACGTATTGTTTATGTAAAAGGTACTCAGTCTTCCGGATTACCGGCGCCTGCATAGTTTTAAAGGCGTTAGCGCGTAGGCTAATACTAAGCATAAAAATCTAATACCGTCGGTGTTGCACGTTTCTCTTAGCTGCCTGGAGATGTTGACAGTCGTACTTTAGTTGGTCAACCCGAATTTTTGCCGTCGTTCTTCTAGATGGAGGTTCCTTGTTGACCATAAGGTCGAGTCGCTCACAATTACTTGCGATTTGATCCAGCATCGTTTGAATCTGGGCTTCGATCTCGTTCTCGTCAGCTATCGCTGCCCGTTCCAATCGCTGGAGATCGTTCTGAAGTTCCAGAACCAACTTGCTCGTTTGGTGATAAAGTGTCTCCATAATAATGGCAATAAAACGCCGAAAATCGGTCAACAAGGATAGAAACGACTTCACTGACTACGTGTCATCCACAACGTTTCGAACAGCGCTACACAACCAACGTTGCCACTCTAAAAAATGAAAAACCTAAGTTGGAGGACCGAAAAACCCAAGTTCAGCAAATCTCGAAAAGTCCACAATTTCACGTGAAAATTATCTATTTCTGTGGACTTTTTTAGTCATCCGGCACAAATCTTTCGAAATTGTCCACAATTTCCTGTGAAAAATTTCTGATGACTCTTTTTTGCACAAAATTTTCCGAAAATGTCGAAAAAATAGTTTTCCCGACCGAAAAAATCAAACCCAAGATCTTGTGAAAAACCCAAGGAGTGGCAACGCTGTGCACACGCAGCGAAGACGGAAGTGTACAAAATATATTTCCGATTTTTGGAGTACTCCATAGATATAAGAAACACATCTATCTATGCGTGCGTGACCTGAAATTATGTTGCCCTATTTTAAAGATGCCGTAATATAATTATATCATACGTGTAAAGCTATGTACGAAGCTGAAGAGGTGCGCCTTAAAATTGTTTTGCATAGATTTATATAACGCCTTTTGCAATGCTTATCAATCAAAGGGCTCACAGTACGAGAGACCCAGAGAAAACAGTGGTCATGACTCGTGAGATAATAAAAGAGGCACTTGACACGTACACCAGTCTGGTCTATAGTAGGCTACCTTGCTCTTAAGTGCTGTAATACGCCGAGCAAACTTCTGTCCAGAGTAACGACCTCTGTTGTCATAGACCCTGGCCAAATCGGATCCATCCATACACCAGTAGGATCGACCGTGCTGACGCAGAGAGCTGCATTCTTTCTAGTTTATAGTGCACGGCCAATGAGGGCAAAGCTCACGTTTTAGCCATAGCAGTGCTCGTTCGCTAGGCAAAAATTAGCAAGTTTGGTAGTTTATCTTAGCTGCTTTTGAGCACTGAAGTAGGGTTCTAAACTCATTGTAGCCTTCAAACGACTGAAACGGAGTTTAGATCTTTTAACAGTCAGTTTCGTTTAGCCCACAATGCTTCCTTAGCTGATCGCCTATGCACTACCGTCGAACCTACCGTCGGTCTAAGTTCTAACCAACATGACCGTTTGGCTAGATATGAAGTTAAATTGTGTTAGTCTAATTATATACTTTGATCATGGGAGCCAGATTAAACTGAGCTTATATTTAGCATCATGCGCAACCTAGCTGGTTCTCCCAAATCGACTACGGAGTAGGCTAAATAAATATTTGCTTAAGACGATCAATGTACTGGTACATTATAGGCTAATAATTCAACACTTCAGCAGTTTGCCTCACCAAGGTTTCACTCCGTCACATAACATCTGACTTAAAGTCATATGATTACGAGTCATACACCTTGTACCCATTGCAACAGATCAGAGGTGTCAAACATTTTGAATGCCTGGTCACTGGCATCATTTTTCAAACAAGTGGTAGGTCAGATTGCCAAAGGTTCCTGAGCAAAATTAGGGTAGAGATATCCGAGGGATCATCAGGGATGGGCTAGATGACTAATGAGTCTGTCCCCAGAAAGGTTTTGTAAACTCCAGTGGCGGCGCCAGGATTTCAGTTTTGGGGGGGCTAAAGGGGGTTAATCGTCCAAAATTTTTATTTTTACATGGAAAAAATGGATGGCCTTTTTTAGGGGGGCTTAGCCCCCCCCGCCTCCCTCTAGCGCCGCCAATGGTAAACTCAATCTTAAACAGTTCCTTATTAGCAAGGAAATTTTATTCAAATTAGTCTAAATCATTTATTTCATAGAACAGACAAAAAGCAACAACAGCTAAAAGTATAAATATTAACTACTTAATTATGGTTGAGTAAAATATGGAATATGTTCCTACACGTATATAACATGCATGGGATAAAGTTCATCATACGCTGATTAATATAAAAAATAACCGGATATAAATGCATAGAAAGAAACTTTTTAAGAAAATGCATAAATTTTGAGATTACATAGGAATAAACATAAAAACTTTCATACAATTTGAATAAATATTTTGTGTAAACATTGTGAAATAGATGAGTATTCTAACAGGACTTTTATCTACCTACATCTGCTTAGAATGTCTATAAGTTCTAACACATGCAAGCAGCATCAGAAATGTATTTTATAAGCGACAAAACTAGCAAACATCGACAGTTCGATCCGCTTTCCATAATAAACGGTATCCCGAATGGAATGGTGATGACCCTTTGACCCGAAGTGATTCACGATCCAGATTCAGAGGCTGATTCATCATCATGGTTAGATTCTCTTTGACTTCTGGAACTCTGTTCAAGATACAAAGGGTGCAAATAACAATCATTGTATTGTATCTATAGACTATAGTATAATGGTGGCTGATTTTTTTCACCATGCAATGTAGAGAGTATTCATTCACTCATTCATTCAAGTATTTATATAGCACCTTTTCAAGAAAACTACTCAGAGGTGCTCCCGACTCCAGCAAGGGCAAAAAGAAGAGTTTCAAGTGGTTATAGAATGTGACAGAGACTGACCTAGGGAACAGGCACAGCTCAAGAGGAAGGCCATTCCATACCGCCAGGCCAACCACAGTATGGTTCGATCCACCTTTGAGATGGTAACTCTGAAGCGACCATGAACAAGTCCTTCACTCACAATTGCTCAACATCATCAACCAATGCTTGGTCTGCTTTGCCTCCTCTCTCTGGTCTCTCTGACTTTCACTGGACACTGAACTCTGATATGATATACAGCACTCGTGAATAAGCCTGTGCCTTAAGTTTGTGTTTAGCTTGAAAAATTTGGAGTTTTATTACAATTTTACGACTAGATAAGTTTAATAGTGACTAACAACGATAACAATGATAATAATGAAAACAGGAATAATAATAATAATAATAGCAGGCCCCTTAGCCTAATAATAATGCCATAGCTGTATTGTGCACCTACAAAGTTCTGTGGTTAACCCATCCCAAAGTTTTATTGAAACAAATGCAATGAATTAGAAAAGTCAACCACTGGCAACTGTTAGTAGATTTTAATGCTAGTTACAAAGCCAGATTATTAAGGATAAGGGTTACCATAGATTATGATAAATAAAGAATACGGAAGACTACTAACCTTGGGCTTGACTTTCTCAATTTCCTCAGTGCATGCCGAACCTGAAAAATTCATTAATCATAATTACCCCGTTTGCAATTTAATGAAGTATCAGCATAAGCAGAAATTAAAACTCGACCAGAAACCAATTTTACATAATTAAAATGACTATTCAATAGATAAAAACCAAGAATTTGTAAGATCTTTCATTTCAGAATATAATTATTTAAAAAATAAAATATAACCTTTGATAAACCAAAGTAAATGCATAGTATTTAAATACCCCTTAAATAGACATCCTGTTTGTCTTCATCCTCTTCCTTTTCCTCCTCCTCCGTCTCATTCAACCAATCATTATGTTCTTTCATTCCAAAATAATATAATAACATAAAAAATATAACTTAGATATACTGAAAATATGATGAAAGTATTAGTAACCTTTTGAATAGGTATCCTTTCCCTTCTTTCCCTCATCTCTTTCGCTATCAGATGAACTGCCTGATCCTGATTCCGATCTTGATCCTGATCCCGATCCTGATTCTGATGAGCTTTCGCTCCGTGAAGGTGATTTCATTTCTGCAAGAAATTCAGAAAAGACAGAATCAATACAATGTAGTTAAAAAGAGCAACCAGCCTTACATCCTGCTTATCAACCTGCACTTACAAAATTCAGAAGATGATCTCTGAAGAACTTCCACAATGTATTATCAGAGTTTTTTAGGAGTTACCCTAAAATGCACTATTTAAAGTGTTTTCATACATCCCATGTCATGTCATGTCATGTCATTGCGCCGACGTCGCATCGCGACGGTTGGCTGCATGATCGGACCAATGTACTCCAGCAAGTTCTGTCCTTTACTGTCCTCAATAGCGCCGCTCCCGATAGACCGGTCCATAACGTGATGTTATCGAACCAGCATATTCTTGGTCTACCGCGGTTACGAACACCCTCCACCAGTCCCGTCATGACACTATTTTCAATATTGTCCGGCTGTCGCAGGATGTGGCCAAAGTAGCGTAATTTCAGGGTTTTGACATGACCTAACAACTCGCATTTTGTTCCTGCTAATTTGTAAACTCGTTCATTAGTCAACATTTCTGTCCATGAAATACGTAGTAATTTCCTAATGCATTTGTTTTCGAAAGCCTGTATAATTCTTTCCTCCTCCTTCTTTAGAGTCCACGTCTCACAACCGTATGTTGCTACTGGCCACACTAAGGCCCTCATCATCCCATGTCTTGTTTATTTATCATGGATAAGTGGTGCACACTGCACAGGCATTAGGTAATACATACACTGTCAGCAATTATTAATGCCTCAACAACTTTGTAAGATTCTTAAAGCATACAATGGAAAAATTATGATGATGATGATGATGATGATGATGATGATGATGATGATGATGATGATGATGATGATGATGATGATGATGATGATGATGATGTTCTCTCCCTGAAGGCAGGTCGATTGGCTCAAAAGCCACCTGAGGATGTGATGAGTGATGTGCTTTCTCAATGCCTTCCTCACAGACAATTGTGGGTGAGCAACTCGTCCAAGGTTGCTACACAATGGCCTGAGGTAGATTCGAACCTGTGACCCTTCGGTCACAAGACGCCGAACTTACCGCTGCACCACCGCGTCCCACAATGGAAATGTCCAGATACATAGCCTACATAAAAAGAAGAAAAGATTTATAGAACACGGCTATTTTGACAGGTAAATGGTTATATAATACACCGATGTTTTTTCAGTGTAGGCAAAATGAAATTTTATGGTATGCTAACGTTGTTCACGACTTGGAGATTCACGTCTTGGTGATTCACGTCTTGGTGATTCACGTCTTGGTGATTCACGTCTTGGTGATTCATGTCTTGGTGATTCACGTCTTGGTGATTCATGTCTTGGTGATTCCCGTCTTGGTGATTCATGTCTTGGTGATTCCCGTTTTAGTGAGTCACGTCTTAGTGATTCGCGTCTTGTACCTCTGACTCCACCATCATTGTTGTTATTCCCATTGTCCTCATCATCCACTGGAACTTGTATGTCATCTGCGAGGAACAATGGCAAAAAGGAAATGCCAATAGATAATGCAAATGTAACAAAATGAATATAACAATTGCACGGAAATAAACAGTGAAGTCACTAACACTCCATACCCATAGGCCATGGCTGCCCCAAGCTAGCTTAAGGTAACGCTCTTCTTCTACTAATAAAGAAATATACTTATTTACCATACTTATTTACCTTTTTAATCGCTTTAGCGGCTGACCGGCACATAATCATATAGAAAATTGACGATTATAATCGGGGTTGCCAGTAAAGGGGTTAAAAGAGACCCCGAATACGACTTCATAAATATGGATGCACATCTTGGACTATAGCAGAGTTGCTGATTAGCTCACACATGAAATGTCTTAAAACAAATAATATGAATGCAGTTGGCAATGCGCTTACACAAGAAGTGATCGTAGGGATCCTTTGACTTCTTGGCACTCGATTTTCTTGGTTTTCGCTCGAATTCCGGTGACTTAGCCGCTTTGGTTCTTCGGTTAATTTCTTTCCCATATTCCTCATCTCTGTCGTTCTCTTCATCGTCAACCGGGATGCGAATCCGGTTTTGGTGGGCCGGGGAAAACCTGGACGTGGCTGTATCGTCATCATCATCATCTCCTCTGTTATCACTGCTGCTGTCGTCCGAGTCACGGTTCAAATCTTGAGAACTTTTGTTTTTCTTCCTGTTGTTCTGACCGTACTTCATCATACAACTGCAAGAGCAAAAAATTTCACTGAACAACTATGCCAACAGAACTCGTTTAGTAGCAGATACTTGTTCACGATAAAGTAGATACCCCGGTCAAACAGTTTATGATTGTAATGGTAATATGATGTTTTGCTTTCTCTGATTCTCTGTTGCTGGACCTGCAATTTGGAATAGGCTTCCTGTGGTTCATTGTTTTGTGCCCAGTGACCTTGGCACTAGGTTTTTTTCCCAACTTAAAACTGTTCTTTTGATCCAATGTTCATTCGGGAGTGGTCCTGAGCAGGTAACCTTAAATGGGCGCTATACAAATCTCCTAAATGAATTTATACAATTACAATAACTAAGTCGACAGAAGCCAAACTAGCAGTGGATTCCTATTAAAAACATATTGGTTACACAGTATAAACTACAAACTTCAAATCAGAAGATAGAAAATTTAAGGACATTACCCAAATGTGACCTTTTTAATTGCATATAATGTATATACTATTAGGATTTAAAAAATTGCCAGTTCTTGGTGATCAATGCAACCTTGTATTCAGTATAGATAGATTATAGATGGCTCAATCCAGATCATTTGCCTGCATTGGTCCCTCCCTATGGAATGGGCTTCCTCCATCAGTTCGCTCTGCCATCCTCTCTGGTAGTGTGTCCTTGTCTTTCTCTCGTCTAAAAACTTGTCTTTTTCCTCGGAGTTAAACGCACTGGGAGCGCTTCTGAAAGGCTCTTGCTGCAAGAAGCGCTTTATAAATGGTCAGATAAGATAAGATAAGATAATAGTCTTAATAAACAGTTAAAAAATATAAATTACAAAAGTTTATTATTATTATTTCTCAGCAATTCAACCATCCGTCACCTACTTGTAACTCTTAGTGAACTCTAATATCGTTTCTAAAGGCAAATGATTAATGAGGGACGTCCTTAAGCCACACACTACATCAATCATATCTTCTGTTATTTATTGAATTGAATTGAATTGAATTATCATACAGAAAATCAGAAATATTATCAGAATATATATAGCATCAGTTGGTATAATACTCAGTGATTCTGCTGTTGATGGATTATGGATTTATGTTACAACTGATGCTAATATTAGTAATACAATGTATATATATAATTATATACACATATTATATTGTGGTAAAATTCCTGTATGATAAATAGCAGAAGATATGATTGATTTTGATGTGATTTCAATGTTCATCACCAGTCATCACATCAAGGTGTTCTTTTGTTACCTGTGACAAGGCTTGCCTCGTTTCACTCCGACGACCGCAAAGTTTCCGCTCTTTCCTCCAAGTCGCGCATTCATCCTATGTTTGTACTCACAGCACACACTCAACCGACTGTCATGGCGTCCGTTCACATAAATTGTCAGACTGTAAGGGTAACCGGGGTGACGATAGGACGGAAAAGAGAACTCAGCTGCAATGTGAATAACGTGTAAGCACATGAAGAGCATGCAGTTAACGCTATGAGCATACTATAACATGCATGCATACTATAGTATGCTATCATGCATACTATAGTATGCTATCATGCACAGTGGCGGCGCCAGGATTTCAGTTTTGGGGGGCTAAAGGGGGTAAATCGCCCAAATATTTCATTTGTACATGGGAAAAAATTGATGGCCTTTTATAGGGGGCTTAGCCCCCCAACTCCCTCCCATAGCGCCGCTACTGATCATGCATGCTATAGTATGCTCTAGTATAGAGCATGCAAAGTGTTTCGTGAAACCGGACAAAGCTTGTTAAGTTAGTTAAAGCCGCCAATTGTGTCATGCGAATAAACATGCAAGTGTCGTCATAATTAGGTTAAAACGGATGACAAACGTTCCATATACTCAGTGCTAAAAGTGTGGAAAAATAAGTGCCTGGACGCCCCTTACCTTTCTAAAAGAAGTGCTTGGACGACCCTTACCTTTCCAGTCAGTGCTGGCCAATAAGTGGCAGGACGGCGTTCAGATTTTAAAATAAGTGCATGGACGCCGTCCATGACCGTCCAGGCACACTTTAAGCCCTACATATACTTAATTGCTCAGTAACATTAGTCAACCTTAAAATAATAACCATTTGATTTGATATGTGATAAAAATTTACAGTATATTCAATTATTCATTCCTTTCTATAGTTCCAGTAATTTCAGCCAATGAAAAAATATCAGTAATCATAGGAGGCATACGGTCCAAGGAGAAAATTAATTATTCAATTCAAGCGGCAGTCAGAGGTTCAGCATGATACAATAATCAAGATGACATAATCACTGCATGGTCTTTAGTCAAAACTCACATAAAATATTTAATTTAGCTTTTGAAATGAGGCAGAGTCTTAGATGACTTGCCTCTTTAATCGAAGCTTCTAGATCAGAACTCAGTCTAAAATCTATAGATTTCACTTACGATTATACTCCGCTATGATGTATTGTAGGCCTACGTTTAACGTTTGATTCAAAAGGTTGATGCAATTTTTCATTCGTTACTTGCCAGAATCAGCAGAAACACCACAAAGTAGTGAGCAAAAGTAATGATTAAGTTATGGTATAAAAAATATCGTAGAGAGTTTAAACAAGACATGCATTAACACTAGACACGTTACATTTCATGCACATGCTATGACCGATGACATGCCTCGTGCCTCATCATGCTACAGTTTATGCACATGACGTGGTGGTGTAGTGGTGGCGTCGTTGCCTTGAAGCTGGAAGATTCGAGGTTCAAATCCACCTCAAATCGCCGTGTATGGACCTTGGGCAAGTCCTTCACTTGCAATTGCTCAGCGCTTCGGCGTGAAACTCCGATGCAGTGTCCGCTCTGCAGTCGGGAGCGCCTCTGAGTAGAGTGCTTGAAGGGGCGCTATAACAAGTGCACATACAAACAAATAAATAAACAAACATGCTACGACCAAACAACATGCATGATCAGTTGTAAGTCTAAATGTGATGCCACAGCATTCTAAGAACATGCCATCCATGCACGTAAGAACTCATTCGCACCGTTGGCACCGGTTCTTACTTCCAGGCAGAAGTTTGTCTTTGAAGACAATCAACGTGTTTCCTCCACAGTGCTGCTGCTCCACTACGACTTGGACTCGAGGGTCTGCCTGATCGTTTTCCAGATGAAGTCTATCTCCAAAGTACTTCATCGTCATCATAGGCAGTCGCTTGTCATCCTCTTCAGCGCTGGTCTGTCTCAGCTTCTGAAATCGACCAGCAGAATTTATATCATTACAAAACATTTCATCACTAACTTCTCTAATTCAATCCTTGGCCTGTATATATTTTGCTTGTTTCATTCATTCATTCATTCAGAGCATTTATATAGCGCCCCTTCAAGAAACTACTCAGAGGCGCTCCCAGCCCAACCACCAACAAAGAAAAAAGACTTGAGAGACTTGTAGAACCCAGTCCCCACAAGTAGAGAGCGAAGCGTAGCCGGGAGGTCGCTCGCTTGTATGTCTAAATGTATTATAAATAAATTTCTTACGTGCGCAAAGTCAAAACGAAATGTGGAATCCACATTTCGTTTTGACTTTGCGCACGTAAGACATTGTGGATCATAGGCTTGCCATTACCAGCGTTCATAAAAGAATGTGCTTACTTACTTAGATACTTTTCTACTCAATGACCAAGCACCAATAATTACTGGTGTTTAATGACAGTCTATGCACAGCAACTGTATCAGAAGAGTCTCAAGCCCCTATTCTCTTAATTACAAGATGAGCCCACAATCAATCAGTCACCATGGCAACAGATTTATTTATATGTTTGACCGCTTAAAAATTCCTCATGCTACCGGCATCGATTTAACGGTTCAAATCTGCTTAAAACGAAGAATCATTTCAATTCTCTTAAAACAAAATTTCTGACTTAAAATCCTGCTTTTCAGAAATCCATGGTCACATTAAGATGCTAGTGCGTGCACTGCTAGTGCTGTGACGAGTGCTTGTGAATAAGTTGGTGCCCTGCGCTTGGCCTTTGAGTGGCATTCTAGAAATTTGGAGATTACGATCACGATTATGATTGATTAGTGCTGATCCCATGCTCTCCCCATCTGACAACCCGCCGGTCCACCATGCACATATATGGCTCTCCTGGGTCCCTCGAAAATGCAGGTCTGAGTGCTGCAGCACTGTTAGCACCCATCAAAATGCGGGCCTGTCAAAGCCACTTACCACGGACTGTGCCCTTTTCCTCTGGTGTCTGTCTGTCTGTCTCAACTTCCTTTTCTTTGACTTGCGTCGTCTTGGTAGAACAGGGAAGTAGTCCGATGGATTCTGAAAAAGTACACATAGCAATATTAAAATGTCGCTGGTTACATGATCACAAAGTACACAGGTTACATTCTGGATTCTGCCTAGATGATTAGAATTATTCTAAATCTAGATGATTCTAATAATTCTAAATCTAGATGATTAGAATTATTCTAAATCTAGATGATTAGAATTATTCTAAATCATTATCAGAATAATATTGTTATTTAAACTATGCAATGCACGTGGGTTTTAAATCCATCTAATCACTAAATATGATTTTACTTGTTTTGTAATCTATGTTTATTTTTTAAATTGCATGTGTCTTAAGTCTAATTTAAAATTTGCTTCTGTTCATATATATGTTAATTGAGAATAATATTTATCTCCCAGTTTTTCACGTAACATTGTGGCTGTTGTGATGCATTTTTTCACAACTCTATTGTCTCAGACAATAATATTGGCTTGCAGGACCTCTGGCCCTTTTTGGGTTTCCTGTCTAAACTGACAAATCTGTAGCCCTATACAAAATTTGATGAGACCTGCATGTTATGTTGGTTTGGTTACCAAATAAAACATGTTATGTTACGTATGTTGTGTTAAGTGCTCTGGTTTGGTAAAGCTTCTGTTCTAAATGCTTCTAAATGCTTAAATCACACAATAGGGCTTAAACACAATGCTATTTCACACAACTCTTGTTGTTTGCAAGACAAACAACTGAAGGGCAATTCGGGGTTTAATATACCATGGTATGTTTTGAATGGCACACTGGGGCGGGATAAAGTTTCTGTTATCTTTCTCTGGTAACAACTCACCACAAACTTAGAGATAAGAAGGCAATATCCAACAATGCCTTAGAAACTAGATTCAATATTTCTATGAATCAATAAATTCTGACTGCTAAATATGTTACATGAGACAAGAAGGTAATCTCCAACAACGAGTTAGAAACTAGAGTCAACATTTTTATAAATCAATAAATTCTGACTGCTAAATATGTTACATGAGACAAGAAGGTAATCTCCAACAATGCGTTAGAAACTAGCATCAATATTTTTATGAATCAATAAATTCTGACTGCTAAATATGTAACTTGCATTGAATTGCAATCTGTCTTCATCCTCCTCGTGTCCACTTCCTCTGCGTAGTCCGACACCCGCGCTACGTGATCTTCTGCTGCGCATTAAGCTCTTATTCGAATAACACAGGCTTCCCAATTCCTGGAAAGAAAAGACAACACAAACACCAGATCTAAAATTATTTTCAATTTTTAATGACATCCTCAAACCTGCCAACATCTGCGTCATGTTTGCATAAGAGAAGTTCTTACTGCCACAGACAAAGTTCTTGGTCGCTTAGATTATATATCCTGGTATCTTAATTATCTAAGCCTACTGCCAAGAGTCCCCCTCTGACGCGTTCTATCACAATCCAAGCACTGTCCTCTGAGGTTGGGTCAGGAGCACTCCTGAGTAGAGGCGCTATATAAATATACACCTTGAAGAGGTGCTATATAAACCCTTGTGATGAATGAATGATTGAATAATGAACAGGACTATTTAAAAAAACATTCCAAATAAGTCATTCGCTACAAACTGACGACATCAGGTACCTTGAAGTGCGCTATATAAATTACGATTGATTGATTGACATGCAATCACATACTGTACCTGTCCATTCGTGAGACTTGAGCTGATCGGTCGATGACAGATACTCGCTGGCACAATGGCACATTCAATCAAATCCGTGTAAGACACGGCAGAACCGTTCTTATCGCCAGACTAAACAATACAAACAGAGCATCTATCTATAAGGAATCTGCCACTGCTTTGAATCAGAGCAAATGAAAGGCGAAATCTGAACTGAAACAACTGTTAATTCAACATCATCATTAATATTTATATTAGTAATAATAATATATGACAATCACATGATTGTTATAAACATTCTGCATTGTGACAGCAAACAAAGATTAATAATTATTATTATTATTATTATTATTATTATTATTATTATTATTATTATTATTATTAGATCAGAGTCTTACTCTTATTCTTCGGACACGTTCGATCTTTTCGATCTCTTCAATCGTTCTAAGGCATAGAGCCTGATGATTACGTGCTAGATCATCTTTCCTCCACTCCAGTGATCTTAGGATGGCTTCCTTTGCTTGCTGTTTCTGGTCCTTCCTCAGACTCTCAGCATAAAGAAGCGCTTCTGACTGTATTTCACCATCACGTCGGAGCTAGTTTCAACGAGAAAAACAACATTTATAGTCAGAATAATGTCTGCATATTAATTAATATGGTCTCGCCGTCAAACCCGTCTTAGATAGATTTTAACGTTTATACGAACTTAAATTGCTGGTGCTTGTTCGCCAGAATGCTGATTGGCAGCTAGTCACAGAATAGATCCTATTGTATTGTTTCATATATTATGAGAATTTATAAAGCACCTCTTACAGTACTTGCTATTCAGAGGCACTCTCAGCATGACGGCTCTCAGTAAATAATAAAGTCTTCAAGCAGCGAAGGGATGAAGATGACACCCCAATATACATATACAGTGTATACACTACAGTTACTAACTTACTTACTTTACCAAAATGCAGCGCAATTACTGCAATGTTGTCTAATGCAATTATATGTAATGTAATCAGAAACATTTACATCCCAGAAGCCACCGAGTAAATACATCAATATAATGCACAGTTGTCTTCCCCAATCAGTGTTGGGGAATGTCCAGAGGACTCCCTTCTGCTTTCAATATTGTTCTTGAACAAAATGTGTTGGCCTAGCATTAAGCATCGTATGATTCAGACCTTATGGACAGATAACTTTAAGAATCAAAGCCTGCATCTTCTGCATATAGACCTCTGAACTTCATCACCACCAAATATCATGGAAATTTATATGCATTTCCTGACACTCTATTGCATCCATTTCATGGATTAAGAGAGCTGCACTTAGTACTTACCAATCCTGACTGCCTAAGATGTTGTTTACGGCGTGGCCTCGAAAAGTAATTGGTCAAGTGATGATCTGTCAGGCTGTTATATGCCAACCTGAATACCACGTGAAACAACATACACACCAATTTAACGTCTGGATTGATCAACTGCATTAGCAAAGCGATTTTATTTGAGCTTCTCTTATTAGTTACTATTCCGGTTTTTGATTTCAGTTGATGTCTTGTGCACTGTGATAATTATAATCATCATTACAGAAGCAGCTAACTTTGTTGGATGAGAAATGAGAAAAATGTAGAAAAGACAACCAGCGAAATTTAAAAGACACTCAGGGTTTAAAGAGTGGCTGGACGGTCATGGACGGCGTCCAGGCACTTATTTCAAAATCTCAACTGTGTCCTGATACTTATTTTGACAGCAGAGCCTGGAGAAGTGATGAGCGATCAGGCACTTATTTTTCTACACTTTAAGCACTGAAGACACTAATTCTATTCATATATTTATATTCTAAATCAAAGATCAAAGGGTGTGACTGTAACCAGCTACAATGACTATCTTAACTCAAAAGTCATCTGTAACATTACCAAGGTTTGCACTGGTAGAATATTAATTTATTATGCTGTCAACCTAAAAAGGTAATTAGAGATTCAAGTCCTTACAAGGTATGTGTTAATTTAAGTGTTTTGTGGGTAGAATTCCTGATTTGTTGATTTGTTCTTAGCACTAAATATTTCTTAAATACTGCTACCTAAGACCCTTAGTATTCAAACGCACCTATTCCCATTCTCCGGAGACGTTCCGACGATTTTATACGAATTATTTAAATCTATATGAAATCCAATGATAAAAATCGCAGCTCACTTCTCGGCCGCAATATTTACACGCATTTGAACGCCGCAAGTTCTCATGACGTCACGGATTAAGTGTGTAAATATGGCGGCCGAAAGTGAGCTGCGATTTTTATCATTGGATTTCCTATAGATTTTAATAATTCAATAATTCGTATAAAATCGTCCGAACGTCTCCGGAGAATGGGAATAGGTGCGTTTGAACACTAAGGGTCTTAGGTACCAGCATTTAAGAAATATTTAGTGCTAAGAACAAATCAACAAATCAGGAATTCTACCGTTTTGTGAGACACAAGCATACAATATAAATTCATACATACATGCATGCATAGGCCTATACATACATACTTGCCTACTATACCTAACTATTTCGGGCGCGGACATTTCCCCCTTACCTTGGGGGTTTTGTCCTGAGGGGGTTTTGTCCGGGGGGTTTGTCCAGGGGGAAATGTCCTACACTCCTAACTATTTACATACTTAAATTTCCGCATGCATATACTTGCACACGTAATAAATAATAATAATAAAGTTTACTACTATAAGACTCACGGCAATTAATAACTTCAGAAAAGAATGTTCGGCCTTTAAAACGATCTTTTAATCTTTAACACAGACCAATAATTATAGTACCTAAGGTTAGCACTGAGCATATAAATAAAATACTAGATCATTAACATAACGCAACATGACAAAGATTAAAGTGGTTGAGAAGACGCGTCGCTGGTGTTTTTATCGCAACTCTTGCACTGAAGAATTCCTGCACGAGCGCTCCTTTCGATTTCTTTAATCTCTTTTAATTTATGCTTATGTGATTGAGTCGCCCTGTGTGTTGCTACGCGTTACACCGATCAACTTACCCTGATTCAACGCGACTCATTTCGGACCAGTACAGTAACTGTTCAGCCTCGCACAACCAAATTATTATATCCTTTCGTTTTGCACTCTGATAATTATAGAATAATTATGGCATTCAATAATATGGCTATAGTCGAATTTTCATGTTATATAGTCGTTCGTGATGTTCGATAACTTCTCAGTACACAACCAGGGCGGATGTTTCCCAGTGCCATGGAAACCACGACACCAGTCATGCGTGGTAATGTCACGCTCCAACACGTTTATTAATCTATGGTTTATCTAGCGCTCACTTAAGAACTGTTCACTATTTCAAGAAAAGCACCGTGATTGAGTTATAGTTTTATTATTGCAATATTTTTTCATGCATAGTAATGCATTAACTTTTCTTCAGACCGGCGAAAGGGGTCAGAAGACCAAATGCCCACGCATTTTATGGGGCCAGGCCTGCTGGGCTGTTATACAAAGATTGTAATTTCATGCCTCTCAAAATATGCTATTTTGAAATTAGCAACTGAAGAAAATCATAGTTGTAGGCTGTTATAGGCAGGGGCGGATCCAGGGGGCCAATCCGGCCATGGCCCCCCATTTAGAAATTTCTTTATTTTTGACCAGCTATTTTGCTCGGAAAGTAGACGTGGCCCCCTATGAGTAGTTCCGTAGGACTTTGGCCCCCCCTTCGAAAATTTCTGTATCCGCCCTTGGTTATAGGCCTATTGTTTGTAAAAAATATAATTGGCCTATCGCACAATCTAAACAGGCTAATTAATGTAATAATTATATTTACAACAGTCGAAACTTTGCCAATTATTGTCAAAACTAAAGCAAAGATCGAAGTAGGGCTACATCTGCATGCTGTCCGTTTGAATGCAATCAATCGGGGGGGGGGGCGGTAGCGCAATGGATATCACGCTGGCGTAGAGTGCGAGAGGTAACAGGTTCGAGCCCCCGTTGGGCGGACATGCTTTGTAGGCTGCAATTAGCGCCGTACGTGTAATTGCAAAGTGGCTGTTCTGTTAGTAGTTAAGTTTAATTAAGATTACTGCATATTATACTTGTAAATGTAATGCGCAGTGCGTTTGCAGGCTCTTAATTGAAGAAAAAAATCATTTTATTATTATTTAGTATAAATAACAAATATAGGGCCTACTGTGATGCAATTAAGCTGCGCTTTCAGAGCCTAATATTCTTACTTACTTACTTACTTACTTCTGCCGTTGACTTTCTGAATCAATTGACACACGACAGCAGGGAAACAGTCGATTTGGATTGCAGCCAAATTTTGACAAACATTGTGACGCAATAATGACGTCATCGGTCTATTATTTCGATCGATCTTCTATGAATAAAATTAATTATTGTCAGTCGCAGCTCGAATTATTATTAACGTTTACTAATTTCAATTTGTTAATAATAATTATTAACTAAATTTGTAACGCGCCTGCGGCTACATCGACATCGAAGAGGACAGCAAGACTACTTGATCATCCGACTACAGTTTCCGAAATTGTCCAGAAAATCTGCCGGTCTTCTCGGAAGTTCATTCGATGACTGCTACAACAACTTCGATATTTTTCGTCCATCGACTTTAGCAGGTCAACGTAAATAATTACAGAACATTGAACTTGTATCGAAAATTTAAATTTGCAGATCTTAACTAGAAATTTATATATAAGACATTTGGGGCATTACTGTGGTACCGGGGACCGACGTATCAGTTAGGGCACAGAATAGATAAAGCGTGGTTAGGGTTTAGGTTAGGCGTCGCGAGTTGGCGGTTAGGGTTTAGGTTAGACGTCGCGAGTTGGCGGTTAGGGTTAAGGTTAGGCGTCGCGTGTTGGTAGTTAGGGTTTAGGTTAGGCGTCGCGAGTTGGCGGTTAGGGTTTAGGTTAGGCGTCGCGAGTTGGCGGTTAGGGTTAAGGTTAGACGTCGCGAGTTGGCGGTTAGGGTTAAGGTTAGGCGTCGCGTGTTGGTAGTTAGGGTTTAGGTTAGGCGTCGCGTGTTGGTAGTTAGGGTTTAGATCAGGCGTCGCGAGTTGGCGGTTAGTGTTAAGGTTAGACGTCGCGAGTTGGCGGTTAGGGTTAAGGTTAGGCGTCGCGAGTTGGCGGTTAGGGTTTAGGTTAGGCGTTGCGAGTTGGCAGTTAGGGTCTAGGTTAGGCGTCGCGAGTTGGCGGTTAAGGTTTAGGTTAGGCGTCGTTAGTTGGCGGTTAGGGTCTAGGTTAGGCGTCGCGAGTTGGCGGTTAGGGTTTAGGTTAGGCGTCGTTAGTTGGCGGTTAGGGTTTAGGTTAGGCGTCGCGAGTTGGCGGTTAGGGTTAAGGTTAGGCGTCGCGAGTTGGCGGTTAGGGTTAAGGTTAGGCGTCGCGAGTTGGCGGTTAGGGTTTAGGTTAGGCGTTGCGAGTTGGCGGTTAGGGTCTAGGTTAGGCGTCGCGAGTTGGCGGTTAAGGTTTAGGTTAGGCGTCGTTAGTTGGCGGTTAGGGTCTAGGTTAGGCGTCGCGAGTTGGCGGTTAGGGTTTAGGTTAGGCGTCGTTAGTTGGCGGTTAGGGTTTAGGTTAGGCGTCGCGTGTTGGTAGTTAGGGTTTAGGTTAGGCGTCGCGAGTTGGCGGTTAGGGTTAAGGTTAGGCGTCGCGAGTTGGCGGTTAGGGTTAAGGTTAGGCGTCGCGAGTTGGCGGTTAGGGTTAAGGTTAGGCGTCGCGAGTTGGCGGTTAGGGTTAAGGTTAGGCGTCGCGAGTTGGCGGTTAGGGTTTAGGTTAGGCGTTGCGAGTTGGCGGTTAGGGTCTAGGTTAGGCGTCGCGAGTTGGCGGTTAAGGTTTAGGTTAGGCGTCGTTAGTTGGCGGTTAGGGTCTAGGTTAGGCGTCGCGAGTTGGCGGTTAGGGTTTAGGTTAGGCGTCGTTAGTTGGCGGTTAGGGTCTAGGTTAGGCGTCGCGAGTTGGCGGTTAGGGTTTAGGTTAGGCGTCGCGTGTTGGTAGTTAGGGTTTAGGTTAGGCGTCGCGTGTTGGTAGTTAGGGTTTAGGTTAGGCGTCGCGTGTTGGTAGTTAGGGTTTAGGTTAGGCGTCGTTAGTTGGCGGTTAGGGTCTAGGTTAGGCGTCGCGAGTTGGCGGTTAGGATTTAGGTTAGGCGTCGCGAGTTGGCGGTTAGGGTTTAGGTTAGGCGTCGCGAGTTGGCGGTTAGGGTTTAGGTTAGGCGTCGAGTGTTGGTAGTTAGGGTTTAGGTTAGGCGTCGCGTGTTGGTAGTTAGGATTTAGGTTAGGCGTCGCGAGTTGGCGGTTAGGGTTTAGGTTAGGCGTCGCGAGTTGGCGGTTAGGGTTTAGGTTAGGCGTCGCGTGTTGGTAGTTAGGGTTTAGGTTAGGCGTCGCGTGTTGGTAGTTAGGATTTAGGTTAGGCGTCGCGAGTTGGCGGTTAGGGTTTAGGTTAGGCGTCGCGAGTTGGCGGTTAGGGTTTAGGTTAGGCGTCGCGTGTTGGTAGTTAGGGTTAAGGTTAGGCGTCGCGAGTTGGCGGTTAGGGTTAAGGTTAGGCGTCGCGAGTTGGCGGTTAGGGTTAAGGTTAGGCGTCGCGAGTTGGCGGTTAGGGTTTAGGTTAGGCGTTGCGAGTTGGCGGTTAGGGTCTAGGTTAGGCGTCGCGAGTTGGCGGTTAAGGTTTAGGTTAGGCGTCGTTAGTTGGCGGTTAGGGTCTAGGTTAGGCGTCGCGAGTTGGCGGTTAGGGTTTAGGTTAGGCGTCGTTAGTTGGCGGTTAGGGTCTAGGTTAGGCGTCGCGAGTTGGCGGTTAGGGTCTAGGTTAGGCGTCGCGAGTTGGTAGTTAGGGTTTAGGTTAGGCGTCGCGTGTTGGTAGTTAGGGTTTAGGTTAGGCGTCGCGTGTTGGTAGTTAGGGTTTAGGTTAGGCGTCGCGTGTTGGTAGTTAGGGTTTAGGTTAGGCGTCGTTAGTTGGCGGTTAGGGTCTAGGTTAGGCGTCGCGAGTTGGCGGTTAGGATTTAGGTTAGGCGTCGCGAGTTGGCGGTTAGGGTTTAGGTTAGGCGTCGCGAGTTGGCGGTTAGGGTTTAGGTTAGGCGTCGAGTGTTGGTAGTTAGGGTTTAGGTTAGGCGTCGCGTGTTGGTAGTTAGGATTTAGGTTAGGCGTCGCGAGTTGGCGGTTAGGGTTTAGGTTAGGCGTCGCGAGTTGGCGGTTAGGGTTTAGGTTAGGCGTCGCGTGTTGGTAGTTAGGGTTTAGGTTAGGCGTCGCGTGTTGGTAGTTAGGATTTAGGTTAGGCGTCGCGAGTTGGCGGTTAGGGTTTAGGTTAGGCGTCGCGTGTTGGTAGTTAGGGTTTAGGTTAGGCGTCGCGAGTTGGCGGTTAGGGTTTAGGTTAGGCGTCGCGAGTTGGCGGTTAGGGTTTAGGTTAGGCGTCGCGTGTTGGTAGTTAGGGTTTAGGTTAGGCGTCGCGTGTTGGCAGTTAGGGTTTAGGTTAGGCGTCGTTAGTTGGCGGTTAGGGTCTAGGTTAGGCGTCGCGAGTTGGCGGTTAGGATTTAGGTTAGGCGTCGCGAGTTGGCGGTTAGGGTTTAGGTTAGGCGTCGCGAGTTGGCGGTTAGGGTCTAGGTTAGGCGTCGCGAGTTGGCGGTTAGGGTTTATATATAGGTTAGGCGTCGCGAGTTGGCGGTTAGGGTCTATGTTAGGCGTCGCGAGTTGACGGTTAGGGTTTAGGTTAGGCGTCGCGAGTTGGCGGTTAGGGTCTAGGTTAGGCGTCGCGAGTTGGCGGTTAGGGTTTAGGTTAGGCGTCGCGAGTTGGCGGTTAGGGTTTAGGTTAGGCGTTGCGAGTTGGCGGTTAGGGTCTAGGTTAGGCGTCGCGAGTTGGCGGTTAAGGTTTAGGTTAGGCGTCGTTAGTTGGCGGTTAGGGTCTAGGTTAGGCGTCGCGAGTTGGCGGTTAGGGTTTAGGTTAGGCGTCGTTAGTTGGCGGTTAGGGTTTAGGTTAGGCGTCGCGTGTTGGTAGTTAGGGTTTAGGTTAGGCGTCGCGTGTTGGTAGTTAGGGTTTAGGTTAGGCGTCGCGTGTTGGTAGTTAGGGTTTAGGTTAGGCGTCGTTAGTTGGCGGTTAGGGTCTAGGTTAGGCGTCGCGAGTTGGCGGTTAGGATTTAGGTTAGGCGTCGCGAGTTGGCGGTTAGGGTTTAGGTTAGGCGTCGCGAGTTGGCGGTTAGGGTTTAGGTTAGGCGTCGAGTGTTGGTAGTTAGGGTTTAGGTTAGGCGTCGCGTGTTGGTAGTTAGGATTTAGGTTAGGCGTCGCGAGTTGGCGGTTAGGGTTTAGGTTAGGCGTCGCGAGTTGGCGGTTAGGGTTTAGGTTAGGCGTCGCGTGTTGGTAGTTAGGGTTTAGGTTAGGCGTCGCGTGTTGGTAGTTAGGATTTAGGTTAGGCGTCGCGAGTTGGCGGTTAGGGTTTAGGTTAGGCGTCGCGTGTTGGTAGTTAGGCTTTAGGTTAGGCGTCGCGAGTTGGCGGTTAGGGTTTAGGTTAGGCGTCGCGAGTTGGCGGTTAGGGTTTAGGTTAGGCGTCGCGAGTTGGCGGTTAGGGTTTATATATAGGTTAGGCGTCGCGAGTTGGCGGTTAGGGTCTAGGTTAGGCGTCGCGAGTTGACGGTTAGGGTTTAGGTTAGGCGTCGCGAGTTGGCGGTTAGGGTCTAGGTTAGGCGTCGCGAGTTGGCGGTTAGGGTTTAGGTTAGGCGTCGCGAGTTGGCGGTTAGGGTCTAGGTTAGGCGTCGCGAGTTGGCGGTTAGGGTTTAGGTTAGGCGTCGCGAGTTGGCGGTTAGGGTCTAGGTTAGGCGTCGCGTGTTGGTAGTTAGGGTTTAGGTTAGGCGTCGCGAGTTGGCGGTTAGGGTATAGGTTAGGCGTCGCGAGTTGGCGGTTAGGGTTTAGGTTAGGCGTCGCGTGTTGGTAGTTAGGGTTTAGGTTAGGCGTCGCGTGTTGGTAGTTAGGGTTTAGGTTAGTCGTCGCGAGTTGGCGGTTAGGGTTTAGGTTAGGCGTCGCGAGTTGGCGGTTAGGGTCTAGGTTAGGCGTCGCGAGTTGGCGGTTAGGGTTTAGGTTAGGCGTCGCGAGTTGGCGGTTAGGGTCTAGGTTAGGCGTCGCGTGTTGGTAGTTAGGGTTTAGGTTAGGCGTCGCGAGTTGGCGGTTAGGGTTTAGGTTAGTCGTCGCGAGTTGGCGGTTAGGGTTTAGGTTAGTCGTCGCGAGTTGGCGGTTAGGGTTTAGGTTAGGCGTCGCGAGTTGGCGGTTAGGGTTTAGATCAGGCGTCGCGAGTTGGCGGTTAGGGTTAAGGTTAGGCGTCGCGAGTTGGCGGTTAGGGTTAAGGTTAGGCGTCGCGAGTTGGCGGTTAGGGTTTAGGTTAGGCGTTGCGAGTTGGCGGTTAGGGTTTAGGTTAGTCGTCGCGAGTTGGCGGTTAGGGTTTAGGTTAGGCGTCGCGAGTTGGCGGTTAGGGTTTAGATCAGGCGTCGCGAGTTGGCGGTTAGGGTTAAGGTTAGGCGTCGCGAGTTGGCGGTTAGGGTTAAGGTTAGGCGTCGCGAGTTGGCGGTTAGGGTTTAGGTTAGGCGTTGCGAGTTGGCGGTTAGGGTCTAGGTTAGGCGTCGCGAGTTGGCGGTTAAGGTTTAGGTTAGGCGTCGTTAGTTGGCGGTTAGGGTCTAGGTTAGGCGTCGCGAGTTGGCGGTTAGGGTTTAGGTTAGGCGTCGTTAGTTGGCGGTTAGGGTTTAGGTTAGGCGTCGCGTGTTGGTAGTTAGGGTTTAGGTTAGGCGTCGCGTGTTGGTAGTTAGGGTTTAGGTTAGGCGTCGCGTGTTGGTAGTTAGGGTTTAGGTTAGGCGTCGTTAGTTGGCGGTTAGGGTCTAGGTTAGGCGTCGCGAGTTGGCGGTTAGGGTTTAGGTTAGGCGTCGTTAGTTGGCGGTTAGGGTCTAGGTAAGGCGTCGCGAGTTGGCGGTTAGGGTTTAGGTTAGGCGTCGCGAGTTGGCGGTTAGGGTTTAGGTTAGGCGTCGAGTGTTGGTAGTTAGGGTTTAGGTTAGGCGTCGCGAGTTGGCGGTTAGGGTTTAGGTTAGGCGTCGCAGGTTGGCGGTTAGGGTCTACGTTAGGCGTCGCGTGTTGGTAGTTAGGGTTTAGGTTAGGCGTCGCGTGTTGGTAGTTAGGATTTAGGTTAGGCGTCGCGAGTTGGCGGTTAGGGTTTAGGTTAGGCGTCGCGTGTTGGTAGTTAGGCTTTAGGTTAGGCGTCGCGAGTTGGCGGTTAGGGTTTAGGTTAGGCGTCGCGAGTTGGCGGTTAGGGTTTAGGTTAAGCGTCGCGTGTTGGTAGTTAGGGTTTAGGTTAGGCGTCGCGTGTTGGTAGTTAGGGTCTAGGTTAGGCGTCGCGAGTTGGCGGTTAGGGTCTAGGTTAGGCGTCGCGAGTTGGCGGTTAGGGTTTATATATAGGTTAGGCGTCGCGAGTTGGCGGTTAGGGTCTAGGTTAGGCGTCGCGAGTTGGCGGTTAGGGTTTATATATAGGTTAGGCGTCGCGAGTTGGCGGTTAGGGTCTAGGTTAGGCGTCGCGAGTTGACGGTTAGGGTTTAGGTTAGGCGTCGCGAGTTGGCGGTTAGGGTCTAGGTTAGGCGTCGCGAGTTGGCGGTTAGGGTCTAGGTTAGGCGTCGCGAGTTGGCGGTTAGGGTATAGGTTAGTCGTCGCGAGTTGGCGGTTAGGGTTTAGGTTAGGCGTCGCGAGTTGGCGGTTAGGGTATAGGTTAGTCGTCGCGAGTTGGCGGTTAGGGTTTAGGTTAGGCGTCGCGAGTTGGCGGTTAGGGTATAGGTTAGTCGTCGCGAGTTGGCGGTTAGGGTATAGGTTAGTCGTCGCGAGTTGGCGGTTAGGGTTTAGGTTAGGCGTCGCGAGTTGGCGGTTAGGGTCTAGGTTAGGCGTCGCGAGTTGGCGGTTAGGGTATAGGTTAGTCGTCGCGAGTTGGCGGTTAGGGTCTAGGTTAGGCGTCGCGAGTTGGCGGTTAGGGTTTAGGTTAGGCGTCGCGAGTTGGCGGTTAGGGTTTAGGTTAGGCGTCGCGAGTTGGCGGTTAGGGTCTAGGTTAGGCGTCGCGAGTTGGCGGTTAGGGTATAGGTTAGTCGTCGCGAGTTGGCGGTTAGGGTCTAGGTTAGGCGTCGCGAGTTGGCGGTTAGGGTTTAGGTTAGGCGTCGCGAGTTGGCGGTTAGGGTCTAGGTTAGGCGTCGCGAGTTGGCGGTTAGGGTTTAGGTTAGGCGTCGTTAGTTGGCGGTTAGAGTTTAGGTTAGGCGTCACGAGTGGGCGGTTAGGGTTTAGGTTAGGCGTCACGATTGGGCGGTTAGGGTTTAGGTTAGGCGTCGCGAGTTGGCGGTTAGGGTATAGGTTAGTCGTCGCGAGTTGGCGGTTAGGGTTTAGGTTAGGCGTCGCGAGTTGGCGGTTAGGGTTTAGGTTAGGCGTCACGAGTGGGCGGTTAGGGTTTAGGTTAGGCGTCACGATTGGGCGGTTAGGGTTTAGGTTAGGCGTCGCGAGTTGGCGGTTAGGGTTTAGGTTAGGCGTCGCGAGTTGGCGGTTAGGGTCTAGGTGAGGCGTCGCGAGTTGGCGGTTAGGGTATAGGTTAGTCGTCGTGAGTGTCGGTTAGGTGAAGGTTTGGTGTCGTCATTCGGTCCCCGATACTATAGTTTTGCCGTGATTTGTCGTTTTTAAAGTTTTTGATTGGATTGAGTAATGTGTGTAGCGCCAGAATTTTTTTTATTATTCGAAATTAAGTGTTGTCATTTATTTATATTTTTAATACTATTTTTTGAATAAGTTAGTGAAATTTGGAGATTTCTATTGCGCCACTGTATTTTTCACGTCTTCTACATTTGTTTGTAATTAAATTTTAGATATCTATAGAGGTTTGAACTGTGAGATCGTAGGACTTGGTGACTTTTATAACTCTGCAATGTACGTTGATTTATTTGTGCTTTTTTAAATTGAAGTTTTGTAGGTCTGTTTCAATGTTTTCGATGTGTAGACAGTTATATATTAAATATATGTTATATATAGTATATATGTTTTATATAATTATGTTATGTATATATATATATTTATTATATAACAGTTTACATATCGATTCCATTTAGTGTTAATATATATATATATATATATATATATATATATATATATATATATATATATATATATATATGTTATATAGACTCTATAATTATGTTAAGTATTACTGAATTGTTTACGTCTTTTGTGAGGAATGTGGTGACCAAATGCACCACGTTTCCTATTCAGGATTAGCATTGCTTGGAGGTTTAGCCTTGCATTTGGGTAGTCCCTTCATCTCAGACATCTATGGCAGTGTTAGTTTCCATTTTGTCATTTTTGTTTAACCTATAGCCTACCTGTTACGCGAATAAGCAGACTCTATTGTCTCTGCTTTATGTATATAGCCTACTCCGCTTCTTTATTTCCCTATCTCTTGGTCTCACGCTCACATGATCTCTCTTGTTGCGCGTTGACAAGCTGCCTCGAAAAGCTTACATTACCCTCCTTAATTGTTTGTCCCACACTCTTCAGTTTTCAGATTTCTTGCTTTCAGTCTCGAGAACTCATAACGTTCTCTCAATCTAACTGCGAGGTTTTGGTCATATCGCACTGTTAATCAATCCTTGTATATTGTGTGCCTCTCCGTCATCTGACTATCTGTCTATAATTCTATATGATGTAAGTTAATGCCTGGCTGTCTGTATGCATCTCTGTTTTGGCTATCTCTCCCTTTGTCCATCCATTCATCCAATGCTCTTAATAGATTGATAATTCCCGGTCTTTTCATTCTCAGTCTTAAAATTCTTTGTCTCTGTCTCGCTCTGCCAACATCACTCTTGTCCGCTCTCATAATTATACTCTTATTCCATTCACTCTTATAATACATGGGCCTTGTTTTTCGTACGCTCTCATTTCTTCTGCTTGTCTTGCATTCCCATCCAAGTAAAAGTAACTTAGGCCTACTCAAATTGAGAATATTTCTAAAATTGGACTTACGTGGGTAGGCTATGTATGCAACGAAATTGGGGATGAAATTCCACTGCCTCGTGAGCCCTGAGATGAGCGGACTACGGAGACCTTTGCCAACACCTCCACGTGGTGGTCTCTGGGCATGTGTTTTACCAGCTTCTGGTAAACCACATGGCGAAGATTGGCAGATTTATATATTATTATATATATTATTTATATATTATTTATTATAGATGACGACATAGTAAGTATATATATATATATAATATATATATGATTATATACATATATATATAGCCTATAATCGATGTTTTTAATTCAGAAGCTCAGCTAGTTTTCATATTCAATGGCTGAGTTTATCGACAACACAACCATAGACTGTGTATAATGAGTATAGGCCTAATTGGCCATTTCGCAAGTCCATTGCCCTTAGCGACGTAGCCGATTAAGTACCGGTACTAATAATGTATGGGCTCCTATTTTAATAAAATCGGACAAAATAGTGACAACAATTTATAAAATGTAGAGTTTCGGTTTATTAACAAAAGCGTAAAACAGTTGACCGCATGCACTGTTCTGTTTGAACAAGTCCAGAGTTTGATTAATGTGCGAATGGACATTTTGTAACGTAGGCTGTTTATATATGACTGTCAACAACTCAACACATAGTATTAAAACTGTATTATCACAGATTTTCAAAGCGATGCAATGCAAGCGTTCCATACAACCATCATAGACCTGCATGTAATAATGAGCCAAACCGAAAGCAACTTCTGGAATTATTACAAGTCCAATTCACAGTTAGTTGGGACTCGGTGATGCAGAGGTATGTTCTGTGCCTTGCAGCCAGTGGGGTAGGACGATCGCAGGTTCGAATGTATACCTCAAGCCACTGTGGATAATACACGACCCTGCTGTTGCTCAGCTATATACAATAATTTTGTATGTGAGGAAGACAACGGGAAACTCATCTCATCCTTGGGTGGCACAAAAAGCCAACTTTGGACATAATCATCATTATCATCGTCGTCGTCATCACCATCATCATCATCATCATCATCATCATCATCATCATCATCATCATCATCATCATCATCATCATCATCTACACTTAAAGTAAAAAGTTCTAAAAACCATTTCAAAGCAAAAGTTGACTTTGTTCGAATTAGTGCATCGTTGTCCATCATAACCGTGCATACTGGTGAATGTAATCTTTAACCTGGCTGATAAAGGCGGCCTATAACAGATAGCAAACAAACGCATGTAGGCTAACGTCAGTCTTATGTGTAGCCTAAAACCTAAGGTTTATGAAATAATTATTCTTTACAAGATCTTCAGCTGCTACTGAGTTAAAGCACGATTACAGCACTTAGGATGACACTTTAAAACATCGAATTAATAAATTTGCATGCGGGTCGTAAAATTGTTAAAAGAGGCACTTGGTGAATTTAATTATATCTGCTGATTAGGCCTAGGTCTATTTCCAGATTTTAAATTTTTCAATAAGGCCTTATCGAAGCAAATTGATGGCTGCTGCCCTATATATAGTTACTGTTGAATATGGACGGTAGGATATATAGTCACGTAGACCTATCCTTGATGCTTTTAAAGTAGCTTACAAATGGCATTTTTGTAAAAGAAGCACTAAAGATATATAATAAATATTATTAATAGATGGCGTATACGTGCACGTGGCCATTTATACTAGCTCTTAAAGTGAGCATATATTATAAATCATTTAGGTTTTGAGATAAGATAGGCTACACATGGGCGGAGTTTATCAGGGGCTAGGGGGAGCTAAGCCCCCCCCCAAGAAGACCCAAATTAATTTTTTCACCGTGCAAATGGTATCTTTTCCCTGGCTTAACCCCCCAAGAAGGTTCTAGCCCCTCCAAGAACGGAAACCAAACTCCGCCCATGAGGCTACATGAGGTGCAAAACAATGAATAGGCCTAGGCATATGGTTGGCCTACCTTTTCTTGCTCAAACTGTTCAGCAGCTTCAAAATTGAGAGGATCGTCAAAGTTTAGCAAATCCTAAAAAGTAGAAAACACTGCAGCAGAAGGATACATTAACCGTTACGAATTCCATTCTTTAGAAACACCAATTCGCTTGAATTCCGCCACTGTTCGAACTCTGACGTTGCCAGTCTCGAGACTAGATATAAAGGATGAGGGCGACACTGATCGATCGCTTATATATAAGTTAATATAACACAGTGCCGTTAAACAGCAACAAATTTGAATTATGACGGATATGTATAACAATACATGTAACAGGTAAAAGCATGATGAAGTATGTTGCACAGGTTACAACTTCAAGGTGCAACCACACACAGTCTACTCTATACGTACGATTACGACACGTCCCATGGCAGGTACGTTATATTTTTCTATTACGTAACCCACGTAGCCTACGGCCGTATACGTTATTTTCCGAAGGCCTACATACCTACATAGACCTACGTTCATAGGCGTAACGTTCTATTGTGACGGTGGTGTCAAGTCACCACCACTTTTAAAAGTGGTGGTGACAGTCACCACCACTTTTTGGTCTGACAAGGAAATATTTTTTAGAAACATGAAAGCATTTGGCTGTCTAACATAATAAAGGCTATTCATTATTATATATTCGCAATGGCGCCAATGCTGCTAGCTTATAGGTGTCAATATCGAAAAGTTTACTGTCCACACTTCACAGCGTGCTCATTGTCCACAGTCATGGCTTAAATCATAAGGAGCGAAAAGAAGGAATTCCCTACCACTTTAAATTTGGGGCGGAAACGTGAAGCAATTCTCACCCACAAATCGTTATGGCTCAGAGGCAGTGCATGCAGGGGCTTCTATCCCTATACATGGCGGGCGCAGCTTGCGCCCAGTGAAAAATAGGGGGGAATCAGAAGACAGCCAAAATTCACGTCGGTTGGGGGGGGAAGGTCGGACATGGAGGGCAGCGTTCAATGTAGGCATCAATAGGAGGAAGATCCCCCCAGAAAATACTTCCCTTCCATATAAATTTGGACAAAATGGTAGGCCTAATAGTTTTAGCAAAATGTATACACTTTATACACTTTGAGTTTTTAGTTAGGCTACTAGGCCTATCTGCATTTTTGAAGAAAAAATATTAATACAAATACTATTTTGCACAACTAAATGACTTCTCTCCAATGTTATCTTTTAAATTTCAGACAGTCAAATTTGGTCCTTGAACACTTAGTAAAGCAACATCATTATTACGCGGGCTTACAATGTAGGCCCTTAATTGTATTTTATTGTATTGTATTGTGCTCTAAAAATTTACGCCTCTCGAGTACACACTGATCAGAGGCGCAAAACATATGGCTGTCCAATTTTGGCAGCAATTTCTCCACTGAAATAGTAGAGTAATTTTGCTAAGAGGACAGCTTAAAATGCTGAAATTGCAATGCGGAAATCGCAAAAATTTCTTATTGGGATGGGCGCATTCCCTCCCCATACCAGGTCCCTTCTCGGCGCTACACATGCTTCGGCGATCGTCTGCTGGATGCTCGTTTGTACCCCTCCAAACAAACCTTCATTCCCACACTAGAGGAGGGCATGCGCTAGATTGCATTATATTGCATACATAGAGGAAGGCCGGTTCAGAAAGGGGGGAAGAAGATGGGTTGCCCCCGGTTGCTTAGGGGGGATAGAAGCCCCTGAGTGCATGGCATGCCAACAGCCGCACAAAACCTTCTGGAATCATTATTATCAAATATTTTTTGAAGGGACCTTCGCACCTTTACCCAACCCGCCCAAAAAGTTGGATTAGACTATGGGAAAGACTCAGCAAGAATAGAATAGGAAGAATCTGGATAAAAATTTGTGAAAGAGCTGTTTTAAAAATTGTTTTAGTTTTCCGTGAGTGGAAAGATCGTGGAGTTTACCAGCGAAAGGGTAAAGATTGAGAATGGAGAAGGGAGTGAGAGAATTCTCACCTGCATGAGTTCATACTAAATTTTTATATTGCGAAGGGATACAGCGCGGGGGATTCTCAAACTGTGGGGTACGCCAGGCGCCGGTTAGGGGTAGGGCCTAGGCGAAAATTTCCAGAAATATAAATTTTCTTTGTGTTTATGGACTTTGTGTCCATCTTTCTTTGATTAGCAAAGATTTTTGACGTTGCAACATAAAACAGCATCATCATTATTTTATTTCTTTCACAACATAACAATTAGACTCGCATAGGCTAATATAATAGGCCTAGTGCATGCAACATATTTTTGTTTAGGTAGGCCTATATTACTATAATTTTTGAAACAAAATTTATGGTGTTTAAATGTGGGCCAGAAATTCTCAGCGTAGCCCGTTAGCCTAGAGCTAAAAATAGGGGAGAGCTGAATAGGCTAATATTGGCCTAACGATTAATTTCTGGTCGAGCTTCAATTTTTTTTTACTTCTTTCAGCACGTCATATCTGTGTGAACTGGTTTTAAAACTCTTCTTCCTGTCAAAGACAAATATAGTCTTAAAATTTGCGTTTGAATTTGACAAATATTTAGCCAGATATGTTAAATCTGCGCTAGTAAAAACAAGTCCACAACACCACAACGCTATGACCTATAGGTTAACTCTTTCTTACAGGGGTTATAGACCAATTTTGCCATTTTGTCAACGGGATTACATGATTAATACTATACATATCGGTATAGTCTACTCTATTAAAAATTTTGCTCCTTAATATGACTCTAATAACGTAATGTTAATGTTAATGTTAACGGGGCAGGGACAATAAAAATGAAGTTAGAGAATAGAGAACCGCTGGGGTACAGGAAGCAGAGGAAAGAACTGAACTGAGTCTGAAAAGTTGTGTGCCAAGGAATTGTCACCACCACTTTCACGGGGAAAGTTACGCCCATGCCTACGTTAACATAAATTTATTCACTCGTAGTTCATTGAATCGCCTGTCTGTTTAGTATCGCACTTGGTGTCAATGGAAAAACGGATACCTGCACTTTCAGCGCTAGGCCTACTGCATGCAGGCGTAATTCTATTCAACAGCTCCCTGTGATAATCCACAAAATTTATTTTGTCCAAAAGGCGATAGACCTAATTTGCATGGATGTATAGGTTACACTGATTTCCCATTTTTAACTTACGCGTAGGTCTAAGCTTATACTTTGTAGTTTTCCATAACCTACTTATACGGCAGGCCTACGCGAATGTTATTCCGAATGGTAGGCCTACGTACGGCCACACAAAGTGCAACAGGCTGCAAGGGTATAAGTCTGCTGGAAAAATTTTCCTGTAATTGGCTATAGAGAGTATACATACGGATTTCAAGTGATGTAGCAGAAGAACTCCTTTCTATAGCAGTCCGTGCGACTACTAGTGCCAGTCTTAAGTCTGGTAAAGGTGGATGGTGAGATCAACAACTTTAATTGTTGCCGTATACGATATCGTTAAACCGTGGAATTACCACTATGGTACTGCAAGTGCTGAAGCAAACTCAAAAATCTGACTTCCAATCCTCAAAGAAATTACTCTTTATTATCATAGTCTGTATAATAGAACTAATGCTGTAAACAAATCGAAGTGTCTCACGTGAAATAAAGAGTTGAGCCCCCAAACAACATCTATTAGCTTCCTAGTTGGCGCCCAGCCTACAATAGAAACCACAGATAGGTCTATTACACTGAATATATTGGGCATACAATGGATGCGATTGGAGCAAATAACTATCAAATAAATAACAAATAAGTTAGTTACCATCGTCTTCATAACTAAGTAACAAATATATAACAAATAACTATAATTAAATAAATAAATAAATAATAAAAGTGAAAAATTATTAACTATCGTCTTTATCAGTCGATCAGAATTGATTCAGTGTCCCTTCACCTCTTATGAGTCGTCAAGAAAAGCCATCACTGATCAGTGATCATTCAGTCATCATTAATTATGAAGCGCTATAGTATAACACTGTAGTGTAGTAGGCCTATGCATTATGCTTAACCTCGGCATTAATGAGTCCTCTCCATCTCCGTCTCATCTTCTCACGACCAGTCTATTCATTATTGCATTGTGAGCCATAGAGTGCTCCTCGGCCGATGGGCAGAACCTCTTGAAAAAATTTGGAGGAAAGTGAAGGCATTCCCTCGCTACCATAGTGGCAGTTTGGAATATTGTTTTTACTCAATGATTTATTATTTTATATGGCTACATTTCCTACGCAATGCTGTTACATGGGTTGCATAATATAGGCGAAGAAAAGACACATTTCCAACGGGTTTCCATCCCCACATACCGGAACAGATCTACTTCCCTGAATATAACTGAACCATTATAATACGGTAGCCTACCTAAGCTGTCAATAGAGTTTTGACGTAACAGTGAGAGGCAAACTTCGCCATCCTCATTGATGTTGGGATGCCAAATTCGGGTTCGGCAGAGGACTTTTGGAGGCTGAAAAATAAAAACAACAAAGCATGCATACATATAATACATGCATACATATATACACACATGCATACATACATACATACATACATACATACATACATACATACATACATACATACATACATACATACATACATACGTACATACATGCATGCATACATAAATACATACATACATACATACATACATACATACATACATACATACATACATACATTCATACATACATGCATACATACATACATACATACATACATACATGCATGCATGCATGCATACATACATACATAAATACATACACACATACATACATACATACATACATACATACATACATACATACATACATACATACATACATACATACATAAATGCATGCATACATACATACATACATACATACATACATACATACATACATACATACATACATACATACATACATACATACATACATACATACATACATACATACATACATACATACATACATACATACATACATACATACATAAATGCATGCATACATACATACATACATATATACATACACACATACATACATACATACATACATACATACATACATACATACATACATACATACATACATACATACATACATACATAAATACATACATACATACATACTTACATATATACATAATATATTATATACATTATACACACATAAATACATACTTACAAACAAACATACAGGGTGGCTCAAAAAAAAATGTCCCACCGGATAAAATGCAATATCTTCGCAACCGATTGAAAATTTTCTGCGAAAATTTCCCAATTTACAGGGGAATGAATTTCCAACAACACCTGAAAGTTTCACTTATAACATTTCATGTTTGCAAAAGTTACAACTGTCAAGACTTTCAATTCCGTTTTTTTCAAATATCCGCGGAAAAATGATCGTCGTTTGTAGATTTCCATGTTAAATAATATCACTTTTCAATACGACCTCTGTATTCCGTTTTACATTTTATTGCAAAGTATGATGGGAGTGTCCACTCCTTGCTTTAATACGAGTTCGAATTATTTTTGTGAATCTCAATGTGGGCCTACATTGCATTGAGTCCTGTGGCGACTGATCCCACATTATCAGCGAGACTTCTTTCAGCTAGCCAATATTCTCCAACTTGGAATGAAATGTCTTGCAGCATTCCAGCATACATGTAGCTCCCCAGACGTGATAATTAAGAGGGTTAAGGTCTGGCGAGTGTTAGTCATTCGTCTTTGCCAATAAATTTACTGCAGTTGATGGCAATAAGGTAGCATCATCATAATCAACATTGCCGTGCTAGCAAGCGGGCGCACCGTCCGGCTGGAAACTGAAACCAGATGTTGTGACAATGAGTCTAAGCAAGAGAGTTCAACAATAAGTTTGACATTTAGCCTACTGAATATGATGAAGTTCAGTCTTTCCTTGCAACCGTAACACACGTCAGCAGATCTGATGCCGAAACCATGACGTGCTTTGCAAACTTTACCCTTTCGACTACCATGCGAATTTCGTGAACATCGCGCTCTTTTCCGTCATACCAAACAACCACTTCCTACTTCTCTTCCGACATTTGGCTTACATTACATAAACACGTTTGCGGATAGCCTTTATTGTGCTCAGGCTTTACTTTTCACTGGGCATTTTGCATGATCACGCGATGTCTCAATCTCTGTTCACGCAACGTCCGAGTTCCCCTTTTATCATCGGCAGAAACTTTGCCCATGACATTTAGTAACGGCTTCACAAATAGAGACCTTAATATATAAAATCTCATCAAATGCTAACAGCTTGCTTCATAAACAGCTTCTTTACAGCTGTTAGAGAGGTCATGAGACATCATACTCTTTTTATGTGTTGTAATTTGCAAAAAAATCTTAAAGAAATCACACGTATTGGAACATCATTCTGCGGATATTTGAAAAAAATGGAAAACGTTTTTACACGGCTGTAACTTCTGAAGTAATGAAAATTCATTATTGAGATTTTCAGAGATTGTTGCAAAATCTTTCCTCTATAAATCCTGCTGTTTTCATAAAATAATCTCGATTGGTTGCGGAGAAGTTGCATTTTTGCTGGTGGGACATTTTTTATTGAGCCACCCTGTACATACATGCATAAGTACATACATTCATACGTACTTACATACATACATGTATACATACACACATGCATCCATACAATGCAATACAATACAATAATATCCAAAGCCCGGCAATTCTCACCCTGATTATAAGATACCAACCACAATATTGTATTCTTCAGGTACGTCAACAAGAAACGTGAATGTTCCACCCGTCCAGTATCCATCATCTGGTGCAATGGTGAGAGTGAAAAGATGCAGCTGATTTGGATTGCTGAAGTTAACCTGACACGTCTTCGGCAGATTCTGTTCCAACTCCTGTACCTCTGCGAAGAAATAAAACATTCCGATCAATCAACTTTTCAGACAGCTAAAGAGAAATGAAAGTAGTAAAAATTGTTTGCACGATCTAAGTGTTTCGCCTACTACCATTCAGAAAAGTTCCCGATCTGCCTGATAAATAAGTCAATATCAGAAGATCAAGATGACAATCTAATTTCAAATTTCAATCTTCAAGTTTCCCAAAGACATAATAGGACCTACATATACAATTATACATGTATACTTGGTGTGATTTTTTGCCAATATCGAGAGCATTTTTGAAGTGTCTTTGCTGAAGAGTGAAGACACATTAAATTTATGAATAAGGCATAAAGTTTCATCGATAGGTTAAATTATTTTTGCAAGGATAAAATATGACTTGCCACGAACAAGCAGTGTGTCCCGTATCGATATACGTGAACTGCTACAACTGCCTTCCTTGGTTGTGCATTTCTGGATTTTCTGTTTCAACGTCAGCATTTTCTACAAATAAATAGTAAAATCATATCGATATGCTCATGACAGACTTGTCAACCTACTATAATATTATAATGGAACTCCACCCACAAGTGTAATTATTTTACTTGTGGGTGGAGTTCCTTAGCCTATCATGACTAATGACTTCTAACCACACCTGAAAACTCCAGACCTACAGGGGCCTACTACTGTAACACCGGTCAAAACTGCTTAGGCCTATATTCTTCTATTGCACCAAATTTCATAAAGCTACTGTTTAGATCGTCTAATAAAATTCATACTCTATGCCGACCGAAGTACCTCCTGTTTACCCAGTATGCAGTGCGCGTTCTGCTGTTAGGCTTACGAGCAATGAGCAATTATTGAACACGATCACTTACATCGACTCGAGTAGAATTTCATAACGTCCACTTCTGCATTCATCACAGTAGGGCCTATTCTGAGAACTAGGCAACAGCAATTCCTCCAAACTTCTTTATCTAGATTACTGGTGTGTCGGAAGGGCGTAAAACGTACAACCGCAGGCCTACCTGTAAAGATCATACGTAGAAGCCTCGAGCATACGGCAGAAGCTGCGAGCAAGATGCACTATCGTATACGTACAATGTATACAGGCTGCTCTGGCTCTGCATTAGGCTAAGACCATGGCCAGGACGGTTATCCTCAGCGAGGTTATGTTAGCCAACGCGGCTGCAGAAGCTGGCTGGGTAAAGCATTGCTGTGTGTACGTAGCATAACATCTTCATCGAGGTGCACGCAAAAACGTCGAAATTCGTTAATATGGATATCTGGGCTGCCGTAACCTGCTGGCACATTTGCCTTCTTTCCAGCTTCGTGTTAATCGCCAGTGACAAAGTGACATTTAAGCATTCAGGGTATGAACGTGAGCTAAATCATTTATCCATTTCCATGAATGTGGATATAAAACAAACTTTGTTAGAGGTCATTTTAGTTAGTTGATTTTCCATGGTCTCATTCAGACTAGCCTTTTATACTCAGACCCTGGTGTGGGCTACTCAAGGCGTCATCTGTGCTGCCCAATATTCAATAAATAATATCTTTAATAGTAGATATAGACGCCCACTATATTAACGGGATTAAATTAATATCCCTTCTGGGTATCTCGATGTTAACAGTCATGCCCATGAATTTTCATTGGTATAGGCCTACGTATCTGCATTGATCTGTAATATTGAGACCCTATATGGCTGAAATTAAAATAAGTTATTAATTGATTGATTAATTGATTGATTAATTGATTGATTTGCTGATTGATTGATGATTTGCAAATTCCTCTAATCTGCTATACTCAATCTGGAATAGTTCTTACAATGATGATCAACAACGACGATGATGATGATGATGATTTTAATAGCCTAATGATGATAACACTAGAAATGACAATAATATTCTTATTAGACTTACCTTTGTTTGTGTTTTGAGCAACAAATCATAATTCAAAAACAATTCATTTAGGACGAGTATATATGTCTACAATTACTTTTAAGATGGCATTACTGCTTCAACCCTCATCCTATACCTGCCAATGTCTTTTTCTTCAAAACCTTTGTGCATAGCGAGAAAGGTATAGGCTCTCTATAATTATCTGATGTCCTATCTTTGAATTATGCACGAGCAATATATGCACTGTAAGTCTACAGACCTACTTCTACATGTATTCATACATCTTCGTGTGGCTTATCTGCTTATCCAATAGACTGCATTCATTTTAATTTCCATGAAACCCTGGTTTTTGTCACACTACACTCGATGAGAGACTACTGATGTGCAGGGCTTTCTTAGCGTGCAGTTCTACACAAAGACAGGTAGCTCTAAAATCTAAATGTACTGTGCAGCTGTAAAGGCATTATCATGCAGGAACATATGGTTTAAAATGTTCAATGTCATCCGATCTGAAATAATTATGGAAGATGAGAAAGGGTTCGTGCAGTGCTAATAATTCCTTCTTTAAAAGGAAACCCTGCTGCGGTGCATTCTAAGCCACACCAAGCAAAACGAAATCAGTAGTAGCCTGACCCTGACCCTAGCCCTAACCCTCTAGCTCAGTGGTTCCCAACCCGTGGCCCGCTGGCCAAAAGTGGCCCGCCAGACCTACAAAAAACGGCCCTCGTTCCTCAAAGAATCAACAAAAATATATGGCATAATTGACAATTTAGACAGGATAGAACACAATTATTTTCTATTGCAAATTATTTTATTTTGACGACCATAAATAACATCAAACATTCTATTTTGATTCAATTATACTAATTTTATATGCTTTTAGTAGTTAAATTTTAGCCTTGTGGCCCCCTAATGTCCTTCAACTTAGAAAAAGTGGCCCACGTGTTCTCCAACTTAGAAAAAATGGCCCTAAAGTCAAAAAGG